>OZ023215.1:45334092-45826472 GCA_963995525.1 Escarpia spicata | reverse complement strand
ACTGTTTATTTACATACACACATGATGTAAGCAACTGAAGGCAGGCTGGCTATGCCACGTTGCGGAGGCGTCCTATATATTGACCAATTCTTGGTAGCGTCCTATATATTGACTTAATTGTGGTTGTACGCGCGTGTGCACTCTCTCTATCTCCCTCTTAGTTCTCTTTCTCTCTCTCCTCTCTCTGAGAGAGAAAGACGCAGACACGCAGACACGCAGACACGCAGACACGCAGACACGCAGGCACGCAGGCACGCAGGCACGCAGGCACGCAGGCACGCAGGCACGCAGGCACGCAGGCACGCAGGCAGGCAGGCAGGCAGGCAGGCAGGCAGGCAGGCAGGCAGGCAGGCAGGCAGGCAGGCAGGCAGGCAGGCAGGCAGGCAGGCAGGCAGGCAGGCAGGCAGGCAGGCAGGCAGGCAGGCAGGCAGGCAGGCAGGCAGGCAGGCAGGCAGGCAGGCAGGCAGGCAGGCAGGCAGACAGTCAGACAGACAGACGTGCGTTTCCTTGTGGCTGTGAATAATTTAATCAATTAATGGATGCAACGTGTGTCAATATGTGCGGATTTTTTTTAGCAACATATAGTTTGTCGCTTCTGTTTATGTTGTTTTCTCTTTTTCATGAAGACTTCCTTATCCAGATATATATGGTTCTCCGCATCTCTCACAAGCGGACGGATGTAACGTGTATTGTGCTCGATTCGCCTGTCGTTGTGGTGTGGCGTGCGTTAATACCACATGGTAGGCGAAGGTCGTTGAGATACGAACGTCGAGGACGTAGTTGCTTATCGTCACGTTGTCGACGCAAGATATCGAATAAAAGCACATGGTCGGTCGTCTCGAACGCACATGTAATACTGACGAGGCGTTTGTTCCACACTTGGACACATTCTCTGGTGAGTACATTTCCATTATGTTTTACATACAGACTATAACACTGGAACAAGCCGTGTTATCTAATACTAGGCTACTTGTATTATTAGTAGATGTTTTAATATATTTATTTTACTAATTCTTTATTTATGCCGCCAGCATATTTTTATTATCCTTTAGCCAGTTAGTAAGGGCGATTTTAGAAACAAGGTTTACTGTTGATATAGCAAGGGCTCTTTGGGAATATCCTTACTACTGCGATAGCATTTTGATAGCAGTAATTCTTCTGCAATATAATAATAATAATAATAATGAGTAAACTTGTAGAACGCCATAAACCTAGACAAAAGTCCATTCAGAGGCGATATAATATATTAATACATGAATGCTAAAACTAGCTAGTTGAATAAATGATAATAAAAATAAATAAATAAAATAAATTGCTAAAACCGTGATGTGTAATGCTAGGCAATAAGATTATGTGGTAAAAGGATATAAAATTAATTAAAAGGTGACGTAATATGTGCATCATAAGACATAAATAAGCTTGATAATGATAATAAATTATTTAACAACACTATGTCACGTACGAGATCACATACTAAACAAAACATGGAATGCTACACGGAAGAGGTGGGTTTTAAAAGTCGCTTGAATATGGATAACGCTGTGACTTTCTTTAATTCTAAAGGATTGTTCCACATCCGCGGGGCCAAAACTGTGCTATTGCGCTACTGTCAAGCTATTGTGATGGTATCACAGTAGCGATATGGACTAGCGAATACCTAGAAAAACTTTCAAAATCCAAAATTTTATGGTGGCACAGAGGCCTCTGTAGCGGTTGATTCGCAATATGCCGAATCCGTTCATGAAGTTTCCAAGTTGGCCGATTGATGGTGTTAATTATGTTCGATTAATAAGTAAAATTACAAAATTACAATGAATAAAGCTTGTTGATGGATATTGTTATGTGGTGCACGTAGGCGTTCTGACATGTTTGCCAACTATCGTTACTCTCGAAGATAACTATCGACAGTTAACATTAGCATCGACAGTTACTCTCGATGCTAATTTTTACTATGTACTGTACAACAACGTTACGTCGACTGTCGCAAGAAAGTAAAACACTAAAACTAAGTTCTTATATAGCGCAATGTCCAAAACGATTTATACGCTACACCAGTTAGCAATACAGTTCACCGAAATGTACATGTCATTTAGATATATAATGCAGCAGTTAATTGAGTGTAGAACAGCACACGATAGGTCTACAATATGTGGCCATTGATTGCCATGTATGTAAATCATGTTTGTTAAATATAAGATGAATTTATGTAGTGGCATATCCGTTACTGTTTACAGAACTGTACATAACACGAATACATAAAATATAAACACAAACATATTTATAATACAATAGTACATAACTTACGATCATAAATAAAAACATACATACGAGACAGGTATTATCGTCAATCGGCTAAAGCAATTTATTTAAATTATAAATGTATTTAAAAAATTGAATAAAATGTTAATATAAACGTCAAGTAGTAATACGGAAATAATTGTATAAATTTATGTTAAGATAAATTTTAGATGATGCGAAAATCAAAAATATTATTATAAAATGATGTTGCAGTCCTATAATTATGCTTCGATAGAGAATATCGTCGCAAAATCCTATATATGCTTCGACAGCGACAAATAGTCACAAAATAAAGTCAATTTCATTGAATTTCCACTGGGGGCTATGTCTCGAAAAAGCACACAATTTTGGAGAAAGAAACAAAAAAGTTGAAATAATTCATCCAATAAAGGGTAAAGACATGTTCACTAGTCTAGTAGGAAATGAATGAATATACGTATGAATCATAACTGAATTTTATAACTGTGGATTCTTCTGCCGCAGCGGCACAACTGAGGTGAAAGGCAACACAAGGTTAAAGTGGCAGTATACATTCACTGCGCTTGCGCAAGCATGCAAATTTCACGTTTAACTAATCCAGGCACGGGATACTTTCGGCCCGTGAAACCGACACTTGTGCCAATAATAATAATAATAATAATGATATATAGTTATGCAAATTGTCATTCCACCTTTCTTTTCTGTTGCAGACAATGCACTGGCTGACGTTCCTCCTAGTGGTGTTAGGTGGCGCTACTGCCCAGGGGGGAAGATGGTGCTCCCGCGAGGACGCTGTTAGCGTCATAGCTGCGTGGAAGCAGGGGATGGGGATGGGAGGAAACAGTGACACGAGAGTTGTTATAATGAAATCCACCGAATTCTTCCTCAGGTACCAGTGCATTCGGTTAATCTTTTTAGGAAACTCCGATGTATATAGTTTAAAACTAATAGCATGTTTCCCCTGCATGCTGCAACGTATATGTATGTATGTATAATATATATATATATAATACATATGGTTTTTCTACTGTATATTTCATTTGAAAAAATTCTTATATTTGCAAGAAGTCTTTCAATTTCAATTGCAGACAGTTTTGGTGTTATTTTAATTCAAACAGTGACATCACGTGATTATCAATTGAAGCACAGCTGTGCAAAGTCTCCATGACTTTACATAAATAATTATTAGTGATTGATATAAAGTCAATTAGTTTTTGTCAAGGTGTCTCTCGATTTCAACAGCTTACAATAGGTGTGGGTAGAGTTCGTATATAATATTTCACAAGAAGTAGCACAAACCTCGTTTTTGGTTTGAAACTGTGTGAAATTGTGTAAGTTCACTTAGAATAACAATGGCATTGTCATGACAAAATCAACCATCACAAGTTTGAACCAATACGTCAGCATCCACTTTGAAATAGTAAAACGAAATGGAGCAGAGGTTCTTCGAAGGGGTCAGATATAATAATATTTAAGGATTTGCCATTTTTAAACGGAAGTCAAGCTATTTAAAACTCGTGTCATACGGCCAAATCTACTGATTGGATCTTAAAGTTGTAATAATAAAAGTTATTCATAATAAAAGTCCGAGTACGGCATTACTTATATCAGGCCCGTATCCAGCTTTTCACCATGGGTGGTTTACATTTTACCAATTCAGACTCCAGGGGGCACCACAAGTTCATGTGGGGTTATATTTGTTTACAATGCATAGGGTCCCACATGTTCACGTTGGGTCTCAATGTGCAGAAGGTTACATTTCTAACTGGAAGAACAATGAAGTGGGTGTGATATTGATGGACCACGTGGTTTCGTCTTATATCCTTTCATCTTATATATACAAATACCACATTAGCATCCCCAGCAGGCCCATAACGAAGTCGTTTTGGGGGGCGTTTTCAGCCAAAGTGGGATTCGTATGAGGTCTGTGGAGATGGGTCCCATTTTGTTGCCTGATTAAGCCTAATTTACACCCAATTGTATTTATAAAAGCCAACACGCAGTGATAGTATATTGTTAATATAACTGAATTATTTACTCGAAACCCTTAGCCGAGGAACCGAGGAGAGCGTGTGTCCAAGTTATTTTTCAGAACAAACAGTTAAAGTGTGATATTTACAATCTGGTTTTCACTCAATTAATACATTATATTTATATGATTGGATGTGCAAAATTCCATAATTTATTATAAACATATTTAAGTTAGCCAATTAACAAACCTTTATAAAACATGGCCGGTAAATAGAAGATAGATTAGAAAAAAATATTGTCCTCTTGTGGAATTTGAATTAAATTCTAAGTGTCAAACAGTCAAGTACCATATCATGTACACTACACTGACTCAAGTAAACACAGACAGTATTTTGCAACTATATTGAACACAAAATGGACATAATAATTGATAATAAAGGCCCTTAGCTCATTATTGTCTCCTCATAAGCGATAAGGCTCCCCTTTCTGATATCTACAAACATGCAACTAGCAACCACAGTATTTCGGCAACCATATACTACAGCCACACAATTACACAATTTGTCATCAGCACGCGCATTTTAAAATAGGCGAAGCTAAACTTTATTGTGTATTGGTTAAATACAATTCTTCTTCCAGCGCAATGTTTGAAAATGGTGCTTTGTGTTAAGCTAGATGAGTTTGTCTACTGGGTTTGCAGTTTGTAAGAAATACACTCGCTACACATCTTAAGTTGTTGATTGTTGAGAATAGCTTCTTTGACAGTCGGTAATTACCTTAATTAGCATACCAAAAATAAATAGCCTGACCTCTCGTTTAATGATAATGACTGTTTAATTAATGATTTTATATGGCTTAATTTATGTGCTCATAATTGTTAAATCATCGTCATTCATGAGGTCATTGACCAGTATTTTGTCTGCACCTGTCTGTTTTGTCTGAGTGATTACAATTTGGACCCATAATTTTAGTTTGGTTTAACACTGGCTTCTTGTGTATTTGATACCCCATGCTTTTACATAACTGGAAACCATGGGATAGTGTGAACTACTTCTGCATGGCTAATTGGTTGCAAAGGTCCTTTGACACACATTACTCTAGTGACTGCCCTTTTCACACATGACATTGGGGATAGACCCCTCAGCCAGGCTCCCATACATTCAGTGATGATCACTTAATCGATCAGGGTTCTCCCTTTAACATATGAAAAATTCAGGCTTTCTTGGCATTCCTCGTAATGCTTAAATGATATCCAGCAGCTTTTAGGAGGGGGTTTAACGCTTTTGAGAAACATGGAATACAATTAGTGGTTAACATTTTAAAGATGCAATTTTGAGGGTGGGTTCACATTTTGGAGAAGGGGAGTTCACAAAAAGGGGGTTTCACGTGGCTACGGGCCTGCTTATATAATCTTTCTACTATCATAACTGGCAAAAATATAGGGGAAGATGTCAAGGAAAATGAAAAAAACAAACATGTTCCCACAATATTGGTTTTACTTCAGTTTTGATAGTGTTTTAATGACATATATGATTCATTTGTTACTTTCTTGTGAAACTATATGCAATTTGCTACATTTCTGTCATTTTATATATCTTATGTACTGCTTCTGTATGTTGTATGCACATCAAAACATAAACGGACCCATATATGGTATATACAAAGGGGAACAGTGCCATACCGACTTCATTTCCCTCTTAAGGCAAAACGGCTTGGCTGATTTGCATGAAATGTTGCGTGAATGCGTAAACGTACATATGTTACGCACTTGTGATGTCAGAAATAAAATAAATAAGTTATAAATACGATTTATTAACCTAATAACTATTTTATAAACCATGTCAACCATTAGTCTATAAATGTTATATATAAACGTCTGCCTTCGAATATATAAACTCAATAAAATATGTAAATCAAGTTATATGACCGGCAGTTACGTATTGCTATGCACATAATCTGTTTCCAAACGTGTGGCCCTAGAACATGGCCCAATAATACCTTTAATGGTGATGCTGCAGTAATTGACTTATAATCGAGTCTGCGTATGCGGGTAGGTTAACTTTTTCTTCTTAGACGGCTTGAACCTCGAGCACCAAACTGTCTGGGATTAATTTACGACCCGTAGAATATGATGCAAGAACTATATATGTGTCAAAATATATCTCAGGAATCTCACCTTTTATGGGCTAATGTAGTTGTGTGGAACGTTAAACGTAATGCTGCGCATAATACTTCACAATCGCACGAACCACGCGCACGTGGCAAATACTTCGAGAAAATGGTCCCTGCGTGGTAGACATTGCGTCCTGAAGTAGACTCTGGCACAGTATGCTTATGTCTACCCTAGCATGGCAATATGATTATTATTTGACAATTCTACACTATCAAGAGTAGGGCCTATCGACAGACGTGGACTTCACAATTCTCTCCTACGTCATTTTGAACACACAACTAATAGACACCTAACTGCAAGCACGTTATGGTTTTTATATTAACTAACATTTGGTAAATATTATTACAGTAAACTACTAAGGCATCCCGTTACGTTATATTTTGAACTGAGAAACTAATTATGTTGCTGCCATCTCTACATACATTTTCTTCGGGTCTTCCTCGGTGCAAGTGAGGGCGGTTGTGCTCGCGTTAACATGTTGGCATGGTCAATAACCCAGGATGTTATCACTGCTGACAACTTTTAATGTTGCTAAAACAGAGAAGAAGCGATCAAACTACCAATCCGATAAGTTATTTCCAGTGTACAGCGTTGAGAAATGAGAAAGCCCACCTACAATCTAACCAGCTAGTTTATCTGGACCTCTTGCAGACACATCATCAACAGCACAACGGAGTAACTACGTGTGGGTGTTGAATCGTTTGCTGTAACCGTCCGATCGGAAGATCAGCTTTTGGACGGCATTCAACATAATCTCATGATACCACGTTGAGGTGGAACATGTTGTGGGCTACTTGCACAGTACAACACTGTCCATTGTCCAAGAAATGTTACGCAAGGCCTTGGACATAATGTCCTCCTTCAGTTTGAAAAGGTTACACAGTTTTGCAGTTTGTAAAGGCAACTAAAATAGCATGGAGGCATCCCAACCAGTACCGGAGAATTGTTCTCGTGATGGGAAATGTCCACACCGGAGATGCGGGAAGAATCTGACGTTATTACCGAGGGTTGTGTCAACAAGGTTTTGCTAGCAAGCAATACAACCGCACCGTTGGTTTTCACATGCGTGCATATGAAGCATTGATGTAGCTTGCTTGAAAAGGATTCCTTGGATAGGAATGGGTGGAGTTTGATCATCCTGACGACTGTGTGAAGTTTAACAATTCCTCTCACATATTGTAAAGTATTCATACGAAAACCTGTCATGAAACCGATCGGTGTTTCATGTATAAAGATCCTGGACTTGTTCGTGGCCTGTCTGGATGTTCTGCGTCAACATCGTGGATATCTGGCATGGTTCTGTATGACGCACATCGACATGGTGAGCATCCTGCTTGGACTGTTGTGAAGTGACAGGGAGGGCAACTCGAATATTCACTTGGCATGCATCCAACAAGTGATTCCCTGGTGCCTCGCTTTGGGCAAGGTGAACTAGGCAAGGAACTTATATTGTATTATTCACTGACGACACAGCCAGAAAAGAGTACCCAACAATCTACCAATATTTCCTACGAGGAAATTTTTCGTACGATTCAGATGAGGTAACCCATTCGGCCAAATCACATTGGACTAAAATTACAGAAGAAATAGTCAACAAGGATACACAATTGCAAGAGGGACAAAAGGCTGATAGTTCACTGCAGCATTATAGTGCATGTAGAAGCAAATGTGGCTCCGTTGTTCACCCGTTCAACGTACTTGATCGACTCGTCCCAAATATCACACCAATGCGATTACGTCCTTCGCCAACGTGCAACGATGATTAAAAGATCTGGTTAGATAAATCTTCACAAGTGCGAATTTCTCCGTTGAGCTTCTGTATGAGAGCCGTTGCATCACGCAGTGTAGCACGTGGTTCGGGACCATCATCTGCTGGGTCCACCATACTTTCTAGGTGCAGTGCAAGTTTTCTTCATGCTTCCGTCAATGTTTGCAGCTGACCATAGATACGGCCCCAGAGGATGGGAAAACATAACGTGCATCCCAAATATGCAATCAGTTTCACGAAGCAGAAAAACATCTTGTCGGATCTAAAAATTATTTCTTTATTTGAGCCAATCACTCATTTCGTCTAGTATTCATCAAAAGTTTTCAAGTTCATTTTATTGATAAGGTCGTATAAACCTATGCCTTCCTGAACTCGAAGTTCCTGTAACTTCTAGTACACTTGTTCCCAATTTTGCAGCATGTGTAAGGGGTCACCGGAGACGTCAGGTGTAACAGCTGCACTTGTCGAGATGACAAGATTGGAAGGGTCCTGCCCAAACACATTTGCCTAGTTGTTCTTCTGTAGATCACGAACTGCTTCTACCGGTGTTGGGTCCTGGACAAAGAATGTCGCACGCAATTGCCACATAGCTACAGCACGGTGTTCTGCTGGAAAGTAGCAGCGCAACTCTACCCCAGGCCGGAGGCTGAAGCATTCCCCCCCCCTGTTTGTGTATCATTGTTGACAATTTCTTCTGTAATATTCGTAAAAGGTGTTGCGTAACATTTCTTCGACAGTGGACATTTTTATCGTATGATGTAGTGGGCAAACCTCAAAATGATGGTTCCAACAAACGGGTCAACACACAAACGTGGTTAATCCGATGTGCTGTTGATGCTGCATCTGAAAGATTTCTAGTTAAATCAGGTAGTTTGACTTAGGTGGTCCTTCTATTTTCCCAAAGCTGTACACTGGATGCAATTTCTCGTACAGCTGAATTTATCGAATCTTTTCTGTTTTAGCCCCAATAAAAGTTGTCTGATTCTACTTGAACTTTAACAACTTTAGTTGGAGAATGATGCCATTGACCCGATATGATGTTCCTCCCCAGTCAGCGATTCATCTTGCCTAGTGACATTGTCGTATGCCAACACTGTTGGGATACAATGAGGTACATTGAACGGAAGTAGAACATAATCACTCTCAACACTTGATAGTTTATCAATGCGCAGCGCTGTGTCAATTTCTTTCAGAGCCAAATAAGCGCATGCATCCATTCTCGAGATGATTCTGGATTTTGATTACCTCAATCTTACCTGTGAAAGTTTTGACAATTCACAGAAGTAGGACATGCTAAGATGTCTTCACAGCACCAACAAACTATAACACGCTGGGTTATTGACCATGCCAATCTGTTAACGCGAGCAGAACCGCCCTCACTTGCACAGAGTAAGAACCGAAGAAATGTATGTAAAGATGACAGAACAGTAACATCGTTAGATTGTCAGTTCGAAATACCATTATTACTTCCGCCTAAAAAAAATTCGAGGCATTCTCTATGTGTTTTACATACAATATTTCTTGGAATGTATTTTAGTTAACTAGACGTTGCGGCTGGTTACGTAATGTAACAGCCGGACGGAAGGAGATGGTAATGCAAAGGGCGGTTACAATTTATTATTGCAGCGTCACATTTAAAAGTATTATTGGGCTATGTTTTATAGCCGCACGTTTGGAAAAGGATCATGTACATAGCAATGCTTAATTGCCATAACCTGATTTACATATTTTTTATTGAGTTTATATATTCGAAGGCGGATGTTTATACATAATATTTATAGGCAAACAGTTGGCATGATTTCTGATGTAGTTATTATGTTAATAAATCTTATCCATATGTTATTTATTCTGAGTCTGACATCACTCGTACGTAACACATACACGTTTACGTATTCACACAACATTTTATGCAAATCTGCCTAGCTGTTTTGCCGTAAGAGGGAAATGAAGTCGGTATGGCACTGTTCCCGTTTGTAGATACCAGATGGAGTACGTTTATGTTTTTATGTGCCTACAACATACAGAAGCTATACATAATATATATAAAATGACAGAAATGTAGCAAATTGCATATAGTTTAATAAGAAAGTAACAAATGAATCATCTATATCATTAAAACATTATCAAAACTAAAGTAAACAAATATTGTGGGGAAAAATGCATTTTTTTCCATTTTCCTTGACATCTCCCCCTATATTTTTGCCAAAATGTTAATAAAAAGATTATATAAGTATTGCCGTACTCGGACCTTTATTATGAACAACTATTGTTATTACAACTTTAACATCCAATCAGAAGATTTGGCTGTAGGGCATGATTTTTGAATAACTTGACTTCCGCTTGAAAATGGCAGCCATGTTTAAAGATGGCGTCCAAAAGGTAATAAGCTACGCTTCTGAAATGTCCAACACCCATTTTCTGACACCTCAGATATTGGTGTAACTGAAAATCATAGTGGGAATTAGTCCCACAATTTGAGAATAAAATCTTGTCTGGCTCATGGACTTATAACCAATAATGATGTTGTGCGCTGTTCTGTCCGACTCAACAGCCGTCCTTTTTGTATCTAATATACATTTTTGATACTGTATATGGTGTTACGGTGCGTTGTCCCACTGTTTGAGCGTATTCTTGTAAAAAACAAATTTTATACCGTGACGTTACTCACACTTTGCGCATCACTTCCATACGACATTATTCGAAAACGCCCATTATTTGTTGTATCAGATCTGTATTCCTTTACGGTGCTATATACAAACTTAGGATGCTCACATCGTTACAATTTTCAGTCCCTGAAATACGTTTTCCGTCGTTCACTATCTCCCTTTCTCTGGGATGCATTCAACAACGCAGCAATTATTATTGCACTAAGACGCTTTCTGGAAATGTTAGAACATTAAAGCAGCGCATATTTACAGTGTATGTGTGCTCTCTGCCATGGCCGTCTTACCGTCAGTGTCTTATAAATGTCCACTCTTTAGCTTCATCAACAACATAACCAACGATTTGTACACAACATGTACACTTCCATGAAGAATAATCTCAAACAAGCAATGAATCAAGTATACTCATGAAGAGATCGTCAAATGTGTAACGGTTGTTTACAAAACAGGAGTAATTTACAAAATGTAACTTACGTCTCAACGTGTAAACCTAAGGGATATTAATAGAAGATAAGGACTGACATCATAGGATATAAGAGAGAAGGGATTATCTAGAATGAGAGGGGATTCCCTCAGCAAATACGAATTAGGCGATGTTTTTAAAAAGGTGTAATAATAATTTTAGATTATACTTTAATAGCAAGTTTTCAGACAATACATTTTTTGTTTAAAGATGTCTTCTTATAAATCTGATTAAAATACACATCTAGTAAATTACCAGTCATAGATGTACTAAGCAGTCATTCTACACTTATATTCATGAATGTCTCTCCTTCACTGTTTACAGATTAGTTGAAGAACACCCGAGTGTGCGACCTCTATTGGCCACAGTCAACATCGACGACCCGAAAAGTCCAGAATTTCAGGCGCACGCTCTCCGGGTTATAACCGGCTTGGACTTATGTGTGAATGCCTTACAAAATCACCAGACTTTGGAGTCTATTACGGATCACTTGGCTATGCAGCATGAAGCGAGAACCGGCGTCACGGTCGAATACTTCAATGTAAGTCACTTGGTACATATGTTACCTGTGAAAGTCAATTTACATGGCAAATAGCTTATCTACGGTGGTAGTTTTTAAATTACTGTTAGTAGAAGAAGGACTTAATCAGTAATTTATGTAAGATTTTTTGGTTTTAGCTGTTTCCGTTTTTCTAGTGTTCTTAGAAGGGCTTACTATACAGATCCCTGCATAATGAGGTGGTAACAAAGAGATCCTATTCTATAATGCATCGTTGTGCATCGCAATATATATATCGTCTCGTGATAACTATCACCATAAGTATTGTGACGTTGCTTACTGTAACGACTCAGCCTTCCTATGAAATAATTGATATGAATTGGGCGCGGTAGCATAGTTATAAAGAACACTGGACTCTCATATTTTATTTTGTAGTCCATACGCAAGTTCATCGACCGGAATTTGCCGAAGTTGGTAGACAATCTCGACGGGGAAGCATGGGGCAACTGCATGACGCCTATATTCAACGCAATCACAGCACGGTTGCCGTGAGCTATCAATGTCTAGTGACGCATTTCCGGATTTGCCATCTTGCTTAGGATACATTCAGCGCAAAGGATGTTTAGTAGGACTATCGAACACTTGGCGTCCATTTGCACAATTCGGCTCATACTGATTCAATACTCTTTCTGTTTTCTTCTAGTTGAACGTGCCAACGTACTAAATTGGAAATAAGTTATTATGCAATATATATATATATATATATATATATGTATATATATATATATATATATATATATACATGTCAATGTCGTATGCCGTTTGAAAGCTAATTGGCTCCACGCAAATATGGGATACGATTGGGAGCCATCAAGTGGTGCAGTAGGTATGGAGTGAAGGTTAAACAAGATCACCATCAAACGACGAATGTTCAAAACTACGCCACTCCGCCAAAGTTCTACAATTACCATCGTTATATAGCTACTTTGTCTACGTACACTAGGCCATCTTACGTAATGTTTATTGTTTGAAAGGACATTGTATCACCGTCAAAAAAAGTATGTGATAGGGTTGTAAAGTGGTGCTCTAACTATGGAGTGAAGGTTAAACAAGTTCAACGTCAAAATATGAATTTTCGAAATTATGCCTTTCTGTATATAGTAGGTTAGCCAAACACGTGATGTTATACTTTTAACTGCATTTTTTTTAATAGCAGGAATCCTTGATAGATCCATCACACAATGGATAATAAAATATGTGTATGTGGATGCCACCCTCGATTCTGAAAGTTATTTTATATCTTCGTTGGATAAAACCAAATATGTTAAGATTTGTACATGTATTGTCTGTGTTATCAGGCGTTAAATTTTGAATTTTCTCGTCCATATATGAGATAATTAAATATAAAACTTGATTTTCTCTAATGTGTTTATCGCGTACACCAAAATTGTTTACACACCCAATTCATCTTTGTAGCCGTGTTTGTATATATTCCTGTTCAGGTAATATGCATATTATTTATTATTGCACATGCATCTGGTCGTTAACATGACGTGAAAGTCAAAGAACTTGCCCAAAATATAGTTGGGATGTTGAAGAAGAGAGGTGGCAACTCCAGTCGCTACGCAATCGACCAACTGTCAGATGTTTTGAGGAACTCGACAATTCAACATCTCATGGAGGAATCCAAATTTCAGGATCTGATCGACATACGTGGAAACATGTTTGCTACAGCTAATGTCAGCTCGGATAAATGTGTAATCAGAAAGGATATATTTAGCATAATGAATAGGATTGACATGTCTTTGAATCCCATTATTTATAGCATTAACATTAGCGACATGTATTGTACTTCGACACTGCGGCACCAGTGGGTCCGGGGTTTATATAATTTTTAAACAGGTTGTTCTTATCGATGTATTTTTTTATTTATTTACATACTTGTATTGATATCTTCTTATACATGGACACGATGATTGTCTGAAATAAATACATTAGTATTATTTACTAACAATGCCACGCCGCACAATACAAGAATAACGGGCTCGGAATGGCTTGACCTAACGGGGACGCAGCGTCTAATGTCAAACCGCTATCGCCGTGACTTCGGACCTGAGGTCAAGTCTTCGAAAGCGGCGTACTGACCTATAAACAAACCTTTTCCGACAGAAACGCTTCATAAATAAGAGTGGATCATTAAAATGCCACGGCGGTCAGAATGTTGTAAAGACCTATGTTAATATAATATCATGTTATGGTAAAGATGAACAGACAACCTCCTTTGACTGGTTGATTAAAACACAGCGGTGGTCAGAGTGTTGTAAAAATCTATGTTATACAATATATGCTGATGTTATGGTACAGACAAACATACAGCCTCCTTTGAATGGATCATTAAAACTGGGCGGTCAGAGTTTTGTAAAGACCTTTGTTAAACAATATAAGATGATGTTATGGTACAGACGAACACTCAGCCTCCTTTGAACGGGGCATGGGAAATATAAGGTTATTTAAACTCTTGGTGAATACACGTGAGTGATTATCAGTAAGGTAACGCGATTGTTTTCCAATTATTTGAGGGTACCCTTATTTTTAGATTTCGTTTTGAGAACAACAATAAAATGGCCAGTTAAGTCGGGATGTTAGTATGACCTATTATATTTTTATTTTGAAGAGTATTGTTTGTTGCGCATCTGAGATAAAGATCCAGAAGACGCAGGCGCAATAGAAGGATATTGTTAATCTTCGATATCATCTTTTCTGAAATTAGTGGCTTAATTATTCCTTATAATGTCATTGGTGCTATTATAGAGCTTGATTATTATATTATTATCGTTACTTTTAGATGTTATCAATCTTAGCGATGTCCATTAATTAAGGTTTATTTTTTATTTTGAAATGACTCTTTAACTTTGTAGGTAACCCTTTTTGTTATTATTAAAATGACCCATTTAACAAGAGTCAGTTAGTCTTTGATATGATTAGGTAGTTCATCTACATATAATTTCCTTTACGTTTTTATTGTTGTCATTCTCTTAACACTCGTCGTCCTCCATATTTCATTATCATCATCGTCATTATTGTCATCGTCGTCATCATCGTCATCTTCTTCGTTGTTGTCTTCATCAACACCATCGTCATCTATTCATTACCATCATCCTGTTAACATCATCGTTATCATAATCATCATCACCATCATCGTCATCATGTCCACCACCATCTTCTTCCGTACTGTCGTCTTTTTGTTGGCTGTTGAGGTCGTCTACGTTGACTTTGGCAAACAGAGCCTTTGCCTCGGGGTATTTCTCCATCAATCTGAACAAATTGTGTATGAGTTGATTTTGGTGTACTTTAGATGAGAGGACGTGATAGAGTAAATCAGAAGACATAAATGGACATGAGCAGGGCCCATCAATAGATCACGAGACAACCGATGGACATCGCGTATTATCACGTGGACACGTAGGGAAACGATCTAGAGGAAGACCGGCGAGACGATGGAGAGACGAACTAATTCTGGAGGGGCACCATCTGACAGAGGATAGGGCATTGCAGGCATATCTGGAAACGGCATACTTAGTTCTTCTCTCTTATTTCCTGGCATTCTAAATCCCAAGGCAAGCATTCAGCTACATTAGACCTTAGCACATAAGCTGTTAGTTCACGTAATTCATTATAATTTTGTTTAGCTTAAAGAACTGAATCAAACATTCACACATCGGTTATACATACCGGACAAAAAACGCAGTGGTTTGATCGATTGAAGCATTGGTATTGTCTAGGAGAATGCATTCTTCATATATAGCAATTACACTATCGGCATCTTCCCTGCAGCACCATGCACGTCCACAGGTGGCGCCACAGACCACCATCACAACTTGTATGAGAAAATTCATTGTCTGTGACAGAGAAACAATGTCAACATAAGTCTCTCAGTTGTACTGTACATTGACCATGTCTGCAGTAATGGCTATGGTTGGTTCACGTGACCTGGTCCTTAACGAAATAACAGCTGATACTATTTCGTGAACACCAAAATAACTGTTGTTATCGATACAATACTTTAAACCCAAGACCTCAATAAATTATAATAATAATATTTTATATATTTGGGAGACTATAAACTAAATAGGCTGACTGAATAAGACACGATATATAGTTGTGGCTATTTTAAAAATAAAATAAAACGCATTTAGCATCTAAAATCAAGAATGTTACGCGGACAGTTTATTAGAATAACCTTACTGAAAACAAAAGAATATAAATTGCACGGACTACCATACAATATTATGCTTGCAGTTTTCGAATACCATGTAGTAACCCTTTGTAACGTCTCAACCCAATATATGCCGTTGTAAGCCGGCTGTGAATGAAACCAAACTATTTTTTTATTGCGCTTTCTTGTCCACAGTGACGTCACAGCAATGCATGAACAGCCAAGTAATCGAGGATGCCAGTCGGACAGCTTAACTGTGCAATTATTAACTTATTGAACTATATAATACATACTTACTTACTTACAGCTCCCGTAGCCCGCCTGGGTCATAAGGGCGCTGCATTGCTGAATGTTTCACCAGTCGACGCCATTCTTTGCGGTTGTGTGCTAATGTCTGAGTTTCTGCAAAGGTCTTCCCAGTCCATTCTGCAGTATTGTCTGACCATCTCTACCTCTGTCTTCCCTGTCTTCTTTTCCCCAGCACTGTTCCTTGTAGTATTGTTTTTGTGAGCCCGCGTGATGGTGTTACATGACCATACCATCTCAGTTTCCTCTTTTTTACTGTGGTCAGCAGGTGTTCGTAATGTCCCACATGTTGAGTGATGATTTTTCTGATTTCATCGTTGGTGATGTGGACCGTGTAGGAAATACCGAGTATTCTTCGGTAGCATTTCATTTCCAATGCAGCAATTCTTCTTTGCAGTTCCGTTGTGGGGGTCCATGATTCGCTTGCATACAGAAAGATGGAAAGGACCCGTGTACGTACTAGTTTAAGTTTAGATTTCAATGCGATGTTTTTGCCTCTCCAAACTGGTTTCAATTTCGCCAGTACTCCTAATGTTTGCGCAGATATTGCAAGGATTTCGTTCCTGGAACCCTCGTCATTGATGATAGCTCCGAGGTACTTGAATTGACTTACTGTTTCCAGTTCGTGCCCATTGTCAGTTATTCGGGACCTCATTGCAGTTTTGCTGTGCTCTTTGCCATTCCGTACCTGGCTGATGTTTCGATCTGTCGGTTCACAAGGTTAGCAAGTTTCTCTTCACTTCCAGCCAACCCGTCGATGTCATCAGTGAACCGTAGGTTGGTGATGATTCGTCGACCAATGTTGACAGTGCCAGTGTGATCTTCCAGGGCATCTGTCATTATTTGTTCCAGGAAAATGTTAAGTAATGTAGGTGACAAGAGGCATCCTTGACACGCTCCGACTGATGTGTGGAACCACTCACCTATAAATAAGAACAGAGTTCCATTTGTTCAGTCACTTTACTAAAGAGAAACCGTGAAATGACAATAACTAAACAAGTATTGAACAGGTTGAAATGCGAGTGTGTAGTGGTTCCGTTTCTAGTAGCGCATGCGCACTGGTATAAGGGACCGGTTATTATGCGGGAGCAAGGGACCGGTTATAATGTTCTCTATCTCCCTCCGAGTCTTTATGCTACTGGATAAAGGCTGATCAATGTTTATTGACTATCCCATGGAGTAGTCCTTGTGCCAGGTAGGCACGCTGGTCGCTCTGGTGGATCGTCGTTGACCAATTGCTGGTGCTGGTGGTTCCACGTCAGGCTCCGATGGGGGTGGAGATCTCGGGGTCTCTGGGGCTGGTGGTGGCGTCTGGAGGATCGCGCGCCTCGGTGTGTCTCGTCCTGGGGTTGCAGGCGTGACTGCAGCGGGCGGTGTCTTGCGCTGGGGTGTTCTCGCTGACGTCAGTGTCGGTGGCGGTGTGTGCCCCGTCTGCGTCGCAGGTGTCGCAGCGTCGTTATCGAGGTCAGGTAGTTGCGGTGTCACGACGGGTGTTGGTACGGTGACGCGGGTTGCTAGGTCGTCATAGATCGATCGGGTTGGCGGCCGGTCGTAGTGAACTGGGCTGAACTTGCGCAGGAATTTCCTGTTCCGAAGTGTGACTCTGCCCGATCCGTCAATCTTGATCGCGTATTGGTCGTGCTGACGTACCTCAACGATACTGCCCGTCTTGTCCCATTTGTTGGGGTGAGGTCCTGTCTGGTTCTGTACGCGGACTAAGTCCCCTACCGCGAGTGGTGGAAGGCGTTTAGTGTGCTCCGCCCAGGTTTCAGCTGTGCGGATGTGGCGTTTACGGAGGGCTTCCTCCCTTGCTTTGAGTGTCTCACGCCAAGTCTCATGTGGTCTGTATTTCCCGGGGATAATCGGGATGAAATCGCGTGTCGGGCCGAAAACACACTGATCTTTGTGTCAGGGTCGGGTGTGTTGCGATATTGTAGTATCGCTATGTGCACAGCGTCAGTGTCCGGTTCTCCCTTCGGACCGGTGTTGTCGGTGATGAGTCGTTTCATCGTCTTCACCCCAATCTCTGCACGACAGTTGCTGTGGGGGAAGGCCACCGATGATAGGCGGTGGTGTACGCCCCATCTGTGCAGGAAAGACCTGGTCTCGGTAGAGGTGAACTCCGGACCCCCGTCCGATGCGAGCTCTTCTGGCGTCCCGTACGTCACGAAGGCGCGACGTAAGTGGTTGATGAGGCCGGTGGCGCCACCTGTCGACTGCGATATGATTGGCCAGTTTGAGTATCTGTCCACCGTCACGAGGTAGTTTACGCCCCTGTGTACGAAGAAGTCCGAGCACACTGCCTGGAAGGGGTAAACGACCGGGATCGGTGGGATGGGCGGCGCTCCAGGTTGTGAGGGTGCCATCCGGTGGCAGTGTTCGCAATTGTTCCGAGTGGTGCTGATGTCGGCCGATATGCCTGGCCAGAACACAGAGGATTCTGCACGGGCGGTCATCATCGATACGCCCTGGTGGGCAGCGTGTAGGGTGCTCAGTACCTCACCGCGGAGTGAGGGCGGTATGATAACCCTGTCCTTGTATAGGATCACTCCGTCTGTCGATGTGATGTTTTCGCGGTACTGGTGATAGTCGCAAATCGTCTCTGGCATCTCGATCTTCGAGTCGGGGATGCCGTCGGTTGCCATTTCCTCCAGTGTGTGCATATCGACGTCGCTGCTGGTAGCCTCCCTGACACGGTCCCATGTCACTGATCGCAATGATTCGAGGTCCGCGGCGCACCATGTCAGGTTGTCCTCCTCGACGTCGTCGTCGTCGTCGTCATCCGGTTCGACTCGGCGTAGGAGAGATAGGACGTTGGTGTGCATGCTGGATGGTAGGTGGTTCACTATGGCAGCATTGTCGTCTGGTAGGTTCATGAGTGATGGTAGCGCGGTGCCGACCGGCCTACGTGACATGGCATCTGCCGCCTTGTTCTTCATGCCTGGGACATGTGTGATGCGGAAGCGATAACGCAGGGTCTTCTCCTTGAGGTTCCTGAGGCGGGGGTTAGGTATGTCGTCAAGGGCTCTGTCCGCAAGGAGTTTCAGCAGCGGCTTATGGTCTACCGCTACGATCAAGTTCTCGCAACCCAGCACGAAGTAGCGCGCCTTGTCCAAGGCGTCCGCGACTGCGAGGGCCTCGCCCTCTGTGGGCGCGTATCTGGATTCTGCTGCGTGTGTAAACCTGCTGCCGACCATTGTTATTTTGTGATTTGAGTTGAGAGACCAATAACCTATATGACTCAGCAAAAAAACCTTACACTACCAACCATTTCAAGGTTCCAAAAATGGCAACTCGACTACATTGCGTACCGCCCAAATTGAATGAAGGAAGACATGAGGAAGTGGTCAAAGCCTTTACAAAGCGAGGATAGAGCCCATCACATTAGTTCCGTTATGTACCCGAACAGCAATTGACAATTTGTAATGACTAAGCTATTCCTAAAACAGTACTAAATTAATACCAAATTTATTAAAACATTACTTTTTTTGTAATTACGTCGTTGAGTCAGATAATGCCACAATTAAAGTCTAAGCGAAATTAACCTTTTTATTCACAATCTGAATGAAATATACTTTAAAAATAATGTTCTGATATTCAACTAATTTTAACCCCTCCCGTCACCTTCTTCAAGGCCCCTTTTGGTCGCGTTTTTGTATATATTTTTCTGCATAATTTGTTGCGACACCTAGCGGTCGTAATAGCGTCACCCCAAGTAGCACCGCAAGGATTTAATATGGTGCGCATTTATGCGGGTTGCTCTTTCAGGCCGTATCTGAAATTACACTCGCATAATTTAATATTACTTTACATCTACATAAAGATAATAATTTTATTTTAAAGATATCGTTGGATGCACCCAGGAATTGTGTTTAACTTTTGAGTCATTGCCGTTTGAACATTGCGAATATTCAAATTTGCAAAGGGATGGCCTGGATAAAAAGCTACTTAACCAACCGTAGACAATATGTATGCTATAACAACAGTAACTCAGAACAAAAGGAAATCAAGTGTGGAGTCCCGCAAGGTTCAATCCTTGGCCCGTTATTATTTATTCTGTACATAAATGACATGTGTGAAGTCTCAAAATTGCTTGACATTATTTTGTTTGCTGATGATACAAACATTTTTTATTCCGCTAGTAACACAGCTGAAGTAAGCACTGTTATTAACAACGAACTAAAAAAAACTAGAACTGTGGTTTCGAGCGAACAAATTATCACTTAATGTGAACAAAACACATTTTATAATGTTCAACAATAAAAAGCAACCTAGAACAGGTGTGAATATAGTTTTGAATGGGAAAAACATTGAGCAGGTATCATATACTAAATTCCTTGGAGTAACCATTGACGAAAACGTAACATGGAGAGAACACATAAAAATGGTTGAATCAAAAGTATAAAAAAACATAGCAGTTTTGTATAAAACTAGGCATGTTCTTGATTGTCAAGCGTTACACACATTATATAATTCACTTGTTGAACCACATATGTCATATTGCTGTGAGATCTGGGGAAATACTTATCAATCTAGACTTAGAAAACTATTTATGTTACAGAAAAAAGCTATACGGATTATTTATAATCTTAATTATCATGATCATACATCTGTATTTTTCCATCTCTCAAACATGCTTAAATTTCATGATTTAGTTAAATACAAGACTATGATCATACTTTATAAAGCAAACAACCATTCTTTAAATGGTCGTGTTCAAGCATTATTTGAACCAACCGCAGCTATCCACATACATGATACAAGACAAAGCAAACTGTTCTATGTTAAAAAGACAAACACCACCCTCCGACTGCTGTCAATCACCGTCAAGGGTATAAAAACGTGGAACAATTTACCAAATAAATTGACTCAGCTTCCAAGTTTAACACAATTTAAAAAAGCAATCAAGTTGTCATTACTTTCTACATATTTGTGAATTGTTAATTGAAGGTGACGTTTTGTTAAACCCATGAAATAGTAACACAAGCACTATAGTAAACAGTCTATAAAATTATATGAGTTGTGAATATTATTTTGTGATTTATTTATAATTCCTGTTGTATTTATTCAGTTTTCATAGTTCGAGTAGGGCATAGCAACACATAAGTCTATGACTTCAGCTATGTCCTTTCAGCAGCAGCAGCAGCAGTAAACCATACTGTGCATGTATTATGTTGTTGTTGTTGTTGAATAAACGTTCATTCATTCATTTTATATTTGTTTATATCACAGTAAAGATAATAACCGTATCTACAAATATGCCGCTAGATGTACCCATAATTCGATTTTAATTGTTATTGCAATTTGAACATCGCGAATGCTTAATACGCAGCAGCCGATATAATGCAAGGTTGAGCATTCGCGATGTTCAAACGGCAATAACGTAACAAGTTAACGAAATTCCTGTGGACGTCCAGGCACGAACTTGCAGATACAATTATTATCTTTACGGTTATATCAAAAATTTAAATTCCGCGGATGCCATTTCATATACAGTCTGAAACTACAGGCCACACCGCCAGTCGCCGTGCTAAAGGATAGGGCGCGCTATGCCTGTTGTGACGTCAGCAACATCTGACGGGCTGGTTGCTTTGTGACACGCAAATGACCACATTTGAGCGGCTTAGTGCCATGAGTTCGTAATGAACATGCATCATATTTGGCATATTATTTGACAAGTGTATTTAATTTAATTTTACCTAGTCTTTAACGTGACATAACATTTATGAAGTAAAGTAAAGGTAAAGGTAAGTTCTTATATAGCGCAGTGTGCAGTCGTCAGGACTGCTCAAAACGCTTTACACTTTACTCCCTGGCAAACCTGTACAATCGAACATCTCGACTTCTCTGGGAAGCATCTAGCCACGCTGCAATTAATGCGCGAAGACAAATATCCACCACTGTCTATAGCCAGGTACTCATTCATGCAGCTGAGTGAACTGAAGGAACGTATAAGTGAACGAACTTGCCCAAGGTTCGACACCGCCGCAAAGGATTCGAACCCGGGTTCTCTCGGTTGAGAGTCCGAAGCTCTAGCCACTGCACCACGGCGGTACATGAAGGAAACTGTTGCACTGCCGCATATGACGCCATAGCTTGCGGCGCCAGTTGTGTTTGCTGTATTGAAACGTCTCTTTCCCGTGGACTTATGTTTTATGTATTAACGCAGTAAATTTCACACGAAGAAATATTTTGCTTTGTTTATTATTCTACATGTCAATAGCTGTATCGGTGACACTCCCTGTCGGTGATGACACTAACTTGATGTCGGGCTGGACAAGTGTCCGTACTCCACAGCTTGATGGTGATTCGGAAATAAAGTATGATGTCGCGCCCCGCGCATACCTGCAATGCCATGCCGGGCCCACTGCGAGATAGGAATTTCATGTAGATTTTGTTACTCAAGTGAAAGTTCCTCGTCTTTCTTCACACACGCAGATGGGGAATGAGTTGTACGGGTGACCCAGCGAGACGGGCGGAACCAGAAATACACAGCGAAAGGGAGGAACAACGAGTTGGTGGCAGCATCAACGTGAGAAAGGGTAGTCTGAGGATGCCACATAGACACGCTAAACACGTGAAATGCTATACATCTATTCATCTCTTCACACAATCTAAAAATTACTCTCCACAATTAGTAAACACTTAATTGCGTAATACGCATCCTGCGTTGAATTCTATTTATGTTATTCTACGCTTTTGCTGTATGACTCCATCATAAATTTAATCATCGATTGACAATCTGTCGCTCTAACAATTATACCACCACGCCCAAACTTGCACAAAACCGTATTAGTAGGTGCGGTAGTTCGTGTGGCAACCCCGCTACCGAGACTGACATAGTTGGCTAAACATAAGTCTCTTTTTATACTGTCACAGGCCGTAGTAGGGAATCAGTGACGACAATTGTATACATTGCATGCTCGGCGCCTGTCACACGCGTCACCGGGAAGCAACCCCGGCCGCGTGGAGCAACATCCAGTGGAGTAGTGGTAAAAACCACTACTTGTTGTGTTCAAGATAGGTTACATGTTTACCCCTTTTGTTGGATGTTTTACATCCCCTGGCATAAGCACTAGCTAGAAGGCACCACCACGTTTTTATGAGAAGGAAATTGCCAACATTTCGAAATGACGCCAGGTGGAATGGAACCACGTATTGCGGGAAAAATATATTGCTACAGTTGCACCATCTAGCGTGTAAAAATGTATATATGCAAATTCATCCTAATAACAAGTTCGGATCGCATAGACCTCAAGACCTATACGACGTACAGTTGAATGGATATGAAACGCACAACGTTTGTTAGACTGTGCGAATTTGTGAAATCGTCCCTTAAAAGGAAACATTTCAAAACGACGACAGGTGGAATGGAACCGACGGCCCCTCGATCGACAGTCCGGCGCTCTACAGCGTGACAACCGCTCCCGCCATAGTCGTTATCAAGTCATCGGTGTAACTGGCCCGAAGTGCAACGTGCGGAAGTAGGGCATTGCCCTAGTAGTATACAGTTTAGATATGTGAGACCTCGGACAAAGCGAACTCCCTGACCTGGGAGTGTATATGTGGACCATTCACCTACATCAGATGAGGTCACAATGACAGGAGTACCTTGTGACATAAATACGTCTCGACAAACAAGTCCCGACAATGGAAGCAGACATAGAGAGGTGTCTTTTGCAGGAATTGGGAGGTCGAAGTTTGGTCCTAAAAATAGGTGGGATGTTGGTATAAAAATAAGTGTGAGGTTGGCCCACAAAATGGAAGGATGGCCATCTATGCCATACATACATATACACACACACACACACACACACACACACACACACACACACACACACACACACACACACACACACACACACACACACACACACACACACACACACACACACACACACACACACACACACACACACACACACACACACACACACACACACACACACACACACACACACACACACACACACACACACACACACACACACACACACACACACACACACACACACAAACAAACACACACACACACACATATATATATGGACAAATTTTGTTGGCAAACTGGATAAATCATACCGAAAAATAAAAACTGTTGACAAACTCATACGTTTTTTTTCCACTTAGCTACCGAGATGTAGTTCGCAGGACCAAACTTTGAGACCACCACTTCAACCATTTTTATGTGTGTCGTCCGCCGGAAAGTCATCTTTGTTTTAACACTTGTTGGTGATAAAGACACCAGCCACTTTGGTAACAAAGTACAAGGTTTCGTTGGGAAATGCAAAAAAATGAAAGGTTTCAATGCTAATTAAATGCTACTAATATCCTTTGGGAAAACCAAACAACCGAAATAGCTTATTCTTGCTTTCATGAATAATACTCAACTCCAAATAATAGCATGTTTTCTGCGTTATATTTTTTCAAACTTTACACGAACTACACCAAAACGTATTCGCTCTATGTTTTAATGAGTATCCAAGAAGCACTATTGCGCTAATGCTTACTAGATATCTTGCTTGATGTATATGCAAGACGGACATACAAAGCCAATATCGTTGGTCAATATCTGCGAAAACAACCGTTACGTTTTAGAACGTTACATTTTGACGTCGTAATAGTTTCAGCAGTACCAATATATTTATGAAAACACGTTTTCACTTTCCGTTTAGCATTATATCACCAAAATATCGTCAACCGTGATATTTGGCGATATTGTATTATAGTTATTTACCATCAATACTGGACTTCGAAGGGTGTGGAAGTCAACAACAAATGCTTTACGATTTCTCCATTGTTTGCATTTATAGGTCACGTGACAGCATCAAATGTTGGAGAAACACGTTTTCGGCACGGTGAATGATACAATATGTTTGACTTTCTAGATGGTTATACGCGGATTGCCATTTTTGTGTGTCGTGTGCCGGAAAATTGTATTCCTTTCAATGGATGATATAAATTACGACATCCGATATAAATTACGACATTCGTGGCCCACAATAGGTGAAATAAGTGCCAACAACAGAGGCAACAGGTTATGTGAACCATGTAGGTTGTTTTATGACGTTTTGTATGGCACTGCCTGTATGAATACGGCATACATATATGTATATATCGTTAGAGGTTCAGTTAACCTGATTATTTTTGGCACAACATAAAAAACACCACACGTACCTTGTCGCCTTCACCGTCACTCTATTTGCTCCGCCCACTTATGCTAATCCTCCGTATCTTTTGAAATAAGTAAGAATTACGCTGGAACCTCGGACCGGACTGCACGCTGATACTTCGTTGGAACAAGACTCTTGATTATAAGATTCATAGGTCTCGCAGTCATAACTTATTCGGTGCGAAGGATACCCGTCTGGCGCTATACAGCCAAGTAAGTAATCACTGTTGCTGTATGTTTCGCCTTACGCCTTGTTCTAATGTGTGTAAATCAATTGTGTCTAGTACATATTGCTAGCGGCCAATTAGACACATATGTTTCCATATTTGATGATAATTGAATCTTTACGTGTTCGCACAACATCGTTGTTTTAAATGCAGTAGATACAATGACCGCGATAACTATTATATTGTCAAGACAATGGATATAAAATTATGAGATACACACCTATGAAATACTAATTTCATAATGATTATTCAACAAAAGGCGAAATGAATTCACGAAAGTAACAAATGCATTTCTAATTTGTTTTTGCATTGTAGATGGTACGTTGTTTGTCGACCCTTCTCCTGGTGGTGTTCGGCGCTGCCTCCACCTTAGCATGGTGTTCACCAGAAGACGCCGATATCGTCATTACTCTATGGGCCCAGGTTTCAGGAGCTTCAAGCAACGGCAACAAATGGGCGATCGTAGTACCAACAACCAATTTCTTTCTTCGGTAAGTTCTCCCTCGCTATGTAGACACGTCCTTTCCGTCAAGGCACTCCATCTTCCGCAAAATAAAACTCGATCGTATTTGGAGCAGTTATGCGGCCGGATTTTGTTCGATTGCAATTCTCGATGGGTATGTTCTGTTATGGTGTTCCGGTGGGTTGTCCGGCCTTGCGAATACAAATACATTTATTGATCATTTTGGTAAAGAAAGTAATTTCAAGATTTTCAAGTTCATTACAATTACATGAAAAAGTATATATTCTAGGTGATTCCAATATCCATGTTGATTTGTTTATTCTCAATACTAGGTTATTCATGAATGCACGACAAACATTTGTCTTACAACAGCATGCCACATTTTTTACTCATATCCATTGGCATTGGATCGACTTGTTTATCACTAGATCAAACTGCAAGAAAATTAAGGCGGTAACTGTTACTGATGGATTATCAGATCATCATAGTGTAAGTATTGATCTCAAAGTCGAGTTAACTCCAGAACAACAATTTATTACATTCCGACCGATCCATAACATTAATATATACATTCTTCGTGACGACCTTGCACATCCCGATCTCTTTATTCAGCCAAAATCTACATTGTGTGAGCTAATTAACCAGTACTACGTTACATCAAATAGGCTTCTTGATAAATATCCCCCAAAACTCAAAATCAGATTAAAATACGAATTTAATATCATTAATTTCTGAAAACCCTCGTCAAATGTGCAAATCTATCATAGTGTGCTTTATCGGGAGAAACAAAAACTATTGCCTGATACCTCTTTATTAGATATATTAAGCAGTATTTTTCAAAATATCTCACGGATTAGATTTCTCACATTCGATCACGTTTTGTAATTACATTGATTACAAGTTTACCAAACAACCGATTGTTGTTAATACAAGACAATATTTTACACCTGCAACTACAAATGAAGTTCGCACTATCATACAAATTGAATGATCTTGATCCTTTTCTAACATTTCTACTGAAAATTCTGATTACAAATGTTATAAATATATAAATGCAGGATGGTGTTGTTTCACATGAGTTCTTGTCAATCCTCTTATTAAAAAACGAAATCTATGCACAAGTTACCCTTGAAAATTACTGTCCTGACTATATACTTAGTTTTCTGTCGAAGATATTGGAAAAAGGTTATTCCCATCGATTCCATGAATATATTTGTACACAGCACTTATGAAATCATCTACAATCTGCATATAAGCGATTTCATTAAACTGAGACGTTTCTTCTTAAAATACAAATGACATTGTGTATAGTATTTGGCGGGAACATTGGCGGAACAAGAACGTGGAGAATTGTTGGTGCAGAAAAAGTGAAACACAAGTGGAAATATTGATTGATAAGTATTATTTTTACCTTAATATTATTCATATAGTAGCACTAGACATATGTTGAGAACAGTTGTGCTTAAAGGTAGTTAGTTAAAGTATTTCAGAACACTTTAGTCTAGTGAGTGATAATATGGTAACTTAACCTTCGATAAGTTTGTAAACAAGATTTAACAAACCTGATTATGTGGTAGTTTACATAGGAGATAAAGTAACAAACATAAGACTACTTACAATAATAACTGTGTTAGCCAGTACTTGCTAGATATTTTGATTAGGTAGCACTGTTGTTAAACTTAATCAAGGGCGATAGTCGGGCGAACTCCAGTTTGTTTATGTGGCTAGTTTCCCACGTATTCGCTAGGGGGCGGTATAATGTAAATACATAAGGCAGTCTAGCGTAACGTAATTGATTGTATTTAAATTAGGTCACTACCGGTAACGTTAGCGTTCGTGATAGAATATATATTCTGTTGTGTAATTAAAATATTCTGTAACATAAAGTGTGTTGTAATAAACATGAAGCAGTATTTAAAAAAAAAAAAAAGTTCATTAAGTTATTAAATAAATTCTGATATGGCGATTTGCAAGCGGCAAGTCAAGGCAAAGCGACACTTGGTGTGCGATCACTGCCACACATGGGTGGATTTTGCCTTGTCCGGTTGTGGGAAGTCATGGGCAGATGCCAAAGAGGAGAGATTCACCTTTCAGTGCGTGGGGTGTTGGAAGGTGGAGTGTCTGCAGAAGGAGATAGTTAGGTTGACAGATATTGTGAAGGGGATGGAGATAAGAAATAGCAAGGAGACAGGAGGAATGGAGAGACACGAAGAAATTGGAGAATCGACGACAGAAAAAGAGTCAGGCGTGAAGGTGACAGGGGAGAAAATGACCATAGAAAAGGAAGGAGGGAAAATGGGAAGGGAGAGGAGAGGAGAAAATGTGATGGGAGGAAAGATTAAGGGATGAAATGAAGTGAACGTAAATGTAATAGAATAGAAGTCGATAAAAGGGACGATGACAGGAGGAAAGGTGACAAGAGAAAAAGCAACAGGAAAGAATGGAACGGAAGAGAATATGAGAGGAGAGAAGACGGCAGGGGGAAAAGACAACAACCAGACAGATGAAAACCGGAGAATTAACTACTCTGAGGCAGTGATTGAGGGGGCAATGAGAAAAAGAGGGTGTTCATGGGCGAATCTATTCTGAGAAAGACAGATGAGCCCCTAAGTGAGGGGAGGGTGTAGTTGTTTGTTTACCGGGGGCTAGGATAGAACATTTGACTGAATGGGAAGAGAAGGTATTGGGGCATAGCAAGGGAGGGTCTATACTACTACACGTAGGGACAAATAATGCAGACAGGGATGGAACAACTGGAATAATACAGAGATACAGACACTTAGTGAGGAAGCTAAAGAAGACAACATATGAACAGACTATTCTCTCAGGAATTTTGCCAGTAATGGGAGGAAGGGGGCAACATATAGAAACTGCAAGAGGATGGCGATCAACGCACTAATTGAGCAGATGTGTGAAGAAGAGGGGGTGGGATTCACAGACTTATGGAGAAGGAAGATATGTACTTGAGAGATGGCCTCCATCTAAGTGGAAAGGGGGCAGCAGTTTTCTCAGAGCACCTGCTGTGATCTGTTGACAGTGGGATACGTTGCATTTATTTAAACTAGACGCGCAGGGGGGATTCACAGAGACGCCTGAAACTGGAGGCACCTTATTGTAGAAGATATTGACCCTCCCATAATAGATATAATATACGTAATTCATATATTATACGAATCATGGGCTACCACATATATATGAGATGTCGAATTGAGACTGACAGGCTATGTAAAGTTTAGGAAAGATAGAACAGGAAGAAGGGGGTTAGTGTTATTTTATATACTAAAGAATCTATCAGGGCTTGAGAAATAAAATTAGAAAGAGAAGCAGATGGCGAAGAAGCTGCTTAGTATAACAAGTTACAGGAAACTCAACGTTAATGGTTGGGTTACTTTATCGAAGTCTAATCATAAGCATAGAAGAGAATAAAAAAAAGTACAAAATGCTATATGGGAAGTGAGCAAACTGACTGTTTTATTATGGTGGATTTTAGCCAATAGCATATAAAATGGAAATCTCACAGAGAACGTGGTGTGAGGACCACAAAATTGTTTAGTTTTAGTAGAAGGTTGTTTCTTTTCAAAACTTGTGTTAGAGCTAACCAGGGGTGAGAATGTGTTGAACAACACTAGAGACCAGGTTATTGAAAGGAGATCAGATAGAAGTGTTTAAAATATTGAATGGTTATGGAAATATTGATATAAATATTTGTTTCTCAGTTAAGAAAGATAGAAGGACTAGATGACATGAAGTTACGTTAGTAAAGGAGCAGTGTAGATTAGATATAAGAAAGTTCTCATTTTCACAAAGGACTGTAAATTAATGGTACAGCTTATCTGCTGATTGTAGCATTGATATGTTTAAAAATAAAATTAACACATACCTCAGTAGGGCGGGACTCTCGATAAGCCAAAGGGCTTCCTTGTCCACCTGCTAGAGAAGAGAGCGAGTTTTCTGGGTGTCAATCTTGTTAAATCTTGTTAAATATGTATAATAACAAATTTACTGCTCTCACGTTACTAGATCTATCAGTTGCTTTTGATACAATAGACAACACAATTTTTTGCATCGCATCCACATACATTTTAGGATTTCCGGCACATCTCTTTAGTGGTTTAGTTCATATTTTTTAAACAGATACCAAAGCATTAATATATATGGCTCGCTGTCTTGTCCAGAATATCTTCCATTTGGTTTTCCCCATAGTTCTGTCATTGGGCCTGTTCGATTTGGCATACGCACTACATCCCTTAGTCGATTCATAACTAAATCATAATATAGATCATCACTTGTATGCTGACGACACACATGTGTAAAATAATATCAGTAGCTCTAATTAGCAATCGCCTTGACTACTGCACCTCACTCTTAAACTATATTTTGCTAAAAAGGACTTAGCTAAACTTCAACGTGTACACAATTGTTTAGCACGTGTGGTACTAAAACCAATTCGTTTCCCACCATCAATATCCCTACATAAAGTCTTGCACTGGCTTCCAGTTGCATATCGAACACAATTTTAGTTAGCCGCTATCACATATCGTGCCCTTTCTACGCAGCACCCATCCTATTTGTTTATTTTCCTTCGTTTTTCAGATATCCCCTGGAATCTCAGATCATATGTTTCACAACAACGTTTTGTTCCGAAAATCAAGCGTAATATTGGCAAAAGTGCTTTTTCTGTAGCTGCACCCATAATCTGGATTCAATTCACTATTACTTTAAAATCATATTTATTTGAAATTACATTCCCACCTTAAACTTCAGCGGTCCCTCGTTTTAACGACGATTCTTGCTGTCCATGTTAACGATTTTGCCCAACGAGTCTCGTATGTTGCGCCTCTGAGCTCAGATTCTTGGGGGTATAGGCGTTTCAGAAGTTTGTTCTTCTTATTATTATTATTGTTAATTACAAAAACGCACAAGTACGCACGCACACAAACACACACAAACACACACAAACACACACACACACACACACACACACACACACACACACACACACACACACACACACACACACACACACACACACACACAACACGCACACTCACACACGCACGCACGCACACGATTGCGCTAACCGTTCGAGTGCATTTGTTTGGATTGGATCAATTTACCCACTGGATTCAACTAAGTGTGCTTGCAAATTATTTTGATATCTTCCGTTTGGCTGGCGACGAAGACGTGTATTGTTTGATCTAGGAAGCTGTGTGTGTCTCCTGCGAAACATGACTAATTGTTCTTCTTTGTTACACAAATAAAGTGATGCACCTTATATTCTTGCAGGCTGATGAAGACAAATCCAGAAACAATACCTCTACTCACCCGCTCCTATGGCAATGACGTCAGCACTCCCGAATTCCATGCGCTTTTTCTGCGCGTCGCCAATGCCTTAGACATCTGCATCAACGCGCTTCAGAATCCGAAGCTTCTAGAGAAAATCACGTCTCATCTGGCCAAGCAACATTCAACAAGACAAGGAGTCGCAGTTAAACACTTCGAAGTTAGTTACCTTCTGTCACATTATATTAACTGTAAAACTTCAGTCCAGCTGCCGCAAAAGAATAATCACGAATATGAAGGTAAGCATTGAAGATGATGATGGTGAATTTACGACGAAGACGATGATGATGATGTTAATGGTGGTGGTGGTGATGAAAACGATTATTAGTATTATTATTATGAAAACGACGACAAAGAAGGCGACAATGAGACGATTGTGATTATGCTAATGATAAAGACGACAGTGATGTTGATTAATCGGTTGAATATGATGTTGACGACGCAGGTAATTTTGGTTACGATAATAATGATGAGAAAAAGTAATATATTTTAATGAAGCAGGACAAACAAAACAAAATACAGTTCAATGTTTACGAACAATGCCGCGCCTTCACTCAAATACCAGAATAACGAGCTCAGAATGTCATGACCTAACAGCGGCGCAGCTTCTAATGTCACACCGCTATCCCGGTGACTTCGGACCTGAGATCACGTCTTCGAAAGGGGCGTACTGACCTATAAACAAACTGTCTCCTGCAGAAACACTTCTTAAATAAGATTGGATAATTAAAACACAGCGGCGGTCAGAGTGTTGTAAAGACCTGTGTTATACAATATAACATGATTTTATGGTACAGCGAAGCAGGCAGCCTCCGTTGAATGGGGCATCGGAAACATAAGATTATTTAAACTCGTGGTGGTACTCTATTAGGGGGTTATTTCCAGTTATTAAAAGATCATCCCAAAAGACAAATGTAAGGAGTCACATAATATATAAAATTAAGTGGTCAACCACAAATAAAAAAAAATAACGGTGTCGTGTCACCTCAAAACTTAACGGTTATCTCCTCAACAGTTTAAGTAAAACGTGCTATCAAAGAAATACGGGATATATCAACGTATAATTTTTTTTTTTTTTTAAATACATGACACTAAAGAGTCATCCTAAAACAGTAAGGGGCAATCGTATTGCATACAAATGCGTAATTATTAATAAGGTAATGCAATTGTTTTCTTATTTTTTGAGGGTATCCTTATGTTTAGATTTCGTTTTGTGAACAAACATAATATGACCCGTTAAGTTGGGATGTTGGTATGGCCTATTATATTTTTATTTTGAATATTATTATTGGTTGCGCATCTGAGATAAAGTTCCAGAAGACGCAGGCGCAATAGAAGTATATTGTTAATCTTCGATATAATCTTTTCTGAGATTAGTGGCTTAATCATTCCTTATAATGTCATCGGTGCTATTCTGGAGCTGGATTATTATATTATTATCGTTATTTTTAGATGTTATCAATCTTGGCGATGTCCTTTAATTAAGGTTTCTTTTGTATTTTGAAACTCCTTGATATTGTAGGTAACCCTTTTTGTTATTATTAAAATGACCCACTTAACATGAGTCAATACGTTATTCGTTGATTAGGTAGTTCATACTTTCCTTTACGTTTTTATTGTTGTCATTCTCTTAATCCTCGTCGTCCTCCTTATCTTTATGTCTGCATTATTATCATCGTCATTATCGTCATCGTCGTCATCATCGTCATCATCGTCATCTTAATCGTTGTTGTCTTCATCAACACTATCGTCATCTCTTCGTTACCATCATCCTGTTAGCATCATCGCCATCATCATCATCGTCTTCATGTTCACCACCATCTTCTTCCGTATTGTCGTCTTATTAATCACCGTCATCATTATTATGATAATCGTCATCATAGTTTACTTTTTCAATTTCATCTTCATTATCATCACCATCATTATAATTATAACAGTTCCCTTGTTCAACTACATCATCATATTCATATTTTATTCATCAATATTATCATCAACATAATAATTTTCGTCTTTAATTTTTATCGTCATCATCATTATTGTCATCGTGATCGTCGTCATCATAATCCTCTTATTAATCTTCAACATAACAATCGCCATCGTCATGTGTCTTTGTCATCACATTAATCATCATGATCGTTGTCACCATTATGTTATAACGTTATCTTCGTGTTCATTTAAGCATCATTTGTTTCATCTTCGTCATCATCTTCTTCGCGTTCAGCATCACTATCATCGTCATCATCGTCGTCATCTTCATCACGTAAGTCTTCATTTTCATCTTCGTCATTATCATCATCATCACTTTCAACTTCGTCTTCGTTGTCACCACTGACGTAGATATTAGGAACGCAGAGGTGTAGTGTCTAGAACAACGGACTCTCAATGGAGAGACCCCGGGTTTGAATCCTGTGCAGCCGTTTTGAAACTTGGGCAAGTTCGTTCAATCTACGTTGCTCCAGTCGACTCAGCTGAATGAATGGGTACATGGGTATAGACAATGGTAGATATTTGTGTACGAATAGTCCTCGCACATTAATTGCTGCATGGCTGAACGTTTTCCAGATTAGTCGAGATGATATACGATTGAACAAACCTGATAGAGTGTAAAATATTAAGCGCTTTGAGCAGTCCTAAAGGTTCGATACTGCGCTATATAAGAACTTACCTTTTACTATGTGATAGTTATTTTCTGTTGATACAAAATTAGCTTCATGTTATTACGAAATGGGTACATCGGTGTTTTTGTTTTACAAAATGGGCCTCTTGTTATTACAAAAAGGGTTGTTATTATCACATAAAATAGGCATTATTATAAAAAATTAGTCGTGACAAATGTTCCACAAAGATGATGCAACGTACACAGCCGAAAATATGTGTTATTTACATTGTCTCCTCCGTGTTAATTGTATGTAAACGTTACTATCATATTCCCTTTTTTGCAGCTATTTCGTGAATACTTCAAGGACAGAATGGGTCACGCGATCGACAATTTCGATCCAATTACATGGGACAGTTGTGTCACTCCAATCATCAACGCAATCGCAGCACGTTTGTCTTGAGCCAACATAATTGAATCCCATCTTTCAAGAATAGTCCGCCTGAAGATCGTAATCGGGTAGACTTCTTACGAACACGCACTCAGTTATATACGTTCTGTATGTCTCCGTATCTGGGCAAACATTTAATGGTAAAGTGGACATATTAAACTCTGAAAATTGAAAATGCTATCAAGCTCAAACATTTCTTTTGTTTTCAATAAGCTAACTGTGTGTAGTTCATGACATTTTGTGGAAAAAAACATGTCAACAACTTTTGTGTGGCGTGCGCCGGAAATCTTATTTGTTTCAAAGCATTTTGGTAATGCCTATTACGACATCCGCCAACTTTGGTAACAAATTACACTGTTTGGTTATGAAAAAAAAGAAAAAAAAAAAATTCTAATGTTATTTGGATGTTACCAATACTACCACCTTTGGACACAAATTACAGCAGCAATTTGAAAAAATGTCTGCCCATCTACGTCGCACGTTAACTTTTGCCATCGCACGATGAATTGAAACACACAAATAAGCGCGGCGAGATCCAGTGGTCCTCTTGATTTATTAGCATATGCTTTAGACAGAACATTGCGTCAAGAAGTTGTGTGATGTTCCTTGAATACAGGTGTCATTCTTTCATGTATAAATGCACAACTTACGAGAATAGTTCAATAAATTGCTGTAATCCAACCAAATGTCTGCTGATTGGATCTGGTTTCTGTCCTCGAATGATGCATTGCGGAAGTAAGGGACTGTTTCTTTTCCAACAATATACTCACAGTTGTACATACGCAAGCTCGACTTTAGTTAGATAATACCTTGGGCCTCATTTCAAAAAAGTTCTTCACGTTCTCCCACCAGGTGCTAAATTACTGTTAACAGATGGAAAAGCCAAGATCACTGCAGTCATCCCTTATTGTGTCGTCTTTCTCAGTGAACAGTGTTTATTGATATAGGTTGCGTATTGAAAGAACCTGCCTGCTACAGTTACCTATGTGTACAAACAACATTGACGGACTCAGAAAAACCTTGTTGTTCAGCTCACAGTTCTGTTTAATTAGATTGATCATACATACAGTGTTATTACGGTATTAGTGGGTTTGTAGAGTTTGTCGTTTAAATATAAAATAACTATTTCCAATATTAATGGACACAAAATGACTTACTTGACTCACTTGACTTACTTGACGTATTTGACTTACTTGATTTACTTGACTTACTTGACGTATTTGACTTACTTGATTTACTTGACTTACTTGACGTATTTGACTTACTTGATTTACTTGACTTACTTGACTTAATTGCCTAGGCCAATTTGACATCTCGCTATGTTTCAATCGGCGTATCGACAAGATCACTCAACTGAAACGGCTCTGCTTAAAGGACACAATGACAATCTTTCTGCAGTAGACCGTGGCTGTGTTGTTGTATTGGTTATGCTTGACTTGACAGCCAATTTCGAAACCATTGACCACGACATTCTATTGAACAGACTCACTCACAGATTCGGTGTCACAGGCACTGCGTTTGAGTGTTTCAGATCTTACTTGTCCGGTCGGCATGAAATCGTTCGTATTGGAAGTGTCAAATCCTCCCTAACGGCTGTGCCGTTTGGTGTACCGCAAGCTCCCGTACTCGGACTATTGCTTTCACTGCATATCTCAAACGACTTGGCGACGTCATCAAAAAATTCGGTTTGCATTATCACCTATATGTCGATGACACGCAACTTTATGTTTCGTTTTGTCCTGGTGGAGATGGTCGTTTAAACTCAGTGGATCATATGTGCTGTAGCATAGAAAAAAATTGGTGAATGGTCTCGGATCAACTTACTGAAGTTAAATGATCAGAAGACGGATGTCATGGTGTTTGGCACTAAACATAAGTTGCCACCACTAAAAGACATTCGTATCACTATTGGTGATTCGAATATGACTTCATCATCAAGTACTCGCAACCTTGATGTTGTATTTATCCATCCCTCAACATGACTAACCATATAAGTGCCATTTGCCGAACAGCGTATATGCACCCCCACAACATTCGTCATATCAGGCAATACCTCACAACAGATGCAACACAATCACTTGTGCACACTTTCGTCATATGTAGACTGGACTACGGGAACGCTTTACTGGCTGGACTACCACGTGATCACATTTACAAACTCCAGCGAATCAAAAATATGGCAGTCAGAATCATCACGTTCACACCTCGCCGTGACCATATAACTCCGATTCTAAAAAAATTTACACTGGTTGCCAGTCAAATGCCGAATCGAGATTAAAATGTATTTCGATGTCTGAACGAGACGGCGCCGCTGTATCTGGCCAACCTGTTAACCAGGCACTGTCCGGGACGCACACGTTCGTTTGAACAACATTTACTTGAAGTTGCACGAACGAAGCTGGTCTATTTCATGGACGGGTTCTTTCGTGTGATTGGCCCTCGATTGTGGAATGCGCTATCCATTATTATTCTTGGCGGGAAAATCTTGGACCTGAATCATTGAGATTTTACGGTGCAGGACAAATTGGAAAGGCGGTGGAAATAGTGATGAGATAAGTATAACTTTGCGTAAGTATTATTCATAAACTACCTGAAGACATACTAAGAAACGATTATAGCTAAACGTTAGTTAGAGAGAGTATTTTTAACTACCTTAGCTTTCGTGAGCAATAATAGAAGGTTTGTTGATAAATCGTAGTGCTACGCCCATTCGCTAGGGGACACATAGCGTAAGTCTATCTATCTAGACATACGCTATGTGCACTAGGTGATAGGTCAGTCTAATTCAGCGTATTATTTACATTATTGAATACATCAGAAACAGTTATTTGGAGTACCGGTATATAGACTACACACAAAGAAGTATCTGCCAAACGTCGTGATAACTTAGTTTCAATTTGACTTTTGAACCAGTGCGAACTGGTGCAACATACACTTATGTAGATATACAGGTATGTTGTAACAGAAGGCCACTTAACTTAGGTATACGTTATATGGAGGAAACCGTCTTTCTAAAGACTACGTAGAAAGACATACACTATTTTGAATAGCTAATTAGGTTATCATCACTATTATTAAATAAATTCTGATATGACGCTTTACAAGCGGCAAGTCAAAGCAAAGCGACACTGGGTGTTCGATGACTACCACAGCTGGGTGGATTTTGCCTTGTCCGGCTGTTAGAAGTAGTCATGGGCAGATACTAAGGAAGTGGAATTCACTTTTCAATGCATGGGGTGTTGGAAGTCTACTGAAGTGGGTAATTAGATTGGTATATATATATATTGTGAAAGGGACGGAGATGAGAATTAGCAAGGAGACGGGAGAGAGTTGGGAATACTGTGAGATTGAAGGAGCAGAGTAGTGGCAAGAAGAATGAGGACAGGAGATTGAGTGGAGGGAACATGATGGAGAGTAAAAAATTCGAGAATCGACGGCAGGAAACGTGACAGGAGTGAAGGTGACAGGGGAGAAATTGACCGTAGAAAAGGCGGTAGGAGGGGAAATGGAACGGGAGAGACGAGAAGAAAATGCGATGGGAGGAAAGTTGACGGGGTGGAAGGAAGTGAGAGTAAATGACAGAAGAGAAGTCGATGAAATGGACAGTGACAGGAGGAAAGGTGACCAGAGATAAAGCGACAGGAAAGAATGAACGAAAGAGAATGTGATATGAGAGAAGACGACAGGGGGAAAAGACAACAACCAAACAGATGCAAACCGGAGAAGGAGCTACTGTGAGGCAGTGATTGAGGGGGCAATGAGAAAAGAGAGGGTGTTTATGGACGACTCTATTCTGAGAAAGCAGACAAGATACTAAGCGAGGAGGGTAGGACTTCGTTGTTTGTTTACCGGGGCTAGTTTATAACATGTGATTGAAAGGTTAGAGAATGTATTGGGGCATTGCATGGGAGGATCTATATTAGGACATGGAGATAGTTTGTTAGGAGTGAAAATTTATACATGAGAGATGACCTCCATCTAAGTGGAAAGGGGGCAGTAATTTTCTCAGAGAACCTGCTGCGATCTGTTGGCAGTGGGACAGGTTGCATTTATTTAAATTAGATACGCAGGGGGATTCACAGAGAAGCCTAAAAATGGAGGCATCGATAAAGACAGCACAAATAAATCAGCAAAGAACAGCCTGGAAAACTGTTCTGAAGAGAATGAAAAAGTAGAAAAGGCTATAAGGGAAGTGAACGAACGGGTCTGTGTTATTATGGGGGATTTTAACATGGTCATATCCAATTACCAGTAGATATCATCTACTATGATTTTCAGAAAGCTTTCACCAAAGTGTCACATAAAAGATTACTGCTTAATATAAATGTCCATGGCATAGGACATTGTATAATTAACTCAAAAACTACGGTGCGGAATTGCAGGTTCAAAGGGAAATCAAATCCTTGGATCAGTTAGGCGAAATATTGTACGCTGTACAGAATGATAGTTATGCCTCATTTAGAATATTGTAAATAAGCGCGGAAAAAGATGCCGCAAAAAACCCAAAAAAATGCTGGAGAGAGTGCAGAAGAGAGCGAATAAAATTATACAAAAACTGAGGGATCGTAGTTAAGAAAGACGCCTAAATGAATGTGGTTTATCAACACTATAGAGACCATGAGATTGAGAGGAGATCAGACAGAAGTGTTTAAAATGGTGAATGGTTATGAAAATATTGACATAATTATTGTTTTCCCTGTTAAGAAAACTAGAAGGACTAGAGGACATGAAGTTACATTAGCAAAGGAGCATTGTCGATTATATATAAGGAAGTTCTCATTTTAACAAAGGACTGTAAATTAATGGAACATATTATCTGCTGATTGTGTGGGTGCTAGTAGCGTGAATATGTTTAAAAATAAAATCGATACATACCTCCAAACGGAGGGATACATGTAGATAAAACCGGTTGGACTCTCTGTAAGTATGTAGAGTGTATAGGTTTTCATAAAAACAATAAAGACGTACGTTTTTAAAGCTCAATACTGCTGATATTTTTAACATTTAATTTAATTTGTGGACATTTTACTGCATATCTTACTTTATATACATATACATGTATATATATATATATAGTTTAGAATTTATCTAATTATATTTATTTTAATTTTTTTAGTAATAGTTTTAATATAACTAACTTAATTTGTTCTACATTTTATCTCAAGTTTCGTTTTTACAGTTTTTATAAATTATATAGATTTTTATAGATTATATATCGGATCGAGTAGCCAACAACGAAGTAAACTCAATCGTACACACACACACACACACACACACACACACACACACACACACACACACACACACACACACACACACACACACACACACACACACACACACACACACACACACACACACACACACACACACACACACACACACACACACACACACACACACACACACACACACACACACACACACACACACACACACACACACACACACACACACACACACACACACACACACACACACACACACACACACACACATATATATATATGTATATATATATACATATAACGGATCGAGTAGCCAACAACGAAGTATTTTAACGTGCTGGAATGCCGAGCGTTGAGGCCATGGTCTTAAAACGAAAGCTCACTGGTGCCGGCCAAGTGGTATACATAAACAACGAGCGACTACAGTTACCTGTCTTATACAGTAATGTACGGCAGGGTAAACGGGACGTAGGAAAAAATCCTTCATGCTATGTCGATTGTGTTAAGGGACATATAGGCGCTGCATATCTCGACAAAACAACATGGGGGGAGACGGCGCACGGGCGCATCCATGGCGTGCGAATGTTCGATAAGCAGCCGTGAATGCCGAAACAACAAGGGCAGCCGGTGCTGAAATAAGAAGACAGTGCTGACACGCGCGAGCGAGCACATTGTCGGCCCAAACAGGAGAGCATCTGCCGACGTTCGCGTGCCGACATAGGGCGAATCTGTGCTGTCAGTATTGGACTGGGACGAGCGTGCCTATGGACAAACCGGACGATGGATGTCATCCTCGAAAACGTGGAGACCGCCGATGATACAAGCGTGGATGAAAGCCCCATGCAGATTTACACCGTTATTTAAAAAAGGTTCGAGAAACAAGTCAAATAATTATAGACCAGTTAGTTTAACATCAGTGATTTGCAAATTATTAGAAAGACTAATTAAAGATCACATGGTGGATTTTCTTGTTAAACATAACTTGATAAACCCATCTCAACATGGGTTTTAAAAAGCGAGGTCATGCTTAACAAATATGTTATGTTTTTTGGAAGACATCACTAGGTGGGTAGATGAGGGATCACCAGTAGATATCATCTATTTAGATTTTCAAAAAGCTTTCGACAAAGTACCACATCAAAGATTACTCCTTAAGCTAAAGGCCCATGGCATAGGAAATGGTATAATAAACTGGATAGAAAAATGGCTGAATGACAGAAGACAACGTGTAGTAGTTGATGGGGAGGCTTCAAACTGGAAATCGGTATTGAGTGGGGTACCACAGGGATCAGTACTAGGACCTATATTATTCTTAATATATATCAACGATTTGGACGATGATATAACAAGCAAGGTGTTAAAATTTGCGGATGATACAAAAGTGTTTAGAAGGATTAAAAGTGATGGAGACAGACAGCATTTACAAGATGATCTTGATAGGTTGATCAAATGGTCTGAAAAGTGGCAAATGCTGTTCAATTTTGGGAAATGTAAATGCCTCCACACAGGTCATGGGAATGAAGAGGTAAAATATAAAATGGGGGGTACTGTTCTAAGTACTACTGTAAAAGAAAAGGACTTAGGGTTAACAATTAGTGCTGATATGAAGGTTTCAGAGCAGTGCGGAATTGCAGCGTCAAAGGGAAATCAAATCCTTGGATTAATTAGGCGAAATATAGCGTATAAGAAAAAAGAATTAATAGTACCGCTGTACAAAACAATAGTGAGGCCTCATTTAGAATATTGTATACAAGCATGGAGGCCATATCGCAAGAAGGACATAGATATGCTAGAAAGAGTACAGAGGAGAGCGACTAAAATGATACCAAATCTGAGGGATCTTAGTTACGAAATACGCCTAAAAGAATGTGGTTTAACAACACTAGAGACCAGGAGATTGAGAGGAGATCACACAGAAGTGTTTAAAATATTGAATGGTTATGAAAATATTGATAGAAACATTTTTTTCTCAGTTAAGAAAGATAGAAGGACCAGAGGACATGAAGCTACATTAGTAAAGGAGCAGTGTAGATTAGATATAAGAAAGTTCTCATTCTCACAAAGGACTGTAAATGAATGGAACAGATTATCTCCTGATTGTGTTGGTGCTAGTAGCGTGAATATGTTTAAAAATAAAATCGACACACACCTTAAAAAGGCGGGATACATGTAGATAAAAAGTATCGGACTCTCGATAAGCCAAAAGGCTTCCTTGTCCACCTGCCATCCAGAGTAATTTTCTGGATGGCAATCTTGTTAAATCTTGTTAAAGATTGAAAGACAATTACACATAATTGCGCTGTGCAACATAGTTAATACAGATAAATTTGATTATCCTCAAATCAATATCGTTTTCCTTTGAAAAAAGCGTTATCAACAGGAGACAACATTATTTTTCTTACCATTATCCTTACTTCATAATAATGCAAATACCACTATTTGTTTAACGTTTAATGTTTGCCCAGTGGTATTCGACTGTGGAATGTTTTGTCGCATCTTGTTGTTACAGTAACAAACTGGGTTCATTAAAGACAATAGGCAGATATTACACTCTTAATAATTTAGAGTTAAAAGGTTATGTTCCCTGCCGCTTTATATATGCTAAATACACAAACACATACACGAACGCACACATGCGCACACACGCGCACGCGCGCGCCCACGCACGAACACACACGCAATTCACATACACAAATAGACAAACAAATTGTATTACCCCTCAAACGCCAGTGCTTCGTCAACAGAGAACAGGTGTATTTTTGAAGGCGAAACACCGGTCACTAAACGATTGGTAATCGGAGAAAGGTGTTGCGTCAGATATATATATATATATAATTTATATATATATATATATATATATATATATAGGTTACTCGGATATGGAAACACATCATTAAAAACAAATAACAACAAACATGTCGCACTGCAAAACATTCACATCGCTACTATAATATATTCAGCTATAGTATCATAAACAATGGCTTCATATTACCAGGAATAACCAAATCTATCTTGTAGTTTTAAATACGTTTTTTGTTCTTGGAATTCCTCACAATACATTTTAAGTTAGACGCGCGGTGATTGCTTTGAGAATGGGGTCGAAGCAGTTGTCCCAAGCATCCGCGTTGAAATTGCCCACCAAATCACGCAGAATACGTTTTACATCCTGTCGATACAACTACAAATCAAAAATGACAACGAGATAGACAGCATAGTAGCAATCTTCCGTGCTATCAAATAAGCCTTATCTAGATGAACTGAAGGTGCCCTTAAACTTTTTTCGCAACTGGATGTGTGTGTGTGTATGCGTGCGTGCGTGCGTGTGTGTGCGTGTGTGCGTGTGTGCGCGTGTGTATGAGTGTGCGAGCTTGCGTGCATGCGTACATGCGTTGGTGCGTGCATGTGTTTTTGGGTGACTGTGTGTGTGCGCGCGCACGCATGTGTGTGTGTGTAGTTGTGTGAGCGCGCGCATGAGTGTGGTGTGTTTGGTGTACATGGGTATGAGTGTATGGAATATTACCGAATGCGCATGCCCATATTATTATCAATTAATATATACAATTGAATAAAAAAAAAAATATATTAACTGATTGCAGTAACAACGGGAACAGTTTAGGACATATAAGCATTTCACATTTAAAACATAAACATACGTCTTCGCTCTATAACAACAAATCAGCTGTTATACTGGAATCACATGGCTCGTAAAAATATATTTACTCACTTCGAAATATTCCGCCTTTACCCCGCCTATCGCCGCGTGCTGATCCGCCATGTGTGACGTCAATTCTTTCAGAAGTGCTGGATTGTGTAGTGAACCGAAGCAGACATGTACACCGTTTACCACACGCGCAGTGTGCGCCCTAAACTCTGGGCTGTTGAGGTCGTCTACGTTGACTTTGGCAAACAGAGCCTTTGCCTCGGGGTATTTCTCCATCAATCTGAACAAATGGTGTATGAGATGATTTAGTGTACTTTACATGAGAGGACGTGATAGAATAAATCAGAAGACATAAATGGACATGGGCAGGGCACATCAATAGATCACGAGACAACCAATGGACATCGCGTATTATCACGTGGACACGTAGGGAAACGATCTAGAGGAAGACCGGCGAGACGATGGCGAGACGAACTAATTCTGTAAGGGCACCATCTTGCAGAGGATAGCGCATTACAGGCATGACTGGAAACGGCATACTTAGTTATTCTCTCTTATTTCCTAGCATTATAAATCCCAAGGCAAGCATTCAGCTACATTAGACCTTAGCACATAAGCTGTTAGTTCACGTAATTCATTTTTTAGCTTAAAGAACTGAATCAAGCATTCACACATCGGTTATACATACCGGACAAAAAACGTAGTGGTTTGATCGATAGAAGCATTGGTATTGTCTAGGAGACGGCATTCTTCATATATAGCAATGACACTATCGGCATCTTCCCTGGAGCACCATGCACGTCCACAGGTGGCGCCACAGACCACCATCACAACTTGTATGAGAAAATTCATTGTCTGTGACAGAGAAACAATGTCAACATGTCTTTCAGTTGTACTGTACATTGACCATGTCTGCAGTAGTGGCTATGGTTGGTTAACGTGACCTGGTCCATAACGGAATAATAGCTAATACTATTTCGTGAACACCAAAATAACTGTTGTTATGGATACAATACTTTAAACCCAAGCCCTCACTAAATTATAATAATAATATTTTACATATTTGGGAGACTATAAACTAAAAAGGCTGAGTGAATAAGACACGATATATAGTTGTGGCTATTTTAAAAGGAAAATAAAACGCAACTTGTTAGGCCTATGCATCTAAAACACTTAATAAAAACCAAACTTTAGCATCTAAAATCAGGAATGTTACGCCGACAGTTTATTAGAATAACATTGCTGAAAACAAAGAATTTAAATTGCACGGACTACCATACAATATTATGCTTGCAGTTTTCGAATACCGTGTAGTAACCCTTTGTAACGTCTCAACCCAATACATGCCGTTGTAAACCGGCTGTGAATGAAACCAAACTACTTTTTTGTTGCGCTTTCTTGTCCACAGTGACGTCACGGCAAGGACTGAAAAACCAAGTAATCGAGGATGGCAGTGGGACAGCTTAACTGTGGAATTATTAACTTATTGAACTATATAATACTTACTTACTGCTCCCGCAGCCCGCCTTGGTCATAGGGGGCGCTACATTGCTAAATGTTTCACCAGTCGACGCCATTCTTCGCGGTTCTGTGTAAAGTCTGAGTTTCTGCCAAGGTCTTCCCAGTCCATTCTGCAGTATTGTCTGACCATCTCTTCCTCTGTCTTCCCTGTCTTCTTTTCCCCGGAACTGTTCCTTGTAGTATTTTTTTGTGAGCCCGCCTGATCGTGTTACATGACCATACCATTTCAGTTTCCTCTTTTTTACTGTGGTCAGCAGGTCTTCGTAATGTCCCACATGTTGAGTGATGGTTTTTATGATTGCATCGTTGGTGATGTGGTCCGTGTAGGAAATAGCGAGGATTCTTCGGTAGCATTTCATTTCCAATGCAGCAATTCTTCTTTGCAGTTCCGTTGTGAGGGTCCATAGTTCGCATGCATACAGAAAGATGGAAAGGACCCGTGTACGTACTAGTTTAAGTTTAGAATTCAATGCGATGTTTTTGCCTCTCCAAACTGGTTTCAATTTCGCCAGTGCTGCTAATGTTTGCGCAGATCTTGCAAGGATTTCGTTCCTGGAACCCTCGTCATTGATGATAGCTCCGAGGTACTTGAATTGACTTACTGTTTCCAGTTCGTGTCCATTGTCAGTTATTCGGGACCTCATTGCAGTTTTGCTGTTTGTCATTGGCTTGGTTTTTTCTGTGCTAATTGCCATTCCATACCTGGCTGATGTTTCTTCCAGTCGGTTCACAAGGTTAGCAAGTTTCTCTTCATTTCCAGCCAACCCGTTGATGTCGTCAGCTAACCGTAGGTTGGTCCTGATGCGTCCTCCAATGTTGACTGTGCCAGCGTGATCTTCCAGGGCATCTGTCATTATTCGTTCCAGGAAAATGTTGAATAATGTAGGTGACAAGAGGCATCCTTGACAGACTCCGACTGATGTGTGGAACCATTCACCTACAACGCCTTGCACCAGTACTGCGCTGCTAGCTTTAGCGTATAGGTGTTCGATGGTGTGTACTAGTTTTCGTCCAATATTGTAGTTCTTCATTGTTGCCCATAGTGCGGCATGCCATATCGGCAAATGCCTTCTTGAAATCAATGAAGACATGGAATAGTTCCTGTTGATGTTGCATGTATTTCTCACCCAGAACCCGAAGATTGAATATTTGTTCCGTGGTGCTTCTTCCACTGTGAAAGCCCGCCTGGTCTTCCGCGATTATCTATTCTACTTGTGGTTTCAATCTGTTCAAGATGACTCTCAGCATCACTTTGCTTGCATGGCTAATGAGGCTGATGGTTCGGTAGTTTTGATATTGTTGTAGGTTGCCTTTCTTGGGAGAGTAATAATCAGTGATTGAGTCCATGTTGATGGCCACTCTCCAGTCTGCCAGATTTGTTTGCAGATGTTGGTGATGATGATGTCTATCACCGTTTCTCCTCCGTTCATTATCAGTTCTGCTGGGATGTTGTCAAATCCAGCAGCGTTTCCCTTCTTCGGTGATATTACAGCTATGTCCACTTATTCACGTAAAATTGGAAAGTCGTCCTCATTTGCTGATTCTTGGCTTGCTAGAACACTTGGATCTCCGTTGGTCTGGAAGTTGTATAACTCCGAACAGTATTCTGTCCACCTGTTGATAATGTTTTTTATGAATAATATTTACAATTAAATGTGTGACTTGGGTGAAATGTAAATACATAACAGGATTTAGTGTTTATGAGTTAGTACGCTAATTTAGTATCTACATATTGTCCAAGTATTGATGTCCGCTATATTCAAACGCGTCTTTGGACCATTGACAACTATTCCTCATTTGGCGCCATTGAATGTTTGTGTATATATATATATTTATATATATATATATGTATATAATAGATATATACATATATATATATATATTTACACAAATCCAAGGGTTATATATATGTGTGTGGGTGTGTATATATATATACACACACACACACACACACACACACACACACACACACACACACACACACACACACACACACACACACACACACACACACACACACACACACACACACACACACACACACACACACACACACACACACACACACACACACACACACACACACACACACACGCATACACATACACACACACACACACACACACACATACACACACACACACACACACACACACACACACACACATCCGCTAAACGCGTTATTCGCCAAAATGGCAAAATCGAGTCAATATCGGGTTTATGTTGTTATCGAGCAGAGAATCATGGAGGCAAAAGCGTTTCGGCGCACATCCGCCATTTTGTTTGGTTGTATGAGTTGATTTTTCCTTTCGCTAATCTACGTCCATCCGCTCGATCATACGATAATTTATTTTGAAACGACATGAATTCGTTCGACGGCTTATCGGAGAGAGTAACAATATCTCTGATCGGGCGAAAAAGTGATCAACGGCAGATTGATAAGAAACGGTGGTGGGAATATCCCATAGATAGCCAGCGGCCACACTGCCGAGGACAGTTCTGAATTGTGCCGTGCGAATTGTGCCGTGCGAATCGACTGACAGAAGGTGATATTCTCAAAAAGTACACGCAGTTTTATTCGCTGCCAACAAAACCCAGCAGGATGAAGCGATACTGCACCTAATAGAATTGACGAAGCCTCGTCTTATCAGAATCGTGAAGGACGCCAGGCAACGCGACCAGTCAAAGTCCGTCAAATAGTAATAATGATAATAATAATAAAATAATATATATTTTGGATGGTAATACTGTCTTGTACATGCATGTCAACTGTTATTGCTATATTGGTAATAAGCCCAAATAATAATATTTAATTTTAACGGTTTGATATTATTTATGATAACTTTTTTCATTAATAATATTATTTTATTATTTTTATTATCGTATTAGGCGTTTATTGCTAATGCACTAACGTCCATGAAAACAAATTCTACTCGCCTCGGTGACTGCAGGTGTTCGAGATGTGTACCGATTATCACAGCATTAAAGCAAGTGAGCATGGACAAAATGTGTTTTGCAACAAAACACTTTTTTGACTCTGTTTTAATCAATAAATAGTTCGTTCAAATTTGAAATGAATGGTTTATAATATCGCATCTAGTGATATAAATTGAACCGTGACTAAAACCAATCAAATATAATAAGTAGCTATGTGCAACAGAAAACATGTTGTTTTCTCAGAACTCACACAATGGATATAATGCGTTTTGCGGCTAAGCACCTCACACACACACATACACATACACACTCACACTCACACACACACACACACACACACACACACACACACACACACACACACACACACACACACACACACACACACACACACACACACACACACACACACACACACACACACACACACACACACACACACACACACACACACACACACACACACACACTCACACACACACACACACACACACACACACACATACACACACAGACACACACACACACACACACACACACACACACACACACACACACACACACACACACACACACACACACACACACACACACACATACACACACAAACACACACACGCGCGCGCACGCACGCACACGCACGAACACAAATACACACGCACGCATGCACACACACACACACACACACATGTAGCATGCAATTGTAGACACCAGAAACTAAGGGATATTAATTCGAGCAATTAGGGATGTTATTCCATTTAATGTTTGACTGCGATAACCAATACTTGTTGCTGTCCCACCTACACTGTCCCATCACTAACGTCATTGTATGTCCTTTTGTACGTTTGTGTTGCTTAAACGTGGCTCCCCGAAAGCGACTATCATAATATTAGAGAAGTCTCCTGACCCGACTTTTTATTATTTACCATACATATATATACCATGATTACCATAAGGTTATACATACCTACATACATACATATATATATATATATATACATACACACATATATATATATATATATTAACATGGATGTATTGTATGTATTACATGAAATGTCTGGGTCAAATAAAAATTCTTCTTACGTAATGACACTACGTCTATTAGGTTGTATGCATGTCTGCAGAGTAGGAAATATTCTACTCACGAGAGAAGCAGTCCTTGTTCGTGTATGTTCCTCAGTGTTGCAGTATCACTGTAGCGACGGGTTAGTGGAAATAATCTTGTCTTATTCCCTTAATCCTGACCGATTATAGGTGTGTTCGACATCACGTGACTTCAATCACGGTGAACCAATAGCCTCCGTTATACCTACCATCTGGAGCATGTTCTAACAATGTAAACATATATCAATTATGTCACTAAGGGCAGTGAAATCCTTCTAAATACTGATCTTCGGCCTGTTATCTTGATTTTCTGGTAACGATTACTTTTTATTGTTGATGCAAGAGAGAAGACTGCTTGATTGCTCGCGTAACAAACAAAACAATCTGCCCATGCTATTACGTAGGGTGGGTGCGCGGTATCTTTGACGTCATGTGAGAATCCATATCAGCAAAATACACATTTGTATCCTCGACGTTGTTCGATCCCGTCATCTTTCTACATAATAGTATATTTCCCTTTCACTATCTCTCTCTCTCTCTCTCTCTCTCTCTCTCTCTCTCTCTCTCTCTCTTCTCTCTCTCTCTCTCTCTCTCTCTCTCTCTCTCTCTCTCTCTCTCTCTCTCTCTCTCTCTCTCTCTCTCTCTCTCTCCTCTCTCTCTCTCTCTCTCTCTTCTCTCTCTCTCTCTCTCTCTCTCTCTCTCTCTTCTCTCTCTCTCTCTCTCTCTCTCTCTCTCTCTCTCTCTCTCTCTCTCTCTCTCTCCTCTCCTTCTCTCTCTCTCTCTCTCTCTCTCTCTCTTCTCTCTCTCTCTCTCTCTCTCTCTCTCTCTCTCTCTCTCTCTCGCTCTCTCTTTCTTTATATATATTTATATATATATGGTTACTGTTTCTTTAGATATATATATATATATATATATCTAAAGAAACCAGTAACGCCCTGTATCTCGACGATGTTGTTACCGGAGACGCCGATACAAAAGTCGCCGTTTACTGTTGTCTCGCTGTACTGACTATATATACATACATGTAACAGTAGTATATAAACAACTTACATCTCTGAGAGATGCACAATCAGCTGACAAAAAAACTAGCTGATGCCGATCTTACTATTGTGGGTGTTTAGCCTTGTACGCCTGCTGATAATGTGATTTTTCGTAGATGTTTGTATCTTGGACGTGAGCATATTTTACCGGTCCAACTTCAACCACTCCATCTTTCATATCTGTTGAACTTTTGATTTTTCTAGATATGTGTCAGTTGAACGCGTGAAAATTCAACTGATCCGCCGTTCCAGTGGTCCACATTCCACCGTTCCACCTCCATATCTGTTGAACGCTTGATTTTTCTATGTTTGTCTTTTGAACGTGTTGATTTTGCTTCTCTGCGTCGTGTATCGTACTTGAAACATCGTCTGTTGTTTCATGTTTCATATATTTTGAAAGTAACATTTTTCTGGACGTTTGTCTTTTGAAAGTGCTGACCTTGGAGCCCTTATCCGTAAATTTTAAAGTTCTACCCATCTGTCATGTTATAGTTTGACCTATACACCTACCAAGAAGCGCCACCTAGTGACTTTGCTATGGAAAACAGTCGGGGTTGATCGAGCGAAAATTAAACGGCCAACCTGTACGGAGGTGGGTTGGTTAATTTTATGCAAACAATACATTTTCATATATCGTTAACGTAGATGTGTGCATAATTATAAACAAGTCCATCTGGAGTATGGAAGAACCACTTACGAGTCATTATACGTTCAAACCCTAAATAACAATTGGACATTGAAACTAAACAAAACGAAAAGGATGCTTCAGTAAAACAAAATGTATACTAATAATAGGTTATACTGAGCAACATTATGTCATAATTGGTCATTTGGGATTTTAAAGCATTTACTCTGCTGTACCATGGAGCAAAGCAAAATAGCCGTTACAAGTATGTAAAAAGAAATGTTGCATGAAATGTTTTATAATTATACTGGTTGCTTTTTGTTGTGTACATTAATGCTCGTATTACCTTAATTGATCCTTTTGACTGTTTTACATATAAATGAGACAGATTTTAGAAGGAATTTTCAAAAAAATTCAAACCCACAATAACGGTGTTGGTAGTAAAAGTGTTTATGAATTAATGGTTTTCGTCTAACACAAAACGCGGCGCTTTATTATTGCCCTTTATAACAATATATATCAACAGGTTTCACTATGATTTTTCTCATCATTATTTTCGATTTTGACAAATGAGTGAATCTTACATATTAAATGTCGGTAATGGTGTGGACAGTCAATAACCACATGGTGAAATAATGTAATTTTTTATCTGATTTATGAACAAACTACAGCAGTTACACAGCAAACGCAGTGGTAATCATGGCACGGTGGCGTAAGGCAAACGGTGGTGCCACGTACAGAAGAAAGAAGCGTTAGTTTGTGTTTAAATAAACTTATTTTATATACTACATTTATTTGTTATATGTAACAATTATGAATGACATGGCTTAACTAACTTAACACCTATTTCATCCATACCACATTTGGGCGTGTGTGTATGTGTATGTGCGAGTGTGCTCAGCAGTGTAGATTGGTGTTATTTTTGAACTGGTGTTTATTAAGTTAATCATTCATTCACAAATTGCTAAGATTATGTAAAAGGCTCAAAATTAATATTTACTTGTAAATATTTATTTTGAGCCTTTTACATAACTTCCGCCAAAAAGAAAATTATAAGGCAATCGTTTACGGGTAAGAAACATAAAGCTAATGTATCTTATGAATATGGAATATGTATCAAATACAATTTGATGACAATAGGTCTGATTGCCACAAAGAAACAGCCCAAGACGTGCCTAATGTTACGTTTGACAACTCGTGATATTAGTGAATTCGAAGAAAACAATATTATTAACTGAAACGTATGTTAAAGGTTGTAACTAAATTTACGATGTTTGGCAAGGCTAGGCTACTACACGCGATGACCCGACGAGAATGAAAATAAGTATACTTATATATTTATATATACTCTGGTTGGTGGTGGCATAAGAAAAACAAGCAAACACACAAGTACCGCGATGCAAAATAACACAATGCAGGTCATGGCTATGATAATCTTGCAATGGATTGCTAGTCGCTTGCGGAACAGGGATTTTTAGTATGCTCGGCTGACTAAGCTAGTGAACGTCTCGTAATTTGCATAATACGGGTTAACGAACACTTTTAAAAAGCATAATGCGTTGATGCTTCATCCATAACAGCCATGCTCAAGATTAATGTTTAATGCAAATTTGAGGGGCGTACCAGCCATGAGGGCAACGAGGTGAAATTTTACATATACATTTATATATCAAGTATGTCAGGGGTGTGAAATAAAACAAACACTAACAACACAGCATTACGATACATATGGGCCGCAGGAAAGTCAATGGTGCACACGTCAATGTCTGGCCCCGTTCTTTGACTTGACACAGTGATCTTTTACCAGGTATCCAAGTTACTTAATCAACATAAACACATAGGGTGTCTCCAATTTAGACGGAAACTGGAGAAGATTGTTTTGTTAAACGAATTCCGAACTCGCCCTTGCCACTGCTTTTGCAGACGCGCACCGAGTTCGTACGTTTTAAACATCGTGGGGGCGTGTCTTACCTTTTCCGTTATGTTTACGACACTAACTGCAATAAAACGTAGTACATCATGTTGTTATGAAAATCTGTTGAAGTCTATTTTGTGATATGTTTAACACTGTTCACGATCAAAACGTAACACTACCCTTCTCAAAGTGACAACGTCAAAGAGAACGATCGGACAGAGAAACGTTTCGATGACTATCCCACAAATGTGGAATGGTTTTCCTAAATGTGTGCGATAAGCGAGAAAAATAACGGCATTACTTAAAACAATATAAAAACACATGCATTTCGCCTGTATGGATACATGAATACGATTGCGTGGTGCATATTGAGACAACTGCTCAAATAAACCTTACACCTAGCTTTAGAACAAATCTCGACATATTTGTTTATGTGCGATGCAATCAAGCAACCGACATGTTATCTAGTATCAACAACATCAATACGTAATCCTCAACAGACCAGGCATTGTAAGAGGTACGAAGTCCAACGTCTGGGAGAAGTTCGTTGACTTTACTGACTTAATTGACGTCGGTAAATTTTTTTCAATGTGGAAACACACTCTCAAAATGGTACGTGTTGGCAGACACCGTTGATTCATCGGCATCCTGCATTACTTTCTGCATATGTGGTTTAGGTTTGTGATAAGTAATGTAAGTCTTGGCTGTTGTTAAACAGTGTGAACTCGATCTAGATTTCTCTCAGCATATTTAATTTGGGTTCGACGTTTTACACGTCACAATTTTACGATGTTGACCCAAACAATGCATTATATATATATATCATATACTTGTTATGTAAAACCCTAAAAATGAGCATGATGTGTCTTATTCATTGTGCCGTTATGCACACTGTAAAACTCGGCTGTTTAAGACGTTGAGTTATAAATGCCCGTCATATACATTAACAAAACTAGGTGTATAGTTATTAACACTGGTATTGGATTTCGGGTCAACTAAACACCTGGTATTACAGGCTTTTAAGGCGTTTAGGCGTTATCGTAATATTGATCAGCATATAAATCTACACGATCTTCGCAATCAAACATAAATATTATTAAAACTAGTACTTTTTGTCAGAACATGTAGGGATGTTTTGTTATTAAGACTTCATCTTGAATGGGTCCTGCTGAAATTGTGTAATTAAACAAACTAGCACCATTAGAGGCACATTATTGCGAAACATTGCCAGTTTTGAAGATGACGTCATTGTTATATTTATCCATGATCGAGAGAGTGATTTGTTACCGATTTGTCCATTATGATATGGAAAAGCGTTATTTAATTGTAATGTTCTATAATTTAAGTGTTTAATTTGTCTTTCATTAATCTAAACGTCTGGCGTTTAGATAACCTTCCATTCCTTCCTAGTGACTTCATTCGCGAGTTGCGTGGTCGTTCGCGAGATTTTATTGTCACGTGGGTCTTTGGCACCAACTTGTCATCTTCTGTGGACATCGTGTTAGTTGGTCGGGAAACATACCTAGAATCCTGCAGTTTGGCGGGTACAAATTGTAGCTAAATAGCGTGTTTAATACCAGTTGCATCACTATGCCAAGGAATTACGTACTGAAATAAGCACAGGTGGCACGATGGCAACACAATTAGCATGATTACTAAATGGATTCACAGTCACAGGGCAAAGGCATACATCCTTCCCATTAGTTTTACATCTGCGCGCGCAATACCGATAACATCCTTCCGGTAGAAGCAACTACCTTCCGGTATAGACAACCTCCTTCCGGATGGAAGGTCGATTACCCGTGCGCGCGCACATTAAAGAACTTCCTTCCGATAATAATTTTTCATGTTAGCGCCCGCGTTTTTAAATTAGCCATTTACTTGAATAGGCGAAGTTATTTATTAATAATGTCGACAAACATCCATACTTCATACACACATTGACTATATACTACATTTGGTACTCTGTATTTGCTGAATTACTACGTACAATACGTTAATGTAGCCCATATTCCGACTTTTGGTACCGATCCTCTGTCTGCCTATTCGATAAACGAGAATGACCGGCGTTATGACTGCGTTTTTTAATGAGAACGACCGAATTAGCTTCTCCTTTGCACTCAGTTATATATAACCAATATAAGTTTCTTAAGTAGTCTCATCGAGTTTATTAATGATTCCTTTAATTTTGTTAATCTAGCCAAAATTCTGACTTTGTTTACCGGACCGAAGTATGCATATTCGATAAACGAGAATGTCCACATATTCAAATTATAATTAGAACGGCACTCACAGTAAAGGTAAGTTTTCTAATGGACGGTAGGTTTTCTTATGAAATAAAATTAGACAGAGAAGCAGATTGCGAAGAAGCTGTTTGGTGTAACATAATTACAGGAAACTCAACGTTAACGGTTGGATTATTTTATCGAAGTCCAAACATATGCTTAGAAGAGAATGAAAAAATACAAAAAGGGAAGTGAGCAAACGGGACTGTATTATTATGGGGGATTTTAAACATGGGCATATAAAATGGAAATCTCTACAGAGTATGGTTAGTGAGGACCACAAGTTTTTAGTTTTAGTACAATATAGTTTCCTTTCTCAACATGTGCTAGAAACAACCAGGGGAGAGAATGTGTTAGACATAGTTTTGTCCTCACAGAATGAATTAGTTGACAATTTCAAGATATGTGAGCCACTGAGGAGTAGTGATCACAACCAAATACTTTTTTCCATCAAAGTAAAAATAGAAAGGAATAATAAAAAGCAGTACAGGAGAAATTTCCACAAAGGAAAATATAAGGACATAAGGAAATATTTAGCAAAGATAGACTGGAATAACACACTGAAGAATAAGACAGCAACATAATGTTGAAATATCTTAACGAGTTAAATTGAATGCATCATCGTCAAATTTGTTCCCTAAAAAACACGGGAAACGGTCCAAAAAGAAACATTTATCGAAAGAAGCCATTAGAAAAATTAACTATAAACAAATCATGTAGACGTCATATAGACGTACTGGAAATGACGAAGACTACAACATTTATAAATAAGCACTAAACCAAGCTACAGCTGAAATAAAAAATTAAAAGAGAAGCCATGAACATAAATTAGCTTGTAATATAAAACATGACAGCACTATTTTTATGCGTATGTTCGAAGCAAACAGAAAGTTCAGGATAAGGTCGGTCCTCTAGAAGATAGTGCTGGAAATATAATATCAGAGGGATTCTTAATGGCACAAGACCTGAATGAGTATTTTAATTCAGTGTTTACCAGAGAAGACATTAGTTCACTGCCAGTACCAGAGGCTAAGTTCAAGAGGCAGAAACAGACTATTTAAGACAGTTAATTGTAACCCCAGAAATGGTAGCTAAGAAAATTAGGGCTATGAAGGATAATAAATCACCTGGAGTGGATGGTATTCCACCCAAACTACTACTGAAATTGTATAACAAATTAGCATACCGTTTCCAACAGTTTTCAAGTCATTAGAAGAGGGAGTGTTTCCTTTAGAATGGAAAGAAGCAAACATTACACCGTTATTTAAAAAAGGTTCGAGAAACAAGTCAAATAATTATAGACCAGTGAGTTTAAAATCGGTGATTTGTAAATTATTAGAAAGACGAATTAAAGATCACATGGTGGATTTTCTTGCTAAACATAACTTGATAAGCCCATCTGAACATGGGTTTCTAAAAGCGAGGTCATGCTTAACAAATATGTTATTTATTTTGGAAGATATCACTAAGTGGGTAGACGAGGAATCACCAGTAGATATCATCTACTTAGATTTTCAAAAAGCTTTCGACAAAGTGCCACATCAAAGATTACTGCTTAAACTAAAGGCCCATGGCATAGGAAATGGTATAATTAACTGGATAGAAAAATGGCTGATTGACAGAAGGCAACGGGTAGTTGTTGATGGGGAGGCTTCAAACTGGAAATCAGTTTTGAGTGGGTTTCCACAGGGATCAGTACTGGGACCTATATTATTCTTAATATACATAAACGATTTGGACGATGACATAGCTAGCAAGGTGTTGAAATTTGCAGATGATACAAAAGTGTTTAGAAAGATTAAAAGTGATGGAGATAGACAGCATTTACAAGATGATCTTGACAGGTTGATCAAATGGTCTGAAAAGTGGCAAATGTTGTTCAATTTTGGGAAATGTAAATGCTTTCACACAGGACATGGAACGAATATGTAGAATATACAATGGGGGGGGGGGGGGGGGGTGAACTGTACTAAGTACTACTATAAAGGAAAAAGACTTAGGGCTGACAATCAGTGATGAACATGAAGGTTTCAGAGCAGTGTGGAATTGCAGCTTCAAAAGAAAATCAAATCCTTGGATTGATTAGGTGAAATATAACATATAAAGAAAAAAACTAATAATACCGCTGTACAAAACAATAGTTAGACCTCATTTAGAATATTGTATACAAGCGTGGAGGCCATATCGCAAGAAGGACATAGATATGCTAGAAAGAGTACAGAGGAGAGCGACTAAAATGATACCAAAAGTGAGGGATCTTAGTTATGAAAAACGCCTAAAAGAATGTGGTTTAACAACACTAGAGACCAGGAGTTTCAGAGGAGATCAGATAGAAGTGTTTAAAATATTGAATGGTTATGAAAATATTGATAGAAATATGTTTTTTTCAGTTAAGAAAGGTAGAAAGACTAGAGGGCATGAAGTTACATTAGTAAAGGAGCAGTGTAGATTAGACGTATAAAAGTTCTCATTTTCACAAAGGACTGTGAATGAATGGAACATATTATCTCCTGATTGTGTGGGTGCTAGTAGTGTGAATATGTTTAAAAATAAAATCGACACATACCTCAGAAGGGCTGGATATATGTAGATAAAAGGGTTGGACTCTCGATAAGCCAAAGGGCTTCCTTACCCATCTGCTATCTAGAGTTAATTCTCTGGATGGCAATCTTGTTAAATCGTGTTAAATAATTCACTGCAATTAAATTCAACATGTGGCGAAAACTTTTTATTGATAGCTTATATAAAGAAATACTGCAAAGGAAGTGTTTGTCATTATAACTATGATTCATTATATTTTTAGTTTAAAAATGCTCGTGGATTCACATTAAAAGAGTGGACGTACACGTGGAGGAAGGAAGAAGATTACAACTTCCGGTCGCAATTCTTTTTCTCGCTGTGGAATTTCGTTCCCATTTTTGCATTTACACAAACGTTTATAGTTGGAGCAGTTTATTTGTTGATATATCTTGTATCTTAAAGTTCCAGGATTCTGCTTATGCTTATGGTCCTGAGACCTGTCTAGTTGTTTCGGCTCCAGAAAAAACAGGGTTTACTTTGATGATCGTGGCAGCCCATAGTCGTATACAGTACGGCGTATAGTGAGTTGGATTTGATTTTGACATACTTTTCACATATTAGACTCTCCACTCCGGCTACTTCGCAGAATAACAAAAATCTCTTCACGCCAGCACTAACGTGAGTATATTCTTATCTTCGTTATGATCACCACATTGGTTTGTAGGTAGGCGAAGGTGAATGATTTACACTTCCCCTTTGCAATACTTTGAATCTTGATCATGTATCTAAATCCATTCAATAGGATCTCAGTCAGCATGTTCAAATTTAACAATACTCTATTTATACCTGTGCTCATTGCTCTAGTGCACAAGATAGCAGTATGCGATGCTCACAAACCATCTGCCTATCACGATGTGAGCCTAGAAATATTCCATGAGAAGTTCTTGTTTCGTACCCTTGGCACCGGACTCTGTCAGATCACCCAGGCTTTAGCTGAAAACTGGTGCAAACGCCATGATAAAGTTGCCACTCATCACAGGAAGAGGCTGGTACTTATATACCTATCCTTTCTTCTACTCCTCACCTCTTAAGCCCCTGGACCTAACCCAGGTCCGTCCCACTATTCCGAACTAAGCAACAGTCACTACACCTGCGGTACCTGTTGCACTCTGAAGACGTTCAATGGCACTGCGCTATCTGCGGCAACCCCAATAATGCAACAGCTTTTGACCTTCATTGAGTAGACTGCTCTGACAATTCTCATCCCTCAGCACGTTGAACATCAGCCACTGGCATATCAAGTCCAACACCAGCTGAGACCAGCTTTCAACCACAGCCTCCGACTATGACAAAACGAATGGAAGAATAGACCACTGCGAATCTTGAACGTGAACTTCCAGTCTTCTGCGGGGAAAAGGGCTGAAACACTCCACTTGCTTGGTACCATGAAACTTGTCATTTTGATAAGCTTTGATACTTGGCTGTTTGACGCAGTTACCGACAACGAAGTATTCCCTGGTATATTCACCATCTACAGAGACAGGAAAGGAAGTGGAGTATTGATTGCGGTTCACAAGAGTCTTAAGAGCTACTTAATACCCGAGGTGTTCACTGACTGCAAGATGATATGGGTGGGGATAAAACTACATGGCAGGAACACCTTTTACCTATACTCCTACTACCGCCCAAACGTCGAATAAGTTAGCCTGATGAAGCTGAGTAAGTCGCATGACAAAGCCACAACGTTCCCGAATGCTCATTTCCTCATTGGAGGGGATTTCAACTTCTCCGATTGAGATTGGGCTTCTTTGTCCCTAAAACCTAAACTGTCTAGCCTCGTCTCGAAAACACTTTCATCGACATGATCCACGACCATGGGTTAGAACAGCTTGTCATGGAACCAACACGATTAGATAACACCCTGGATCTCATCCTGACGAACAGCCCACACCTGATCCCAAGAGTCGAAGTGATCCTGGGGCTATCAGACCAGAACATCCCATACTGCGAAATCAATATTGTAACACAGAAAATCAGGCAATCTCCACAGGAGATTGATCTGCACAAAAAAGTCGACTGAGAGAGTATGAAGGCGGCTTTGATGGATCTGCAAGCAGAACTGGTGGGAGAGACAGTCAGCCTCACTACTGAGCAGCTATGGAGTAGGTTTAGAGACAACATCACTAATGCAGTATAATCCTTCATTCCGCACATGGAAGCACACCAAAAACTCGGCATGCCACGAGTCATACCAGACATCCTTAAAATGGTGAGACGCGACCGGATCTACAAGATGATAAAGAAGCAGGGCTCTGAAGAACTAAGGATGGAGTCAATGTGCCTCCGCAGCCTGATCCAGCGCAAGGCACGTCGTTCCTTCTGGGTCTATATCAATGATGCAATCACAGATGACCCCGAGTCAATAGAGGGCTCCCACTCTCAGAAGCGTTTTTGGAACTTCCTCAAACACCATAGAACTCCCAAGGCATCTCTGATTTGACGGTCAATGGACAGCTCATAACATACCCTATTCCCCAAGCGCAAGCTCTGAACAAAAAGTGCCAGGCCGTCTTCCGTGAAGGGAAGGAATACAATGATTAAGAATTCCAAGCCAGGTGCCAGATGAGTTATGTTGAACATTCACCCACGCTGACTGGCGTTGTCATCTCAGAGAAGGGCAGTCGCAAGATTCTCACCAAACTAGAACCCTACAAGGCCTGCGGCCCAGATCACACCATTCCGCGGATACTCAGAGAAATGGCAACTGAAACGGCCTCGATCTTAACTACTATTTTCCAGTCCTCAATCAACATAGGCGAATTCACATTGGACTGGAGAGAAACCAACATAACGCCTGTTTTAAAGAAAAGCGAGCACTATGATCCAGCAAACTACAGCCATGTATCCATCACAAGCGTTCTTTGCAAGATCCTGGAACTTGTCGTCGTCAATGCTAGGATGAATCACTTCGAAATCAAATTAAGATCTTGTGAAACCCAACTAGTGGATTTCACTGTAGAACTCAGCGAGAACATGGAGCAAACGCCATGAAGCTGATATCATAATAATGGACTTTGTGAAAGCCTTCGACCGGGTTAAACACAGTCTCCTCCTAACTAATCTACACCACTATGTAGTCCAAGGCAAAATCAACCGGTGGCTCGGGGCTTTCTTCAAGAATCGGTGGCATGCAGTAATGGTCAACGATGCTACACCAGGGTACGCCAGTGTGCGATCTGGAGAACCTCAATTGTCAGTCGTCGGCCCAGCACTATTCCTGGTCTATACCAACAACCTTCCAGAGCAACTCTATCTATCGACTCTCCACCTCAGACCACAACCAACACCTGCTACAACTTACTTACTGCTTACTTTGGTCAGTGAGCTACCCTTCATTCTCGCTGAAGAAATACCCCAAAACTTAGTGTGACTTTTCCAAAAATTATTAGTTACTATACATATGTTGATGTATTGGTAAAGTTAGACACACACACTGCACTGTATTTAAAATGGTATATACTAGGGAAAGTATCAATCCTAAAATGCATTACCTGGTGCACATGCCTGACCAGATGAGATTATTTGGGCCTTGCAGACACCATTGGTGCCTCAGGTTTGAAGCAAGACATGCCTCCTTCAAGTTTATGAAATGCAAATCCTACAGAAACTTGCTGAAAAACCTCAGCCAGAAACCCCAAGTGTGTCTTTGTTATATAAACAACTTGGTGCTAATGGCATGTGGTCACCGAATTGTGTTTACTACGGTGAAAGTATAGGGAAAGGAGGTGAATTAGATATCAGGTCAGACTATCCTGACTTAGTAACAATCATGGAATGCATATGTCCAGATTCTGTTATTGGAAATCCATGCTATGGTTGTGAAGAATCAGAAATACATGGTCTTCATTACAAGAAAGGGTGCGTTATCTTGCTCAGTTACGAACATGGGCAACCCGTTATTGGTAGGATTTACATAATTCTTGTAGTAAATGAAGATAAATACTTTGTCTGCAAACTGCTGGAAACGGAGAACTTTGAGCCTCACATCCTGTCTTGCATTTTAGGTGAACAGGGCAAACATCTGTCACAGCAGTCAGTTCTCTACAATATCCACGGCCAAGAAGTGCGCATTCAGTAAAAGAAGACTGCCTGTTATTAACTGCCACACAGTTAATTTTTAGTTTTTATACTGACAAATGTAACGTTTTAAACCCTTACTTCTGTCATATATATATATATACATATATATATATATACACACATATATATATATATACATATATATATATATATACATATATATATATATATACATATATATATGTATATATTTATAAACATATATATGTATATATATATACATATATGTATATATATATATATGTTAATATATATATATATATATATATATATATATATATTGACAACGCATTCCTTGGCATAGCAAATGCAGTAAATGTAGCCTTTGACATAAAGCATTTGTTACTCGTTTTACATATTCTTACAAACTGCAAGATTTAGCCATGTCAGCTTTCATAATCTGTGACAGCTAGGAAAGGAAGAAGAATGTCTTTGTCGAAGGATAAGTCCTGTTCTTAATTGTTTTGTAATAATTATGTAAACAATTTACATTTATATCATATCTCTATATTGTGTTTATAAATAAAGAAAGCTGACGTGTAGGTTCCACACAACATTATTGGTATATATAATATAGGTTAACATCGATACATGTTTAATAATAACTCTACGCAAGCTAACCATTCATATAAAGACTATTTAAACGGTGATATATTATTAACAGTATAATCCAGTTTTGTAAGCACAAAATATGTGCACAGGCTCAGCAGAATATGTCTTAAGCCTTGATGTTACATTGCAATGTTGTGTTGTAACTATTGATATAAGATATAAGTTTCTTTGAAATTTTAGTGTTCAATAATAGTTGGGTCTACATTTGTCATGGAGATGCTGGAAAACTGGGCATTCGGCGAGAAGTTGAAAGGGTTTTGCTCGTGGTGCCGAGGTTCACGATGATGATGTTCTGATGGCCATCAACATTAAAGACGTAATGGTGCTCCTTTTGACGGGTGACAATTTCCCGAAGGTATATATAAATATAATAGCAAGGTAGGCAGTCTGTGTGTGTGTGCGTGTGTGCGTGTGTGCGTGTGTGCGTGTGTGCGTGTGTGCGTGTGTGCGTGTGTGCGTGTGTGCGTGTGTGCGTGTGTGCGTGTGTGCGTGTGTGCGTGGGTGCGAGGGTGCGTGGGTGCGTACATGAGACAGTCTACTATTAACAATATTAATAATTACACCTCTATTGTGCATAAATTCTCGGACACCTAGGAGGAGATCAAGCTTTGTAAGCAAAGCAACATCTCACAGTCTGTATGGGCCAACCGCAGCACCAATTTGACAAAGCCAGTGCCGTTGGTGGTAGATTTGCCTCCAGTGCCGACTGATGAAGCCGTGAAATCGGCTCTCCCACACAGAAGGAAGAAGGACCTATCTCCTAAGGCGCCATCTGCAGGGGCGACAGTAACCACATCGATGAATGGTGTAACTGGTGATTCTCCATGTGGTGCTGAAGAGAGCAAGACCAGTGGTTCCTTTCTTGTCGCAACGTCGACAGCTGTCAGCAAACTGAATGAAGGCTTCACGGTGGTGGAGAAGAAGAAACGTTCAGCTCGGAACAAACACAGTACCGTGATTGGCACCAGAAATGACTCTACGTTGAAAGCAAGACCCGGTCGATTCCTGACCATGTTCGTATCGAAGTTGGATCCATGCACGTCACCTAGTGAGCTTGAACAATACATTAAGTGCACTCTTAATGTAACAGCAAAATGCACCCAGCTGGAAACCAAATATGACACCTACGCCTCCTTTAAGGTGGAAGCAATGTGCGATAACACTTCTAACTTCTACGACCCCCAAAGATGGCCTGCTGGTGTATACATCAGGAAATTCTTCTTTCGCAAATCGTAAACAATGGCTATCCAACTGGCAAGTTTGAACTGTAATGGGTTCAAGAGCTTTGAACCAAATCTTCACGAACTTGTCAGCAAGTGTGATATACTGTGTTTACAGGAGTTGATGCTATTGAAACAGGAATGCATATTGGATAATCTCTCATCCAGTGAAATAGAATACTATGCAAGATGTACATGTGAGGGTTTGTGTAATATTGACTTCCCTGAAGGGATTAAATGTTCTAACGCGAACTGTCATAATCATAGCCATACTGCTGACCTCGACACATTTTATGATGAGATCATTACTGCATTATCCAAATCAGGTGAAAAATTTTAAAGCAAGTATCTGGGAAGAGGAAACCGTTTACACCTGGTTGGAACGACCATGTAAAGGATTTACACATGGCAGCTAGAGATGCATATCTTTTGTGGAAGGACATTGGCAAACCCAGAACGGGTGCTGTTTATGACGTTATTTAACAAGATTTAACAAGATTTAACAAGATTGCCACCCAGAGAATTAACTCTATGTGGCAGGTGGACAAGGAAGCCCTTTGGCTTATCGAGAGTTCGACCCTTTTATCTATATGTATCCTGCCCGTCTGAGGTATGTGTCGATTTTATTTTTAAACATATTCACGCTACTAGCACCCACACAATCAGCAGGTAATCTGTTCCATTCATATATAGTCCTTTGTGAAAATGAAAACTTTCTTATATCCAATCTACTATTCTCCTTTGCTAATGTAAGTTCATGTCATATAGTCCTTCTATCTTTCTTAACTGAGAAAAAAATATTTCTATCAATATTTTCATAACCCATCAATATTTTAAACACTTCTATCTGATCTCCTCTCAATCTCCTGGTCTCTAGCGTTGTTAAACCGCGTTTTTTACGCGTATTTCTTAACTAAGATCCTTCAGTTTTGGTATCATTTCAGTTGCTCTCCTCTGCACTCTTTCTAGCATATCTATGTCCTTCCTGCGATATGGCCTCCATGCTTGAATACAATATTCTAAATGAGGCCTAACTGTTTTTTACAACGGTATTAGCTCTTTTTTTCCTTATACGTTATGTTTCGCCTAATTAATTCTTTGAAGCTGCAATTCCGCACTGCTCTGAAACCTTCATATCAGCACTAATGGTTAACCCTAAGTCCTTTTCTTTTACAGTCGTACTTAGTACAGTACCCCCATTTTATATTGTACCTCTTCGTTCCCATGCCCTGTGTGGAAGCATTTATATTTCCCAAAATTGAACAGCATTTGCCACTTTTCAGACCATTTGATCAACCTGTCAAGATCATCTTGTAAATGCTATCTATCTCCATCACTTTTAATCCTTCTAAACACTTTTGTATCATACGTAAATTTCAACCCCTTGCTTACTATTTCATCATCCAAATCGTTGATATATATTAAGAATAATATAGGTCCTAATACTGATCCCTGTGGTACCCCACTCAATACCGTTTTCCAGTTTCAAGCCTCCCCATCAACTACTACACGTTGTCTTCTGTCAATCAGCCATTGTTTTATGCAGTTTATTATACCATTTCCTATGCCGTGGGCCTTTAGTTTAAGCAGTAATCTTTGATGTGGTACTTTGTCGAAAGCTTTTTGAAAATCTAAGTAGACGATATCTACTGGTGATCCCTCATCTACCCACTTAGTGATGTCTTCCAAAAAACATAACATATTTTTTAAGCATGACCTCGCTTTAAAAAACCATGTTGAGATGGGTTTATCAAGTTTAGTTTAATAAGAAAATCCACTATGTGATCTTTAATTAGTCTTTCTAATAATTCACAAATCACTGATGTTAAACTCACTGGTTTATAGTTCTCTGACTTGTTTCTCGAACCTTTTTTTAATAACGGTATAATGTTTGCTTCTTTCCATTCTAAAGGAACCACTCCCTCTTCTAATGACAAGTTGAAAACTGTTGCAAGCGGTATGCTAATTTGTTCTACAATTTCCAATAGTAGTTTGGGTGGAATAACATCCACTCCAGGTGTTTTATTATCCTTCATAGCCCTTATTTTCTTAGCTACCATTTCCGGGGTTACAATTAATTGTCCTAAATAGTCTGAATCTGCCCCCTTGAACTTAGCCTCTGGTACTGGCAGTGAACTAATATCTTCCCTGTTAAACACTGAACTAAAGTACTCATTCAGGTATTCTGCCATTAAGAATCCCTCTGATATTATATTTCCAGCACTGTCTTCTAGAGGACCGACCTTATCTTGAACTTTCTGTTTGCTTCGAACATACGCATAAAAACTCTTGCTGTCATGTTTTATATTACTAGCTAATTGTTGTTCATAGCATCTCTTTGAATTTCTAATTTCAGCTATAGCTTGGTTAAGTGCTTCTTTATAACTGTTGTAGTCTTCATCATTTCCAGTACATCTATATGACTTCCACATCATTTGTTTATACTTAATTTTTATAATGGCTTCTTTCGATAAGTATTTCTTTTTGGACCGTTTTCCTTGTTTTGTGAAGGGTACAAATTGATCGACTATGCACTTAATTTCACTGTTTAATTTATGCCAGCATTCTCTTGCCATCTTATTTTTCAGTGTGTTATTCCAGTGTATCTTTGCTAAATATTTCCTCATGTCCTTATACCTTCCTTTGTGGAAATTTCTCGTATATTGCTTTTTACTATTCCTTTCTGATTTTACTTTGATGGTAAAATGTATCTGGTTGTGATCGCTATTCCCCAGTGGCTCACATATCTTGACATTGTCAACTAATTCATTCTATGAGGATAAAACTATGTTTAACACATTCTCTCCCCTGGTTGTTTCTAGCACATGTTGAGAAAGGAATGTATCTTGAACTAAAACTAAAAACTTGTGGTCCTCACTCCCCATACTCTGTAGATATTTCCATTGTATATGCCCGTGGTTAAAATCCCCCATAATAATACATGTATTTGTATGTTTTCATTCTCTTCTATGCTTATGTTTGGACTTCGATAAACTAACCCAACTGTTAACGTTGAGTTTCCTGTAACTATGTTACACCAAACAGCTTCTTCGCAATCTGCTTCTCTTTATAATTTTATTTCATAAGCCTGAATAGATTCTTTAATATATAAAATAACTCCACCTCCCTTTCTTCCTATTCTATCTTTTCTAAACATTACATATCCTGTCAGTCCCAATTCAGCATCTGATATATCGGGGGTGGTCCAGGATTCGGTTATACCTATTATATGAGGGTCAATATCTTCTACCATAATGTTTAGTTCATTTCTTTTGTTTACTATACTCCTTGCATTTAAACAAACACATTTATATCCAGCTTCAGAAGAGTTTTCCACACTGTTATTTGCTGATTTGTTTGTGCTGTCTTTATCTATGCCTCCATTTTCAGGCTTTTCTGTGAGTCCCCCATGCGAATCTAGTTTAAATAGATGCAACCTGTCCCACTGTCAACAGATTGCAGCAGTTTCTCTGAGAAAACTGCTGCCCCCTTTCCACTAAGATGGAGGCCATCTCTCTTGTACATATCTTCCCTCCCAACAAAGTATCCCCATACATTATGTGAATCCCACCCCCTCTTCTTCACACATCTGCTCAACTAGTGCGTTGATCACAATCCTCTTGCAGTTTCTATACGTTGCCCCCCTTCCTCCCATTACTGGCAAAATTCCTGACAGAATACCCTGTTCAACTCTCGTCTTCTTTAGCTTCCTCACTAACTGTCTGTACTTCTGTACTATTGCAGTTGTTCCCTCCCTATCTGCATTATTTGTTCCTACATGTACCAGTATAGAACCCCCTTGCCATGTCCCAATACCTTCTCTACCCTGTCAGTTACATGTTCAATCCTAGCCCCCGGTAAACAAACAACGACGTCCTTCCCCTTGCTCAGTGTCTTGTCCGTCTTTCGCATTATGGAGTCGCCCATCAACACCCTCTCTTTCCTCATTGCCCCCTCAATCACTGCCTTAGAATAGCTCCTTCTTCGGTTTGCATCTGTCTGGTTGTTGTCTTTCCCCCCTGTCGTCTTCTCTCCTGTCACATTCTCTTCCGATCCATTCTTTCCTGTCGCTTTTTCTCTTGTCACCTTTCCTCCTGTCAGCGTCCCTTTTATCGACTTCTCTTCTATCACAGTTGCTCTCACTTCCTTTCGTCCCTTCTTCTTTCGTCCCATCTAATTTTCCTCTCTCCTCTCCCGTCCCATCTTCCCTCCCTCCTTCTCTACGGTCACTTTCTTCCCTGTCACCTTCACGCTTGTCACGTTTTCTGTTGTCGATTTTCCAATTTCTTCCCCTCCAATCACCTTCCCTCCTCTCAATCTCCTTTCCTCAGTTTTCTTGTCACTGCTATTCTCCTTCAGTCTTGCAGTATTCTCACCTCTCTCCCTGTCGTCTCTCTCCATTCGACCTGCCTCCTTTCTAATTCCCATCTCCATTCCCTTCACAATATCTGTCAACCTAACTATCTCCTTCTGCAGACACTCCACCTTCCAACACCCAATTCACTGAAAGGTGAATCCTTCCTCCATGGTTTCTGCCCGTGACTTCCCACAGCCGGACAATGCAAAATCTACCCAGCTGTGGCAGTGATCGCACACCAAGTGTCGCTTTGCCTTGACTTGCCGCTTGCAAGGCGCCATATCCCGATCAGAATTTATTTAATAACTTAACTAACTTAGTCTTTATAAAGACTGTTTCCTGTGTACTACAGCACACTTTAGGTTACAAATTACAATTACACAGCCGACTATTTATCCTAACACGAACGCTAACATTACCGGTGGTGACCTAATTTAAATACAATCAATTACGTTACGTTAGGCTGCTTTATTTATTTAGGTTACGCCGCCCGACTATCGCCCTTGCTTAATTTTCACAACAATGCTACCTAATCAAAACATCTAGCAAGTACTGGCTTACACATATATTATCTTATGTAAGTAGTTTGATGGTTGTTACTTTATCTTCTATATATTCTACCACATAATCAGATTTGTTAAATCTTGTTTACAACTTATCGAAGGCTAAGTGAGTTACCCTATTATCACTCACTATACTAAGGTGTTCTAAAATACTTTAACTAACTAACTTTAAGCACAACTGCTACTCAATATATGTTTATTGCAACTTTGTGAATGACATTAAGGCAAGAATAATACTTATCAATCAGTAATTCCACTTGTTTATCAACTTTTCTGCACCACCAATTTCTACGATCTATCTCCGCCAAATATAGCCTCGTTATGCGGCAGGATAGGCCCAAATTCAAAAATGCACTTAGAGTTTGCAAGAACAAAAAGAATTCCATTATTGCGGATAAAATTGCTGAGAAAATCAGTGGAAAAAACGATAGAGATTTCTGGAGGGAAATCAAAAACTCCACAAACAGTAATGTTAAATTACCAAACACTGTGGGTGATGTACATGGCAGCCAAAACATAAGTGGAATGTGGCAAGAACACTACAGTCAAATTTTTAATGTAGTTAGAGGATGTTGCAGCAAGGAATTTCTTGCTGATCTGTGTCAGGAGCATGCCGTCTTTGACCAAGGTATGAGGGTGACTGTTAATGAAATTAGTGAAATTATCAAAGATTTATCTTACAATAAGTCACCTAGTTTAGACGGCATTACTAGCGAGCACATGAAGTGGGCGGATCGACAGCTGCCAGTTTTATTGGCTATATTGATGTCGGCTATACTTACACACGGTTACGTACCGGGAAATGTGCAAAAATATGTCAGTGTTCCCATTATTAAGGATAAAAATAAACGTGTCAGCGACAGAGATAACTATAGACCGATATGTCTGTCTAATGTATTCACAAAAATAGTGGAAAAAATACTGTATAATCGGATGCAAAGTCATCTACGAACTACAAGTAACCAATTTGGGTTCAAACCCAAACATGGGACAGAAATGTGTGTATTTGTGTTGAAGGAGCTCCTTCGATAGTACACTAATCATGGGTCATGCATGTATGTTGTCTTCCTTGATGCCTCCAAGGCATTTGACAGGGTGAATCACACAACATTATTTATGAAGCTACTTAAGCTTGGAGTGTCTAAATATTTAATTAAAGTGATATGTCAGTGGTACTGTAATCAGACTATGTGTGTTAAATGGGGTTCGGTATTTTCCAACTTCTTCTCTGTGACTAATGTAGTTAAACAAGGGGGTATGCTATCTCCTTTCTTATTTAATTTATACATGACTGATTTGAATTTGCTACTGATGAAACTACCCATCGGATGCTATTGTGGTGATACAACTGTTAATCATCTCATGTATGCTGATGACATTTTACTACTGGCTCCATCGGCTAAGGGGTTGCAAAGACTGCTAGATGTAACATACAATTATGGATGTGACAACGACATATTGTTTAACAGAGTAAAGTCGCAGATAATGTTTTTTTACACAAGACAAACCGGTTTTGAAGTAGCTCTTAAGCTTGGTTATGCAGTTCTGAAAACAACGAAGGCATACAAATATCTTGGCCATATAATCTGTAATGATCTATCGGATGAAACGGATATGAAATCCAAAGAAAGGAGTTTGTACGGAAGAAGCAATATTCTACTCAGGAATTTTCACTTTTGTTCAGTGAAGGTGAAGAACAAACTGTTCGAATCCTATTGTAGTAATGTGAATGTATGTTCTTTATGGGCTAATTATAGAAAAGCCGCCATGCAGCACTTTATTGTTTCCTATAACAATGCATTTAGAATTATGCACAGCCTATCTATGAGGTGTAGTGCTAGCCTAATGTTTGTTAGTTCTGACACGGACTGTTGCAATACTAGATTTAGAAAATGCATGTACAGTTTTATAAGCAGAATATCTGCATCGACGAACAACATTGTTGAGAGTATTATACACAGTGATGTTTATACGACCTCTGTATTGCGCAGGAAGTGGATTAGTGCAATATATACGCTATAATATACTTTTTTGTCTGAAATAAAGATTGATTGATTGATTGATTGATTGATATTGTTATTACTAAACTAAATGTCATGAAATAAGCACCATGTGTATACATTTTTTAAACACCTAGACGCTTTCAGTTTTAAATGCCTGGCGTATATAAATAAATACCTGATTCCGGTATACAAACTGCAGACAAAACTGTTAAACACCTAAACACGTCCAAGCTCCAATGTGTTTAAAAGTCAACACCCATGTGTTTATAAACCTAAACAACCATTGTTAAAAAGTAAGCGCCTAGACATGTGTTTACAAGTTGTGTCTACAGGATGTTTATTTTAGTGTTTAAAATCTAAAGATCTGTTTTTATAGTGTATCTGAATATGTGTCCTGACTTCGATAAAAGCTGACGTCTCAAAGACACGAACGTGACGTAAGGTTGTACACGTATAAAACTGCAAGCATTAAAACACTGTGATTGACGGCAGTAAGCCATCGCTTCTACAAAAACACGTCAGCGAGGAACAAAGACGAACAAGGGCGCGTTCTGTCGTGCGTACATTTAACAACTCTGGGGAAAGGGAGCTTAAGAATACATATCAAGTACACGGTGAAAGCTGGATAAGTCAGATAAATATCGATATACGTATTTCGGAAAATAATATACGAGGACACAAAGTGATGTGAATGAAGTGACACTATAATTGGATAGCAAGAATGATTGTTTCTCACACTGGCAGACGACTATACCGTAAGGGGAATAATAACCCATATTAGCTCAATTAATACTACTAGCTTGCCACCAAGCACGGACCAACACATCAAGGGGAGCTGTCATAACCATTACAGCGTGTTGATCATAATTTCCTCCCCCCTGAATATTTCGTTTCTGCAGTAGTCAATTACAGCAATGCATGACACATATGATCATTCCGTGGCGTCATCTGGAAATGGCCGAACATAAAATTTTTTTAATGAAAAAAAGGAAATGAATCTACATAACAACGTTTGTTGTTTGGAAATGCATTGCCAATTGGAATGTTTGAAATTATTTGTGCAAGAACGTGAATGAGCGTAGAAAGAAGCGAGTGAACTTCGGCTCCTGGGATGATATATATACCTATATAATTCAACTAGAAATATATAATATCGTTTACAATTCATTGCCCTGAACGCTAACTTGTAAGCGTGTCGCATTTTGTAAACATAAATTCGATATCTATCCCTGTGATATGTGAATATAAATTACTTCCGTTATTCTTAACTGAAGCGGTAGCGGTATTAACTCATATAGTAATACATATAATATGTTCGCTTTGTCACACGATTATAATCTCGGGCCATGGTTTGTCACATACATTTAACCGTGTAAACACTATTGTTAGTGCGTGTTCTTTATTCAATACAACTGCTAAACATTTATCTACATTAATTCTTTGTTACAGATAATGAGATGTCTAATACAACTTATCCTGGTGGTGTGTGGCGCGGCGTCTGTATGTGGAAGTCCGTGGTGTTCACTAGAAGATGCTGCTTACGCTCAGGCGATATACCGAGAAACTGCAACTGGCGGCAACGCCGACGTATATATCGGGTGGATCACACAGTTTTTCGTCCAGTACGTATATATTTTCAAGGCACGTCTATACACTAATTTTAATCGACTCTATTTCTAGTCCAACGTGATAATTCCTGCATTAATATAGTTATCTTATTCTGTATTAACCCATTTATATGTTTGTTTATTTATTATAATAATATTGTATAACTACGTATAAATTATATATTGTATTACTACGTATAAATTATGTAGGTTATATGTACATATATATATATATATTTATATTGGCTTGCTTCCACATAGTTTTAGACCTATTGAACTCTAATTAAAATAATTATTTTTAGTATATTTATTTCATTACTGTACGTATTTGTTTTCCACTGATGTTCGTTAATATATTAGAAACATTCCATACGTATTTATGCATTAAAAAACTTATATATATATATATATTACTGTATTATTATATATGGCGCTATATTAAATAAAATAGTGTTATTATTATTATTGTCTCGTCCATGTCCAGGACCAATGTCAAAAAAGTGTACACTTGATCAGAACATGTTTTTGTTCTGCTACACAGTGAACTATAAAGTCAGGCTAATGAAAATGTCCCCATATATGGGTATCTCTATGCCCTTTCATGATACGAATAGTTTGCCCGCTTTACTATTTCTGAAAATGGCACAACTTGGGCGCAAGGAACAAAAAAACCGCCAAATTGCATTTCCAATTGACGTTTCCAAAGTTGGAACTGCTACCATAAACAGCAATATTTACGTTTTATTGATGAGTTCCCCGCGCAAATAAGATATGTGTTGTTAGTACACAGAAACAAAATCATGTTTCAAAATTCAGAAATAAAAAATTGGTGTAGGAGATTAATCTTTCCAGACAGAATGATTTCGTAGGAACCTTTACATATATCCACTACACTGGATTGTTGACCAGTTGTCTTGCATGAATTTCACTCTGCAACGCTTTAACTGTTTTATTTCTAAGTTGACGTATTAAATGCCGCTAACTGGATCACTAGTTTTGGATTCACTGGTGTGAAATTAGTTATCTGCAGTCAGGTATATACACTTCTATTATCCAAACAAGGATATTTGTTAAGCCAAGAATGTAAACAAATCGCAAACGTCTAAGATGGTGTAAACATGCATATCTGGTATTGAATATAAATATTACCGGTAGCATGCGTTTACGTGTCTTCTTCTTCAATTCAGCATATCTCTGTTATACGTAGCTGCCCGGATGATCCCACGATACGCTGCTCTGTCTGCAGTTCGTCTCCCTGCTCTCACGATGTCGTCTTCCATCCAGTCGCTGATGTCCTGCTCCCATCTTCTCCTTGGTCTTCCCCTTCCTCTCTTCCCCTCCCCTTTGCCTTCAAGGATTGTTTTCTCTGAGGAATGGTGTGTGTTTGATGTGGCAAAAATAACTCAGTTTTAGTCCTTTTATTCTATTCACTAGTTGGCAGTTCTTTATGTATATTTTTTAAGGTTCTCTGCTTTGGTTGTTCTTGTTATCCGTGGCACTCTTAGGACTTTTATGTAAAAGTTCAACTCAAACGCATGTATTCTTCTCATGTCTTCTTTGTTCAGTGTCCACGTTTCTCTCCCGTGTAGAGCTGTTGGGAAAACTCAAGTTTTTTAAATTCGTATCTTTGTTGGTATATTTTGGCCTTTCCATACATTTTTCATATTATTTAGTTTCTGCGTTGCTATGGCTATTCTTCTACTGATCTCTGATGATGTCTTGCCGTCTCCTTGTAGTCTTGCTCCAAGGTATTCGCAGCATACATGTTGAAAAATGTATGCTTTATAAACATAACCACTTGGTGGTTTATAACGAACCTTCTATATTTATTTGTAATTTGTGTTCTTTCACCTATAAATCAGTTATTTTTTTATGCATTTTGTATACTAGCATTGTTGTTTTTAATTAGTAACTGATCTACAACTGATCTACAACATTTTACACAATATTATTACATTGCATCATGGATTATTTGTATTTGCAGGAATTGCTGAAATAAATATAAATCATCGTAATAATTTGATGTCATTGTTTAATCTATATATTATGCCTTACATGAATATTTAACTATGCGTGAAGTAAAGGTCTGATTCAAAGCACACACCAAACGCAAGAGAGATTTTATATCGGTGCCGTGTTCTTCCGCAGCGTTACGCAGTTAACAGACGCCCCAAACTGTCAACAAAACGACACGTCACCTGCTCGACAGCGCGATTCCCTTGATTCTCCCTCACAACCAATCAGCGAATTAAAAACCGCGAGACCCGCAGATACAATTGTTCGTGTTTTGAGCCGTTTCATCTTAAAATGGCATAGTATGTAAAAAATAAATTGACAGTGAGTTGAGGAAATTTATATGTAGTGTATGGAATATGTTGACTCGCTGGAATTTTGTATTTTAAACATTAAGGAACTCAGAATGCTACTTTAAATGTATTGATGATTCCAAAATATTTTCCAGTGTACACGTAATTTGAAATATTCAAAGTGCATGTATATAGTACAGTAAATTGTCGTCGATGACGCTGGACACGCGATGAAACTTAGGCTTGATTTCATGTAACTGTCATAAAAAGTAACACATATTACATATAACTATATATGGAAAATATGCCTCTTTATATGTACAGTAACAAACTATACATTAATTGTTTAGAATCAAACATCATTCTTTGGACCTGCAACAACCCCATTTGTACACCTTATGGGACATTGGTCCTTCAACGTTATTGTTCATCTCCATATGACGGGGCTTGATAATTTAAAACCTAGATATATCAGCAATACTGGAATTATATAAACAAGTAGATTTAGATCGGAAATTGTATTTTAGATGAATGCTTACATTTTGGGTAGTAAGGTTGTTGTAATCAACGTGTTATTCTGCCAAGAAGAGACGTGTAAAGAAAATATATATTATACATTATTACCCTGTCATCAAACTTATACTAAACGGAACGTACTGAACTTTTCAGATTGATGGAGAAGTACTCTGCCTCGAAGGCACTTTTCGCCAATGTCAACGTTGAAGACATCCACAGTCCAATTTGGGGCTCACGCATTACGGGTGGCTAATAGTATAACGGTGTCTATTCTCTCATTACACAACCCTGAAGTTCTCGAGGAAATCACTTCGCATATGGCGGCTCAGCACGCGGCGATAGGCGGGGTCAAGGCGGAATACTTCGACGTGAGTACATTTTCCCTCGTGAGCAATGGATGGAAGTTAAACTGAAATGACGCTGGCACTTATGAACATCGAACTAAATCAGTACACACCGGAGTCTGAGATGCACTTACAATGATCCAAATTTACAGATTTATTGTGTGTGGGGGGGGGGGGGGAGTGTGAGTGTGCGTCCGCGTGCGCATGTGTGCGAATGTGCGTGCGTCCGTGCGTCCGTGCGTCCGTGCGTTATACGTGTGTGTGTGTGTGTGTGTGTGTGTGTGTGTGTGTGTGTGCGCGTGTGTGTGTGTGGGTTTGTGTGTGTGTATGTGTGTTTCTAATTCAAATTGAGATGTGTGTGTGTGTAAGTGCTTATGTCCTTCGTGTTGGTTAATATCTAGAATCTTATCAAATGCGCACAACACTAACTGTATACTTGCATTTGAATTAAACACACATAATATTACAATAATTATATATATTCAAGTACTAAAAATACTTTAAAAACAATGCATTTATAGCGTACCAAATGACATATGAAATCATATACAATTGAACAAGTAAAATGTGAGGAAATGTGTGTCTTATTCAAACATATTTATATATTATCTCCTAAATCACTATGACATTACCTTTCTATCGGAGTGTCGTTTTTGTTTGCAGTTCATGCGTCAGAGATTGAAAGAGGACACTGGTAGGTTGGTGGGCAATTATTATCATTATTGACGTTTTCACTGAATACACACTCGTAAACACTCACATACACACTGTTAGCGTGGTTGATTTTTTGGATGTGCTTACGGGGTAGTGTTTCAGATTTGTGCCGCCGAGGGGGGTAGTGTTGGTCAAAAAAATGTTGCTTACGTCAAAAATTCATTTCAAAACCCCAGGCCTTCGGATCTGTATGCCTCTATTCACTTGGGTGTTATGAACAGATTTGTTTGTGTTAAGCAACAAGACAACACACATGCTCTAACGTAAACAAGACTGCCACCTAATCGTTATCAGGACATCGGGATATCAGGCCAGAAGTGCAATGTGATTAAGATATCAATGTTTTATGGCACCCATTCGTGATGGAGCTTGTGTAAGCCCGTTGGAATGCAATGGTGAAGGCATGCTATCGGTGCAGGTGGCTAAAGGGAACCCTAATAAAATACAAAACGTCTTCTATGCGGTATGGTAATCTGTTCAGTAATTTTACGAGTGATTAAAAATAAGCTTTGTGAAACGCTATGCCGGCGGCGTCTAATGAGGTTTGAGGAAGAATAAGTAAAAAGAAGCAACAAAGTATTGAACTCTTTTGACCCAGACCCCCGTTGTCAAGGTAACAAACATAATCGTGACCGTAATGAGGAAATATTCCATAATTGCGTACGGTCTCCAGTTTTACCTAAATCGGGTAATATTACACTAATGTAACTATTAGGTAGGGTTTGACTAATATTACGCAACAAGAACATTACATTTTAAAATATGTGTGAATTTTATGTATACAATTCTATGAATGAAAAGCATTGAATGTTTGGTCAGCGAGATACAAACCGTGCAGTAGGAAAACATTGACGCACACGCCTAAATATGCATATTATATATATATATATATATAATATATACGGTCACGCGTGCATACGTACATACATGCGTACGTACGTAGGCCTGCACACATACATCATAGGCAGCGGAACCGGGCGCAATCGGGATCAGCTCCCATCCCCCTAATATTATAGGTTGGAGGGCTGGAGATAGGATGAACCCCAACATTTAGATTCTCAAGGCCTCGAGAAGGTGAAAATGGAGGTTTTTGGAGAGCCTGAAGTTAGTTTGGCGAACCTAAAAGTTGTGCAATTGGAGGTTCTTCGAGAGCCTCAGCCACCCCAAATATTCAACCCGTTCCGTTCAGAAGATTGTGTATACCCTTTTAAAGAATATTTTGTAGGACATCGATTTTTCCTAAGCTTTAATATTACTCATTTTATTTGTCATCAGTACCAGTTAGATTTTGCTAAGGGAAGTGAAATAAGGCAAACTTTCCCGCTTCTCGGTTGGTATCTATGCGTACGAGCCCAGCAGGTTGCAATGTTTATTGCAACATAACAATTTGTTACGTTTATTATGACATCCGGCCATTGTGGAAGACGCGTTGTTGTGGGAATTCATCTCACATTTATATGTAACATAGGTATACCTATTTAGGAGTAATACATAATTACCATCATATATTTGTTTTTTAAATAATCATCGTTTGAATGCCAGTTATTTTTCGAAGTAAAATATTTATTTATTTTCCCAAAATATATTGTACACATATTTTGCAATTTTTTAAATGAATATACATTATTTTAGTAATATGAATATACATGTTTTCCTAATATTATAGTCATATACATTTGGTATTAAAATAACATGACCCAAAGTAAGCCCTACTGATGTCGTATTTTTGTTTATAATGCAAAATTAATATGTCTCGAAAATACTTGCAATGAAAGTTTATATGTTATAAAACACATGGTTCTCTGTTTGCACGTGCACCCACATGTCCGTCAGTTTAGCATATATCGGGCTGAAATGTTGCATATGATCTACACTGAGATGGTTGGTAGATTAAGACGTTTTCGAAAATCGTCCGGGGTGGAGAACTTGGGGGGCTCAATATTTCAAAAAGGCTGTACGTGGATTTCCTGCGGCGGAATTTAATGGGTTTTTTTCATTATCATTGTAAATATAATTATGTCATCTATAAATATGTCGCTTTATGTGTGCAGACATTTTGAATAGCTTTTAGTTACTGAGGTTTGCAAATACTCAGCGCTTAACATGCACCAGGTCTATCTATCGCTGGTCACGTAAGCATTTCGCCGCGTCAGCCCCGTGAGCGCTTGCTACTTCTGGCAAACAACACACTGCAACAATTTCGTGGAGTTCAGGCCAAGGAATTTAATGTTTTTTATATCATTGTACAGGTAATTATTTCATATACAAATGTGTCACTCGATGTATGCAGACAAATGTATTAGTTTTTGTGTTATTAATGTTACAAAATCCCGGACGCGTAACCCAGCTGCCCGTTGCTGGTTACGCCAGTTACACGAGTGAGCGCGAGCGATTTGTGGCAAAAGGTTGTTCTAACAACTGGGCCAGTGGCCAGTTACAATAATTATTAGTGCGCGAAGGCTAGAAACATTTGGGATGGGTTTTGGGTGTCTGGAACTCAAATGTTCGGCATTTGAATTTTGTCTATTTTCAGTGTTCGCAATTATGTCAACAATACCTTTTTTATTTCAGTGCAATTAATTGATTGGTAACCCAGCTAGTAAATAATAATAATAAAAATATTTCCCAGTCTAAATGCAGTGGATTTCAGTACAGCATAACATGTTAGCGCTAAGGTTATCCTAGCAATAGTTGTTGTTTGAAGCAGTACTTGGGCAGGACCACTACCATGTTGTATTGGCTGTAGGACAAGGCAATATTAGTCTAACCATCGAGAAACTCACGTATTCTCTCCTTTCAGAGTGTTGTGAACGTTCTTCAACATATCATTCTATCTAGTAGCCTGCAAATCCCAACTGCGGAGAAATGGCCGATACATTTATGTTGTCTCCAACTTCTTTCAAGTGCCGATGGTAAGCAAGTTCACTATAGACACTATTCTAAATGTAAGTTCTTGAATAGCGTGGACTGCGGAAAGCTTTTTACACTTTACTCCCTGGCAGACCTGTTCAATCGATCACCATCTCGACTTCTTTGGGAAGCAACCAGCCATGCTGCAATTAACACGCGAAGACTACACAAATATCCACCACTCTCTTTAGCATAGTACTCAATCATACGGCTGCCTGAACTGGAGCAACGTAGATTGAAGGAACTTGCCCAAGGTTCGACACCGCAGCTCAGGATTCGAACCCGTGTTCTCTCGCTTGGAAATCCGAAGCTCTGGCTACTGCACGGAGCTACAAGTACAAACATTCTACGTACATGACATATGGTTCGTTAAAACAGTTTTAATATGATGTCGGTATTGTTGAATAAACATGATATGTTCATGTTTATTATGATATCGAAATGGTACATAAATAAATAAATAATTGCCTAGTATCGTGTATCGTCTATGGATGTAAACAACTCACAATATTTAAATAAAAACAACTTACATCACTGACAATCGCTTTAGCAGCTCAAGAAATATGACTATGAAGGCGAATCAGCGGTTAGCCTAAAAATATGAGCTACAGAGCATTACAAACTACACCATTGTTCCCACTTCGGCGCCCGACGAACTTGATAACGTGTGGCTTGGTGACGTCAAGCTTTCTATCACAATAGCGTTGAACATGCAATATAACAGACATGTCTTCAACAAGCAAAGTAAAAGTAAAGGTAAGTTCTTAAATAGCGCAGTATCCAGTCCTCAGGGCTGCTCAAAGTGCTATATTCTTTACTCCCTGGCAGACCTGTTCAATCGACCACCATCTCGACTTCGTTGGGATGCATTCATTCACGCTGCATTCATCCACCAATTAATGCGCGAACATTATTTGTTCACATATATCAACCATTATCTACAGCCAGGTACTCATCCATACTGCTGAGTGAACTGAAGCAATGTAGAGTAATCGAACTTGCCCAAGGTTCTACACCACCACACAGGATTCGAACCCGCCTTCTCTCTGTCGAGAGTCCGGAGCTCTTACCGCTGCGCTACTGCAACACGGGTACTGTCGTAAACTACTGCCAAAATCGTAGTTGTAAATGGTTGTTTTTGTTATATATTTTAGATTCATAGGCCAAAAATTCACTTTGTTCCACGTTTCATCTACCTACTTAATGTTGCCTAGAAATAGGGATTTGCTTGGAAGTACGTGTTTGCGTTAGAGAGTCAGCCTACGAGGGCAGTGTCGTATTTTCACACACTACACTTCGGGATAATTACACAATATCTGACAGAGATCTTCTTTATAGTCACTGATTCGTTTGGTTTTGTAACAATCTAAGATAACATTGTCCCAGTTTCTGCTACTGTCAAACATACATGTGTTACGAGGGAAGTGCCCTTTTTACCACGGTGCAATTCGGGCCAGTTAACCAGTGCCTGATACAAGTCTTGTTTATGTCCGCCTACTTCGTTTGTAAGCATCACATGCTAAGACATACACAACTAATCCTGGGCAAATGGCTGTAATTTTATATCATATATCATATGTGAGTGTGTGTGTGTGTGTGTGTGTGTGTGTGCGTGCGTGCGTGCGTGCGTGCGTGTGTCTTCGTGCGTGCGCTTGTATGCGTTTGTGTGTATGTGTGACACAGTTTTTTGAATAATTTCAAATCTACAAAGTATAAATGCTGTAACCTCTCATAGATCTCTTGTTTTCAATTAGCTAACAGTTAGTGGATTTCATATATTAGCGAGTTCTATTACTTTTGGAAAACATTACGAAACGGAATGCTATTATTTTTGTCTTCATGACAAATACTTAACTCCAAATTACATCATGTCTTCTTCAGTATAATTTGTTACTTTACTTTGTAAATGTACCACTTGGATGTCGTAATAAACATGATTATCTCATTGTTTCAAAACTACCAACACTTTGTTACGTTGCGTGTTTTCCCTTCCATGTTGAAATAATTCACCAAACTGGTCCAAAACCTACTTTTGCAGGAAAACTAAAATAATTAATTTTAGGGTTTGTTTTTTCCCAATTACTTCAAGTTCTGTTAACCATCTTCACGTTAGGTATGTTTTTTTAATTTTCGTACGATACAGCCGGCATGGTTTAACATGACCACTACAATACAGGGTACCAGTATCAAGCATCCCGCGTCAACTCTCATGACCACAACCAATTGAAACTTCACTCAACGGTAATCCATTTCCGGGATTCAGACCGAGATTGGTTTGGGCTGCGTTTCGTAGGAAAACGACACAAACTACCTTATATCCTATGCTTTCACCAGTATGATGGTTCGTGTTTTGCTACATTGTAAGATTCCAGATTTACAGACGGTACATGGCATCCCAGACAGTGCATTTGTTATGGTAATTAACAGCAGTAGCAGAGAAATGTAGAGGTGGGTTGGCATGGAAATTATTTACCTTCCCACCCATAGAGAACAAAAACATTGGTATAAGTGTAATTTAAAACCTGCTAAACGCCACGTAAAACAACTTATAGACAACATGGTGAAGCCGTCTATTCTTCTACAAACTAGGCCTAGTATAGGCTGGAGAGAGCAGATCTAGGTAATCAAGGTTGAGAAAAAAATTCCAAACGGTATTGAAGGTATTCGACGTTGGAAATTCCGATATCGCTTAATCAAATAATTTCGAAAAATATCACTGATTTTTCCGTTGCTCCACTACTCCAGGAAATCCACTACTGTAGGCTGGCTGTATGATGTTGCAGAATACCAATAAACACTTGGTTGGCATTTCGATATGCGCATCGTCTTTCCCGCGAAATCAACAAGTGAACATAAATTTTGAAATATAAAACGTTTTGCATGAACTTTGAACGGCAACAACTTTTTGTCGAAACATCCACAGTTCCGTACACGTTGCTATTCAGCGTGTGTCTTCCATAAAGCAGCATATTCAACTTATTCTAATGTACGAAAATGAGCTTCAGTACGCAAGGGTTAACTCCTAACACAGTACCTTCCAGCTAGGCGAACGGCCCGTCAATTCGGTGGGGAAAACTCACAAAAGTCACACACATCTCGACAGCCCCGATGCACAGCTTAGCCAGTTATTTGTTGTATGATAGAACAAGATAATTTTTAGTCGCTCTTAGCAATTTCCGATTCATATTTGGGGTCTCGCGGGCCAGCTAGAACTCGCCCGCGGGCCAGTGTTTGAGGAACTTCGACGTAAGCGAAGCAAATGTGGTCGACGATATCAAGATTTAACAAGATTGCCATCCAGAGAATTAACTCTAGATGGCAGGAGGACAAGGAAGCCCTTTGGCTTATCGAGAGTCCAACCCTTTTATCTACATATATCCACCCCTTCTGAGGTATGTGTCGATTTTATTTTTAAACATATTCACACTACAAGCACCCACACAATCATCAGTTAATCTGTTCCATTCATTCAGAGTCCTTTGTGAAAATTAGAACTTTCTTACGTCTAATTTACACTGCTCCTTTACTAATGTAACTTCATGTCCTCTAGTCTTTCTATCTTTCTTAACTGAAAAAAAGATATTTCTATCAATATTTTCATAACCATTCAATATGTTAAACACTTCTATATTATCTCCTCTCAATCTCCTGGTCTCTAGTGTTGTTAAACCACATCCTTTTAGGCGTTTTTCGTAACTAAGATCCCTCAGTTTTGGTATAATTTTAGTCGCTCTCCTCTGTGCTCTTTCTAGCATATCTATGTCCTTCTTGCGGTATGCCCTCCACGCTTGTATACAATATTCTAAATGAGCCCTAACTATTGTTTTGTACAGCGGTATTATTAGTTATTTTTCTTTATATACTATATTTCGCCTAATCAATCCAAGGATTTGATTTCCTTTTGAAGCTGCAATTCCACACTGCTATGAAACCTTCATGTCAGCACTAATTGTCAGCCCTAAGTCTTTTTCTTTTACAGTAGTACTTAGTACAGTTCCCTCCATTGTATATTCTACATATTCGTTCCCATGTCCTGTGTGAAGGCATTTACATTTCCCAAAATTGAACAACATTTGCCACTTTTTAGACCATTTGATCAACCTCTCAAGATCATCTTGTAAATGCTGTCCTACTCCATCACTTTTAATCCTTCTAAACACTTTCGTATCATCTGCAAATTTCAACACCTTGCTAGCTATATTATCGTCCAAATCGTTTATATATATGTTAACAATAATATAGGTCCCAGTACTGATCCCTGGGGAACCCGACTCAAAACTGATTTCAAGTTTGAAGCCTCCCCATCAACAACTACCCGTTGTCTTCAGTCAATCAGCCATTTTTCTATTCAGTTAATTTTACCATTTCCTATGCCATGGGTTTCAGCAGTAATACTTGATGTGGCACTTTGTCGAAAGCTTTTTGAAAATCTAAGTAGATGATATCTACTGGTGATCCATCATCTACCCACTTAGTGATATCTTCCAAAAAACATAACATATTTGTTAAGCATGACCTCGCTTTTAGAAACCCATGTTGAGATGGGTTGATCATGTTATGTTTAATAAGAAAATCCACCATGTGATCTTTAATTAATCTTTCTAATAATTTACAAATCACCGATGTTAAACTAACTGGTCTATAATTATTTGACTTGTTTCTCGAACCTTTTTTTAAATAACGGTATAACGTTTGCTTCTTTCCATTCTAAAGCAACCACTCCCTCTTCTAATGACAAGCGGTATGCTAATTTGTTGCAAGCGGTATGCTAATTTGTTCTACAATTTCCAATAGTAGTTTGGGTGGAATACAGTCCACTCCAGGTGATTTACTATCCTTCATAGCCCTAATTTTCTTAGCTACCATTTCTGGGGTTACAATTAACTGTCTTAAATAGTCTGATTCTGCCCCCTTGAACTTAGCCTCTGGTACTGGCAGTGAACTAGTGTCTTTTCTGGTAAACACTGAACTAAAATACTCAATCAGGTCTTCTGCCATTAAGAATCCCTGTGATATTACATTTCCAGCACTATCTTCTAGAGGACCGACCTTATTCTGAACTTTCTGTTTGCTTCGAACATACGCATAAAAACTCTTGCTGTCTTGTTTTATATTACAAGCTAATTTATGTTCATAGTTTCTCTTTGAATTTCTAATTTCAGCTTTAGCTTGGTTTAATGCTTTATAAATGTTGTAGTCTTCGTCATTTCCAGTACGTCTATATGACTTCCACATCATTTGTTTATACTTAATTTTTCTAATGGCTTCTTTCGATAAGTATTTCTTTCTGGTCCGTTTCCCTTGTTTTTTGAAGGGAACAAATTTATCGAAGATGCACTCTATTTCATTAACTTTAAGATATTCCAGTATTATTATTACTGAACATTCTTCAGGATAGTTCGTTTTCAAATTCGAAACTTTCATTTTTCATATCCAAGAATAATGTTAAATTACCTGGTAGAGGCTTTCGTCATTCAGCGTCATAGGTACTGATGAAGTCGACGTGACACGTCAACGAAAGCCTCTACCAGGTAATTTAACATTATTCTTGGATATGAAAAATGAAAGTTTCGAATTTGAAAACGAACTATCCTGAAGAATGTTCAGTAATCTTAGGACAAAGTATGGACAAGAATGTGTCAAAGACGTGAGGAAACTCGAACAATTGACCAGAAAGGTTTCGCGCCACAGAAATCACCTTGTATTTACGCTACGTTGCAAAGACATCAATGTAACACCTCCCAGTCTCAGTCTGAAATGCCCGATAAACACGACGAATGCGAGGAGAATAGTGGACAAAGCCAGGAAGGAACTAGTGAGAGAGAGAATACGTGTCATAAACAACCAATTGGACACGTTTAAAGAGAAGAAACTCGCCCTAGAAACGAAGCTGTTTACTTCGTTGTCAAGGGAAGAACAACAAAACGTCACGCGCCACACCGCGCATGTCAGCAAGAGTACGCATGAGAAAACAAAATGGCGCCACCAACAACAAATTCGGCGCTTGGAAGCGAAGAGAGACAGAACAAACGAAGTTGACCTTACCGGAACACAGCTAAAAAGGTGGGTGATAAATCTGTCGAAATACAAACTGTCCGGGGCCCAGAATAAGATATTAGCGAAGGGACTAAATTACGCGGTAACGCCAAAAAAAGTACCAACCCAGGAGTTCGTCGTAGCGGCAGAACAAGCGACATGGAAACTACCACAAGAACAAAAAGACAAACTTCGTGCAGATATCGCGGGAGTTCTGAAATCAGCAAAAGTTCCAAAACAGAACCTAACCAGACAAGAAAGAACAGCCTTGAAAGAGCTGCAGAAGGAGAAGTCCATCACCATACTCCCAGCGGACAAGGGAAAGGCCACAGTCATCATGGAAACGAAAGAATACCAGGACAAAATGAAAGAAATGCTAAGTGACGAAGCGACATATGAGAAGTTAAAGAAGGATCCGACCAAGAAATATAAGGCAGAACTCATCAGAATGGTAAATTCCTTGGAGAAGGAGGGGAAGATCACCAAAGATCAGTACTGGTACTTATATCCTATGCTAGAAAAAGTACCACGGATGTATGGATCACCAAAAATCCACAAGGAGAAGGTGCCACTCAGACCAATTGTCGACTACACACAGACAATAGCATACAGAGTATCCAGAGAATTGGCCAACATACTACAACCACTTGTTGGAAAAACAGAACACCATACGGAAAATTCACAAGAATTGGTGAAAGAAATGACAAAGCTGAGAATGGAAGAAGGAGAATCATTTGTGTCATATGACGTTGTGTCACTGTTCACGAAGACCCCAATCAGAGAAGCTTGCAAAGTCATCAGAAAAAGACTAGAGAATGACAAGACACTAAAGAAGAGAACAAATATAAACGTAGACGACATCATGGAGTTGTTGAAATTTGTCTTGGAGACGACATACTTCAGATTTGGAGGAGAAATTTACCAACAGAAGTTTGGGGTAGCCATGGGCAGTCCAGTGTCCCCCATTGTTGTGAACCTGTACATGGAGGACCTGGAGCAGAAAATCATAGCCACAGCACCAGTCGATTGCCAACCGAGAAACTGGAAGCGATATGTGGACGATATAATTTGCCTGGTACACACAGGAAAGGCAAAGAAATTACAACAACACATGAACACTGTAGACCCCACAGGTAGCATCATTTTCACACGGGAAGACGAAGAGAACAAAAGCATGCCCTTCTTGGATGCAAAGTTCACCAGAAAGGAAGATGGCAGTGTGAAGTCCACAGTGTACAGGAAGAAGACGCACACTGACCAATACCTGAATTTTGCATCCCACCACCCCAAACATCAGAAGTTGGGAGTTGTCAAAACCCTTATGAACAGGTGTGAGACAATAACTTCGGAGGAGGGGGACAAGAAAGAAGAGGTGGAACACCTGAGAGGAGCTCTAAGAGTATGTGGCTATCCGTCGTGGGCCTTGAAAAAGGCGACAGATAGCAGTAAGAAGAAAAAGACCAACAAAAAGACTAAGGACAAAAACTATCGGAGCCAAGTAGTCATCCCATACATACAGGGGGTATCGGAGAGAGTACATCGAGTACTGAAAAAATATGGAGTAGCAACGGCCATGCGTCCCCACACCACCCTCAGACACCTGTTGGTACATCCCAAGGACAAAGTACAGCTAGAAGAACAGGGCGAACTGGTGTACCAAATACCGTGCAAGAATTGTGGTGGGGAATACATTGGGGAGACAGGAAGACTACTAAAAACAAGACTGGAGGAACACAGAAAGGACGTAGACAACACGAAAAATGAGAAATACACAAGGAGCGGAAAAAAAAGATTGATGTCTACCATCAATAAATCCGCCCTTACGACAACTGAAAACCATATCATAGACTGGGAGGGAGTGAAAATTGTTGACAAAGAACCCAACAGAAGAATTCGGCAAATCAAGGAAGCCATCTGGATCAGAAAAACCCAAACACCCATCAACAGAGACGAGGGCAATTACGAACTGCCTCACGTGTACGATGACGTCATTCAGCGTCATAGGTACTGATGAAGTCGACGTGACACGTCAACGAAAGCCTCTACCAGGTAATTTAACATTATTCTTGGATATGAAAAATGAAAGTTTCGAATTCCAGTATTATGTTGTTGTCTTATTCTTCAGTGTGTTATTCCAGTCTATCTTTGCTAAGTATTTCCTCATTTCCTTATATCTTCCTTTGTGGACATTTCTGTTGAACTGCTTTTTATTATTTCTTTCTGATTTTACTTTCATGGTAAAATGTATCTGGTTGTGATCACTAATTCCCAGAGGCTCACATAATTTAACAATGTCAACTAATTCATTATGTGAGGAAAAAACTACGTCTAACACATTCTCTCCCCTGGTTGGTTCTAGCACATGTTGAGAAAGGAAACTACCTTGTACTAAAACTAAAAACCTGTGGTCCTCACTACCCATACTCTGTAGAGATTTCCATTTTATATGCCCATGGTTAAAATCCCCCATAATGACACAGTCCCGTTTGCTCACTTCCCTCATAGCGTTTTGTATTTTGTCGTTCTCTTATATGCTTATGTTTGGACTTCGATAAACTAATCCAACCGTTAAAGTTGAGTTTCCTGTAACTATGTTACACCAAACAGCTTCTTCGCAATCTGCTTCTCTGTCTAATTTTATTTCATGAGACTGGATAGATTCTTTAATATATAAAATAATTCCACCTCCCCTTCTTCCTATTCTATCTTTCCTAAACATTACATATCCTGTCAGTCCCAATTCGGCATCTGATATATCGGTGGTTGCCCATGATTCGGTTATACCTATTATGTGAGGGTCAGTATCTTCTACCAGTTCATCTCTTTTGTTTACTATACTCCTTGCATTTAACCAAACACATTTATACCCAGCTTCAGAAGAGTTTTCCAGACTGTTCTTTGCTGAATTATTTTTGCTGTCTTTTTCTATGCCTCCAATTTCAGGCTTCTCTGCGAGTCCCCCCTGCGAATTTAGTTTAAATAGATGCAACCTGTCCCACTGTCAACAGATCGCAGCAGATTCTCTGAGAATACTGCTGCCCACTTTTCACTTAGATGGAGGCCATCTCTCATGTACATATCTTCTCTCCCAACAAAGTACCACCATAAATCTATGAATCCCACCCCCTCTTCATCACACATCTGCTCAACTATTGCGTTGCTCGCCATCCTCTTGCAGTTTCTATATGTTGCCCCCCGTCCTCCCATTATTGGCAACATTCCTGAGAGATAACCTGTTTCAATTTTGTCTTCTTTAGCTTCCTCTCTAGATGTCTGTACTTCTGAACTATCCGAGTTGTTACCTCCTTGTCTGCATTGTTTGTCCCTACGTGTACTAGTATAGACCCTCCCTTGCCATGCCCCAATACCTTTTCTACCCTTTCGGTCACATGCTCTATCCTAGCTCCCGGTAGACATACAACAACGTCCTTCCCCTCGCATATAGTCTTGTCTGTTTTTCTCAGAATTGAATCGCCCATAAACACTCTCTCTTTTCTCCTTGCCCCCTCAATCACTGCCTCGGAGTAGCTCCTCCGATTTGCATATGTCTGGTTGTTATCTTTTCCTCTTGCCATCTTCTCTCCTGTCACATTCTCTTCCATTCCCTTCTTTCCTGTCTTGTTTTCTCTTGTCCCCTTTCCTCCTGTCATCTTCTCTTCTAGCACATTTACTCTCACTTCCTTTCGTCCCTTCATCTTTCCTCCCATCACATTTTCTTCTCTCCTCTCCCGTTCCTTTTCCCTGGCTACCTCCTTCACTACGGTCACTTTCTCCCCTGTCACCTTCACGCCTGTCATGTTTTCTATTTTTTGCTGAACACTCTGTCTTCCATCAGTCTTCTGTCACACAGTCTTATCAACTGCCTCTGTGATATCTACCTCTTCACCACCTGTATCGCTGTCGCGTCTCTCCTCGTTCTCTACAGTCTGAATACCTGTTGATCTATCCCCACTGACCCGTTTTCTTTTCCTCTGCCGAACACTTTTCCTCCGTCCCTCTGTCTTCTCAATTTCTTGTTTTTTCACACCGGTCACCTTCCCTCCTCTCAGTCTCCTTTCTTCAGTCTCCGTGTCACAACTCTGCTCATTCTGTGTTGTAGAAATCTGAACTCTCTCCGGGTCATCCCTCTCTGCTCCATCTATTTCTATGTTGAGTCTCGCCTCCATCTCCTTCACTATATCCGTCAACTTACACACCTCCTTCATCAGACATTCCACCCTCAAACACCCCATACACCGAAAGGTGAATCCGTCATCTTTGGTCTCTGCCCATGATTTTGGACAGCCAGACAACGCAAAATCCACCCAGCTCTGGCAGTCGTTGCAAACTAAGTGTCGTTTTGCTCTGAGTTGCCGCTTGCAAGGTGCCATATCAAAATTTATTTATGTTCAAAATAGTTTTATATAATCTTTGAAAAGACTTTTCTGTGTACAATTTACACCAGATTGTTTAGGTTATAGTTAGTTATATTTGTTAACAGACAGGGACACATCGTTTTTTATTGCTGAACACTTAACAATCTACGTGTTTACGGCTGTCCCATGTTAGACCTCCTTGGACTTGGATTACATTCTACACATACTACTACGAAAATAGACAGCTACTATGATCAACACAAATTTCATTGTTGTCAACAAAGTCAGACAGATGTGGACTGCCTCGACTCTAATTACAATTCTTCGGCATACGATGTGCTACGCCGGATCGGTAGAATTGATCTACCCATCAAGTGACTTGTTGTCTTGCAAAACCTCCGTCAAACAATACAAAATTAATACCGAACACGTGTTGCAAAGCTGGACGTACGGAATACATCACTACGCGGAATAACAGTTTGACATATTTGGACATAGGCCTATTATAGTATCGCCATGCAATTTGCGCGACGGTCAAATCGCTAAAATACAAAATGAGAAGCCATTGGATTGCTATGGCGCATATGAATCCTATGCTCCTTGTCAACGTATTTTTGACGTATGTGAATTACAATTGAAAGCGGAAACATAAATTGGCCTCTTTACGCAAAATAAAATGCGGTGACATACGCAGACCAGGGTTACGCAAACTTTTTATGTGTGGGCCAAATTTTGTTCGGTATTTGTTCTGGGGGTCAACGCTTTTAAATAGGTAAAATTTGCAGTTTTGCATGTGCTCGTAAAGAGAACATGGTTTGTGCTAAACTGAACCACATCTCAACAACATATAAATCGCACTATTTAAACGTCATGTAAAAACAACGTCTAGGTAAAATGGGGACGCTGTCTTCTTCAACAAACTAGGCCAAGAAGAGGCTGAAGAGAGCAGACATATCGCAGGTCGCAAAACTACCTAGTTTTCTTTTTGTTTGTATGGTTCGTTGTCAGGAATATCGATATCGCTCAAGCAAATGCTACCGAAAAGCGTTGGTTGGGTGATATACGTGATTGTGACGTCACGCCTACTTTGCATATATCATTTTAGCAGTCGTTTGAAAGTGGGTGGAGCTTGTACCATGAAATCAGATAGTGGTGCCTCAATCGATAGATTGGTGAACTGTGTCAACGAAACAACATCGTTGGCAGTGTCTAAGACACCGGAATCGGTACCGTTGTGTGTCCGCTTATAATTTATTTTAGGAATGAATATCAGGAAACCATTTATATATATATTTGAATAGCAGAAATCGTAAGGTTTCAAACGATATCAAGACTTGGATCGAAGTAAATGTTAGCTAGCATGGCGCGTTGCAAACGGAAAGTAAAGGAAACGCGACATTTGGTGTGGGTCGCTTTTAGCAGTTTGGTCGTCTTTGCCATGTCCGGCTACGATAAGACGTGGGTTGAGGCGACGGCGATGGACGTTTAATGTAGGAGTTGTATTAACGTTAGAAGTTTAAAGAAGGACGTAGACGATTTAACGGATATAGCTAGGGACTTGATGGGAAACACAAACGAGGAAGACAATTCAGGTGATATGACAGTGGAAACAAAGGAGACAGGTAGTGTGGTGAGCGAAGCCACATAGACCATTGGTGAGAATGAGAAATAGAAGGAATAAGGGAAGAAGAAGAAGACAGACGGACGGAGGAAAGTGCTCTGTAGAGGAAAGATAAACAGGCCAGTGGGGACAGTTCAACATGTGGTCAGAATGAGGAGAGAAGCAAAAGCGATACAGGTGATCAAAAGGTAGATAATACAAAGGCAGATGGTAAGACTGTGAGACAACAGAATGACAAGGACGCAGATGCACGAAGAAACATTGTTTTGTAACATACCGGACTGGCCAAATATGTTTCAACGAAGCTGAAACAAAGGTATTGTGAAATTAACCATTCAATATTTATGAAAATTTGAGTTAATGTCACTCAAATGCTAAATAGTGGGATTGGATAATTCCGAAGAAATACCATGTGGACAGTGAAGTTTATAATGCCAAAACCCTGTTTTCATGGCTACAGACCTGAGGAAATGCATTCAAAACCGACACACTGCCATATAAACAAAATGTAACTCCTGAAACACTTAAATTTCAAACACCAAAGATTTGGGCGGTCAGTATATTACTTAACAATATTAACAAGATTGCCACCCAGAGAATTAACTCTAGATGGCAGGTGGATAAGGAAGCCGTTTGGCTTATTGAAGTTCATCCCTTTATATCCATGTATCCCGCCCTTCCGAGGTATGTGTCGATTTTATTGTTAAACATTGTTACGCTACTAGCAGCCACACAATCATCATACAATCAGTTCCATTCAATTGCATTCGTGAAAATGAGAACTTTGTTAAATCTAATCTACAGCTCCTTTACCAATGTAACGTCATGTCCTCTAGTGGTTCTATCTTTCTTAACTGAAAACAAAATATTTATATCAATATTTTCATAACTATTCAATATTTTAAACAATTCTATCTGATCTCTTCTCAATCTCCTGGCCTCTTGTGTTGTTAAACCACATTCATTAAAGCGTATTTCATTATTAAAATCCCCCAGTAAAGTTATTATTTTAGTCGCTCCCCTTTTTACTATGTCTAAAATATATATGTCCTTCTTGCGATATGGCCTCCAAGCTTGTATACAATACTTTAAATGAGGCCTAACTATTGTTTTGTTCAGCGGTATTATTAGTTTTTTCCATATATCCTATATTTTTCCTAATTAATACAATGATTTGATTTCCCTTTGAAGCTGTAATTCCGCACTTCTCTGAAACCTAAATCAGCACTAATGGTTAACCCTAAGTCTTGCAAATTACAACGCCTTGCTTGTTATATCATCGTCCAAATCGTTGATATATATTAAGAGTAATATTGGTCCGTGTACTGATCCCTGGGGTACCCCACTGAAAACTCATTTCCTGTTCCAAGCCTCCCCATCAACTATCACCCGTTGACCTCTCTCAATCAGCCATTATACATTTCCTATGCCATGGGACTTTAATTTAAGCAGTAATATTTGTGTGGCACTTTGTGGAATGCTTTTTGAAAATCTAAGTAGATGATTTCTACTGGTGATCCCTCGTTTACCCACTTAGTGATATCTTCAAAAAACATAACATTTGTTAAGCATGACCCCGCTTTTAGATACCCATGTTGAGGTTTATTAACTTATGTTTAATAAGAAAATCCACCATGTGATCTTTCATTAGTCTTTCCAATAATATGCAAATCACCGATGTTAAACTCACTGGTCTGCAGTTCTCTGACTTCTTCCTCGAACCTTTTTTAAATAATGGTATAATGTTTGCTTCTTCCCATTCTAACGGAACCACTCCCTCTTCTAAAGACAAATTGAAAACTGTTGAAAGCGGTATTATAATTTGTTCTACAATTTCCAATAGACGTTTGGGCGGAATCCCATCCATTCCAAGTGATTTATTATCCTTCATAGCCCTTATTTTCTTAGCTACCATTTCCGGGGTTACAATTAACTGTCCTAAATAGTCTGATTCTGCCCCATTGGACTTAGCCTCTGGTATTGGCCGTGAACTAATATTTTCCCTGGTAAACTCCGAACTAAAATACTCATCCGGGTCTTCTGCCATTAAGAACCCCTGTGATATTATATTTCCAGCACTATCTTCTAGAGGACCGACCTTATCCTGAACCTTCTGTTTGCTCCGAACATATGCATTCAAACTCCTGCTCTCTTGTTATATTTTACAAGCTAATGTTTGTTCATAGCTTCTCTTTGAATTGATAATTTCAGCTGTAGCTTGGTTAAAAATGCTTCTTTATCAATGTTATAGTCATCGTAATTGACAGTACGTCTATATGACTTCCACATCACAAGTTTGCACATATTTGTTTCTATTGAGTTCTTTTGATAAGTGTTCTTTATGGACCGTTTCCTTGGTTTTGTCAAGGGAACAAATTTATCGATGATGCACTCAATTTCATCTCCATAATTCTGCTGGTGTCTTATTGTTCAGTGTGTTATTCCAGTCTATCTTTGCTAACTATTTCTTCATGTCCTTATATCTTCCTTTGTGGGAATTTCTCCCGTACTACGCTTTACTATTATGGTTAAAATCATCCATAATAATACAGTCCCATTTGCTCACTTCCCATATAGCGTTTTGTACTTTTTCATTCTCTACTATGCCTATGCTTGGACTTCGATAAACTAATCCAATCGTTAACGTTGAGTTTCTTGTAACTATGTTACACCAAACAGCTTCTTCGCAATCTGCTTCTCTTTCTAATTTTGTTCTGGATAGATTATGTACTACATAAAATAGCCCCACCTCCCCTTCATCCTATTCTATCTTTCCTAAACATTACAAATCCTGTCCGTCCCAAATCGGCATGTGATATATCTGTGGTGGCCCATGATTCGGTTATACCTATTATGTGAGAGTCAATATCTTCTACCATAATGTTCAGTTCATTTAGTTTGTTTAACTTACTCCTTTCATTTAAACAAACACATTTATATTAAGCTTCAGAACAGTTTCACAGACTGTTCGTTGCTGATTTATTTGTGCTGTCTTTACCTGTGCTTCCAGTTTCAGGCTTCTCTGTGAGCACCCCCTGCGCATCTAGTTTAAATAAATGCAACCTGTCCCACTGTCAGATCGCAGTAGGTTATCTGAGTAAACTGCTGCCCCTTTCCACTTAGAAGGAGGCCATCTCTCATGTACATATCTTCCTTACCAACAAAATGTCCCCGAAAATCTCACCTCCTCTTCTTCACACATCTGCTCAACTAGTGCGTTGATCGCCATCCTCTTGCAGTTTCTGTATGTTACCCCCTTCCTCCCATTATTGGCAACATTCCGGTTAAAATAGTCTGTTCAACTCTTGGGTTCTTTAGCTTCCTCAGTAACTGTCTATATTTCTGTACTAGTTGTTCCCTCCCTGTCTGTGTTAGTTGTCTCTACGCGAACTAGTATAGACCCTCTCTTGGCAAGTCCCAATACCTTCTCTACCCTTTCAGTCACATGTTCTATCCTAGCCCCCGGTTAGTAAACATCGACGCCCTCTCCCTCGCTTAGTGTTTTATATGTTTTTCTCTGAATAGCGTCGCCCATGAACACCTTTTCTCCCATGAACGAGCCGTATGTTTAGACCTCTACTCTAAAAGTATGGCGCTCACTCTACACATGCGCACGCTTTCATTTCCGGTTACGTGAGCTGTATTTTTATCATCACTTGTCTAAAGGTACGACAATTAAAAATGGGCATGTGCGTGATTTTCGTACGTGAGCCGTGTCTTTAGTGCCCGGTTCTAGAAGTACGGCAGTTGTATTGCCGTATGACTCGGTTCTAAAAGTACGGGATCCGCGCGAGCATGATGATGTAGAGGAAACGTAGGCTGTATCTTTGCCCTCGGTTCTAAAACTACGGGAATCATATTGCCGTATCTTTATCATTCGGTTCTAAAAGTACAGGAGTTTTTCCACGCGTGCATTATTATGTAGAGGAAACATAAACGCTGTATCTTAGCCCTCGGATCTAACACTGCGGCAGTCATATTGCCGTATCTTTAGCATTCGGTTCTAAAAGTATGGGAGTTTTTCCACGCGTGCATTATTATGTAGAGGAAACATATACGCTGTATCTTAGCCCTCGGGTCTGAAACTGCGGCAGTCATATTGCCGTATCTTTAGCATTCGGTTCTAAAAGTACGGGAGTTTTTAAACGTAAGCGGTATCTTTAACCCTCGGTTATAAAACTGCGGCAGTCATAGCAGTCATATTGCCGTATCTTTAGCACTCGGTTCTAAAAGTACGGGAGTTTTTCCACGCGTGCATTTTGATGTAGAGGAAACATATACGCTGTATCTCAGCTCTCGGTTCTAAAAGTATATACGTAAGCTGTATCTGAGCCCTCGCACGTATTTCTGACATTTTGGTATATAATATATAGTGTGCATATATGCGTGAATATATAACTAATTTATGTACTGGTATAACATAATGTATTAAACGCAAAACAGTGATTTAGTAAAACATCAGAGTAGTTTTATTAAGTTATAAACACCTGTAAATTATACAGTCTGAAATATCAGTTGATAGGCCTACTTAGCCTACTGACTGCTGCCGTATACATACAATTAATACAAACACCTGCCTAATACAACAAAGTGTATGACGTGCCTAAATACACCACCACATTATAAACATGTGTAAATGATACAGTATTAAACATTACTATGTAAGTCTTAGCCTACTGACTGCTGTCTTAAACATATAATTAATACAAATGACTGCTTAATAAAAAGATTTGTACATAGAACATGTTAATGTGACTGACATTCCTAAATATAAATTGAACTATATTATCTAAAATTATCATAACATGTCACATCTTCTCTTGACTGTACATATTGCACGAAACTCGCTATATGTAAAACATTTTTACACAACTCTGTAAATGTCAAAACTATACACAACGAACTCACTAAATGTGAAACATTTGTACACCAAACTCAGTAAATGCAAAACACATATATACTGAACTCACTAAATATAAAACATTTGTTCACAAAACTCACTAAATGTAAAACATATATACATGGAACACACTAAAGGTAAAACATATAAATATTGAAGTCACTAAATGTTAAACATTTATATACAAAACACAAAAACAACTATAACCGTAAGTTGACACCGACAAACCAGTACTGAAGAGGTCGAGATATCACGGTTGATCAAATAACACAGACGGCATGTAACACAAATTTGCACAGACAAGAAAAAAAGGGAGAAAAGTACATCAAGTCAACACTACGACCAGTTATTTTGTTGGTTTCGGTCCGGTCGCAGCGTTTCAACCATGTGGAGAAAGTAATGTTTAAGGCTCCTCATAACATATTATCTTCAAAACAAGCAGAGAGTAGAGTAATTATTTCGATCAAATTTTTTTTTAAATATTATCTTACATTTAAAAAGTTATAGCCAAACATTAAAAACCATGTTTACCAAGTGAATAACAATTTCCCAAAACTTATACTATACTTAATAGTCTGCAAAATTTGGTTAAGACAGGAAATGTAGTTTTTGAGATTCAACAGTTAATGAAAAGATGATATTTCATGAGGAGATAAGTGAAAGCGGGCAGGCAGAATAATAGCAGAGGAACAGATAGAAGTAGTGGGAGATAGAAGAGAGAATTCTTGTTCATCTAGCAAATATTATCACATACATGCATGGCACCCATTGCATATCCAAGTTATTTTCTTGGGAGCTGAGCTAATGCCCACACATCTACTATGAAACCAATCAAGGCAAGCATCGCATCCTAATGACAAACCACTGTCGACATCCCCGTCACACATCTATCACTTCCACAAACCCTTCTGTGTGACCTTCCTAAGAACACACATACGTGCTTCCCATTCTGCTAGTGTGAAATACATATGGACCGAGTTGAGGTACACATTTTCGTCCGTGCACTTCACTGGGACCATCTTTAGACGCTTCTCTACTGCTCGGGCGCTGTTCCCCGCCATCCATTGCTGTGTCTGCCATTTCATGAACCACCGGATAATGACTGGAAATCAGATTGTTTCTCTACTTTCAAGGCACATTTAAAGACAATTTTGTTTACTCTCGTTCTTGTCCAATGTGGCATAGTTTAGTCTCCGCATTGATTTGTTTTTATCTCTGATGTATTAATTAACTTATTTATATATCTATTTTATACCTACATGTACATTACTTCAGGTAAATGAATTGGCAATGTCTTATTTATACATAGAACTGTAGCTAAGATCATTATTTTAGAATTTATATTTAATTACTGCATTTATTTGTATTTTACTAATATTAATTTTATAAGAATTTCTTTTAGACAATGTATGTTTATTTAGCCATCATTATTACCTCTATCTGGGTTCTACATGTTGTAAAGCGCCGCGAACAATTTATAATTGGATCTGGCGCTATATTAAATAAAATATATTATTATTACTACAATAGCCAATATGGGTTTAGAAAGAAACATTCTACTGAGCTTGCTACACTTGAAATCATAGACGTAATTATACATAAGATAGATAAATCGGTTACTCCAATAAATATATACATTGATTTATCAAAAGCATTTGACACAATTGATCACACTATATTGGTAAATAAGTTAAATTACTATGGATTAAATGACAAGGCTCTGGACCTTTGTACGAGTTATTTACAAAATCGTAAGCATAACGTAGACATTTAAAATGTTAAGTCTAAGGAAATAGTCATCAACATTGGTGTCCCTCAATATTCAATTTTAAGTCTACTCTTATTTATTATATATATAAATGACATAGCACTTTCTAGTGAACTTTTCAAATTCATAACGTTTGCTGAAGACACCAACTTTACTAGTAAAATAAACACATTTACTGATTCAGAAAGACAAATGCGAAGTGAAACTATTAACAAAGAACTAACAAAGATGAACATTTTTTTGAAAGCCAACAAACTGTCACTAATTTCCAAAAAGACTAAATTAATGATTTTTCATATGCCTCAAAAGAAAGTAGAATACCCTGTATTACAAATAGATGGGGCATACATTGAATGTGTAAATGACTTCAATTTGTTATTCATCACAATTATGGCATACTTTTATTGGACCATCAAGCACATCGAATTTTCAAATTACAGAAAAAAGCAATACGAATAATATCCTTTAGTAAATACAATGCTCACACAAGTCCTATTTTTAAAAGACTTCAGTTACTAAAGTTGGATGACATTTATAAAATCCAACAATTAAAATTTTACTATAAATTAATTAACAATATTTTACCCTACTACTTCAATATTTTTCCAAGCACACACATGCATGGTATTCATCAGCATTCACACGTGAAAGAAATAATCTGTATATGTCCAGATTCAAACATGAATTTGCGAGAAAAAAAATGCACTAGACACAACATAGTAGAGACAGTTAACAATACCAAGTATTATCATTTACACCCACAGTCTATAATGGTTTTTCAACATACACAAAAACTTTTGATTTTAAATTATGAATCCACTTGTCGTATCGGTAATTGCTTTATTTGTAATTCATAATACATATTAGAATCTATACATAAGTATCCATATGTACGTGAATGTGTACACGAGTACATACAATCAGTCCTTGTATTATGTATGCATGTTGACACATTGAGTAATTATCAACTATAAAAACAAGTCATATGGTATTCTGATTTGTGTCATGTAAATGTTATTGTTGTTTATAAATATGGGGTGGCTCCTGTGCTAGCGATATTATATATCTTAATGGGAGTCTCCCGATCTTTTATATTACTTGCGTTATTCGTTGTATATGTATCGTATATATAGGTCAAATAAACTGATTCTGATTTCTGATTTCTGAGTTATGAGTTCTCACCATTGCCGTCAACCACCATCAAGACACACAGCGTCATCCGCATGTCGTTGAGCTTGTAAGTGGCGTCCACCAGCAGCAGCTCTGGAAATCGCGCCTGGGCCTTGCGCATCTTTTGTATTGTTGGATTTTATAAATGTCATCCAACTTTAGTAACTGAAGTCTTATACATATTCCAACTAACTTGAACAAAATAACTTTTGGGAAAGGTGATTTGAGTGAAGTACTTACGAATATAAACTACCGAAGTTCACATCTCACAAAATGACGCCTATTACCCAAAACCGTGTATGCTAACGGGTTATGAATAATTTGGCTAGAAAATGATATGTTTGCACATAAATTGGATATACTAAACAACGTATACTATTTTATGAAAAGAACACAATATGAGAAGCATTACTGAGATTAATACAAACATCATTCCAGAAATAACTGTTTAATTAATTTCTTAGCACGCTAGCTGTCATGATTACTGACTTTTATCAGTCATGATTACTACAAGTAGTGATTTGTTACTTCATATCTCTCCATCTATATTCAAGGATAAAGGTTAAAACGTACCTCAGAATGCACCATTTGTAAGCTAGTTTTAAACAAAATCTGTGGGAGAGCATGTTCCCGGACCTCCATAGCGACGTTTCAGGCATGCGGCGCTCGCGTAGCCCACCCCACCACCTCGCCCAACATTTTACCCACGGGAACACATTGTTTCATTAAAACAAAATTGGGAAGGCAGTATATTATAACATACATAGTTTTATAATGTGTACTTTAAATCTCCGAAGCAGGTGACAATACCACAAAGATATAGGTCCACCTAACAGTATTTTCATTTTATCTTAAGCTGTACTTTGTTTCGTAACATTGTAAGTTGTGAATATTTTAATAACTTAATTGGTTTCTGCATAAGGCGGTTCTAACAATATAGTGTGTCAGGGGGTGTTTGCATAGAATGCTATGTCTATCTACAAAACCTGTTCCAGTTGATATTTTCAAAGAGCGCTCATTCAAAAATGTTCAATACAAAGCCATAATTTTATAGCCTTATTATTGGACAATCGAATTGAGCTTGAGTCGATATTGGGGTGCTTACAGACAATCTCTATTACTGAAAATACTAATACCTAGAATATCATAGCTTGCAATCAATGCATATAATTACACAGCAAACCTAAGACTATATCTAGGAAATCATTAATCTGTGCCTCTGAGTGACAGTGAGTCTGATATCTCATTTTGCGCTACTTCACGAATCATATGAAACCATTCACTGGTGGTAAAAGAGCGACGTGATGTTGCAAACTGTGGTTAAACAAAAAAATACATGCTGAATGCCCTGACAAACGTTGTTGTGATCACTTAACCATGGCGTCAACTACACAACAAAATGTCTGGTTAACGCCCACGCATGACACACCGTATGATTATAATGAACACTGTTACGAACACGATATTGATAATGATTGTTTGTTGTATAACGATTTGCCCACTCAATGTAAATACTACACCCCAGCACAATTTTCATCCAACTTTAGCAGTGCTGGCAAAAACCAGCCAAACAAATTGAGTATGATACACTTTAATGCTCGGAATTTAAAAGCTAACTTGACCAAGATTAAATATACTATCCAAAGCATGGAGTGTAAATGTCATATAATTGCTATAACTGAAACGTGGTTTAAAGAAAACAGTTGGGACTGAAGTGGTGAAGTAAACGGTAACGATGTCGTACATTCGGGTTACAAAATGTACAGTAATTCGAGACAAAACAAACGAGGTGGTGGTGTTGCAATATATGTGTGTGAATCTGTACTTAACAATTGTCAGTCTTCTTATATTTGTTTAAGAAACATATCGTATGCTGTTGATGACTGTTGTTTTGAAAGCATCTTTATTGAGATACAAATTAGTAAACACGAAACAAATCAACATATGTTGTATGTATAGAGCACCGAGTACCAGCGTCAGCAAATTTAATGACAATCTGTCATACTAGTAAATCTAACCAGCAAAATTAGATATATATATATATATATATATATATATATATATATGGTGATTGCAATATAGACCTATTTCACTGCGAAGAGCAAGCTGAATCAAAATACTTCATTGATCAAATGTTCAGCTCTTGATTATATCCCTTGATCACCAGGCCCATACGAATAACAAGCACGACTGCTTATATAATAGCTAACATCTTCTGTTCTGAACTGTGTAGAAATAAAATGTGATGCATTGTTTTAAGCGATGCTACATGTCATATGCCAATTTTCGTCCTGTGACAACAGCATTTGTTCGGTTATTAACAATGATCCAACATATAAATATAACAGAACTTTAGATGACGACTCATTAAACAAATTTGAGCACGATTTAAATAATGCAAACTGGGATGCTGTAGTGAACGTGTCAAACCCTGATTTAGCGTTCTCGCGCTTTATGCAAATACTAAGTAACACTTATAACGATGCCTTTCCTGTGAAAATGACAACGTATTTAGGATTGTGATAAACCTTGGTTATCAAGAGGGCTAAAAACGCTTGCATAAAGAAGAAGAATCTGGTCTTAGCGTTTCTAAAATAAATTGGACACAATTAACTGAAAGCCGCTACCAAAATAACATAAACAAATTATTACGTCTAGGAAAAAACATTATTACAAAAAACTCGACAATTGTAAGACTAATAATTATAAGAGAAACTTGGAAAACCCTTAACAGCATAATAGGTAAAAGAAAATCTTATACCACATATTTGAACAAGTTTCATGTTGGCGATAACATAGTAGTATTAGAAAATAAAGAAATAGCTAATCATTGTAATAATTTGTTCGTTGACGTAGGTACCAGATTATTAAAACTCATAGAACCCTGCCCGGGAACAAAGCTAACCGATTTTTTAAAACGTACTGTATCACAATCAATGTATTTGTCCCCCATTACAGAGCAAGAAGTACTCGAAATTGTGTTTGAGTGCAAAAGTAAAACTTCATACGGACACGATGAAATCAGCAAGAAAACAATTAAGCATGTAATAAAGTAAATTATTCAACCGCTCACCCAAATTTTTAACAGATCTTTGATCAGTGGATCATTTCCAAATTATACTAAATTAGTTATTCCTATATTAAAGTCGGGAGATCGTTTTCAGTTGTCTAATTATAGACTTATATCTCTCTTATCCCAATTTTCAAAAATACAAATATACAACAAAAGACTAACGTCTTTCATTGAAACTCAACGCATATTGACTGATGGCTTCAGAATTAATCATTCAACTTCACTAGCTTTAACAGAATTTGTCGAAAAGATTATTTCCGCAATGGATAATTGCCAATGCACAATTGGTGTTTTTATTGTCCTAAAATGCCGTTGACACTGTTGACCACAACATACTACTAAGTAAATTGCATTGTTACAGAATAATGGGTCTGGCTGTGGACTGGATAACAAGCTACTTAACCAACCGTCGACAATATGTATGTTTTAACAACAGTAACTCAGAACAAAAGGAAATCAAGTGTGACGTCCCGCAAGGTTCAATCCTTGGCCCGTTATTATTTAATCTGTACATAAATTACATGTGTGAAGTCTCAAAAGTGCTTGGTATTATTATGTTTGCTGATGATACACCATTTTTTTTATTCCTCTAGTAAGACAGATGATGTAAGCACTATTTTTAACAACGAACTAAAACAACTAGACCTGTGGTTCCGAGCGAACAAATTATCGATAAATGTAAAAAAATGGATGGATCCAACTTTAATACAATTAAAAAAACACTGAAGTTGTGAGTGAAATTGTTAATTGAAGATGATATTTAGTTAAACCCATCTACTAATAACTCAAGCACTATGTTAACAATACTTTATATATGCGTTGTGAATATTATTTTCTAATTTATTTATAATTCGTGTTGTATTTGACAAGGGCATAGCAACATATAAGTCTATGATGTCAGCTGTGTCGTTTCAGCAGGAGCAGCACACCATACTGTCAATGTATTATGTTGTTGGTTTTGTTTTTGTTGTTGAATAAACTTTCATTCACTCATTTAGGTATAACTGGAAACCGTATGCAATTATAGTATATTTCCTCATTACGATAACCACTCTGTTTGTTACATTGACAACGGGGGTTTGAGGGGGTTAAAAGTGTTCAATACGTTTTTGCTTCTTTTGACTTACTCTTCCTCAGTCCTCATTAGATTCGCGTTTTCCACTCGTAAAATTACTGAACATATACCCAGAGCTCAGAGAAGACGCTTTGTTTTCCATTGGGGTTCCATTTACCCACCTCCATGGATGGCGTGCCTTCACGACTGCATTCCCACGAGATCACTCACGCTGCCTGACAAATGGGTGCCATAAGGCATTGATATCTTAGCCAGATTGTACTTCGGGCCTGTTATCGCGATGTCCCGATAACGAGAAAGTCGCTACACAAACAAATCAGTTCATAACACCCAAGTGAATATATGCATACAGAACCGAACGCGTGCGGTTCGAAAGGTGCGTGCGTACCCCCGCTGATAAAAAATTCTGCCCGTGTGAAGTAATTCTCATGGAGGGTCGTATTTGCGTGGTGAAATGAAACCTTGACGTAAGCAACATTTTCATGAACAACAATACCCCCCTCGGCGGCGAAAATCTGCAACACTATCCCGTACGAACCTTCGAAAAATCAACCACGCTACTAGTTTGTGTGTGAATGTGTGTATGTGTGCGCGCGTGTGTTTGTGTGTCAAAACGATAATACAAGTATACATGAAAAAAATACTCTTTGGGTAATAATTGCAGCATCGTTAATTGCTTCCACGAGAGGTCGAGATGGTGGCAGTGAAACTGTTTATTTTCGCAAAGATCTATGTTCACGATACATCTAAATTGCTTTAATTTCATACAACGGAACTCAAGGCAATCGTGCTGTGATTGCCTTGATTATGGGACCGAAGCAGTTGTCCCAGGCGTCCTGATTGAAATTGTCCACCAACAAACCAAAGTCCTCTTTCAATCTCTGATGCATGAACTGCAAACAAAAATGACACTGCGATAGAAATGTGATTTCATAGTGATTTATGAGACAATATATAAAGGTCAATATCATGTATGGTGGAATAAGACTCACATTTCGTCACATTTTTACGTTAAATTGTACATGATTTCATATGCACATTGGTGCGCTAAATGCATTGTTTGTAATGTGTTTAACATTTGAATATTAATTTTATTTTGTAATATTTTAAGTGTTTAATTCAAATACAACTATACTGTTAACGTTATGAGCATTTGATAAGATTCTGCATATTCACAAACACTAAAGAACATAAGCACGTAAATACACACATATAATTTGAATTACAAACACACACACACACACACACACACACACACACACACACACACACACACACACACACACACACACACACACACACACACACACACACACACACACACACACACACACACACACACACACACACACACACACACACACACACACACACACACACACACACACACACACACAGGTTCATAAGATGAGCCAACGTCATTGCCGTTCTACTACCACCTATTGCTCACGAGGATAAATCTACTCACGTCGAAGTATTCTGCCTTGACCCCGTCTATCGCCGCGTGCTGAGCCGCCATATGCGACGTGATTTCCGTGAGAAGTTCTGGTTTGTTTAATGAGCGCATAGCCAGTAGTACACCGTTAGCCACTCGAACTCCGTGAGCCGCAAATTCTGGACTGTGAATGTCGTCAACGTTGACATTCTTGAAAAGAACCTTCGTGGCAGGGTACTTCTCCATCAATCTGAAAAGTTCAAATCGTTCCGTTTTACTATACGTTAGATGACAGGATAAAAATATATCATGTATATTTTCTTTACACGTCTCTTCTTGACAGAATAACGTGTTGATTCCAACAACGTCACTAACCAAAAGGTAAGCATTCGTCTATAAAAAATCGACTGGTTTATATAACTCCAGCATTGTTGATATACCCAGGTTTTCACTAATCCAACCCCGTGGCATGATGATGAACAATGATATCGACGGACCGATGTCCCATAATATTGTTGTTGCAGATACAAAGAATGATATGTGATTCTAAACAGTTCAGTTATAGTTTAGTATTGTACATGTTAAGAGGCAAATTGTCATAGATAGTTGTTTATAATATGAGTTACTTTTGTTATGACAGCTACATGATTTCATAGCGGCTTAGAATGACATCTGCGTTTCTCACCGCTCAGTATACTCGCATATCAATTTCACTATTATTGGTTATTGATGTGACCACAAATGACTAATAGGAATATTATCGCTGCGAATACTATTTTTTTTATTAACCGAATTCACATTCGTTTCTGGTAACATTTCATCTAATCTGAGTAAATATTAGGCCATTGTTGGCAAATTGTATCGTGTGAGAGTTGGAAAAGCTTTTTTATGCAATAACCAACACAAGCCCATTGTAGTTTGAGAATTGAAATTGGCCAAAGGATGACGTTTTTATTGGAAAGTGGATTGCTTCTAATGCAGCCACTTTTGGGCATAAAGATAGTAGGAATGTGATGTATAACATGCAAACCAAATGGGAAACTGAACCCTTGTACAGCCCCATCAAAATTTCTCAGGCACACATTCCTACAACATGACGACAATATACAGACATACATTATTTGTCGCTATAGAAGTATAAAACCACTATGAATATAAACCTAAGCAAACAATACAAACATTCCACCACCAATAGACACATGCAATTACAAAAAGGTGGGGCCATTCTGCCTATCCTGTATAAACATAAGGAACAATATATACCGTTTGTAAAACAAAAAGCCTGTCGACGCACCAAAACCCAACACATTCAAGAATTTTGGATATGCCCTGTGTTAACTCCGAAATTTGGGAAAGCGTTGCGACATTTTCCAACTTCTTTTTTTTACCAACGGTGTACAGTAGTTGTATAACTAAACGTGCCTAGGCAAAAATGTGGGGAGGAGGGCGGATTTAGAAATATCAGGATAGACACGACATGACACACAGATACCTAACGCGCAAGTGGCGGCTTAACCGCTAATCCAAATCGTAGGCTGAGGCCTAATCCTGGCATGTCATGATTGGCTGAAGGCGCTGGGCGGTTTTATTAAGCCAGACAGCTGGAAGTAATTATCGCCTCAGCCAGTTACCTCACTACCCGCACTAGGCCTGTCCTGGCCATTTCATAAAATACAGTATGCTCTGCGTTCATACATTCATTTATGCAATAACCAACACAAGCCCATTGTAGTTTGAGAATTGAAATTGGCTAGAGGATGACGTTTTTATTGGAAAGTGAATTGCTTCTAATGCAGCCACTTTTGGGCATAAAGATAGTAGGAATGTGATGTATAACATGCAAACCAGATGGGAAACTGAACCCTTGTACAGCCCCATCAAAGTTTCTCAGGCACACATTCCTACAACATGACGACAATATACAGACATACATTATTTGTCGCTATAGAAGTATAAAACCACTATGAATATAAACCTAAGCAAACAATACAAACATTCCACCATCAATAGACACATGCAATTACAAAAAGGTGGGGCCATTCCGCCACAAGGTCACCAAGAGGAACCTGTGACCACCCCAACGTATGAGCTTTTTTCTGCATGGATACGTCAGTCTCTGATGCAGTAATCATTGTGGTTGTTCTGAATCAAGGTAATATATATATTTTTTTTCTTGGTTTAAAAAAAATAACGTTCGAGTTTCATCCTCAATGTTTACATAAAAACGTGTAAATGGAATTGGTGTACATTAAGAATTCTCAATCATACAAAGAATAGTAGCGATGTCTGACATATCTTTTTTGCAGATTTGTATGTATGTACATATGTATATATATATATATATATATATATATCCTTCTTAAGCCAATGATCATCGCATTGCCGGAATGAAGGCGCGCGTTTTATGGATATACTGCATTTTGTTTACAAAATCTTTTGATGCCACAATTTACGTAACAAATCTGCAATAAAAATATGTCAGACATCGCTACTATTCTTTGTATGATTGAGAATTCTTAATGTACACCAATTCCATTTACACGTTTTTATGTAAACATTGAGGATGAAACTCGAACGTTATTTTTTTTAAACCAAGAACAAAATGGACATCTCGCTTTGCCCTGTAACCTTTCAAATGGGGATTTAGCCACAACATTTTGTTCACGATTCCTTCTTTAACCCCGTATGAAAATAATACATATCGAAATAACCTGTAATCTACTGATAATGGAGCTTGCGTATGCCGGTAGTTTAACGTTTTCCTCATAGACGACTTGAACCTCGAGCGCCAAACTTTCATGGACTAATCAACGACCAGTAGAATAGCACCTAAGACATATATCGTTTAAAACCCTATTATATATCAATATTCTCACATTTTATGCAAGCACCAACACAAGTCATGAATAGTGATGAAAGAAGGCCAAATGAATGACGTTTATTAAGAGATTAAGTTAGAGAGAGAAATGTGGGCTCTACATCCCAAGGCCAGGCCTGTGACTGAGCCCATACTAGTCTCCTGTCCCTCAGGTTGACAGAGCCCACATTTCGGCATATACAACATTAGCAGTATTGTTATAGATATATACAACCTCATTACTACTGTAATCACAGTAGACCTTAGGCACCGTACCGTACTAACCAAGCACACCATTCATTCACCTAACTATAATCCCAACTACCTGCTGAAGACTTACATTGTATCAAGATTTAGCCTAAACCTATAAGTGGGGCCATTACGCCCCACTTGCTAAAATCACCGGTGGAAGAGAAGCGAGCTGTCTCTGCGTTAAAACCCCGTGAACACATTGTCCACCTGCACTAAGAAAACGGGGAAAGCTTTGAGATATGCTATCAACCCCTCTTCCACCAATGATGTACATGGTAGTCCCTAACGCTATCAAAAATTTGGGAGGGATGGGAGGGCCAAAATTTGTTGAAGCGACCACTCCGTCTGCTTTCACAAAACGAAGTGACCAAGAGCTCGTTGTAATCTGTGACTGCGCGCCACTACCGCGCGGTGATTGGCTCCTTGCGCCAGAGACAACAAGGTAATTAGCATAATAATTAGCATCAGACATTAGGCCAATCATCACTTGTCTTGCGTTGTTGCCAGCACAAAAACCCATATGCAGCACGGTGCCGTGGCCGCATATTCCCATTTATGCAAGCACCAACACAAGTCATGAATAGTGATGAAAGAAGGCCAAATGAATGACGTTTATTAAGAGATTAAGTTAGAGAGAGAAATGTGGGCTCTACATCCCAAGGCCAGGCCTGTGACTGAGCCCATACTAGTCTCCTGTCCCTCAGGTTGACAGAGCCCACATTTCGGCATATACAACATTAGCAGTATTGTTATAGATATATACAACCTCATTACTACTGTAATCACAGTAGACCTTAGGCACCGTACCGTACTAACCAAGCACACCATTCATTCACCTAACTATAATCCCAACTACCTGCTGAAGACTTACATTGTATCAAGATTTAGCCTAAACCTATAAGTGGGGCCATTACGCCACCGGTCACCAAAACATGTGACCACCCCACTACAATATAACCTGTCATGTTGAAGAAGCATGCAAAATGACCTCAAGCAATCCTGATATATTTCTTAAAGGCATCTGATGTCCATCTGCCCGCCGCCCTGATCTGTGCATCAGACTCACCTCGTAATGCTGCCGCAGTGGCCGCCCCAATGCGAAAACTGTGTCCCTTAAACGCACTAGTGTCATAGCCACAGAATACCAGTAACTGTTTCAGCGACACATCAAATTCTCTACGTAGCATTGGGGAGCCATCTGGGTATGCAAACAGCAAGGCGTGTCCGGGACCTCTAGCCTGTCTAAACTCCCGAAGGAAAGAAGCCAGGTAGATAGCTGTCCCTGGAAGGCTTTCGCCTTTAACCTGGAGAGATTGTGGACCTTGAAGAGTACTGTGTTTAAAACGCCGGAAAGAAATTGTAACTAAGTCACCAGATAGCAAAACATCACCCACCCGCAAACAACCTTGTACCATACTCCGTGACCGAGGCACCATTTCTCCTATGCGCAAGTACGCCTTGAAAGCAAGGACCATCATGGCACGGAGCATGAGGCACTTGTATCGGGATGAGAACACCGTGGGTAATGCCTGCACCAGGCGCGCAAGCACAGGCAGGGTGATAGGCAGACGGACATCAGGAACAGCTCCGATACTTCTAACCCCAGCTAACACTTTAGAGACTGCAAAGCAATGTGACGGATCAGCAAAACCCCTACTTTTATGGAAATATGCCACAGCCGAGACTGTGGACACAATGGATGCCGGAGCGGATCCATCAGCATGCAGGTGAGCAATGAACAACAACATCATGGGTACAGAAACAGGCTACATAGTGGGAAGAGATAAAGAATCATGAAACGTTATCAACTTCTTCCATGCCCGCTCATAATGCAGCCGAGACGATGGTGCAAGAGAGGCCTGCATTAATGTGGTTAAAGACTCCCTAAGCCGGCTGGGGACACGCTGTACGGGATGTCTACCGGGCTGGTGTTCGCCCATGGCGCCAGTTCGTGGAAATCTCCCACCTGTGAACGAGATAACTTATCAGCCAAAATGTTACAACGGCCTGGAATATGACGTGCTGCAAAGTTTATGTTAAACCGCAGGCATGCCAGTACCAGGGGACGGATTAAAGCCATAATGTAGGGTTCACGCGATGTCTGGTTGTTAATAATGGGGACAAGGGCTTCGTTATCTGTGAAAAAACATACGCTCTTATTTTCCCAAGCATTACCCCACACATGTACTGCTGCTACGATAGGGTATAATTCCAAAACTGCGACATTATGTGAACGCCATGCCACCGGCCAGAGACCACAAAACCATTCTGTCCCGTACAGAGCCCCATAACCTATTCCCCCTGCGGCATCGGTGTGCAGCTGAAGGAAGTCACCTGTCAGAAAGTTCTCATCTAAGAAGAAAGCCTTGCCGTTGAAGTGCTGCAGGAATTCTAACCATACGCCTAAATCCAATTTAGTCTGTCTAGTTAAGCGAATATGATAGTGCGGCCTAGACGCCCCCAAAGTTTGATCGATTAAGCGACGTAAAAAGGGTCTACCAGGGACTACCACTTCTGAAGCGAACGAGAGTACACCGATCAAAGATTGCAATTCTTTCAAAGTGACCTTCTGTTTGGCTAGAAAACTCAATAACAGTGTCCTGGCCTTGTTCAGCTTATCCTCGGGAAGCCTAGCATGCATCTGCACTGTATCAATGATTATTCCTAGGAACGAGATGGAGGTGGAAGGGCCGCAAGTTTTTTCATGAGCTAGAGGTACTCCAATTTGGTCACACATAGAGATAAATGCCTGCATATCATCGTTACACTTCTCAAACGAGTTTGCCAGCAGGAGAAAATCGTCAATGACATGGATTACCTCAGTCACCCCCAATTTAACCTTCGCAGCCCACTCCAACGTTGTACTGAAACGCTCGAAGATAGAGCAAGAACTAGAATACCCCATAGGAAGCACTGCATCCATAAAAAACTGGCCCCTCCACCTAAAGCCCAACAACGGTCTGTCCGCTGGTGCAATTGGAATAATACGAAACGCTGACTCGATATCTACTTTAGCCATGTACACTAGTCGTGGTGAATGCTTGATAAACTCAATGGCATCATAAATTGTTGCATATCGAACAGACGAAAACTCCTTAGGAATAAAATCATTAACTGAGGACCCTTCGGGATACGATAAATGATGGATCATCCTAAATTCACCTGCAGCTTTCTTAGGAACCACTCCGAGGGGCGATATTATGTAGTTACGGAGAGGGGGAGGCACCTCGAATGGTCCGAGAACTCGACCTAGCCCTAACTCTTTCGATAACTTATGGTCGATCACACCAGGAAATTCATCCGCAGACTTAAGATTACGCATTCCTACATTGAGCTGTGGCGGCAAGCCAATACAACCTATAGAAAAACCAGAAGTGAAACCCTGCAAAAGATATTCAATCATAGTACTGTCATAGCCCTGTAGAAGTTGCCCAAGTGCTGCCGTGGAAACTGGAGAGGGTAACTTACCTTCTGTGCCACGAGGGGGACCTACTGGCAGCCGACGGTCCACCTGGGGGACTGAAAAACGGTGGGTTGCTGGGGCGAGGGGACTTCCCGTGAGCTTTGAAGCACCGGACAACCGGGTGGGCGCCGCCGCATATCTGACACTTGTGGACGTACCTACAAGTGGCACTGTTGCACATCTCCCCTTTGTTGAAAGCAAAGCATGGACTGGAGGCCTGAGGTCTGGCCCTGCCCTGGCCGTGAAAGGGGGGTCCAGTAGACAGCCGGCGACCAGTCTGTGACTGAGATGCTTTCATCCAAAGCTCCCAGCTGATAGAGTCCCAGGCCCACCCCCACCGATGCCTCATCGTCCTAAAGGCCTCGTCGTACGACCGCCAGTTACCGCCCTCTACCGCAAGACCCCTCACGATTTCCATGTATTTTAACATTTTAACTGCAGATGGCAGGTTGGCTGGCTGCAAGAGATACACAGACATGTACATTTGAAAGGCCTGCCCCCACTGCCCGAAAGTCAAAACAGAATCCTTGGGCTTGGCCGGGGACACGCACAACGTGGGGTTGCCAACAACTTTGTTTATAGCCAAAGCATATTCTTGTTGCTGGGCACCGGTAGGTTTGAGGAGGAGGGTTAGGTCAATGAACTCGCCTGCCCATATCTTGGCACGTAGAGCATCAGGAATCTGTGAATCTAAAGGAAGGGCTGTGGAGGTACATGAAGAAATTAAGTTCTGCGTGGCCTCGGACAGCGGCCCTGAAACATTACCTGGAAAAAATGTGTCAACAGTGGCCCATGGTGCATCAGCCGCGACCGGCTGCGGGGGCACCGCACAGCCTGGCTCCGCTGCTGTAGGCAGAAGTGGGACCGCACGTCTCCATTCCACCTCCGGCGCGTCTGCCGAAACAACTTGTGCGGCGCTGCCCATGGCAGCCGACGCAGCTGACACCACAGGGGTTGGACGCAATGCCTGCACCATGGCATGGATTTCCCCTAACATTCGTTCGGAGGTGATCACGCGACGTTCAATGTCCTGCTCCCAGGCACTACGCGACACGACAGGTCCGTACGTGGTGTCCACCACAGCCCGAAGTCCTGGCGCATCCTCAAAGTTCTGTGGCACGGCACACTGTGGAGGTGGAAGTCCCATCGACACAGGCGGCGACGAGGCGGGAGCTGGGGTTGGCACTGTACGGCCCGAAGACGACGGAGGAGCTGTAGCAGTCATCGCGGCCCGAGTACGCGAACGCGTTTGTCGCACTTGTGAATTGCGACGTGGCGGACGGCCGCGTCCTTGGGATGCTCTGGCTGGAGGCATGCTGCAAACACAATAGCACCTCAGAAGATAGATAAACTTTACAACAACGATCAAACGCAGCAAACACGAAACAGCCAAAAAACTCAGCCTGGCTACCTTGCACTGAAACGCCACCTTAACTACCCAAGCAGAGCACCAATACTGGACACGCCCCAACCATTTCGGAATAATACCCATAGCTGACTATGCAGGAAAACGGCCCTGAAACCAACAGTGTATAGGAACATAGAGGTTCGGTAAAGCAGCCGTGGTATAAAATTGCCCAAGCACTGTGTTGATATGCAAAAAACTGCAGCCGCAGCAAAACAGTGACATAAGCACTACAATGCATATCCAACACATAGCCGACAAAACCAGCCGCGTTATAAAATCGCCCAAGCACTGTGTTGATATGCAAAAAACTGCAACCGCAGCAAAACAGTGACTCAAGCACTACAATGCATATCACACAGACCCGACAAAAACCTGTTGTGCTACAAAATTGCCCAAGCACTGTGTTGATATGCAAAAAACTGCAACCGCAGCAAAACAGTGACATAAGCACTACAATGCCTACCAACACAGACCCGACAAAAACCTGTTGTGCTACCAAATTGCCCAAGCACTGTGTTGATATGCAAAAAACTGCAACCGCAGCAAAACAGTGACACAAGCACTACAATGCAATCTACACAGATCCGACAAAAGCAGCCCGTTAGAAAATTGCCCAAGCCCTCTGTTGATATGCAAAAAACTGCAACCGCAGCAAAACAGTGACACAAGCACTCCAATGCATATCAACGCGGACCCGACAAAAACCTGTTGTGCTACCAAATTGCCCAAGCACTGTGTTGATATGCAAAAAACTGCAACCGCAGCAAAACAGTGACACAAGCACTACAATGCAATCAACACAGCTCCGACAAAAGCAGCCCGTTATAAAATTGCCCAAGCCCTGTTGATATGCAACAACAACAAAAAACTGACAAAAGCAGCCCGTTATAAAATTGCCCAAGCCCTCTGTTGATATGCAAAAAACTGCAGCCGCAGCATAACAGTGACACAAGCACTCCAATGCATATCAACGCGGACCCGACAAAAACCTGTTGTGCTACCAAATTGCCCAAGCACTGTGTTGATATGCAAAAAACTGCAACCGCAGCAAAACAGTGACACAAGCACTACAATGCAATCAACACAGATCCGACAAAAGCAGCCCGTTATAAAATTGCCCCAGCCTTCTGTTGATATGCAAAAAACTGCAGCCGCAGCAAAACAGTGACCCAAGCACTCCAATGCATATCAACGCGGACCCGACAAAAACCTGTTGTGCTACCAAATTGCCCAAGCACTGTGTTGATATGCAAAAAACTGCAACCGCAGCAAAACAGTGACACAAGCACTACAATGCAATCAACACAGATCCGACAAAAGCAGCCCTTTATAAAATTGCCCAAGCCCTCTGTTGATATGCAAAAAACTGCAGTCGCAGCAAAACAGTGACACAAGCACTCCAATCCATATCAACGCGGACCCGACAAAGCATGAATTTTGCAAACCCAATAATGTGTAAACCCGCAAACAACTGGCCCAGCGGCAAACACTGACATAAACACTACAAATACAATGCATCTAAACGCGAATCCGACAAAGTAATGTGGCGACACCACGCGAACATATAATTGACACAACGCGATCCACCGCGCACAGGGCACAATAACACATCCCTTTCTAGCCGTAGATCTGCCTCACTGCACTAATCATCGCCCCCCGCAAGCTACGATAGAATCTAAAGTTGCCTATGTCCGTAAAATGCGTCCCATCTTTGCGAAAAACCTCTCGTATGCTATTCCAAAGGCGCTTGTGCCTCCAGAAAAATACCCCTTCTGAGTCCTTACAAAACGCTTCCAAGTACCTGTTTACTTCCACCACCCGGGCGGCACCCTCCTCGAAACTAACCCCGCGCCATGCGTTCCGTCGACAAACCTGGCAAATGGCGACCCGCTGTACCCCGGAATCGAGCAGCCGTCGCGCCAGACGTTGAGTGTCCAAAGCTATCATAACGGGGTAGATGCCAACCGACCGCTGATATCATTCCCACCAATATGCAGCACCACAACGTCTGCGCGACAGGCAACAATTCGGGATATAACTGCCGGCGCCATTAAGGTGGCGACCCGAGCCCCGCGAATGCCCTCATATTATGAGACTTCACAGGGTCGGCCATTCACCTCAAAGTCGCCAAACAAGCCGGCCGGTTTTGGGTTTGCCGACTGCACGAATGCGCCAACCCAATAAACATAGCTATGCCCTAAAACTAAAATCTTACAAGGAGAATTCACTGACATGGAAACGGCCAGTTACGAATTCCGTACGCAAAATTTAAAATGGCGGACAACAAAGAAAATACTCAGCTGTAACAACTCGGCCGAACAGCTTCAGCAATCACCTTGCGCTCGCGAGTCCACTGACGTTCCTTGAAGACGTCTCGCCAATATGCACGATCGTAAATCAGAAAGGCAGCAAACCGCGTAGAAAATTCAAATAAAGATAGCTCACACAACCAAAATTTGTTGAAGCGACCACTCCGTCTGTTTCACAAAACGAAGTGACCAAGAGCTCGTTGTAATCTGTGACTGCGCGCCACTACCGCGCGGTGATTGGCTCCTTGCGCCAGAGACAACGAGGTAATTAGCATAATAATTAGCATCAGACATTAGGCCAATCATCACTTGTCTTGCGTTGTTGCCAGCACAAAAACCCATATGCAGCACGGTGCCGTGGCCGCATATTCCCATTTATGCGTTAAATCAGTTGTTCGGAACGTAAAACGTAACGTGCGGGTAATACGTAAAACGTAATTAAAAAATCGCACGAACCACAAGGGTCAACAAGGAATGTACACTGACACAATATATGCTTATGTCTACCCTCATGTCAGTAGCATAGAAATACGAATATTATTGATAAGTTTTATACTCTCACGACTGGAGCCTTTCAATGGACGTGAACATCACATTCTCTCCTAATGTTGAACGACGCTGTGTGTTTTCTAACATTTGGTAAATATTACTATCTCGATTGTCAAGTACCATGGCATCCCGTCAGGTGGCGGACTCTTTGCTAGTAAAAATAATAAATCAATGCTAGGGACACAAAAAGTGGTAATTATATAAAACACTGTAAATTTTTATGTCTAACTTATGAAACATGATTTTGTTTGTGTGTACTCCCAAGATGTACCTTATTTACACGTAAAACATTGCATTTTATGGTAGCATTTCCAACTTTGGAAACGTCAATTGGAAATGCCATTTGGCCGTTTGGTTTTCCTTACGCCCACGTTGTGCCATTTTAAGCATTAGTAAAGCGGGCAAGCTATAATATCCTGAGAGCGCATTGTGTGATCCATCTATGGTGACATTTTCATTAGCCTGACTTTATAATTCACTGTGAAGCAGAACTCAAACATGATTTTTATCAATTGTACACTTTTTTTACATTGGCCTTGAACATGGACGAGACAATAGTAATAATAATAATAATAATAATAAAACTAATTTATTTAATATAGCGCCATATCCAATGATACATTTTTTCTAACGCATAACAGCACACAATATGCTGTAAAGCATGCGAATAGAGTTTCATAAAATCGTTAAATAAGCATACATTCTCTACAAATAGTACAAATCCCACTTTAAATAAAAAAAAAAAATATATGTATCTTGTCTAATTAACATATCCAATAATAATAATATACTAATTTTATGTATATTTACATATTACAGTTAATTTAAAAAATGCGTAAATACGGTTGGAATATTTCTAAAATATTAAAGAACATCAATAAAATACGAATACGTAGTTATACAATATTATTATAATAAATAAACATATAAATAAGTTAATACAAAATAAGATAACTACATTAATGCAGAAACTATCACGTTGGACTAGAAAGAGAGTCGATAAAAATGAGTATTTAGATGTGCCTTGAAAATAAATACGTACTCGACGAAAAACGCGGTCATCCAATAGATATCTACGTTGACGTTGCCGTTAGCTCTAGATTCTCGGTATGCCGCCATAATGTTTTCAGCGTCTTCTCGCGAGCACCACGTTATTCCACATACAGAGGCTGCGCAGCACATCACTAGGACCACTTGTATTAGACAACTCATTATCTATGACAAAGAATCAATGTAGATAAATATTGAGCAGTTGTATTGAACATTGGAACGTAGTAACAGTAGTGTTCCGCACGGTTCAAATTATCTGTCACACTATAACCATATATTATAATCGTGTGGCAAAGCGAAAAAGACGTATTACTATATGAGATAATGTAGCTACCGCTACACTTCAGAATAACTAAACTAATTTACATTCGAATACCAAAGGGGATAGGTTGTGAATTAGGATTTAAGTTTACAAAATACGACATGACTAATTCTTGTGACCATCATGTACTTCCACATACAGAGGCCACGTCAAATAGGATAACTAGTATTAGACATCTCGCTATATGTGACAAAGAACCAATGTAGATAAATGTGGAGCAGTTGTACTGAACATTGGACACGTACTAACAGTAGCGTTCGCACAGTTCAAATTATCTGACACTCCATGACCAGAGGTTCTAATCATGTTACAAAGCGAACGTATGTGTATTATATATTATATGAGTTAATACAGCTTCCGCTACAGGTAAATATAACGGAACTAATTTACATTCACGTATCACAGGGATATAATTTATGTTTACAAAATGCGGCACGAGTACAAGTAAGCGTTCTGGCCATGGAATTATAAACTATATTATATATTTCTACTTTAACTATATAGATATATATATATATCATCCCAGGAGCCAAAGTGCACTCGCCTGTTTCTATGCTCATTCACGTCCTTGGACAAATCACTTCAAACATGTAAATTGGCAATGCATTTCAAAACGACAAAAGTTGTCATACAGATTCATTTACTTGTTAGTGAACAAATTGAATGTTCAGCCAGGTGAAGCCACGGAATGATCATATGTTTGCATGTCGTAATTGGCGACTGCATAAACGGAAGTAGATTATGATCAGCATGGTGTATTGGTTATGATAGCTCTCCTTGACTTGTTGGTCCGTGCATGGTTGTATGTTAGGAGTATTACTTCAATTAATTAGGGTTATTATTCCTCTTAAGGTATGGTCGACTATTACTATTGTTGCTATCCAATTATTGCGTTACTTCATTAACTTCACTTTTTGTCCTCGTAATTTTTTTTAGTTTTTTCAGTGACATAAATACTTATATCAAAATTTATCTGACCTATCCATCTTTCACCATCTATTTGATATACACTCTTAAGCTCCCTGTCCCCAGAGTTGTTAACTACACTCACGACTGAATGCGCCCTTGTCCGTGTTTGTTCCTCGTCGGCGTGTTTTTGTAGAAGCGATGGGTGACTGTCGACAATCAGAGTATCCGGTCCAAATATACAGTTACATAACGGCACAAAGAATGAAACACATCATCATCTGTTGTAGGGTTTTACAAACCAAATATATAATATATGTGAAATGAATTTAACAACCTACATCAGTTGAACATAGATGGCGAACATTGGCGGTATTACGCATCAAGGCGTGGGAATCGGACAAAGTGCAAGACCGTGTTCCACATAGGTGGGGTCAATATCGTAACATTATGGTGGGTAAAACGACGAAGTCAAATTAAATATGCTGATAGAAACCAAGAGTGAGTTCATACCGTTCAAAAACAGCTAAGACTTACATTACATATCACAAACTTGAACCACAGATGCAGAAAGTAATGCAGGACTGCTGATGTATCAATGACGCCTGCAGACACGTACTGTTTTGAGTGTGTCTCCACATTGAACAAATAAACCGGCATATATTAAGTCTGTAAAGACAATGGACTTCTCCCAACGTTGGACTTCGTGCCTCTTACCCTTGTCTGGTATATTGAGAATGTTGGATAAACAAATATGTCGGGATTTGTTCTAAAGATAGGTATAAGGTTTATTTCAGCAGTTGACACAATATGCGTCACGCAATCGTATTAATGTATCCATACATGTGAAATACGTGTGTTTTAATATTGTTTTCAGGAATGCCGTTATTGTTCTAGCTTACCGCACATATTTTGGAAAGCTATTCCACATTTGTGGGCTTATGGGCTCGAAAGATTTCTCTGTCCGATCGTTCTCTTTGACGTTGTCATTTTTAGAAGTGTGGTGTAACTCTTTGATCGTGAAAATTGCTAAACATGTCACACAAGAACTGTAACATAGTTTCATAACAAAACGAGGAACTACGCTTTATTGCAGTTGCATAATGTTGTAAATATAACGGAAAAGATAACATACACCACCATTGTGTTTAAAATGTACGAACTCTGTGCGAGTCTGCAAAAGCAGTGGCAAGTGCGAGTGGGAAAGTCTTTTAATAAAACAATCGTCTCCAGTTTCCGGCTATCTTGGAGAAACCCAATGTGTTGATGTTCATTGAGTTACTTGTATCTTGTGTCTTCAACAGACACTGATAACAACGATCATTGCGTCAAGTAAAAGAACGGGGTCAGACATTGACGTGTGTACCTATGACATGCGCTGCGGCCCATATATATCGTAATGTTGTGTTGTTAGTGTTTTTTTTATTTCATCCACGAAGTATTTGATATATAAATGCATATGTAAATTTCCCCTCATTGCCTTCGTGGATGGTAAGCCCCTCCGTTGTGTCATATATAAAACATATAACTCTGCTCTTGACATTGTCATAAATTGATGAAACTATAAACTAGCTGTCAAATTCACATTAAACAATCCTTGCGTATTGCTGATATGGATGAAGCATGAACGCATTATGCTTTTTAAAAGTTTAAGTTTTCGTCAACCCGTATCATGCAAATTATAAGATGTTTACTCGCTTAGTCAGCCGTGCATATTAAACAATCCATGTTCCGCAAGCAGCTAGCAATTTAGTGTACGTTTGTTTCTGTTAATAATATTTTGTTATTCGAGTTCACCAACATCACGAATGGTCACACGTAACATTATGCAGGTCTTTAGCTATTTCTTTATGGAAATCAGACCTATTATGTCGTCAAATCATATTCGAAACATATTCCATAATTTCATAAGATACTGGTATACAATTAGCTTTTTGTTTTGTTCGCCTAAACGATTGCCTTAACACTTTCTTTTTTGTTGTGGGATGAACCAAAGTTTCCTTTGAAGATGTTTTGTACATTTACAAATAAATATTAATTTTGAGCATTTTACAGTATCTTAGCAATTTGCGGTTGAATGACAAATTTTATATAAACCAGTAAAAAAATTGCATATCTGCATAATACTGAAAATTGAATTTGCACACAAGTGTCACTGTCTGCCTTTGCAACATACACGCATGCACGCACGCACGCACGCACGCACACACACACACACACACACACACACACACACACACACACACACACACACACACTCACATGAGCACACGCGTACACGTACACACGTTCACCAACCTACACTGCTGAGCACACACGCACAAATGTGGTATTGGTGAAATAGGTATAAATTAGTTAAGCCATGGCAGTAATTTATATAGGTAACAAATAAATGTATTATATCAAGTAAGCTTATTTATTACACAAAATAATGCTTCTTTCTTTTTTATTTGGCACCACCGTTTGCCTTTTGTCTCCGTTCCGTCATTAGCACTGCGTTTGTTGTATAGCTGCTGTACATTGATCAAAAATCAGATAAAAACTAAAATTAGTTCACCGTGTGGTTATTGATTATCCACACTGTTGCCAGCAATATATATATATATATATATATATATATATATATATATATATATAAGACTCACTCATTTGTCAAAATCGAAAATAATGTTGAGCAAAATCATAGTGAGACATCTTCATATATATATATATATATATATATATATATATATATATATATATATATATATTATACGGGTATCAGTGTACACAACAAAAAGCAACCAGAATAATTATAAAACTACTTAATGCATTCCATGCAACATTTCTTTTTGCATACATTGTAACGGTTAAGTTGCTTTGCTCCATGATACAGCATAGTAAATGCTTTAAAATGCTAAATGACCTATTATGACATAATATTATTAAGTTTAGCCATTTACTGTAAATCCATCTGCATTCAGTACAAATGTAATAAACAAATACATTGTGTTTTACTGAAGCATTATTTTCGTTTTGTTTTGTTTCAATGTCCAATTATTATTGATGGTTTGAATGTATAATGACTCGTAAGTGGTTCTTCCATGCTCCGGATGAACATGTTTATAATTATGCACAAAACTACTTTGACGATGTACGAAAATGTGTTTTTTTGCAATTCCATACAACGCAACTCAAACAAACGTGTTGTGATTCTAGTAATTGTAATTGCAAATGGTAAGTTTTTATTATCTATTTAAGATGCCCAATCAATTACATTTTGTTCCCTCTAACGTTACATTTTGTCATCTAATAATGTATTTTTTTAACTGAGAAAACAATTCCTAGCAGTATTTTCCGTAACCTATCGCAATATGTGCTGAGCGTATATTTAAAATCATACTAAATTCCTAGTTAATTTAAATGTTACCATATACTCACACGACAAAAATAGTCCTTGACTTTGGTTTTACTCTACGCTGTATTTTAGCAGTAGCGGTCGATTAGTGGCAACATTCCAAATTAATGTCTTATTCCCTTAATCTTGTCTGGCTGCCCACATACTACGTATACACATCGGAACTTATCTTAACGTGACAGCCAGGTCTTTTCTACTCCAGCTGTTATCAATCTGTGGTACACTATTGGAGGAGCGCAATGGTGTTGTAGCAAGAAGTTCGTACTCTCGAGCGAGAGAACCCGGGTTCGAATCCAGTGCTGCTGGATTCGAACCCGGACATTGCTGAACATTGGACAAGTTCGTTCATTCTACATTGCTCTAGTTGACTCAGCTGTATGAGTACATGGCTATAGACAGTGGTAGCTATTTGTGTACGAATAGTCTTCGCGCAGTGATTGCAGCGTGGCTGGATGCTCCCCAGATACGTTGAGATGGGGTTCGACTGAACAGGTCTGCTATGGAATAAAGTTAAAGCGTTTTGAGCAGTCCTGAGGACTGGATACTGCGCTGTATAAAAACGTACCTTTATTTTGACCGTGTGCGTGCACGCTTAAAAGTAAAATGGTCAATCAGAGGTATCACCTGTCAGTTGGGCGTTGTAAATACATTTGACACACATTGAACCTTGTGCCTATTATCCCTATGACTTGGTAAATATTAGGTCGACATGTATTACACGCCTGACAATAATGTTGTTTGCATAACGAACTAAAACAGTTGCTTATGTTCATCCGAATGGTAGATGCAGGTTTTTTTTATCCGTTATCATAACATCGGCCACACAAACACATACATATATCCATATTTGTTTGAATGACCTGTCAGTTTGTTGGGTGACATTTGCGTGGGTGTCTCGGATTACACACATACACACGCACACCCACACGCATGCACGCACGCACGCAAGCACGCACGCAAGCACACACACACACAGTTGATACTACCGAAAATATATATCAAATTTGTTTGAGAAATAAAAACATTATACACATTATGTTGAGGTTCTCGAACAACCAGCGGTTTACTTCAACAACTATTCAAACGATAATGATTTGTTTGACAATTTTTGCAATGTGTCCTACATTATCTCCTACCATGTGCTAAGTATAACTTAGAGAACGTAAAATCGACATTTTTGAAAATAAAATAGTGCCTACTGAAAAGAGAGACACTGGCCATGGCATGTAAAGCAATACTTAATAAGACCAGTATTTAACAAGATTTAACAAGATTGCCATCCAGAAAATTAACTATAAATGGCAGGTGGACAAGGAAGCCTTTTGGCTTATCGAGAGTCCAATAATTTTTATCTACGTGTATCCCGCCCTTTTAAGTGGCGATTTTATTTTAAAACATATTCACGCTACTAGCACAAACACAGTCAGGGGATAATCTGTTCCATTCATTTACAGTCCTTTGTGAGAATGAGAACTATCTTATATCTAATCTACACTGCGCCTTTACTAATGTAACTTCATGTCCTCTGGTCCTATCTTTCTTAACTGAGAAAAAATATTTCTACGAATATTTTCATAACCATTCAATATTTTAGACACTTCTATCTGATCTCCTCTCAATCTCCTGGTCTCTAGTGTTGTTAAACCAATTTCTTTAGGCGTATTTCGTAACTAAGACCCCTCAGTTTTGGTATCATTTTAGTTGCTCTGCTCTGTACTTTTTCTAGCATATATATGTCCTTCCTGCGATATGGCCTCCACGCTTGAATACAATATTCTAAACGAGGCCAAAATATTTTTTGTACAGCGGTATTATTAGCTCTTTTTCCTTATAATTATGTTATGTTTCGCCTAAATAATCCAAGAATTTGAGTTCTCTTTAAAGCGGCACTGCTCTGAAACCTTTATATCAGCACTAATGGTTAACCCTAAGTCCTTTTTTTTACAGTAGTACTTAGTACTGAACCTCCCATTGAATATTGCACATCTTCTTTCCCATGTCCTGAGTGGAGGCATTTGCATTTCCCAAAATTGAACAACATTTGCCATTTTTCAGACCATTTTAACAACCTGTCAAGATCATTTTGTAAATGCTGTCTATCTTCATCACGATTAATCCTTCTAAACAATTGTGTATCATCCGCAAATGTCAACACTTTGCTTGTTATATCATCGTCCAAATCGTTTATATATATTAAGAATAATATAGGTCCCGGTACTGATCCCTGTGGTACCCCACTCAAAATTGATTTCCAGTTTGAAGCCTCCCCGTCAACTACTACCCGTTGTCTTCTTTCAACTAACCATTTTTCTATCCATTTAATTAAACCATTTCCTATGCCATGGGCCTTTAGTTTAAGCAGTAATCTTTCATGTGGCACTTTGTCAGTTGTACAGTTGCGGCGAAGCTAATTACTAGTTTGAATCAGATGACCTCCCTACATTGCGTAGGACATATGCCAGTGGTAGTGTACGTTGTCATCGACCTGGCTTGCGAGGATGATAGAGGAAACTCTTTCAAATTATATTTGTCGCTTACGCCCCTACTACTCAATTGTTTAGACAACTGCTGCATTTCCATTCGCTCTTTGAATGACGGTATGTTGTTGAGTAACTACGTCCTGAATGCTGAAAATGTATTGATTAGCTAACCGTGCATATTGAACGCATCTATGTTTACAAACTCAACAAATTTATACGTACACACACGCACGCCAAGTTTGGACGGGAGGGCGGGAGGGAGGGGTAGGGAGGGAGGGGAGGGAGGGAGGAAAGGAGAGATGGAGAGAGGGAGGGACAGACGGAGGGAGGAAGGAAGGGAGGGGGAGGGAGGGAAGAAGGGAGAGATGGGGGAAGGGAGAGATGGGGAGAGGGAGAGAGGTACCACCAGAGAGGTATCACAGCTAATTACGAGTTTGTTTTGCTGATGTTGGAATATGAGAAATAGTCAAAGTTGCTCGGTTTCTAAAAACTCATATACTTAATTCACGCCTGGTGGATATGTGGTGAATTCACTTAAGATTTCAACAAGTGCCTCATGACTTTGATTATTTTAACTAAAACAATGTAGACAGTGTCTTCATCGAGCTGTTATTGTTAACATTATGTATATTTTAGTATCCTCAGGTAAGAATGTGTTGACTTTCTGTGTAAGGTCACTTCCATTGTATCAACTGTAGGGTATCAATAATAAATGTGAAGGTAAACTAAATTAACTTAAGCAAATCGTACATATATATCTACAATGAACATGCAATTATGCATCACGTAAATGTATACATATTTATGAACACACTCATATAGGGTAAGTCCTGATAAGTATTTTGTACGAGTAAACTATGTGAATTAAGCTACATCCATATATGAACCTACACCAATACAGGATATGCCTGATTAAAGACTATGTGGGAAACTACGATATGTTGCAGTATGTCAAGGGCATGTATTGTTTTAATTTGTATTTGCATAGTCTTTCAGGCGTACTTTTTATGATTTCTGGTAGGGTATTCCTGAATTAAGGTCCTGAGTATTCATTTGTAAATTGTGTGTCCGTGTGTTTGTCAGTGCTTCACGAACAGAGTAAGTGTTGTTGTTCTTAGTGTTGTAGGTGTGGATGTCATTATTTATTTGAAACATAGTTTCTAGGCCTTTTGGAAGTGTTTATAATATATCAAGGCACTTTGGGTAAATAATTTCGTTCCTTAATGGTTCTGGGGCAGTATGCATGACGACCGGATATCCCCCTTATCCGCGTTTAGCGGATATCCGGCGTATACACATAATACATTGGTATGCATGAAGCGCGGATAGGACTATCCGATGACGTAAGCGCGGATAAAGTTATAAACACATATATATGCGTACAGTGGCCTATCCGCCGGATAAAAATGGCTGCTCTCGTTCTGCAAATCTACTACAAAGGCGAATGCTACGAAGAAATCGGGACTACGGTGTTGTTGGTAAACAGGTACAAGCTGCTAGACGAAAACAACACCAAATAAACGTATCCATGTCCACTGTATGTCCAGGTCACAGGATGCAGATCATAAAATTTAATATTATCAAATGAAATCATAACATTTAGGCGCCATTCCAACCATCGTTGCTCGGTGCAACGTACACTGATTTATCAAATCGTTATTTAATATTAGTTTTGAAAACAGTATCCAAGGCAAAGTTTACCAGTTGAGGTCATATTTGCGTAAAATATGCTGTTTTTCAAGAATAAATCACTCGCACTGTTAACGTACATGCCACATGGTCATTGCGCGTTTTACTGACGTCCTTGACATTGCCAAAACTTATGTATATGTCTAAGCACGATATGATAGCTATCCACGGCCGTATTTATGATCCGTGCATACGAAATGGGAACCGAAGTTAAACGCGAATATGTATTCGCGGATAGCGACTATCCGCGTTTAACTGTATCCGGTCTACATGCATGAAGCGTACTTAAAGTTACGCAATTACTTAGCGTCATGTGTTTACGTAAACTCCTATGTTCGCTTATATTTAAAAAAGTCACGTAATTTACTAAAACAATCATCTTAGCGTTAAGAAATGTAATTGGCACGTAACACATAAAACGTAATGTGCGCGTAATACGTAAAAGTAACGTAACAATTGCAGGAACTATACGCAAAAGGAATACGACACCTGCGTCACAGATTTTGTATCAGGCTCCATGGAGTAGACGCAGACACAATAGTGGTTATGTCTACCCTAATGCAAAGGTCCGAGAGACAGTGATTAAACCAATCCATTCTGATAACTTCCAGAATGTTCCTTCCCAACAGGAATTTCCTTCTCAACAGGAATTTCTATTTTAATGTCTTTGTATGCGTTTCGTCCGTTTTTGTGGTCGCATATTGAACTACCGTGTGCGGCCTGTCATGACACCTCGCTACTCAAACCAAACGCCGCTGGTCAGTCCCGATGTTATGCATGACAAATTATCGAAAATATACCATGGCACTGTGCTCATAAAATCATGCTGATAAGTACTATAAATGATATGTTCTTATGTTTTGGGCTGTGGTTGGTCAAGCGTTTCATTCCCCTTTAAGGTGTTTTACACCTTCGTTTTTCATTTTCCTTGTACACCTTATAGTTATTATATACCCCCACACAATTACCCTGTGCCCCATATTTTTGACGTAAGTTGTCTCACTTATTTAGAATACCATAACAATTTTCTCACAGCAGTTGATTGACAAATTATGTCTGCCGCTTTCACACCGACTTGACGGGGACAGAATATTGGCAAGTGAATGCGCGACTGAGAGTTATACCTCCAACCGGGACACGACAACGCTTTACGCATTCGATATAGCGTTTGTATGTTACTAATCTGGTGCAGGGCGTGCATTAAAATCCGACACATGCCTTAGCGTAATACACAGCTTCTCCCACACAAGCCACCTTGGAAACTAACCAAACAGCCTCTGCCTTCTGGTGTAGGTTCTTTAAACAAAGGCTACGGGTGACGTATATGACAGAAACCTCCGGAGAAACTGCGGCCCCGTTATCTGCGACAGGCATGACTCACCGATGCAAGGATGGCCCTTAATTCCATCCTTGCATCTATACCTGCGAATACCAAGGTTTTCCCTCTTGGAGATTTCAACGCTCATGTAGAGATACGTGCAAACCAATGGGATGGTGTCATTGGAAGACTTGGGGTAGGAAACATAAATGACAATGGGTTGCTACTATTCAGCAAATGTGTAGAATACGAGCTGCTAATCATGAATACCACCTTTCGAGTGAAAGACATGTTCAATTCATCATGGATGCACCCAGATCAAAACATTGGCATCTGATTGACTATGTCAACACACTACAACGTGATCGTGCATATTTCCTCATTACCAAAGCAATGCGTGGCTCTACAGTCTGTTGGATTGACAACAGGCTAATCCTGGCCAAACTAGCAATACAAATCGCAACGAAACACCGGAAACAACATGCTACAAGGAGGAGGCTAGATGTGGGCACACTGAAAGACATAGACGTCAGCCATCAGCTCCATAAGAATTTAGAAGAGAAACTCGCATATGTGCGAAAAGATAATCTTTCGGTAAACGAGGAATGTATTTCGCTAAGCAACAACATCACCAAAGTATGCGTTGAAACACTTGGATATCAAACCAAACAAACATACACAAATTTGTAAAATCAAGAACAAATGTTGGGTAGCAAAGGCCGCAGAAATACAGGAATTATCTAACAGTCATTTGACGCGTGAATTCTTCAAAGCCACCATGGCTATCTATGAACATATAAGAAGGCAGTCTGGGCTTCTACGATCAACAGGTGGTTCGACTCTTGTTAAAGACAACGAAGACATCCCAAATCGTTGGCAAGAACATTTCTCGGAATAACTCAATCGTGACTTCCGAGTCGAACAGGGTATAATATACAATATTCCTCAGACACCGATTGGGACAGAGCTAGACGTACTGCCTGAAGAAGTGCGCAAAGCTTTTTTTCAAATGAAGAACAACAAGGCCTCCGGTAGTGATGGCATCCCCAGCGAAATATCCAAGCATGAAGGAGAAATCATAACCAAGCACCTGCATCATCTCATTCAGAAGATTTTTAAATGCTACCATGATCGTCACCATCTTTAAGAAGGGTGACAAGGCTATCAGTGTCATCTTCCGCATGATCTCCCTGCTATCAGTTGCTAGAAAGATCCCTGTCAACGTCTTGTTCAACCGACTATAACGACTATCGCAGAGTATCTTACCTGAAACACAATGCGGTTTCCGTCCACAACGTGTCCCCGCATACATGATGTTTGCTGCTCGTCAAGTGCAGGAAAAATGTCGTGACCTTTACTTTTCCTTTATTGATCTAAGTACGGTATTTGATGCTTTGTAGGAGCTGCCTTGTCCGTCTTGGGTTTCCTTTTGATGTACGTAAATTTTCCTTCCAGTATAAATATTATGTTTTTTAACATATTGGATTGCCCAAATATGTTTAATGAAGCAGAAACAAAGGTATTTTAAAATTAACCATTCAACATTCATAAAAATTAGAGGGCTGTCACTTAAATCCTGAATAGTGGGCTTGGATAATTCCAGAGAAGGACCACGTGGAGAATTTAGTTAAAAATGCCATAACCCTGTCCTCGTGGCTATAGACCTGTGGCCATGCCTTCGAAAGCGACACACTGCCATGTAAACAAACAGTTTCATCATGAATCACTGAAATTTCAAAAAACTAATATTTCATCTGCGATTCCTCTCGTATATGTCAAGCAGCCTCGCTGTTTTCTATGCCGCCTCGTCCAAGATATGCCGATATTGCCGCCTCATAGCTATTTCGTGCGCTTATTGTTTCGTTCTTTCGCGATATTTTCAGCGTCGGCGAGCGGCGCGAAATGACACCACAAAGTCACATATATTCCTACAAAATAGCAGATTTGTAGCAACATCGTTTAGTCGTCTTAACGTCGCTTTGGGTCGGTTAGGATTTACTTTTTGGAATTAACTTCATTGAACAGCGTGAATGACATCACTTGTCAGTTGTCCAATCACAGAATATTCCGGCAGGATCCCCGGTGTATTCATTGGTGACACCTTGCGGAATTTCGATATACTAGAAATCTATACTTTCATGTTACATGACGCCCAAACGGTAACTGCGTTTGGGAGACATGTGGAACTGGGAGAAACAAACATAGAAAAAGGTAACTGAAATAAAATGTCTTTTGTGCAGAATTTTATTATTATAGTATGTGCCCAGATTAAAACAGTACGCTGGTATAGCTAATACAAAATTTCTGGTTTATGACGGTGGTGGGAGTAAAAACCATGCAGGCTGATGGCCCTACGTCACTAGTCGGCACATTTGTCGAATCCGGACTCTTTTGAAGCCCAGATAAAAACCGTGCATGCTATTTACTAGTCAGCACTTCTATCGAATCAGGAACCTTTTGAAGCCCAAACAGGTACCCTGTTTTGCGCTAGTTTGTGCTGCTGCGGCCGTGCGTTACCTCAAAGCGCGCGTAAAATGTGCGATATTGCAACGTATGTTGATACAAACCAGGGCGCTATTTAAGCCTCAAATGGGGTAAGACGCAATATTCTTAAAAGTAAATATATCGTAGTTAATGTTGAATGATAGAACTATCTCACTGATGTATCAAAGTTAGGCAAAACTCAAGTTATAACGGCGAATTCGAGGTGGGTCCGGATTCGACACAAGTATATTCAACTAATGTTTTAATCTGGTTTTTTTTTCAAAATAAGGAATGTGATTCGTAAGACATCTTTGTGCGCATCATATAATACATATTCCGACAAAGTTGTGCAAACAAACTATTGGGAAAGTTGATTTGAGTGAAGTACTTATGAATATAAACCACCGAAATTCACATCTCATAAAATACGCTATAATTTTACGATGTTGACCCAACCTTTATGGAACACGGTCTTCCACCTTGACCGATTCCGACGCCTTGATGTGTAATTCCTGTATGTTGTTTAATGGATTACACAGATATCATAATTATTATATTTGTTTTGTAAAACCCTACAAATGAGGACGATGCGTTTCATTCTTTGTGCCGTTATGCAACTGTAAAGATTCTTGAATTTAAGACGTTGGGTTATAAACGCCCGTCAGACACATTTAAAAACTAGGTGTATAGTTATTAACACCCATGTATAATTTCGGGTCAACTAAATGCCTCTTATTACAGGCTTTTAAGGCGTTTAGGCTTTTATCGTAGTATTAATCAGCATATGAATCCAGACGACCTTCGCAATCCAACATAAATATCTTTCAAACTAGTACTTTTTGCCAGAGCATGTAAGGTTGTTTTTGTTATTAAGACTTCATATTGAATAGTTCCTGCAGAAATGGTGTAATTGATCAAACTCCCACAATTAGTGTAACACTATTGCGAAACGTTGCCAATTTGGAAGAGAACGTCACTGTCATATTTATTCATGATCGAGAGAGTGATTTGTCACCGATTTTTCCATTATGCTATGGAAAAGCGTTATTGAGTTGTAATGCTGTATAATTTTAAACGCCGGTGTTTAATTTGTCTTTCCATAATCTCAACGTCTGCCGCGTTGCGTGGTCTTTTGCGATATGTTATTGTCACGTGGGTCTTTGGCACAAAATTGTTATCGTCTGCGGATATCGTGTTAGTTTATCAGGAAACTTAACTAGAATCCTGAAGTTTGGTGGGAAAAATTTGTCTATATATTGTGCTTAAAACTGTTGATACTAGTTGCGTCGCTATGCCAAGGAATGACGTACTGAAATAGTAGTAAGCGAGGATTAACGATGGCAACACCATTTTCATGATTATTAAATTTCTCCACAGCCACAGGGTCGAGGACAAAGTCATACATTCTTCCCATTAATTTTACCTCTGCGCGCGCAATACCGGTAAAATCCTTCCGGTAGAAGCAAGTTTCTTGCGGTATAGACAACGTCCTTCCGATTGGAAGGTTGATTACCCGTGCGCGCGCCCACTAAAGCTTCCTTCCGATAATAATGTCATCATGTGAACTACATGTCTTACAAAACTACCTCTGGTCTAACTAAGTATGTTCATTGCCTAACTAAGCTATATGTTGGTTTTATTAAACTAGCACCTGGTCTTACTAAACTAGCTGGTGGTCTTACTAAAGTAGTTCCTGGTCTTAATAAACTAGCTACTGGTTTCATTAAACTTGCTCCAAGTCTCACTTAACTGGTTCCCGGTGTAACTAAAGTGCGACCTGGCTTAACTAAAGTGGCTCTTGATCTGACTAAATTTGCTGCTTGCCTGACTACACTCATTGCTGGTCTAATGACACAAACTCCTTGCCTAACTAATGTGGCTCTTGGTCTGACTAAATTTGCTGCTTGCCTGACCACACTCACTGGTGGTCTAATGATACTAACTCCTTGGCTAACTAAACTCGCTGCTGTTATACTTACACTCACGGCACGTGTGATTACACTCGCTGCTGGTGTAATTACACTCGCTGCTTGTGTAATTACATTGACCGGTGGTGTAATTAATTTCACTGCTGGTGCAATTACACTAACTGCTGGTGTAATTATACTAGTCGTTATTGTATTTATACTCACAGCTGGGTTGACTATATTCGCCCTGAGTTTGACTATATTTATCACTGGTTTGATGACACTCGCCACTGGTTTGACTAACTGTACTTTATTTGATTGCTTCAGTGACCGGACTAATGCCAACTTTTAAAGTTTGTGTGCCAAAATCTGTGCATTTTTCGAAGCTACCTCACTTATAATCAGACCACGTTTTTTGTGCAAATATCTTTTCCTCCCAACCCATCTTTCTATAACATTATGTAGAATTTTGACCTGAGGGTAATAGGGGTCACAAGTTTTATTCACTGATAAATACAAAAACAAATGGTTTTGGGATAATGCGTACAAATACAAAATCTATTAACGCTAAATTAAACGAGATGGAGGTCTTTGTAAAGGAACTGCAGCTACCTAACTATGCTTTCAGTATTATATGTATTCAGGAAAGTTGGTTAACTGAACAAGATGATTTATGTAACATCCATTAAATGTTTAGACTTGCATTTCCTTGGGTAAGATTAGTAGCACCAAAAGAGGCTTAGTTATGTGTGTTCATTCTAAATATGATTATAAGGTATTGCAATGTATAATAAATAACAATTGGGAAGAACAGCTAAATGAAATCACTGGGGGTGGTCCTATAAAACCTATGATAGTTGGTAATGTAATATATTATATATAGGCCTCCACGAGACTTAAATTGTGATTACAAACACTTTATTGAAGAAATTGCATTATTATTATTATTATTACAGTTTGATTTTTTTAAATCTGAAGTTTTTATTGCTGGGGATTTTAATATAAATTTGCTTACAATTAAGCATAAAGAATATTGTAGTGAGTTTTAACAGGATTTAGTTTATTTAAAAAAATAACATTCCAAACAAGATTTTCTGCCCTAATTGGCTCATTGATCGACAATTTGTTTTGTAAAGTTAGTTAATTAATGCTACAATCAACAGCAGTGATCATAATCAAACAATGTTCAGAACACCAGCCATATTTTATATTTATTGACACTGCTCCGCTTACAAAAACGTCCTCACAAATTAGTTTAAATACATTTACAGAATGAAACAGCTATGTCAAATTTTGATTATAAAATAATTAACTCAAATATTATATAGAAATTAGATCAAGACCGTTTGCACGATCCAAATCGTAATAAAAATCATAGTTATTATTTACAGGAAGTTCTTAAATGCGTTTCCAATTCCAAGAAATAAATGAAGAGTCAATATTAAGAATAATTGACAATTTCTCTGCAAAATCCAGTAATGGCTGTGGTGGTTTTACATTGAAACAATTATAATTTATTTTAATAAAACCCTTAACATTACTTCTTAATCAAATATTAAATACTGGAAATATCCCAGATAAGATGGAAATTGCGTTATTCCTATCTTTAAAAATGATGACGAAACATTATTTTGTAATTACAGTCCGATATCTCTGCTACCAGCAATCTCTAAGGTTATTCAAAAAGTTATACATAATCAGATATATTCATTTTTTACTGAATATCAACTTTTTAATTCTAATCAGTATGGATTCAAACCCGGTTACTCAACCGAATAAGCCATTACGGAAGTTATCTACCGATCAATTACCGTACTGGATTCTAATGAAACACCCATTTTTTATTTATCAAAAGCATTCGATATTTTTAGACCAGTCAATTGTATTAATAAATCTACATTTGTATGGAATAGGCGACAATATAAAACAGTACGTTATGTACAACGATACTATTTCTGAAACCCTGCTTATTACTACAGGTGTGCCACAGGGTTCTATAATTGGCCCACTTTTGTTTTTAATTTACATAAATGATTTACCAAAGTCATGTGAAATATTTAAAATGATACAACTTTATTTACAACAATCCAATCTTTAAATATATGTCCAAAAGACGTCGAACAATATTTAACTACAAAACTAAACAATGTAAATTTATGCCTTATAATAAAGTAAACTGTCTTTAAATATAAAGAAATCCAAGTATAAAATACACAAACTAGGAAGCATGTTAACAATTTCCTGCTTACGATAGGTGAAACCAGAATCGAAAGAGTCCGACACTTTAATCTTCTTGGGATGACTTTGCCAAAAAATATGATATTCATATTAACAATATTTCAATCAAATGTTCTAAATTGATAGGTAAAATTAAAACGATTTTGCCAGTAAATATAAAAGTTACTTTGTATACCTCATTAATGTTACCATACTCTAATTATGGCATAATAATATGGGGTTTTAAATGTAACAGAATCATCAAACTACAGCAAAAAAAACTGTAGGCTCCGTACGTTACACCATCATGATTAGCGCCACCCAGCTGAAGGAGACGGCATAAAAGATGTTCGTTCGTTCCATACTGGAGTGTGCCAGCACTGTATTGGACCCTACACACAGCACAACATTGGCAAGATCCAGAAAGTCCAAAGAAGAGTCGCTCGGTTTGTGGTCAACCAGTACCAGAAGAAATCTAGTGTCCCCACAATGATCAACATACGCAAGTGGCCTTCTTTTCAGCACCTCAGAAAGGTGGCAAGATTGACCATCCTACATAAAATCCTTATAAACCAAGCATTAGTCGATAGTTCCAAACTCGTTCCTGCCCCGACCAGACAAAAAGAGGGCATTCAGAGCAGCTCTGCCAGATCCAATGTAAAACCAAGTACAGACAACATTCTTTCCTCCCCAGTACTATCAAATAATGGAACGAGCTACCGGAAACAGCTGTGACTGCCAGTATCCTTGAAACCTTCAAGGCAAGGATGCCACAAATATAAACCTATATCCTACGTAGTTAGATTAGATAGGGGTATGGATATTATTTTAATTATTCATTTACTTATTTATTTGTTTAAAGTTGTATTCATTTATAAATTGATATGTTAGTGTTTTGTTTCATTATCTATTTTAATTATTTATAGTGAATGTTTTCCATAGCTCTGACTCTAGATATTCCTATGTTTGTAAAATCAATTCCTACCTCCTCGCAACCCCCAAAGTGCAGCAGAATAATCAGCATGATGATTGTGGCCACGAAAAGGATTATGATGAGGAAGAAAACCACAAGGAAGCTTACTGCCTTATTTCCAGTGCGCCTATTAAAGTTAACTCCTCTTCCTATTCCTTATGTCCCGTTTCCGAGAGGTATAACTAATGGGAAATAAATTAAATAGTGATCTACGGGCCGAGGCAGAGCATTAGCGCGGCTAGACTGACGGACAGATTAGGGCATGGAGTGGTGTTAACAGTGTTGTTTCCACTAATACTAGCTTTTAAATAGATTACAAAATAAGTATAAGTATTAAAACACAATATATGTCTTTCATAAAATGAAAAGGTTATTGCTACAAATCTCGCAAGTGTCGCTGTTTGTGGCTTACTTAGAACTGTACTGTCGTTCTACATAACGCCTAAATCGCAGACCACCCCTTAGCCTTTATTGGCACATATTCACATTGGTTTAGTTTGTTCTCACACAATATGTCGTGCTTTTATCCTTTGTATTGGCCCCTTGCAACTACCTCAGCGTCAACTTCTTCAACAATGCAAATGCATGTATCGTAGTGTTCATTAATATGACCAGTGAATCACCGATTGTGACAGATCAAAACCAGTCTACGTACATCATGGACAGTGTTCATTATTGCCCAATGTGTTATATATATTCATACACCTAGTTATAGAAAATTCACATGGCACATCAGTAGGAATCTCAAACACGACCCAAACTTTTTGGTTTCATGTTCAGTTGAGTATTGTACATATTCCACAAAAAGCTGGAATGCATTTTGCCTTCATGTATCACGAAACCATTCACACATTCCAGTTGACAATCATTCAGACAATGAAGATGAAATGAATATATTTCCAGTGGGAGGTAACGAGAATGTACAGCAAGCGCAGTGACAATTCTCCCGTGACGTCACACAAATATGCAGTTGCCAGTTATGTGTTATCACAGAACGCACAACGTGGTTTGTCCGAAAGGGCAATCAATGAAGTCCTAAACACGTCAACAGATTTTGTGACAGAGTACCTACACGCATACAGGAGAGAAAATTAACTGCAAAATCCAGGACAAAACTTAAACATTCCAATCGTATAAATTTGCTCATTTCAGTTTGTGGTCGCAGTATCTTAGACATAAGTTTTATGCAAATGCTTGCAATTACATACAAGAAGAATATATATGTTAGGGGAAAGGGCTATACGGACAAAATCAGGTGTGAGACAAATAAGATGTTATGGCTATGTCATTCCTTTCCAATGAAGCCTTCAAAGTGTACTTGAAGTATATAGCAGTTTGTGCAGCATGCCAACAACACTCCTGGATATGTTGTATATGATTTATGTGATGGTTCACGCATGCAGAAACCCCCCTGTCTCAGAGGAATAATTCAACTCGTCAAATCGTCTTATATATAGATGAAACTGAAATAGCGAATCCCATTTGTGCCCATGTTAAAAAAACATGAAGTAACAATGTTTTACTTCACACTGGGTAATATACTTCCTCAGTTTAGGTCAAAACTGAGTAGTATTTACCATCTTGGAATGGCAAATCATTTAGATATGAAATGTCTTGGCCCAGTTAAATTACTGGCTGACTTTATTGAAACAGTCACTAGACTGACACAAGGAGAGCTATGGAAATTTCCGATGTCAGACAAAACATCGAAAAGTTTCCTGTTGCTGTAAGTGGAGAAACACCAGCAATTTATTGGTTAGGTGGATTTAAGGAAAGTGTTTAATTTGCACATAAAGGTAGCAAAACACGAAGGTTATATTTAAGCAGACAGACTTTCGGCTGTGAGACGAAGAAGAGCACAAACAAAGTTGCAGATGTCTGGACACCGTAACAAAAGCAACTAAAGCATATTGGAGTGAAATGTGGGGAATTAACAGAGAAAGTTGCCTGGTTAAATTACAAGACTTCCACAATGCAACTCTTTCGCATGATCCTATGCATGTCCTTCTCCAGGGACTCATTCCATACCAGTTGCAGCTCTTCGTGTTTCATGCTATCATAGCAGATAGATCCTTCACTTTAGATTGGCTAAATGCAGACCTGTGCAGATTTCCATAAACTTACCTGGAAAAATCAATGCCAGAAAGGATACCAAAAAAATTTCAGCAGCAATGCTTACTTTGGTCAGTGTGCTACCCTTCATTCTCGCTGAAGATTTACCTCAAAATGATCAGAAGTGGCAACATTTAGTGTGACTTTTCAAAAATGTTCAGTTACTGTACATATAGATGTATTGGGAAACACCGCACAGTGTTTAAAAAGGAATATCCCAGGGCTTGATTCACTGCTAAAATGCATTACCTACTGGACATGCCTGACCAGATGAGACTATTTGGGCCTGGCAGACTTTATTGGTGCCTCGGGTTTGAAGAAAAACATGGCTTCTTCAAGGGTATCAAACACAAATCGTACAGAAACTTGCTGAAACCCTTCAGCAAGAAACACAAAGTGTGGCATTGTTGTATAAGGAACTTGGTGCTAATGGCATGCAGTCACCAAATTTGGTCTACGTGGTGAAAGTATAGGGAAAGGAGGTGAAGTAGATATCAAACCTGACTACGCTGACTTAATAACGAGCATGGAACATATTTGCACATATGCTGTTCATGGAAGCCCATGTTATGGTTGTGAAGAAACATAAATACATGGTGTTCATTACAAGAAAGGATGCGTTATCTTGCTCAGTTACGAACATGGGCAACCCGTGATTGGCAGGCTTGAGAGGATTCTGTATTAAATGAAGATAAATACTGCATTTTTGAACTGCTGGAAGCGGAGAACTCACATCACATCTTGTCATACATTTTAGGTTAAAAGGGCAAACATGTGTCACAGCGTTCAGTACTCTACAATTTCCATGGCCAAGAAGCGTGCATTCCTGTAAATATAGGTTGGTTGTTATTATTAACTGTCACACAGTTATTATTCAGAGAAATGTATTGTTTTAAACCCATACTTGTGCATATATATATATATATATATATATATCTCTCTTGTTAACAATGCATTCCTTCCCATTGCAAATGCCGTAAATGTATCATTTGGGATAAAGAATTTGTTATTCATTTCACATATTCAAACAAACTGCAAGATGTGACCGTGTCAGCTTTCACAATATGCAACAGCAAGGAAAGGAGGAAGAATGTCTTTGCTAAGGATTTAGCAGCACTTAAGTCGAAGGGTAAGTCCTGTTCTTAACTGTTTTGTAATATTCCTTATTTTGTTGAACATTTACATCATATATCTACATTGTGTTTATAAATAAAGAAAGCTCATATCGTGTAGGTGTCACACAACATTATTATTATTATATGTACTTTAATATCGATACATGTTTAATAATAACTCTAAGTAAAGTAACCATTTATATAAAGGCTATTTAGACTGTGATATATTAGTAACAGTATAATCCAGTTTTGTAAGCACAAGATATACACACACGCTAAGCAGAATATGCCTGAAGCCTGGGTGTGACATTGAAATGTTGTGTTTCTTCTAAAAACTTTTGTATCATCCGCACATTTCAACACCTTGCTTGTTATTTTATCATCCAAATCGTTTATATATATTAAGAATAATATAGGTCCTATGCCTGATCTCTGTGGTGCCCCATTGAATACCGATTTCCAGTTTGAAGCCTCTCCATCAATTACTACACGTTGTCTTCTGTCAATCAGCCATATTTTTATCCACTTTATTATACCATTTCCGATGCCATGGGCCTTTAGTTTATGCAGTAATATTTGACGTGGTACTCATTCGCTCTTATGCCATTAAGAATCCCTCTGATATTATATTTCCAGCACTATCTTCTAGAGGAGCGAACTTTCTGTTTGCTTCGAACATACGCCTAGAAGTCTTACTGTCCTGTTTTATATTACTAGCTGATTGTTCTTCATAGCTTCTCTTTGAATTTCTAATTTCAACTGTAGCTTGGTTAATGCTTCTTTATAAATGTTGTAGTCTTCATAATTTCCAGTACATCTGTATGACTTCCACATCATTTGTTTATACTTAATTTTTCTAATTGCTTCTTTCGATAAGTGTTTCTTTTTGGACCGTTTCCCTTGTTTTTTGAAAGGTACAAATTTATCGACTATGCACTTAATTTCACTTTTTAATATATTCCAGCATTCTGTTGGTGTCTTATTTGTCAGTTTGTTATTCCAGGTTATCTTTGCTAAATATTTGTTCATGTCCTTATACCTTCCTTTGTGGAAATTCCTCCTATATTGCTTTTTGCTATTCCTTTCTGATTTTACTTTGATGGTAAAATGTATCTGGTTGTGATCACTACTCCCCAGTGGCTCAAATATCTTGACATTTCAAACTAATTCATTCTGTGAGGACAAAACTATGTCTAACACATTCTCACCCCTGGGTGGTTCTAGCACATGTTGAGAAAGGAAAGTATATTGAACTAAAACTAAAAACTTGTGGTCCTCACTCCCCATACTCTGTATAGATTTCCATTGTATATGCCCGTGGTTAAAATCCCCCATAATAATACAGTCCCGTTTGCTTACTTCCCTTATAGCGTATTGTATTTTTTCATTCTCTTCTATGCTTATGTTTGGACTTCGATAAACTAACCCAACTGTTAACGTTGAGTTTCCTGTAACTATGTTACACGAAACAGCTTCTTCGCAATCTGCTTCTCTTTCTAATTTTATTTCATCAGCCTGGATACATTCTTTAATATATAACATAACTCCACCTCCCTTTCTTCCTATTCTATCTTTCCTAAACATTACATATCCTGTCAGTCCCAATTCGGCATCTGATATATCGGTGGTGTTCCAGGATTCTGTTATACCTATTTTGTGAGGGTCAATATCTTCTACCATAATGTTTAGTTCATTTATTTTGTTTATTATACTCCTTGCATTTAAACAAACACATTTATATATAGCTTCATAAGAGTTTTCCAGACTGTTCTGTGCTGATTAATTTCTGCTGTCTTTATCTATGCTTCCAGTTTCAGGCTTCTCTGTGAGTCCCCCCGGCGAATCTAGTTTAAATAGATGCAACCTGTCCCATTGTCAACAGATCGCAGCATGTTCTCTGTGAAAACTGCGGCCCCCTTTCCATTAAGATGGAGGCCATCTCTCATGTAAATATATTCCCTTCCAACAAAGGATCCCCATAAATCTGTGAATCCCACCCCCTCTTCTTCGCACATCTGCTCAACTAGTGCGTTGATCGCCATCCTCTTACAGTTTCTATACGTTGCCCCCCTTCCTCCCATTACTGGCAATATTCCTGAGAGAATAATCTGTTCAACTCTTGTCTTCTTTAGCTTTCTCACTAATTGTCTATACTTCTGTACTATCCCAGTTGTTCCCTCCCTGTCTGCATTATTTATCCCTTGCCATGCCCCAATACCTTCTCTACCCGTTCAGTCACTTGTTGTATCCTAGCCCACGGTAGACAATCAAAGACGTCCTTTCCCTCGCTTAGTGTCTTGTCCATCTTTTTCGTAATGGAGTCGCCCATAAGCACCCTCTCTTTCCTCATTGCCCCCTCAACCACTGCCTCAGAGTAGCTCCTTCTCCGGTTTGCATCTGTCTGGTTGTTATCTTTTCCCCCTGTCGTCTTCTCTCCCGATCCATTCTTTCCTGTCGCTTTTTCTCTTGTCACCTTTCCTCCTGCCATCGTCCCTTTTATCGACTTCTCTTCTATCAAATTTGCTCTCACTTCCTTTCGTCCTATCATCTTTCCTCCCATCTCATTTTCTTCTCTCCTCTCCCGTCCCATCTTCCCTCAATTCCTCTCAATCTCCTTTCTTCAGTCTTATTGCCACTGCTATTCTCCCTCAGTCTTGCAGAATTCCCACCTCTCTCCCTGTCTTCTCTCTCCATTCCACTTGTCACCTTGCTAATTCCCATCTCCACCCCCTTCACAATATGTGTCAACCTAACTGTCTCCTTCTGCAGACACTCCAACAACCATGCACTGAAAGGTGAATCCCTCCTCCTTTGTTTGTGCCCATGACTTCCCACAGCCGGACAATGCAAAATCTACCCAGCTGTGGCAGTGATCGCACAACAAGTGTCGCTTTGCCTTGACTTGCCGCTTGCAAGGCGCCATATCACTCTCAGAATTTATTTAATAACTTAACTAACTAAGATAGATAACTGTGCTAGAAACAAAGTTATGCTAATTACGGAACACAACAGGTAGGTGATTATATAGAAATATAAACAATCATTCACCCCCAACCGTATTTGCACCATGTTTCACTACTTTGTTTTTTTCTGTTACAGATAATGAGATTTACAATACACGTTATCGTGGTGATTTGTGGCGCCGCCGCCTGCATACGTGGAAGTAATTGGTGCTAGCGAGAAGATGCTGATATACCGTAATGGCGACATTCCAACAATATTGAATCCAAGGCAGCACCGAGAAACCTATCGGGGCACTCATAGCGTTTTTCGTCCGGTAGGTATCACTACACTATCGATAAGTGAGCTTGTCAATCACCGCCATTTAAGTGAGTTAGAAAAACAAAATCGTAGTAAATGAAACGTAATGGAATTAAGTGAACCAGTAGCTTTCGACGTAATGTAGTTAAATGCTTACATAAGGGGCTGTTGAGGTGATGGAATGAACACTCCAGGAAGGATATATGCTATTTACTGAGAATACTACTACCTGGCCTACTCTTCAACTAACGAATATTGTCTAAGACAACGCCTACTAAATTTGTTTTCAGATTGTCGGACGAATACCCTGCCACAAAGACTCGTCGTCAATGTTGACGACATCCACAGCCCAGAGTTTGGGACGCACGCTTTTCAAGTGGCTAACGGTGTACACATCTGTATGATATGACATCACAATCCAGACATTAGAAACCATTAGCTACCGCAATATTAAGCGGCGCAACCGTACATCAAATCTGAACGCGACCTCAAATTTGAAGCGGACCGCAGACCTCGCGTCGACGTCTAATAAAACACCATTATGTAAGCGATCGGCTCCAGCAGGTAATTGTTTTCATATGTGTAGTGATTTGCTTGTGTATAAACGAAATGCACTATACATGTGTGTATAAATATGTTAACGGAACAATTTAATCTTTATGGCAATCGACATTCGCAAGAAGGTAGAATTTAGGACACAAGAACGGCAAAAAACACGAGCCCAAATGCAATAATTCCGGCTCGTACAATTAGGCTACGCAAACAAAACATTGTGTTTGGAGTCCTGGGCCCGAGGCTGTAAAGCATGCTCAGTGCTCATATTCAAGTCCATGCTCAGACTCGAGATCTCATGCTCACCGGACAATCCGGTGATTATAAAAATTCTTGAGTACGTGCTCAACTGAGTACGCCGTCTTGAGTACGAGAGCGAAATAAAGAGTTCATTAGACGCAATGGCGCTATTTTATTCAAATACACAAGCAGCCAAATGGAACTCTCTCGTTGGCGAATATATCAAACCTGGTCATGATCGTGCTAGATGTACCACTGGCTAGACGTAGTCTACACCTGTACAATGTAATCAATTACAGAGTCTTCTAGTACTACATTCTATTTTAGGATATAATCAGCTATAATAGAGTCTTAGTGTCAGCATCACCGCTCCATCATCACCTCTCCTACATCAATCCATGTACCATGTGTATTGTGTTAGTACAATGTGAATATTTTGATGAACTTGTATTCAAAGCTTATATATACAGTATTTGATTTGAGTGGGATTGTGTAAATAAACATTGGGAATCAATCGATATACCATGTTTATTTAATATTGCCACCCCAACCGATGTTTAAATAACAAACGAATTCGAATACAAGCTAAATATTTATACATTGTTTTATTCTCCTGTTTCAGGTTTATCATTCTCAGCGCCTGTCTGAAGCTCAGCTGAAGCCATGGGTTGCTATCAGAAATTATGGCCAGTTCATTTCGACACACTGCAATTGTTGTGTTCATATGTTGCTGCAACGCTGTTTGCTTTGGAGACTGCAGTTCGTCATGTTAAAAGCAAGACCTGTTCAGATGTACAGAGACACTGGGGGTGCTATCTACCTCGGCTGTGAAGGGTGGTTAGGCCCTGTTCGCGAGGGGATGCGAGACAGACTTCACAAGCCCTGAGCGCATGTTTCGCAAACAGCAGTGTGACATCCCAGGGGCGACACCATCACGCACACAAGGCACACCAGGCATATCTGTCCGGCCTACAGATACATCAGTTCCAGCTGTGACACCTGAGAAATGGGGGAAGTTCTATTAACTGTTGCATCAGTCAGGTCGATCACCCCAGATTACTCAGACAGTTTTGTACCCAAGGCCATGCAGCACAACATTCCTGCACAACTGCCTACATTACACTGAATACATGAAGCTGCCATATCCAGAACTTATTCATCTTTGCAAGTGGGTTCTTGGAGTGCTGAAACTTGATGAGACAGAGGTATGGATTGGGTAGCAGGTGGATATTTCCACACGAAGATTTCGCAAAAATAAAATCAATGATTAAGTTATTAATTTATCTGCTTGTATGTATACCCAGATACCAGGTAATACACTGGGATATTCCTGGAGTATATAGAAGCGTATATTGTATCATCGTTTTATAGACCCAACACTGAGTGTTATCATCGTGATGATGATCACTGACATGCCATGGTCCGCCTTTTAATTGAAAAGCATTGTCAATAATCAGTGATAATGTAGTAATTCCCTAGGGTCAGTTTTTTGCATGTGAGCATTCAGCAATCTTAGTGTGGTATTTCCGTTTTAATTCCACAGGCTGCTGCGATCGAAGAAGGGACAAGGCCCCAGAGCAAGTTTAAGATGTGATTCCGGATGAGGGCAGGCAGGATTACTGCTTTACGTTTCAAGGCGGCAGCCAGGACTGACCCTGCGAACCCATCTCCTTCCTTGATCAATCAGATCTGCTATCCACATGCATACAATTCTCAACGAAAGCTACGCAATTAGTACTCAATAGACACACTAAGTACCCAATGCAGGGGACACTGTTGCAAACCATGGTCTGAAAGGCTGGAAGCACTGTCACCCCACAGTGCATGTGCCAAATGGGGTTGATTTGCAGGGATATAATTAAACTTCAGAAGCTTGCCATTCATTTGGGCAATATTGCCATTGTTGACTTTTCGAAGAAAAAATTAGGGGGCCTGCCAGTGAGATGCAATATTATACGATTGTACTGTATGGCCTTGGTTATAGGTTCACAGCTGACACAGGTGTTGATGTTACTACATGCCATAGGAGGAAAAGTCTATAAGAGCTTTGTAATTTCTGCATGATTACTGAACAAACGTTTGGTGGTGGTTGGAATTTAAACCTACTAGTATTGAATGTTTCTATTCTCCAGCTCAACATGTTCAAGGACTGGCTGTTTTCACTTCAACTGATATTTATAGCACTGCATCGTTTAAGGGAACTTGAGTCAATGTGTTTTGGCCAAAACATAAAAAAATCTATCCAAAAAATTAGGTCGTGTTTACATTTTGAAATGCGGATCGCATTTGACATTGACTTATGCTCAGGTCACAATAAACAGGTCGGTTTTAGATCAGAAAAGCTTTCTGGTGAAAAGCTTTCTGGTGAACTTTTAGCCTAGGACAAAGTGTATCAAAGCCCACTAATAATACAAGGTTCTCCATCTTGGCTGTCCACCGTCGAGGTACGATCGCAACTTTGTCATAATTATTGGTACATGTTTAGTCTATGCAGTGTATGCACTATGAGAGACTGATGAGCAATTCCCTGTTCTATGACACTGTCTGTTCTTGGCGTTAAGTGGCCAAATGTGCTTTCTCCCCCTAAAGAGCGACCACCCCTCTCGAGAGACCATTTTTGACGGCAGAAGGGGCAGTCTCTCTAGAGGGGGACCACTGTTCTGCTAACTAACAGCATGACCACTGCAGTAATATCCCGTCCAAGTACATGTACGCATGTAGATCCAGCAGATGACTTGAAATTATTGTTTGTTTTGATTGTTTACAGTAGGGGATATGAGCACGAGGCAATGGCACTAGAGGCATACAAGGCGCAAGTTGCAGTACACCATGTAGAGTTGAATGTGGACTAGTGTAGTCTCCTCATCAACCCAGACACACACCTTGTCCAGTGTATGTGCTGCAGTGGTCTTGGCATCGTGGAGATCAACTGTCCATTTTCCATGCGAAACATTGCCATTGACGATGCTGTGGCAGACGAAGGGTTTTGCCTGGAACAGAAGGACGGTTCCCCATCTCTGAAGAGAGACCATACCTACTACTACCAGGTACTCGTACAAGCCCAGCTCCATGTCAAGCGCAGAACCTACAGTGACTTTGTGGTGTGGACCAATGACAGTCAACAGGACATGTTCGTGGAGAGGATCACACCATACACACAGTTCTTCCAAGCCGCATTAACCACTGTCAACCTGGTCTACAAGTTGGGCGTCGTAAATCCGTGTTACACAATAAAATAATCTTTTTTTTATAAAGTTACACATAAATATATTAATATTACTGTACATGTGTAAATATGAAGAAAATACATACACATAAATAATGTGTATGGTACCCTAGATAAAAATAACTTACTATGGCACGGTTGCCCGTTTTCAAGACTGCTTAAAGGGATTTACACTTACCGCCTGGCAGACCGATTCGAACACCATCTCGACTTCTCTGAAAGCCATTCAGCCATGCTGCAGTTACTGCAGGAAGTCTATTCGTTTTGATCATATCCTGCATTGTCTATCGCCATGTACGTATGTATACAGCTGAATAAACTGATGCAACGTGGAATAAACAAAATGCCCAAGCTTCGACACAACAGCCAACCCGTTTCGAAAACGAATGAACTAAACTGAGAGTCAAATTTTCTAACACTATGCTACCGTGCTGCACATATGATACAGTATTGTGCAAGAGTTTCGCAGAAGTTAATTTATACCCACATTTCGTAACACTTTATTATAACGCACCATTAGTGTTCATCAATGTAATAATTAGTAATGATATAAAAACTATAGCAATGCCAAAAGTAATATAATGTTATGTTGCTGTACAACTACACGTTTAAAAGGATACATGCCAAATTGTATAATAGCAACACTTTTAGTTGTACCTAAATATTTTGCACACACAAAGTTATCTGTCCTGCACTTGTCTTTATGCAATAACAATCACAGTCAGATATGTAGTATGACCCTTAGCCTATGTATAGCTTTTTGGTACATCTTATCTTCCACTCACAAAAGTATGACTTCGTTGTATTTTAAAATTGCCATAGTTCGTTTAACATCAGTTTGGAAAAAAACTGTTTTACCCTATTTATTAGAAATATATAGACAATACGGTGTTTGCTAGTTCAACCTACTAGTTAGTGTTTTGGTTGCCTAGTAAATATGATTAATTTTCTAATTGTACACCTCAAAAACAATAGTTTGTGTGTGCCCATCTCGCTGTCGTTATATATAATTTATTAGCAAATTAAATTGTCAACTTATCCATGATGTATTGCATATTTTGTATATTGTCAACTTGCAAAGGAAGGGTCACACTCTGTGCGTTGAAAGCCTAACCCTGCCCGGTGCCTTGTGCAGCAAAATAATTATCATTACTGCCATTACAAATTTGGAATATCCTGACATCCACATAACACACAGATTGGTGGTAAACTGGGATATAATGACAACATGCGACTAGTGAAATAGTGCTTCTTGGATTCCCATTAAAACATATAGCGAATTATGTTTGGCATAGTTTGTATAAATCGTGAAAACGTGTAACACAGAACACATGCTATAGTTTGCAGTTGAGTATAAGTTATGAATGCAAGAATAAGCCATTTATGTTGTTTGGTTTTTGTATTAATAGCATTTAGGCAGTATTAAAACCTTTCATTTTTCCGTATTTTCCCAACAAAACCGTGTACTTTGTTACCAAAGATGGCGGGTGTCATAATAAGTTTCACCAACAAGTGTTAAAACAAGTATGACTTTTCCGTGGACGACACAAACAAATTATTGAAGTGTTGGTCACAATATTTGGTCCTACGAACTACACCACGATAGTTAACTAAAAACCAAAGAAACGTTTGTTTACCAACAAAGTTTTCACACACACACACACACACACACACACACACACACACACACACACACACACACACACACACACACACACACACACACACACACACACACACACACACACACACACACACACACACACACACACACACACACACACACACACACACACACACACACACACACAAACACACACACACACACACATACACACACACACACACACACACACACATGTATATATATATACATAATACATACATATATATATATCCGTCCATTATGTGGGCCAACCTCACACTTATTTTTGATACCAATTTCCCACCTATTTCTAGGACCAAACTCCGACATACCAATTCCTGCAAAAGACCTCTCTGTATGTGTGATCCATTGTCGGGGCTTATGTGTCGAGACTGTTATGTCACAAGATATTCATGTCATTGTCACCTCAACTGATGTAGGCTAATGGTCCACTTATACACTTCCAGTTCGGCACACACAATCGAGTCATTCCAAGTTATACCGTATATTAGAATTATTATCTTATGATCACTGTATTATCCGTTGAAGACAATGAATGGTTGAGCATATGACAAGTATGACAATCACATGATGAAGTTTTGTAAGCCTCTTGATCAACCAATTTCGTCTGTTTATACTTAACACGTGGAGCGTATGTCTACACATGTTAACAGTAAATCGGCAGAAAAGAGGTTAGTAGGGATACCGGAGCACATGGAAAAAGTGACCAATATATGCAAAGCTAAGATCTCTGGCAACGCCAAACGTGAGTAAATCGCAAATATTATATCTTTGCAGTATCGCATGCGTGCAACGAAATCACGTGCAAAATCAATCGAAACATTAAACAGAAAAAAATACATTGTATGTACGACAATACAGACACAATAATAATATTATTGTGATTAATTTGGGTAAGACCACATTAAGATTTTACGTAGGCGGCCATTATAACGTTTCTTTCATTTCCTGCAAAATTTGTTATACAATTTTCATGAAAATTTCACAACATATTTACTCTCCATTGACACAAGTGCTGTAGAAAATTCGTGAAATTATTTTACCTAGTTTTTCAGAAAAGTCCACCCGAACATGATACCCCTCAATTTCGCCCCAATCTGGTGATGGATTTTGAAATATTGGTGCGTTCTGCGAAATAGCTACTGTGCGAATACCCGAGTGAGTAGCGTATATTTATTACTACCTCGTAAAAGATCTGATGGAGTAGTACATTATGTATTCACGGAACCAACATGTCCCATGTTAAAGTGCTCGAAACAAATTCACACATCATACCAAAACGGTGTTTTTAAGGGAACTCGTACGAATCCTTAATGTGGTCTTACCCCAGACCACGAACGCCGTTGAACGTTCACTTTTCATTTGCTGAAAATGGTAACATAAACGCAACACTACAGCCCCTTGATTTAATACGACTCCCATAATATATTTTAAATCGTGTATAAAACGATGCTGACATATATCGGATATCCGTCCAGAAAGTTCAGCAACATGAGGCAGATGTAATTAAATCTATGTATTTTTGAAATATTTTACGCAGATTGATACGTAAAGTGAATGTCTTGCCCCAGGTGGTGGGCCGCCTTGCTTCATGCTATGGGGCAAGACGGCTTTTTGGGTACTCGGTGTACATTGCATATAAAACTCATCTGGGTTGTTTATTTATTGAAAACAGCTTTTCTATGTGTAACACATATATTTGTATATAATATGAACACAGTAAAGACATGTTACGTTAGTTTTTCGACGGGTAGTCGGAACGTTTTCCTTAGTTGGCCACGCTGCCTAAGCCTACCCTAATTCAGGCAGTCAATAAGATCCTTGTCAATTTATCTTCGGTTTGCTTTAATGCGTTTCCAAAAATGATATGATTCACTTTTACTTTCATTTGCCATTTACGTTGTGTCTTAGTTTGATCACCAATTGTTCACTTTTTACCAGGGTTGGGGCAAAACTGATACGTTTCAGTATTTTATGATATCGACGTATTGAATACCGGACACAACAAATATGTAAACTTTTCAATATATGTCAGTGTTGCGTCTTGATGCGGGTTTTATGTATTGATACTTAGAGAAATACGTGATTAGCAACAGTGTTTTGCTTAGGGAGTTCGTTTTGTTCAAGGGCTCACCTACTCTAAAATATGTACTACTAGAGTAATGCCCTACTTCCAAACGTTGCACTACGGGCGCACTGTCGACCGAGGGGACGATGGTTCCATTCCACCTGGCGTCATTTCTAAAATGTTGTCAATTTAGTTCACATCGCGTTGCCTGTTGTCGTTCTGAAAACACACTAAAAGCCGGTGGTGCCTTCTAGCTAGTGTTTATGGCAGGGGAAGTAAAATATCCAACAAAAGATGTAAACGTGTAACCTATCTAGGACACAATCTATCACTACTTCACTAGATCTTGCTCCCAGCCTCCGGGGTTTATTCCCGCTGGGGCGTGTGACAGCCGCCGAAAGCAATATCGTCACTGACTCCGTACTAGGGTATGTTGCTCTCCTCCTTGTCCCCTGCTGTACAGGGGGAGGGTCACGTAATGTAAATGTGATAACTCTCTGTGTCTTTTCCTTCCATATTTTCTGTCTATCGCGCCCTCTCTCCATCTTTCATCCTCCCCTGATCTTCTCATGTCCCTCCTTACGCAGTCCTCCAATATCAGCTGTGGCCATCCCTTTTCCTGTGTCCATTACGCTGTTCCGCCTCTGCTCATTAAATTATATAACATGAGGGACTAACAAAAATAACTTTCCGTGCATTTCCAAAAGTGTGATATTGGATGTAACATTTCTTAAAAAGAAACACACAATTATTATGTATATTTAAAATGCGCTGACATTAAACTCACTGGACTGCCACGTCCTGTCTTATTTCTCAGATAAGGACTAATGCTTGCATTACGTCCGAATGTCGTACAGTAAACATTCTGATGTTCGCTCAGTCCCAGCTGCTAACAATGTAACACGCTGCGAACGAGTAAACACTTCTTATGTAGTTCCCTAGCTCGGTGACATCACATTTAGGCATCCTGAAAGTCGCTACAAAGTACGCACAATCAAGGAAGGTCAGTCGAACAGGGAAAATGTGGAATGATTATTTTATTGAATGGTGGGAACCCGCAAGAGCGCTAAGTCAAGTCAGATGATGGAATGGTTGGCTTGTTCGAAATATAAATATACAAAAGGACATAGTACTTTTTACTACTCGAACTCTATGCCATTTTTTAGGCCAAGGTACACTCGCCTCTCTCTCTCTCTCTCTCTCTCTCTCTCTCTCTCTCTCTCTCTCTCTCTCTCACTATAGTCATTCTCGTCCTTGGCCCAATCACGTCTTACCTACCAATTGGCTATGCATTTAAAAAAACAAACGTTTTTATTTAGATTGATTAACTTTTTTCAGTGGACAAATTGAATCTTCAGCCATTCCCAGGTGATGACACGGAATAAGTGTATGTTGCAAGCAAATACCATAATTCGTGACTGCAGAAACTCATGGTTCAGATGGAACGAGTTTATGATGAAAATTAAGGATTGGTGCTAACAGCTGCACTTGGTTCGTTGTCCCGTGGGGGTGTAAGCTGGTAGTATTAATTCAAGCAATTAGGGTTATTATTCCGTTTTATTTCTCTGTGACAGTGATCAACACTAATTATCAGTGCCTAATCTACAGTGTTCCCTCGTTGATGTCACTTGTCATCTTGTGTTTTTATTTTTATTAAGTAAGAAAACTACTTTTATCAATATTACCACAACGTACAATTTGGTATTTTCTTAACTTCTTTGTCACGACAGTTGTTGAATGTACTCACGACAGAATGTGTCCTTGTCTGTGTTTTTTCCTAGCCGATTTGGGTTTTTTGCAATAAAGATTGGTCAGTGCCGACAGTACGAATGCCCTATTTCCCTAATCCTCGCAGATTATACGTCGCACGTCACGTAACAATCGGATCATCGTGGCTTCAGCTATTGTCGGACATCGCTCTACATGTAACTTTACACAAATGCACAAAGAATCGCATCAATCTTATTTACAGGACAATCCAAAACTAATATAAAAAAGGTGTAACGCACTGAACAAAATATATCGTTGAGCATGGATGGTATTTCACATAGCCGTGGGACCCAGACAGACTATGGGGCCGGATTCCCCAAAATGGTGGGTGTGAATATGGTGTGTATAGCTTTGCAACCAAACATACTAGGATAAACCAAAGCCGAGTTCACACTATTCAACAGCGGCCTAAACTTACATTACATGTCACAGATGTAGAGCATTAACGCATGAAGTAATGCAGCACTGCTGGTGAATCGGAGACGTTTTTGAACACGTACCATCTGGAACCATAAATCCGCAGTAATTAGATAAGAAGAGTGGCGTGGGTCCCACAAGGGCAATGTACTTCTGAAACACAGTGGACTTCGTGTCTCTTTTCCAAACGGTCTGGTATGGATTACGTCGTAATGTTGTTGAAACCAGAAAAGGCGCAGGCCGGTCGTACACTAGAAAAACTGGATGTTGGTAGACTACGAAGGACAGCCGTTTAAAAGAAAAAATGTCAACAAGTCATCATGATACCAGTCAACGAATGGATAGCATAGGATAATCACAGCTTTAATAGTGTAATAGTTTTAGGTGATTTTCTCTCGGACAAATCTGAACCAGTTGAGTTATGTTATGGTTTAAAACAAATTGCATTCATTATACTCATACTACAAATCCAGTTCAACAACAGTTCAAAAACATCGGTTACGCCTTCCAACATGCATAACATACATGCACACATAAAATATGTATTCCTACAATAACTCATGTGTACATTATCAAATAATGAACGTGTAGAACTGTTTCCATACTGTATATCAAGACACAAATAAAAAAAAACAATCATTGTTATTTATTAGTACCCAACTACATCAGCACAAAATTAATTGAGTGACATACACAAAACAGTCATCTGAATAAAATTAATTGTTAAAACGATAATTCTGATACATTTTGAATTGTCCCCCGCACATTACAACATTTGTCGTTTATTAGTACTTGTCTATGTCAGGACAAAAGAGTGAAATAGAGGAAGCAATTTTAAAGCTGATGCGTTGTATAAATTTACTGCAGCAGGTACTGTACCCAACTTCTTTGAAGAAGCGTCAGTCGGGGTTTCCCAGATACTCGTCCAGAAGCAGTGGGATGATTGAACGCGGAAATATATAATACAAACCATATTTTTTTCTGAATAATAAAAAAATGCCACATTGAACAACACATCAACAATCCCCACGTTTACCCTGTCTTGCTCAAAAACGTCTCTGATTCACCAGCAGTGCTGCATTACTTCCTCCGTTAATGCTCTACATATGTGACATGCAATGTAAGTTTAGGCCGCTGTTGAATAGTGTGAACTCGGCTTTGGTTTATCCTAGTATGTTTACGCCACACCAAGTCTTGTATCCATGTTAGACAACCACTGTAAACAATGGGCTTTTTGTAGTTCAAGAGTATTTACATATAAATAGACCCAACGTGGAAATAAGTAGTATAATGATATATTAGGATACTTGTAAAATACTACAGTGAAAACTAAATCAAAAGTTCCAACGTCTCCTCATTAGGTTTGCTTTGGTCTCAATTGAAAGATACCGATGACCCGTACCTGTATCTACAGCCATATGTCAGATCATTGATCAAGATCATCGTTCCGGACCTTGAAATACCGCGTTGTCGGTGGTTAACGTCATTGTTGTAGAGTTAATAAAAGTTAACAGTCGCCAGGCGAGAGGGGATGTCGTGGAAGTACTATCGACGATTAGGGACAGTGCAAGCTTTCTCCTTGTCAACGTTTGAATGTTTAAAACTTGATGAATTAACTGTAATGTAACTTGTAATGTCACACGCAGTTTCGTCAAGTTGCCCCGACAAAAGAGTTTGTACACATATTATATTGTGTGTGCCATCAAGAGCATTTCCTAAAATAAACACGTTTGTTTACAATGTTAATATCCTTTCAGTCTTTGTTCACATACCTCCAAAACAGCCATCGTTGCAGCCATATTTCATTCCTAGATCCCTTTGAATGTGTTATGTCATATAGGTTTACAGTTAGAAATTGACTATCGTCCCCGTAAAGCCTATTTTTGTATACTAATTTTACGTATTAATGTCCTCTAATACACACGGCTATAGGCATGTGTCAATCATAGTTCCCTCGGAAGGTATCCTTTGGAACTAGAAATTTACTAATGGCCCCTTAACGGGCATTGTTGTAACGAATTTCAGTTATTAGCATCTACACTCCTTCCAAGTATACATGACGCAAGCCAAGTTGCAATTAAGTCAGTGTATTATTGTCGAGATTCCTCTCAAACACATATGGCGGCAACCATGTTTCAGTCCTAGTTTCCTTGAAACTATCCTATTGTATACAATTTACAGTTATAAATTGACTAAAACCCTCTACCGGTCGATGTTGTAACTAACTTAACTAACTAACGTAACTAAGTATTATCCTTGACATTTCTGTCAAACATACACATATTGTGTCAGCCATATGTAAGTCCTAATGCACCTTGAATGTATACTGACATATACATTTTCATCTAAATATTCCTTCTAAGTACCCCTGTCGTCAGCAATTTGTCCGGCCTAGTTCATTTTTAAGCTATTTTTACTGGGACCTTTCTAATTTTGTGACGTATGTGAGTGGACTATTAATAAAATACGTGGACTACTGCTCGCACTATTGATTGCATTTACGGTTCCACTATTCCCAGGAAGAGTGTCGACGAATAGAGAGCCGGCATGCACTGTAGATGACGTTATTCTAACTAGTTACTTTGGTGTCCGTTGAGTGGCGCCGGATGTCCCCTATCTCTCATGGTTGCGCTTCCTAATAGTGTGATTTCTTCTAGATGACTCAACACCTCGCATAGGAAATTCGTTAAACCGTGTGGATGGCATGGCCACTCCCGCTATTTGTAAATTCGGAAAGTAGTTTCAATAAAGGAAGTACATCGCCGATAAAACGGCCGCTTCACAGACTTATCCTTTTTGCTGAATGTAGCGATACCTCATATTAAAATTTCTCAAAAATCATATAAGTCTCATGACAGCCCCACTGGAAGTGAATCACGAACAGATGGCTGCCTCTTGGAATTAAGATATGTCACGTTATTTTCCTTAGATGTTTTGGACATAAATAATTGTTCGATCTTAGGAGATTTGAAATTTACTTATGCGAACTGTTCGCTCCCCAACCTGACACGTAAAATCACTAGGTTGCACTTCTTGGTAGGTCAATAGGCCAGACTATGAATGATTGGTACGATTTTAAATGTTATGGATACAGGCGTCAATGTCAGCGCGTTCAAAAAAACAAACATCTAGAAAAGATAAGATTTTCCACTCAAAGATGGAAGTCGACCAAGTTAAAACTTCGACAGAATGTACACACCTTCAGTAAACTAACATGTAGAACATCAGACGTTCAGCAGGTATACAAGACAAAAAATCAGAATTAATTTAGAACTGAGAATCAATTTATTTGACCTATAAATACGATATATATACAAGGAATAACGTAAGTAATAGATAAGGTCGGGAGACTCCCTTTATGTTAAACATTTAGACCTAATACATTACAAATTATATCTTTTAATGTTAAAACTTGTGAATTATGCCTTATATTTAGGCCTTACCTACTATACACTATAGCTTGTACCTCATACCTTACACAACCTTACACACTATAAGCAATACCTTATACGTTATACCTTATACTAGTTACATCTTATACACTACACATTATACTTTGTACATTATACCGTATACATTACACCCTATACACTATACCTTGTACCTTATGCATTAAACTTTATACATTATGTATTATGCATTATACACTATTATTTTTACTTTCGGCATTCACGCATTAAAGTAGGAAAGTGTACCGCATTGAAAGCTGAAATCTTAGGAACTTACCACGTTAATACACCAACATAAGAAAATGTTACCATTCTAACGCGATAAAACGTAAAAAAAATTACGATCTTACCACTTTGACGCATTGTAGTATAACATTTTACCGTGCTGATACCCTAAAATCTTAAGAAGTTACGTCGGTGATACACAACATTACTAAAACATTAGCACTATATTGCACTAAAACGCTAACAAAATTACGAAAATACCGAGCTGACTCATTAAACTATGAATATGTTACAAATCTACCGCGCTTAAACGCTAAAATGTTCAGAAATTACCTCGATGATGCACTAACTTACTAAAATTCTACCAATCTACCGCGCAGAATCTTTAACAATGTACGAAGGTGTGGACAGTCAATAACCACACGATGAATTAATGTAATTTGTTATCTGAATTATGATCAAACTACAACAGTTACACAGAAAACGCAATGATAATCACGTTGCTGCGATGTAATGCAAACGTTGGTGCAACTTTAAAAAAAAGCATTATTTTGTGTAATAAATCAATTTATTTTATAAAATACACTGATTTTTATCTATAGAAATTTAGACTGACATGGCTTAACTTACTTAACACCTAGTTCAGCCATACCACATTTGCGACTCTACGTGAAAACGTGTGCTCGTGTGTGCGTGGCGTGAGCATGCGTGCGTGTATGTTACAACGGGAGACACTGGAATTAGTGTGCAATTTCAGTTTTCAGTATTATACAAATAATGTTATTTTTCAACTGGTGTTTATTAAATTAATCATTCAACCACAAATTGCTAAGTTACTGAAGAGGCTCACAATAAATATTTACTTGTAAATGTACAAAATATGTTCAAAAGAAACTTTGGTTCATCCCACAACTGCCGCCAAAAAGAAAATTATAAGGCAATCGTTTACGCTAACTAAACAAACAGCTAATTGTATACCAGTCTCTTAAGAAATTATGGAATATGTTTTAAATTCCATTTGACGACATATTATGTCTGATTGCCATAAAAACGCAGCTCAAGCCCCAATGTTACGTATGACCACTCGTGGTGTCGGCGAAGACAATTTTAATAACAGAAACGTATGTTAAAGGTTATAATTAAACCTACGATGTGTGGCAAAGCAATGTCACTCCCAGCGCGGACACGAGGAGGTGAAAATAAGTAGGCTAATTTCCAAGATGAATGAATATGCTACGTGGGGAATATAACTCCTGGTTGGTGGCAAGCAAACACAAGTGCCGAGATGCAAAATAACACACTGCAGGTCATGGGAATGACAATCGTGCAATAAATGTATAGCTGCTTGCAGAACATGGGATTTTTAGCATGCACTGCTTAGAGAATGAACGTCTTGTAATTTGCATAATGCGGGTTGACGAAAACTTTAAAAAAATATAATGCGTTGATGCTTCATCCATAACAACCATGCGCAAGAATTGTTTAATGCGAATTTGACAGCTAGTTTATAGTGTCATCAGTTTATGACACTGGGCTCCCAATGTCAACAGCTGAGCGATATGTTATATATAAGACATAACGGAGGGGCATACTATCCATTAGGGCAACGAGAGGATATTTGACGTATGCATTTATATATCTAGTATGTCAGGATGTGAAATAAAAACGCTAGCAACACAGTGCATATGGGCCACAGCGCAAGTCAAAGGTACACAAATGTACACCCGTTCTTTGACTTGTCACAATGATTGTTGTTATCAGCGTCTGTTGAAGACACACGATCCAAGTTACTCAATCAATATAAACACATAGGGTGTCTCCAAGATAGACGAAAACTGGAGACGACTGTTTTGTTAAACAAATTCCGAACTCGCCCTTGCCACTGCTTTTGCAAACGCGCCCCAAGTTCGCACATTTTAAACACAGTGGGGGCGTGATTTACCTTTACCGTTTTGTTTACGACATTAACTGCAATAAAACGTAATACCTCATATTGTTATGAAAATCTGTTGGCGTTTCTTGTGTGATATATTTAGCAATTTTCACGATCAAAGAGTAACACCACACGTCTCAAAGTGAAAACGCCAAAGAGAAAGTTCGGAAAGATAAATTGTTCGATGACAAGCCCACAAATGTGGAATAACTTGCCAAAATGTGAGCGGTAAACGGGAACAATAACGACATTCTTGAAAAAAGATTAAAACACATGTATTTTGCATGTATGGATATATGAATACGATTGCATGGCGCATATTGTAACAAATGCTCAAATAAACCTTATACTTAGTCTTAGAACAAATCTCGACGTATGTGTTTGTGTACGATGTGTACGAAATCAAACAAACGACATGTTAACTGGCATGGGTAAGAGGCACGAAGTTTAACGTCTGATAGAAGTTCATTAACTTTACTGACTTAATTTATGCCGGTTTATTTTTTAAATGTTGAAACACACTAAAATGATACGTGTTAGCAGACGTATTTTATTCATCAGCAATCCAGCTTCACTTACTGCATTTGTGGTTTAGGTTTGTGATATGTAATGTAAGTCTTGGCTGTTGTTGAACAGAGTGAACTCGATCTTGGTTTATATAATTTAGCATATATAATTTGGGGTCGGCGTCTTACACACCATATTGTTATGATGTTCACTCAAACTTTGTGGAATACATTCTTGCACCATGTCCGATTCCGACGCCTTGCATTACACATATACATGTATATCATGCATATACTTGCTTTGTAAAACCCAACAAATGTGGATGATGCTTTTCATTCTTTGAGCCATTGTGTAACAGTAAATGTCGACCGGACTTCGATAACACCTGAGGTCCCAAATGTTACGTAACGTCGTACACGTATAAACTGCAAACATTAGATACGTATCGCTTCTACAAAAAAACACGTCAGCGAGGAACAAAGTCTGACAAGGGCGCGTTCTGTCGTGAGTATATTTATCAACTTTGGGGAGAGGGACATATACGGTACGCTACCCAACCGTACCGCCAGGAGGCACTACCTCCGATCACGTGACTACACATAGATGAATTAACTACGAAGCTGAGACAGCCGCCATCTTATAATTGTATCCCACAACATCCCTTTTGCAAATCGTAGCTATGCCCCTGGCTAAGGGTGTAAGCCACATGATCTTTGTTCACTTTAGGCTTTGTTTTTTATATTTTACACTTTAATCTGATAATAACTATTATGACATAAATGGAATAGTATGTAACATAAGTAATATGGATTTAAGGACATTTATAAACTCAAATGGCAGCATAGACATGCCAAAAGGCCTATAATACCACCGACTGAAGATGCCAATTTTTTTGGATTTGCAATGCCAAAATATATTTATAGACAGTTCTTGCGTCAGAGATTGAAAGAGGATATTTACATGTTGATGGACAATTTCAGTGAGGACTCGTGGGACAACTGCTTCGATTCCATAATCAAGATTGTCAATCAAACATTATATACATCACTTGTTTAAGTACACATGTCATATTGCTGTGACACCTCGGGAAATACGTATCGACTTAGACTCAGAAAACTATCAATGTTACAGATAAAAGGTATGTATAACTTTAATTACCACGATACTACATATGTATTTTTCCATCTCTAAATTGTTTTTTCATTTCATGATTTAGTTAAATACAAGACTACGATTATGCTTTATAAAGCAAACAACCACTCTTTACATGGTCTTGTTCAAGCATTATTTGAACCAACCGCATGTGTGCATGATACCACACAAAGCAAACTTATCTATGTTAAAAAGGCAAACACAACCCTCAGACTGCAGTCACTCACCGTCAAGGACACATTTAGCAAACAAATTGACTCAGTTTCCCATACAATTTAAAAAGTATTCAAATTTTCTATATATTTGTGAATTGTTAATTGAAGAAGATGTTTGTTAAACCCATGTGTTAGTAATACAAGCACTATGGTAGCAAGTTTAAGCGTGAATTGTGAATATTATTATGTTACTTATTTATAATTCGTATTGTATTTATTCAGTTTTTTTAGTTTGAAGAGTGCATAGCAATATATAAGTCTGTGATTTCAGCCATGTCCTTTCAGCAGCAGCACACCATATTGTTTTATGTCCGTGTTGTGGTTGTTGTGGTTGCTGTTGTTAAATAAAATGTAAATCCAATTCCAGGCAATCAAAGCACGTTTGCGTTGAGTAGCGTTGTATTGAATTGCAAAAAATACAGTTTCGTATATCGTCAACGTAGATGTGTGCATACTTATAAACATGTCCATCCAGAGCATGGAAGAACCACAAAAGAGTCACCATACATTCAAACAATAATAATTGAATGTTGAAACAAAAACAAAACGAAAATAATGCTTTAGTAAAACAAAATGTATTTGTTTATTACATGTGTACTGAATGAAGATGGATGCACAGTAAATGGTTACACGTACTAAATAATATTATGTCATAATTGGTCATTTAGCATTTTAAAGCATTTACTATGCTTTATCAAGAAGCAAAGCAGCTTAACCGTTGTAAAAAGAAATGTTCCATGAAATGCACTTAGTAGTTTTATTATTATTCTGATTGATTTTTGTTGTGTACATTAATTTTCGTATCAGTCTAATTGATCCTTTTTTAGTTTATAACAAAATATATCAAGATGTTTCACTATGATTTAGCTCACCATTATTTTCGATTTTGACAAATAAATGATTTTTATATATTAAATGTCGGTAACGGTGTGGATAGTCAATAACCACATTGTCAAATCATTTTATTTTGTATCTGATCTGTGATCAAACTACAGCAGGTACACAACAAACGCAGTATTAGTAATTACACGGTGACGTAAGGCAAACGGTGGTGCCACATAAAGAGGCATTATTTTTTGTAATAAATAAACTTATTTTATATCCTACATTTAGTTGTTATATATAGAAATTTTGACATGGCTTAACTAACTTAACACCTATTCCAACAATACCACACTTGTGCGTATGTGTATGTGCGTATGTACTCAGCAGTGTAGATAGGTGAATGTGTGTACACGTACGCATTTGCTCGAGTGCGCGTGCGTACGTGTGTGTATGCTACAAAGGGAGACAGTTAAACTTGTGTGCAATTTCAGTATTACACAAATATGGTATTTTAAAACTGTTGATTATGAAATTAGTCATTCAGTCACAAATTGATAACATACCGTAAAAGGCTCACAGTAAATATTTCCTTGTAAATGTACAAAATATGTTAAAGGGAAACTTTTGTTCATCCCACAACACCCGCCAAAAAGAAAATAATAAGGCAATCGTTTACAAGAACGAAACAAAAAGCTAATTGTATACCAGTATCTTATGAAATTATGGAATATGTTTCAAATACAATTTGACGACAAAATAGGTATGATTGCCATAATGAAGCAGTCAAGGCCTGCCTAAAGTTACGTGTGACCACTCGTAATGTTGGTGAACTCGAAGAAGAAAATGTTATTAACAGAAACGTATGATAAACTTATAACTAAACCTACGATGTTTGGCAAGACAAGGTCACTCCATACGAGTACACGACGAAAATGAAAATAAGTTTACTTTCTTCCCAGATGAATGAGTACGCTACGTGGTGAATCTAACTCCTTGTCGGTGGCATTGCATAAGAAAAACTTGCAAACACACAAGTGCCGAGATTCAAAATAACCTACCGCAGGTCAGAGATATGACAATCTTGCAATAAATTACTAGCTGCTTCCGGAAAATTGATTATTTAGCATGCATTGCTGACTAAGCGAGTGAACATATTGTAATTTGCATAATACGGGTAATAAAAAACTGTTACATAGTATAATGCGTTGATACTTCATCCATAACAGCCGTGCGAACGGATTGTTTAATGCGAATTTGACAGCTAGTTTACAGCCTCATCAATTTAATGACACTGAGCTGAGCGATATGTTTTATATACGACACAATGGAGCGGCGTACCGTCCATGAGGACAGCGAGGGGAAATTTGACATATGCATTGATATATTAAGTACGCCAGGAGTGTGAAATAAAAACACTAACAAAACAGCATTACGATACATATTTGCCGCAGGGCAAGTCAAAGGTACACACGTCAATGTCTGATTGTTTGTTTTGTTAAACGAATTCAGAACTCGCCCTAGGTAATGCTCTGTATTTACTTGAGTCGTTTTCATTCTCCTCTCCATCCCCATCTTCATTCATTTCATCCGTTTTTAATATGTGATAGAGATAATTTTTCTCTAGACCACCAAATTGCACTAAGAAATAATTGTTATCAATCATATTGGAAAATTGAATAAACAATAGTGCTCTGTGTTTACAGGACACATCATATAAACATAGACTAGACGTTGTGTAAGAGCTGCACAAGCTATACCCTGAGCATTAGATAACTACATTTTATAAAAGAGAATATTCCGCATGCATGTATAACACACTGTACTTATTGCATCAGCGCAAAAAGCGTAAAAGTAAATTACAGCATATGTATTGCCACAACATGAACGTAGAGTGAGAATAGGCAAATAAGTATATAGAACAAAACACAACATGATTATTAAGACACTTATGTTTGAGGAAATACTATACATAGTGCACTGTCCCCCAAAAAAAAATATGTAAAGTAACTAACACTAAACGTAGTGAAAAGAAAATGTATAAACATTGCCCTCCCCAAAATTGAAAACAACGTGAACATTGACCGTATATCAATACACATAGACGCACACCATATACATGTACCTGTAGACTAAAATGTAGATCATATGAAATTGCACTATTTAAATAAAACGTCATTTTATGTGGAGCAGTTCGCTCAAGAATAAAGTTAGCAAAACAGCATATATAAAAAACATTAAATGCTTTATAGAAAACATAATTGGTACTATAAAGTCCTTTGATAACATTTTGTAAGTGAGCCTATGTAATAACGTTAAGAAGGCAATCAGAATAAGTAGGTCTACTATATTTTTTATTTATTAAAGCAAACAGTTAATTATGTTTATTGAGTTATTACCATTTCAAGAATAAAGTATTTCGTATGCACAAAATAATAGCACGACACCGCGGCTGTGCATATAAACAGTGCCGTGCGCCATATATCATGATAGCCTCGATACTAGTTATAGCCTCGATTATAGATCATGAACAACAAAAAGAGCGCTCTAAGTCACACAATATGTTTACGTGCGTAAAAATAATCATGCAAGTTATTCCATTTTATTTTTAATATGTATACTAACAATTAAACTGGAAAACATTTCGTTTACTAACGCAAACCACCTTAGTAACAACGCGGAATCCTGGCACGCACCTATTCTGGGCCCGCTACCGTCGCGGGTCGAAAGTATGCGGTGAATCCTGGCACTGGTGAATCGGGGCCCGTGACACCGGCTTCGCAGTGGATCACTCGCGGTGATCGCCATTTTGCTATAGCTGCAGCCAGCCTATGGAACCGACTGCCGGACTGTGTCAGGATGGCAAAGACACAGCCACAATTCAAAACACTTCTTAAAACCTTTTTAGAGTGGACTTTATTAAATGCACTTACCCTTATTTTATGTAATTATTATTATTATTTTTAAATTATTGATTACATTTAAATTTACTTTTTTTTCTATTGTTTAATACTTATCGTATAATATCAGCGTAGTAACATCTTTTTCCTATTTTAGTACGTGAGCGTCATAAATTAATAGCAAATTTTAGCGTCACTACGATAGCCTAGTAACATTTTCTGCAGAGGTGGGTTGCTTAATTTTCGCTCGATAAACCAACTTTTTCTGAACCTAATCCTAAATAGTTAATGTTTTACCCACTAGATGGCTCCACCATGTGACGTAATGCTCCAGTTTTCAACTAGGGGGCGCTACGTCTGAAGTGTCGTCGTATCGGAAGTCTCGTGCCTGCCATGGGTGCACTTGCGGTTCCACCATTTCCTGGAAGTGTGTCGACGAATAGAGACCCGGCATCCACGGTAGATTACATTACTCTAACTATTTACATTGGTGTCCGTTGGATGGCGCCGGATGTCCCCTATATCTTATGGCCGCGCCAACTGTTAATATCAACGGTAGTCGTGCAATCGGAAGTGAATCGTTTGAAATATGGCCGCTTCCTAATAGTGTGAATCTTCTAGATGACGCAACCCATCGCATAAGAAATTCGCTATTTGTAAATAAGGAAATACGTTTCAATACCGGATGCACGTCGCCGGTAAAATGGCTGCTTCATATACTTATCCTTTCTGCTAAATGAAGCGACACCTCATATTGAAATTTTTCGGAAGTCATACGGGTCTCATGACCGCCCCATTGGAAGTGAAACAAACTATGTTGTGTCTAATGCATTTTAAAGTATGATGTGTAGTGTATAATGTGTAACTAGTTGAAAGTATAATGTACAATCTATAGTGCATAGTGAGTAAGGCCTAAGTATAAGGTATAAGGCAAAACACATAAGTTATAGTGTATAGTGTTAAAGGTATAATTTATGATGTATAAAGTCTAAAAGTTTAAAGTGATTTTTTTCTGATTTTCTACATGTTTGTTTATTGAACGTGTGTACATTCTGTCGAAGGTTTAACTGAGTCGACGTTCCATCTTTGAGTGGTGTTTCGTCTTGAATGTCTTTTGAAAATCTAATCTTTTCTAGATGTTAGTCTTTTGAACGCGCTGACATTGGAGCTCTTATCCATCATTTTTAAAGTCTTATCCATCATTCATAGTTTGACCTATTGGCCTACCAAGAAGAGCCATCTAGTGACTTTACGTGTCAGTTTGGGGGGTCCACCAGTTCGAATAAGTAAATTTCAAAAATCCTATTATCGAAAAATGACTATGTCCAAACCATCTAAGGAAAATAACGTGACAAATCTTCATTCCAAGAGGCAGTCATCTATTCTTGTTTCACTTCCAATGGGGCGGTCATGAGACCCGTATGATTTCCGAGAAATTTCAATATGAGGTGTTGCTTCATTTAGTAGAAAGGAAAGTATATGAAGCAGCCATTTTACCGGCGACGTACATCCGGTATTGAAACGTATTTCCTTATTTACAAATAGCGAATTTCCTATGCGAGGTGCTGCGTCATCTAGAAGATTCACACTATTAGGAAGCGGCCATATTTCAAACGATTCACTTCCGATTGCACGACTACCGTTGATATTAACAGTTGGCGCGGCCATAAGATATAGGGGACATCCGGCGCCATCCAACGGACACCAATGTAATTAGTTAGATTAATGTAATCTACCGTGGATGCCTGATCTTTATTCGTCAACACACTTCCAGGAAATGGTGGAACCGCAAGTGCACCCATGACAGTCACGATACTTCCGATACGACGACACTTCCGACGTAGCGTCCCCTAGTTGAAAACTGGAGCATTACGTCACATGGTGGAGCCATCTAGTGGGTAAAACAATAACTATTTAGGATTAGGTTAAGAAAAAGTTGGGGTAAATCGAGCGAAAATTAAGCAACCCACCTCTGCAGAAAATGTTACTAGGATATCGTAGTGACGCTAAAATTTGCTATTAATTTATGACGCTCACGTACTAAAATAGAAAAAAGATGTTACTGCGCTGATATTATACAATAAGTATTAAACAATAGAAAAAAAGTGAATTTAAATTTAATAAATAATTTAAAAAAAATAATACTAATTACATAAAATAAATGTAAGTGCATTTAATAAAGTCCACTCTAAAAAAGGTTTTAAGAAGTGTTTTGAATTGTGGCTGTGTCTTTGCCATCATGACACAGTCCGGCAGTCGGTTCCATAGGCTGGCTGCAGCTATAGCAAAATGGCGATCACCGCGAGTGACCCACTGCGAAGCCGGTGTCACGGGCCCCGATTCACCCGTGCCAGCATTCACTGCATACTTTCGGCCCGTGACGGTAGCGAGCCCAGAGTAGGTGCGTGCCAGTATTCCGCGTCGTTATTAAGGTGGTTTGCGTTAGAATACGAAATGTTTTCCAGTTTAATTGTTAGTATACATATTAAAAATAAAATGGAATAACCTGCATGATTATTTTCACGCACACAAACATAGCGTGTGACTTTGAGCGCTCTTTTTGTTGTGCATGATCTGTAATCGAGGGTATAACTAGTATCGATGCTATCGTGATATGTGGCGCACAGCACTGTCTATATGCACAGCCGCGGTGTCGTGCTATTCTTTTGTGCATACGAAATACTTTATTCTTGAAATGGTGGTAAATTAATAAGCATAATTAATTAGTTGCTTTAATAAATAAAAATGTAGTAGACCTACTTATTCTGATTGCCTTCTTAAGTAAAAATGTTATGTTTATTTATCTTTTATTTGATGGATAACTATTTGCACACATTAGGGCACAGCATATTGTGTGATACAAGTGGTTTTAATTGATATATATTATATATATATATATATATATATAACGCTTACAATGGGTGCCACTGGTTCACATACAAATGAATTACAATATGTATGACCGGTTTCCTCTAGGTAAATTCCTAAACATGTTATTAAAGTAACTTGATTTATACTAATTACATTTATTTTAATTATATCATGATCATCGTCTTATTTTCAGGAGTAAATATAATAAATTAGTTTTATTTATGTTTAGTGATATTTTGTTACAATGAATCCTTGCGGATATCATATTGTGTTCTGACTATATTTCTTCAATAAGCCTAGTACCATTTGTGTGTAATTGAAACCTATTTGTGCCATCTGTAAATAACATATTTATTGTTTTAACAATATTGTTTTAATATAACATGAACAGAACTGGACCTAGCATAGATCTTTGTGGAATAACACATGTGGCTGTCATTACTTCCGAATCTGATTGATTATACAAAATCTGTTTTCTACTTAATTTCTACTGTAGACGTACACCTCTTATTCATAACAACTGAGTTTATTATGTACAATATCATGTTCTGTGGTGTACAATTTAACAAATCCAATCCAAAAGTCATCTAGGCTAAACAACTAGCCAACCAACCGATATTTGGTGTTATTAGCAACACATTCAACTGACTGGATTGAACTGTCTTCAGTCATTGCCAATATATTAATATACCATACATCGACAACTTCATAAAAGAAACATTTAAGCACACTCATAGCCAATCTTGCTGGCTACTAACAAACTAACCTATGCGCACACTCAACATCTCATTTTCTTCCCTCAAAGGCCAACTATACCAACCAACAGCACCTATGAAATATGCATTCTCTCTGTGCGTTGGCTGAATTCATAAATGTAACCCACCATTCCAAAATGAGACACTTCTTACTGATGGTCATTACGAGTTATGAGCCGTCACTGTCACAATTTGTTATTGAGTATCCATCGTGAATAGACAAATCTGTCATGTGTTAGTTGTGATGTGAACATTGTAAAAATGTTATGAGCCGTCACTGTCACAATTTGTTATTGAGTATCCATCGTGAATAGAAAAATCTGTCATGTGTTAGTTGTGATGTGAACATTGTAAAAATGTTACCAGCATGTGTTTCGTACTGAGTTTTGTGACAAATGTCAATTTTTTATTGCTGACAATGCTCTAAGCTATGGCCAACAGTGTGAAACCACAAAGTGAAAAATCACAGCCGACAGAATTAAAACCAGTCAAGAAAGTAAAAACCATAGCCAGCTGAGAGAAAACTTTGAAACTGTTTTTCTTGAAACCATAATTTTTCATGTTTAACATTAAAATAACTATATATCTGGAAGTAATGAGAATATAGTTATTATTGACGTATGAATTTCTCGAGTAGCGTCTTGTTTTGGCATGGTGGGACACAAATGTTGTGCATTAAACTTTCAACACTGTTTCTCAAAACATGAATTCTTCCACTAATCAATTCAGCAATGAATAACTTTGCCAACAATTTATTTACAAAGTTTCCATTAGTAGCTTGCATAGATCTTTGAGGAACATTATCCTCCTTTTAGTAATTTTTTGGCCAGGTTGCACACATTACACAGTCTTAGTTCGCTGTACAGTATAACCACCTTAAGAGAATAGTTGCTTGATGATAAATGATCAAAAATTTACACAGTGACAGGGTGCCAATTGGCAGGGGTAACTACATTGTGAGGTTCTACTATACTCTCTTAGTACATTTCTACTGTATTCTCTTAGTACAGTTCTACTGTCTTAGTACAGTTCTACTGTATTCTTTTAGTACAGTGTGTGCAGTAGAACTGTACTGGTTTTGTTACCAGTTCGGCACACTGCAAGTGCCACCATGAAAAAAAAAATTCGCACTCCACCCAATCTGTGTAGTCTCTATTGGGCTGGCAGGTGAGATTGCAGCAAGAATCACTGCTGCCCTCTTCCACCAGTCGGGGGGTCACGAACTCTCGGTAGTGAGAAGCCTGGGCCTAACCCATCAAGCCAACTGCCACACCCTTTGCCAAAGCCTCACCTTTCTACAGTAGTAATTATTTCTTCATTTAGTAATACTGTTTAATAAAACTGTAGTCAATTATGGTGTTATGCCTGATCTGATTGTTTAAGAAATTTCTAACACTAGGCTTTAGGCTGGAGATGGACCAGATAAATTAATTTGAACCATTTTATTTACTTGGTGCTAGTGATCAAGTACTTGATAATTACTTGTAAAATTTGAAATGTATAGAGGTTAGTAGTACAACATATAATATATGGAATGGACTGTGATTAAATAAAAACAAAACTAGATGGCGGCTGACCAAGCAAAATGTGTAAATACAATAATTTTTCTACAATTACGTATTATAAGAAAGACTTACCATAAGGACAAATATACCACAGTTTGAACCGTCTGCTTGCTGCTTGACTGGTTTCCCATTCAGCAAGTTCTGTTTCGACAGTCTTCGCGCGCATCTTCATGTAGCTCCTTCAATTACAATGTCATAAAAATACAGGCAAATTAGATGGGTGCAGTTACATACGGCTTCCTACAACCATTATTTTACATTTACATGTTTTTCATAACATACACACGCACGCACGCACGCACTCATACACACAAACACACACAATATGAACTAGTTTTGACTGTGTTGTTGTAAGGTTCATTGTAATAATATTTGCAGTGCAGAATACAAGTACTTTGTTCTTTTTTCATGTTACACATACATATTTTTGGGAAAAGCACAATTTCACATGGATTATTGTGTTCATATGAAAGGGCTTATATAGTGCTATATAAATTATAAATTAGTACTCACTTCCAACCATCAATGGATGTAGAGACAGCTTTGTCATACATGGGAGAGTTGAGCGAGTTCAGGACACACACTTGACGGCTATGAGTGTTGGCAACAAGGAGCACCCAATGTACTCCTGCATCAACTTGGAGTGGATTTGTGGATGCGTTACAGCATACAGGCACAACCACATACTTGAAACTGGCCAAGTGCACCAGAGAAGCATGGTTACTTTATAGTAACTGTTGTATATATTGAAATAAAGATAAGTTACAAAGAAACATGTTTAATATATCATAGCAGTTAGTGACTTAGTATAGTAGTGGTAGTTGTTGTACTAATAACAATAGTAGCAGTAAACATTTTATTTCACGATGTTGGTTACTGTTACATTCTCAGTTCTAATTAAACATGTTTACATAAAATACACAATTCACAATATATATATATACATACATATAAAGAAATAAAAACAAAATTTCAGTACAATAAAAAAACAATCAACTAATCAAATTTATAAAGAAATATAAAAAAACATTAATATATGGAAAATATCAACAGTGTAATTGGAGCAATCTTAGTCAGTGTTATCACTAATTATTCTCAAACACATGAATAACGAATCATATAGTTCTATGAAAGACACATTTACCAACAGTGGCCGGGTGCTTCAAAACCAAACTTTCCATTGACCACAAGATGACCAGGTGATAACTAATTATAATTACCAGCCGACTTCTAGGCTGGTCATAAAACTAGGCTGCACACGAATTGAGAGAGCAGAGATAGGAGAAAGTTTAAACAAAAAAGGAATGCTGCAGTCCATGTGTTGTCAGATGACAAGTCATGTACACATAGGCACAACAAAATTCACACACTCCGGGCAAATGCTACCCCGGGCAAAAGCTCCCCTTTCTACCCTATTTCTGCCATGGGCACGGCAGAAATACTTTTCTGCTCGGCAGAAAACCAACCCTGCAATTTAGTTATATGATTTTGAAACTTAGATTTATTTACTTAAATTCCTGAACAGCTCTTGACATATACACGTTACATTAACATGTGTAGACATTTCCTTTCTTATCTCAGTTTTGGTGGATTGAAGATCATTTTATAATCTAAGTCAATGGATATGTATACACTGTACATTCATTTTTAGGGAAAGTGCCCTTGCAGGATCTTGCCCAATGCCTTTATTTAAAAATTTTGCCTAGCATAAATTTATTAAAATACACAAAAAATAAGCCATTATTTTAAAATAAGGGATTTTACTCATTATGTTGTCATTTCCACGGCAAATATATATTCATGTAATCAATTAGCATGCATCATTTCCACAGCACCAGAAATAATTAGTCAAAGTCGATTAATTAAATGTTGAAAATAATAACTGTTTGCTGAGCATTTCCAATTCAACATCAATGTAATTACAAGAGGAGATGCAATGTTTCGGTCAATAAGCCCATGCCAGGGGTAATTTTGCAAAAAGTGCAATACCAGTTGGGATCGAACCAACAACTAAAACCAAAACATTAGCATCTACTAGTAATGACACACAAAAATTGTTTTATAAAGTTTATAAAATTTATAAAGCAATTACTCCAAAAGGCAAGCTGATTCTCTTTGAAAGACTTTATGGTAACCTCTCTCTTGGCCTAGGCATTGCCAGGTGTGGTCAAACAGCATTAGTGACTGATGTCAGAAATAATGTGGAAACAAATTAACAAGAGTTCTGAGCACTATTTCCTACAGACAGTGCAATATAAGTTAGTAAAATCAAAACGTTCTGAGTGAGAGAAATGTCAAGTGAAATAGTAACTAAATCCTTACAAAAATCACTTTACCAATACGATAATAACGTTTTATATCCATACCTTCGGCCAAAATTTCAATGTTTGATAGTAAAGATTTTATAAATTTGAGTTAACCGAATGAAAGAAATATGAGCGTGCAGAGAAATCGCGTCGACTTGGACTTTAGAGAAGTAGACTTATGCAAATTATTTTATACCATCTGAGATACAAAGACAGCCAGGGTTGAGGAAAAAGAGTTGACTTAAATGAAAATTGACTTAACCGAGTTCGAGTTATGTGGAGTGCCCTGTACTTCCTTTCTTTATTAAAAAATCATCAGTACATGTATTTTTCATAAATACAAAACACAGTTCTCAATAACCGAGTTCTATTATTTTGCAGATGCAGCATGTGTCCAGAAAGTGACGATCAAACAATGTGTCTTTGTGCGGTCTGTTTTTGTTGTATGCAGTCAACATCGGAGGAGTCGGTTGTTTTTCTTGTTCAGACATCGTACAACAGTGTTTCAACTTCATGTACTGATCATCCTCTAAAACGTAGAACATAAAATAAGTATAATAAACAAACACTACATAACATAATACATTCCATACATAGTATCTGCCACCTTTATAAAATCTCCAGGCACTATACAAACCCTTAGAAGGGCACAAAGAACCAGTAGACAGTAGAGTGGTGGTTAATAATTATGCCGTAAATCAATACTTTTGTAGTAGAAGAGACAATTTAGGTTTACTGCTAAATTGGGTCTAACAATTGTTATTATTTAGTTATCAAATGGGTATACCGTCATTTGGGATATAGTTAGCCAGTTTCTTGATGCCCTAACATTGTTCTGTTCGAAGTAAACATAACACTGAAAATTATGTATGAAAAAAAACAGTTAACCATTTCAGACATTAGGTCATTGAGTCAATTAATCGAAGCTAAATTTCATAATATATTGTCGTTATCAACCTTACTTTAAATTAGACCCACGTATATGGTTACTGTGGGATATTCCTCTGTATAGACGTCACCGCACAAATGTGAAGAAGATAATATATGAGCATTAAATTACCTTGTACAGAGGTCACCACGCTATTGTGAAGAATAAGAAGTAACAAACAGTTGTTTCATAGCAATGAACATAGCATACCTTTTTCGGGAAAACAATACATTTCATAGAGTTTGCAGCAAAGGAGTTGGCCTGGCCTTCTGAGTCAATGTTTCGTCGACTAAGTGTACCGCATTTTTTTCAGCTGAACAGGAGATTAAACAAATCAAATAATTTAACAAAGCATTTACTAATACAGTGTCTGATCTTGTATAACAACCATGTGACACGCACTTACACAGCAGATAGGATGCACGATTTTGGGCTGTAGGCGTCTCTTGAGAGACTTTCTGTTTCGGTCTATTTAGTAACTCTAAGTAGGCCTACTTCACTCAAAACAACTTTTGTAAGAGTTTGTTTGCATGACGTTCAAATAATTTTAGAATAGAGAGCTGAATATAGATATCTTGTGAAAGTATGATCTGCTTTTGTTGACACGACAAAAATAACTAGTACGAAGGTAGTACGAATTTTATTCTCAGCAGCATAATCATACGCGGAGCAGCTGTGCGAATAACGTCGTCCTTTCGGGAAACGTTTTGTTGTGTTTAATGAGAAACAAATTAAGACTAAGTTTATTTGTATTGTGTCAGTTGATTAATAGTTAGGACTATGGATCGCTAAAATTTTACCCACTGTCTATTTCGTATTTATTGACCGCTTTGTGTATCGCATTCCTGATGCGTTTGTCGGCTACTGCCAGTCCTGCTCCTGGTCGTTGTGCCCCATGCACCAAATAATGCTTCAAGCATGTCATATACATCACGTATTTGTTGTCTATGTCCTCCATTCTCACCATGCCTCCTTAAAAACACGCATAACTAAATAAATCGACGTACAACTAATTCACATAAACTATACAACCGCGGATACTTCTGGCATGGCTGTGAAAAACGTGACGTCACATCTCATCAAAGTGCCTACTGCGCATGCGCAGTATGCGTTTTGAGGAATCCTGGCACGGCTGAATCGGGGCCCGGGACACCGGTACTGACAGTAGAAGCAAAGACGCAGTTGCCGATTCGGTTTACGTCGGTTCAGTAACTCCGCGAGATAACTCGGTGCCAGGCCATGCATCACAGAGTACACAAACACAAGCACTTTATATGTCGGGCGCACACATATAGGTAACCAACGCAGGTGCCGCAGCACTGGAGTGACTTGGTCGTACTTCCTCATACGGCAGACTAGGCGGACTGCGCAGTTTTGCACATGATGCAAACGCTGCAGCGTTGTCTACGGAAGGCCATACAGTAATGAATTTGCATAATCGAAGCGTGAAGTCACGAGTGCGTGCACCAGGGTTTTGCACGCATCATCAGTGATGCTTAGCCGAATTTGTCCAATGTTGCGAATCAAGTGGTAGCACGGCTTTGTTATCTGTGCAACCTGTGCTTCCATAGTATGACCGCTTTCAAGTATGACATCTAGGTTGCGTACGGATGACTTCGGCACAACCCGGTGTCAGCCAATTGTCACGGAATTATCGGAGGGCAAATTGTTTCGTTGTTTTGAGGTGAGGAAGATGACTGCCTCTGTCCTCTCGGTGTTCAAATTAAGTTGGTTTCGTTCAAACCAATCGGTCACCTCCGCTACACATTGTTCAATCTTTGTAATTGCTGCAGTGATGGGTTGATCGTACTCCACTGTCATGTAAATTTGCGTGTCATCCCCATAACAATGATACTGCATATTGCGATGTCATTCTTTACTCGCAGGAGTGCCGTAAAGTGGTCATGGCGGTATGCTGATTGAAAATTATCCCGCAAAATGTTCATATCAAGGTGATTGTTGAGTTGTCTTGCGATCACTTTTTCAACACATGTTGACACAAACGGCAAGTTCCAAACTGGGCGGTAATTGCACAAAGCATCTTCATCAAGCATCACTTTTAGGACTGGTCTAACGACCGCATGCTTGAACAAATCAGGAACAATTCGACTTTCGATGGAAATGTTTATTATCGAATTGATCATGGGTACCAGTTCTGAAGAACATAGTTTAAAGAGGCAGGCAGGTAATGAGTCTAGTCCGCTCGACTTACACGGAGCGACTGCGACCAATCTTGTGACGTCTGATTCAGTGACTTCTGTGAAGCGTGTCAACACAGCACCACGAAAAGCATTGTTGTCACTGAATGCAGCCGCCATCGCATATGAACGGTCACCTCCACAGTGGACTACGCTTTGCTGGATGTCATTCACTTTCGTCACGAAGCAGTTGCCGAAACGTTGCGCCAAATCACTCGAAGACACATACAACAGCAGTTTCGCAAAGCCAGTGTATCCCATGAGGTTTTTTGTGATGTTGAAGAGCTGCTTTTGGTCATTCCCACAACTCGCAATATTGTCGGAGTAGTAACTACGCCTCATGATGAGTAACATATGATTTACGGCCACATATTGAGCCCAATATGCTTGGCGGTGTACCTCGAGGCCACTACGTTGCCAAGTCCGGTCCGCTCGCCGTCGGTTCTTCTTCTCACGCCGAAGTTCGTCGGTGTACCACTGTGAGTTAGATTTCAAGGTTATGGTTTTCTAGAGCAAGGGAGCGTGGTGATCATTAATCCGACATAATCCAGTGCCGTATGCTTCCGCCATTGTCTCAAAAGGTCCATCATTGTAAAAAACCGACAAAGATGTAACACCTTTGCCAATATCGGAAACAATAAAGGTAATTATGCCCACCAGAAGACGTAACTTCACACATGAATTACCCACTATGAGACACTACTGCGGACTGATTTCACATTTCCCATGCAACAATTAAGCTAAAATTAGGGCTAACAAATTAGAGTTATTTACAAAACACGTTCAGGCTTGTGCGGGAACCAGCTCGAGCAGTTGTCGTCACGATCTATTTATAACACATAGTCACCTATACGATAAAATAGCGTACGTACAAAACGTGTTCACGTTGCCCGAAACTAGTGAGCGCAGATGTCCATGTATTCTATTTAACAAGATTTAACAAGATTGCCACCCAGAGAATTAACTCTAGGTGGCAGGTGGAAAAGGAAGCCCTTTGGCTTATCGAGAGTCCAACCCTTTTATTTATGTGTATCTCGCCCTTCTGAGGTATATGTCAATTTTAACGTATTCACGCTACTAGCACCCACACAATCAGCAGATAATGTGTTCCATTCATTTACAATCCTTTGTGAAAATGAGAACTTTTTTATATCCAATCTACACTGCTCCTTTGCTAATGTAATTTCATGTCCTCTAATCCTTATTTCTTTCTTAACTGAAAAATAAAATTCCTATAAATATTTTCATAACCATTCATTATTTAAACACTTCTATCTGATCTCCTCTCAATATCCTGGTCTTTAGTGTTGTTAAACCACATTTTTAGTCGAATTTCATAACTCAGTTTTGGTATCATTTTAGTCGCTCTCCTCTGTACTCTTTCTAGCATATCAATGTCCTTCTTGCAATATGGTCTCCATGCCTGTATACAATATTCTAAATGAGGCCTCATTATTGTTTTGTTCAGCGGTATTACTAGCTCTTTTTCCTTATACGCTATATTTCGCTTAATTAATTCAAGGATTTGATTTCCCTTCGAAGCTGCAATTCCGCACTGCTCTAAAACCTTCATATCAGCACTAATAGTTAACCTAAGTCCTTTTCTTTTACAGTAGTACTTAGTACAATACCACCCACTGTATATTATACATCTTCGTTCCAGTGTCCTGTGTGGAGGCATTTGCATTTCCCGAAATTGAACAACATTTGCCACTTTTCAGACCATTTAATCAACCAGTCAAGATCATCTTGTAAATGGTGTCTATCTCCATCATTTTAATCCTTCTATACACTTTTGTATCATCCGCAAATTTCAAGACCTTGCTCGTTATATCATCATCCAAATCGTTGATATATATTAAGAATAATATAGGTCCTAGTACTGATCCCTGTGGTACCCCACTCAATACCGATTTCCAGTTTGGAGCCTCCCCATTAACTACTACTCGTTGTCTTCTGTCAATCAGCCATTTTTCTATCCAGTTTATTATATCATTTTCTATGCCATGGGCTTATAGTTTAAGCAGTAATCTTTGATGTGGTACTTTGTCGAAATTTGTAATGAAAATCTAAGTAGATTATATCTACTGGTGATCCCTCATCTACCCACTTAGTGATGTCTTCCAAAAAATATAACATATTTGTTAAGCATGACCTCGCTTTTAAAAACCCATGTTGAGATGAGTTTATTAAGTTATGTTTAGTAAGAAAATCCACCTTGTGATCTTTAATTAGTCTTTCTAATAATTTGCAAATCACTGATGTTAAACTCACTGGTCAATAGCTCTCGGACCTGTTTCTCGAACCTGTTTTAAATAACGGTATAATGTTTGCCTCTTTCCATTCTAAAGGAACCACTCCTTCTTCTAATGACAAATTGAAAACTGTTGCAAGTGGTACGCTAATTTGTTCTACAATTTCCTATAGTAGTTTGGGCGGAATCCCATCCACTCCAGGTGATTTATTATCCTTCATAGCCCTTATTTTCTTAGCTACCATTTCCGAGGTTACAATTAACTGTCCAAAATAATCTGAATCTGCCCCCCTTGAACTTAACCTCTGGTACTGGCAGTGAACTAATATCCTCCCTGGTAAACACTGGAGTAAAAAATAATACTCCTTCAAGTCTTTTGCCATTAAGAATCCATCTGATATTATATTTCCAGCACTATATTCTAGATGACCGACCTTATCCTGAACTTTCAGTTTGCTTCGATCATACGCATAACAAGTCTTGCTGTCATGTTTTATATTACTAGCTATTTTTTTTTCATAGCTTCTCTTTGCATTTCTAGTTTCAGCTGTAGCTTGGTTAAGTGCTTCTTTATAAATGTTGTAGTCTTAATCATTTCCAGTACATCTATATGACTTCCACATCATTTGTTTATACTTAATTTGTCTATAAGTGTTTCTTTTTGGACCGTTTCCCTTGTTTTTTGAAGGGTACAGATCTATCGACTATGCACTTAATTTCACTCTAAGATATTCTAGCATTCTGTTGCTGTCTTATGCTTCAGTGTGTTATTCCAGTCTATCTTTGCTAAATATTTTCTCATGTCCTTATACCTTCCTTTGTGAACATTTCTCCTATACTGCTTTTTATTATTCCTTTCTGATTTTATGTTGATGGTAAAATGTATCTGTTAGTGATCACTACTCCCCAGTGGCTCACATATCTTGACATTGTTACAACGTCGACCGCTCGATGGTTTTTAGTCAATTTCTAACTGTAAAATTATATAATAGGATAGTTTCAAGGAAACTAAGACTGAAACAAGTTTGCCGTCATATGTGTTTCAGATGAATATGGACAATAATACACTGACTTAGTTGCAATTTTGTTTGCATCATGTATACTTGGAAGGAGAGTGGATGCTAATAAGTTAAATTGGTTATAACAATGTCCGTTAAGAGGTCATTAGACATTTATAGTTGTAAAGGATACCTTACGAGGGAACTATGATTGACACATGGCTATCGCCGTGCGTACTAGAGAACAACAATACGTAAAATAAGTTATATAAATAAGCGTTACGGGGACTTTAGTCAATGTATAACTGTAAACCTATATGACATAATACATTCAAAGGGAACTGGGAATGAAAGATGGCTGTTTTGAAGATATGTGAACACAGACTGAAAGTCTGTTAACGTTGTATAAAAACTTGTTTATTTTACTAAAATGCTCTTGATGGCACACATAATATAATATGTGTACAGACTCTGCTGTCAGGGCAACTTTATGAAACTGCGGGTGACACTACAAGTGGTCTAGTTATTTCATGAAGTGTTAAAAAAATCCAAAGAAAGCTTGCACTGTCCTTAATCGTTGGTAGTACTGTCCACGACATCCCCTCCCGCCTGGCGACTGCTAACTTTCATTAACTCTACGAAAATGTCGTTACCCATCGACAACGCGGTATTTCAACGAACGATGATCTTGATAAATGATCTGGTGGTCTTGATCAATGATCTGACGACATATCTGTAGCGACATATATTGGTCCTCGGTTTAGTTCAATCGAGACCTACGCAAACTTAATGAGTAGACATTGGGACTTTTCATTTAGTTTTCACTGTGGTATTTTACAAGTATCCTACAATATCTTCATACTATTTATTTCCACGTTGGGTCCATTTATGTATAATGCTCTTGGACTAGAAAAGGTCCACTATCTACAGTGGTTGTCTAACATGGATGCCAGACTTGGTGTGGCGAAGGCACACAGGGTACAGTTGGGGACAGTTGATGTGTTCTTCAATGTGGCATTTTGTTACTATTCTGAAAAACATATGCTTTGTATTATATATTTCCGCGTTCAAACTTACTGCTTCTGGAGGAGTATCTGGGAAGCCTCGACTTCTTCACTGAAGTTGAATACAGTACCTGCTACAGTAAATTTATACAACGCATCACCTTTAAAATTGGTTCCTCAATTTCACTCAATTAATGTTGTGCTGTAGTGTACTAATTGTAGTGTACTAATAAATAACGACGATTGTTTTTTTGTATGTTTGTCATAAATATACAATATGGACAACATTTTACACGTTCTTTTTTTATACTATACACATGAGTAGTTGGACGCATACGTAATTTATGTATGCATGTATGTTATGCATGATGGAAGGCGTAACACATTGTCACAGAATCGAGTGTAAGTATTAATAAATTGGCGGTACCCGATTTGACATGGCAAGTTATAGGTTCAGGTGCACTAGGATTCGGAGTGAACGAGATACATAACGTGACATCAGATATGTAAGTACGAGAAGCCAAATGGCATTCCCATTTTTATAAATCAACAACAAATATATGCGGTTCAATGATAGTTGGCCAACCGTTACTCTGCTATGACATTATATTTATAACACCATACAATGTACTCGCCGAGTATGCATCCAAATACGAATTTACATGGGAGACAGTATAAACAGCTGGTCACTTACATGAATACGGGAATACACCGTTGTAATGTCTATGAACTGTAACCAATGAATGTCTCGTGGTGTGCGAATGTCAACGTTCGCATCAGTCGCGTTCGGCGAGATGTCAGGACGAAGTCGAAAGTCGTTCGGCGTTCGGCGTTCGGCGAACGAATGTCGATTCCACGCGAATCACCAGGCGACAACACGGTAACGATATCACGACGTCGGCGATGTCGAGGTCTGTCACGAAGTCTGTGTTGTGACAGCTAGCAGACGAAACGGTGGTGGCCTCGCATTCGAAGATCACGTCAAAACGGAACAGCAGTCGGTTATCGCTCAGTCTTCTTCAACGCGTGAGAAGTGCAGCGTCTCACAACTAATCAGTACTGTTGGAATCGTAGAAGTATTTACTACAGGCGTTGGGCGGACACACATTCCAGCCCAATTCCTGGAGACGAGAGTGCAACACTTTCTTCTGCTCAAATGTTCGTCTCTAATGTTCGTCTGGCCTCGAATGGCCGTCCTGCCCTTATATAGCTTGATGGCCGGAAGTTATTCTGACCAATTACAACACTTAATACAAATTAAAGTCGCTTCAAAAACCAGCTCCCGAAACCTTTCACACATCGAAGCAATCCATTCAACTCGCTGAGTTTAAAATAGATTTTGCGAGCTAAACGTTTGGCTATAAAAGTGCTTATTCAATCTTTAACTTACGTGAATTACTTACATAATTAATATCACTGGATTCCCTGTATCGAGCCGCTTACCACAATATTCATCGTACATTCCAACTCTCATGAATTAATCCATAATTTTAATAAAACACACACTCTATTCATAAGCTAGTGATGACCCTAGTATTTTTTACACCTACATTTCTGTAAACAACTTTTATAAGTTCATAATATAATCTTCTTATAACCACAACATAAGTAGTTTGACAGGCCACCATATTACCAGTCATGTTAAATAATTTCTACAGGTACCAAATTTGGTATACCTAACCGTAGAATTAGTGGTGTACGCTACAAATGAAATGAATTAAATCTGACTCGTCGGCAGATAAAACGTTACACGCCTTAATAGCCAGAGGGCACCAGCGTGTACCTTCGTGACAATACATACCAGAGATGGCAGCACCATCAAAACCACTGTTCTAAAGCCTGATTAAATTCTATACAAACCACTTTGTGACACACATGTTGTTGGATTGATGTCGAACTAGATTTGTAGAATGAGTATAATGAATGCAATGTTTTTAAAATTCATAACATAACTCAACTGGTTCAGCTTTGTGTGTGAGAAAATCACGCCTACAACTATTACAATATAAAATATGTGAATATCGTACGCTATCCATGATTTAACTGACATCATGATGACTTGTTGACATTTGATCTATTTCAAACGGCTTTCCTTCGTAGTCTACCAACATCTTGTTTTCTAGTCTACGACCGGACTGCGCTTTTTCTATCAACAACTTTACGACGTAATCCATACCAGATCGTCTGGATAAGAGACGCGAAGTCCTTTGTGTTTCAGAAGTACATTGCCCCTGTGGGGCCCACGCCACTCTACTTACCTAATTTCTCGGGGTTTATGTCTCCAGATGGTACGTGTTCAAAACCGTATCTGATTTACCAACCGTGCTGCATTACTTCCAGCGTTTATGCTCTACATCTGTGACATGTAATGTAACATTAGGCCACTGTTGAATAGTGCGAACTCGGCTTCGGTTACTCCTAGCATGTTTGGGTGCAACGCTATTTAAACCGTATTCGAACCAAGCATATAGTGGAACACGGCCACATGGCCTGCCTAGATCCAACGGCTATGTGGAATATCATCCAGGTCCAACGATATATTTTTTTCAGTGCGTCGCACAGTTTTCGTATATTCGTTTTGCATTTTCCTGTAAATACGAATGATGCGATTCTTTGTGTCATTATGTAAGGTTATGTGTAGAGCGATGTCCAATAATAGCTGAGGTCACAATGACCCGATTGTTACGTGACGTGGGACATGTATAATCTGCGATTATTAGGTAAGATAATAAGGCGGAATACTTCGACGTGAGTAGATTTATCCTCGTGAGCAATGGGTGGTAGTAGAACTGCAATGACGCTGGCACATCTTATGAACCTCGAACTTAATCAGTACACACCGACGTCTGACATGAGATGTACTTACAATGATCCACATTTACAGAATTAGTGTATGTGCGCGCGCGTATGTGTATGTGTGTGTGTGTGTGTGTGTGTGTGTGTGTGTGTGTGTGTGTGTGTGTGTGTGTGTGTGTGTGTGTGTGTGTGTGTGTGTGTGTCTGTGTGTGTGTGTTTGTGTATGTGTGTGTGTGTTTGTGTGTTTGTGTGTGTGTTTGTGTATGTGTGTGTGTGTGTGTGTGTGTTTGTGTGTGTGTGTTGTGTGCGTGTGTATGTTTCTAATTCAAATTCACATGTGAGTGTATGTACATGCTTATATTCCTTCGTGTTTGTGAATATGCAGAATCTGTACATTTGCATTAGAATTAACCACGCATAATAGTACAATAACTACATATTGAAATGTTAAAAAATACTATAAAAGCAATGCATTGAGAGCGCACCAAATTGCACGCGAAATCATTTACAATTTAAAAATTAAAATGTGAGGAAATGTGAGTTATGAAATTGTGTTTGTTTGGTTTGATATCCAAGTGTTTCCTGGCGTACATTGGTGATGTTGTTGCGAGCAAGATCCATTCTTCGTTTACCGAAAGATTCTCTTTTGGCAAATCTGCGAGTTTCTCGTCTAGATTCTGTTGGAGCTGATGACTGACGTTTGTGTCTTTCAGTTTGCCCACATCTAGCCTCCTCCTTGTAGCGCGTTGTTTCTGGTGTTATGGTGCGATTAGAATTGCTAGTTTGGCATTTATTATCATGTTGTTAGTCCAACAAGGTGTAGAGCCACGCAATGCTTTATTAATGAGGACATCTGCACGATAACGTTGACGCGTGATGACATATTCAAGCAGATGCCAATGGTTTGACCTTGGATGCATTTATGACTTTTTGAACTTATCTTTCATGCGAAAGGTGGTATTATGATTAGCAGTTTGAGTTCTACACATTTTCTGAGTAGTAGCACCCCACTGTCATTTATGTTTCCTGCCCCATGTCTTCCAATGACACCTTCCCATAGGTCTGCATTTTTCTCTACACGAGCGTTGAAATATCCAAGAAGGAAACCCTTGTCATTGGCTGGTATAGATGCAAGGATGTAATCAAGGGCAGTATAAACACCTCTTTTGTTTCGTCTATCGCATCCACAGTTGGTGCGTAGGCATTGAAAAGTGTAGCATTACGCGAGTCAGAAGGCTCCAATCTCAGCGTCATTAACCTATCAGTTATTCCAACTGGTAGTTCTGATAGTTCAGTGGTAATTGAGTTTCTGCAAATCCCTAATCTTGGTTCGTCATTTGCAGTTCCTTTCCAGAAAAAAGTGTTATCTTTTTCAGTGGCCTTCATCAGCAAATCTGGTTTCTATCAAAGCAGCAATGTCGATGCCGGAGCGGGTTAGATTCATGGCTACAATAGCTGTCTGACGTTCAGGGCGATTGCTCTCCTTTTTATCTATGAGCGTTCTGACGTTCCATGCAGCGATGCTCAGGCGCTGGATGTGTTTAGTTTTGGCATTACTGCGTGTCCACATATATGCGGGTCATGTCTGCCGCATATAACGGCGCCACAGTTCCTCCGGAGGTTTCTATCGGAGACCTCACCCGTAACCTTTGGCTAAAGAACCTACAATGCTTGGCAGAGGCTGTTCGGTTAGTTTCTAGTGTGCAGAAACGTCCACTCATAGCCAGAGCCCTGTCTTTTTAAAACAGACTGTGCCACAGAAGGTAAGGGTTGGCTTGTGTGGGAGAACCCCTATTTTTGTCATAAATATACAGTATGGACAAAATTTTACACGTTCTTTTTTATACTATACACATGAGTAGTTGGACGCATACGTAATTTATGTATGCATGTATGTTATGCATGATGGAAGGCGTAACACATGTTGTTGGATTGATGTCGAACTAGATTTGTAGAATGAGTATAATGAATGCAATGTTTTTAAAATTCATAACATAACTCAACTGGTTCAGCTTTGTGTGTGAGAAAATCGCGCCTACAACTATTACAATATAAAAGCTGTGAATATCGTACGCTATCCATGATTTAACTGACATCATGATGACTTGTTGACATTTGATCTATTTCAAACGGCTTTCCTTCGTAGTCTACCAACACCTTGTTTTCTAGTCTACGACCGGACTGCGCTTTTTCTATCAACAACTTTACGACGTAATCCATACCAGATCGTCTGGATAAGAGACGCGAAGTCCTTTGTGTTTCAGAAGTACATTGCCCCTGTGGGGCCCACGCCACTCTACTTACCTAATTTCTGGGGGTTTATGTATCCAGATGGTACGTGTTCAAAACCGTATCTGATTTACCAACCGTGCTTCATTACTTCCAGCGTTTATGCTCTAGATCTGTGACATGTAATGTAACATTAGGCCACTGTTGAATAGTGTGAACTCGGCTTCGGTTACTCCTAGCATGTTTGGGTGCAACGCTATTTAAACCGTATTCGCACCAAGCATATAGTAGAACACGGCCACATGGCCTGCCTAGATCCAACGGCTATGTGAAATATCATCCAGGTCCAACGATATATTTTTTTCAGTGCTTCGCACAGTTTTCGTATATTCGTTTTGCATTTTCCTGTAAATACGAATGATGCGATTCTTTGTGTCATTGTGTAAGGTTATGAGTAGAGCGATGTCCAATAATAGCTGAGGTCACAATGACCCGATTGTTACGTGACGTGGGACATGTATAATCTGCGATTATTAGGTAAGATAATAAGGCGGAATACTTCGACGTGAGTAGATTTATCCTCGTGAGCAATGGGTGGTAGTAGAACTGCAATGACGCTGGCACATCTTATGAACCTCGAACTTAATCAGTATACACCGACGTCTGACATGAGATGTACTTACAATGATCCACATTTACAGAATTAGTGTATGTGTGTTTGTGTATGTGTGTGTGTGTTTGTGTGTTTGTGTGTGTGTTTGTGTATGTGTGTGTGTGTGTGTGTTTGTGTGTGTGTGTTGTGTGCGTGTGTATGTTTCTAATTCAAATTCACATGTGAGTGTATGTACGTGCTTATATTCCTTCGTGTTTGTGAATATGCAGAATCTGTACATTTGCATTAGAATTAACCACGCAGAATAGTACAATAACTACATATTGAAATGTAAAAAAATACTATAAAAGCAATGCATTGAGAGCGCACCAAATTGCACGCGAAATCATTTACAATTTAATAATTAAAATGTGAGGAAATGTCAGTTATGAAATTGTGTTTGTTTGGTTTGATATCCAAGTGTTTCCTGGCATACTTTGGTGATGTTGTTGCGGAGCAAGATCCATTCTTCGTTTACCGAAATATTCTCTTTTGGCAAATCTGCGAGTTTCTCGTCTAGATTCTGTTGGAGCTGATGGCTGACGTTTGTGTCTTTCAGTTTGCCCACATCTAGCCTCCTCCTTGTAGCGCGTTGTTTCTGGTGTTACGGTGCGATTTGAATTGCTAGTTTGGCATTTATTATCATGTTGTCAGTCCAATAAGGTGTAGAACCACGCAATGCTTTATTAATGAGGACATCTGCACGATAACGTTGACACATGATGACATAGTCACGCAGATGCCAATGGTTTGACCTTGGATGCATTTATGACTTTTTGAACTTATCTTTCATGCGAAAGGTGGTATTATGATTAGCAGTTTGAGTTCTACACATTTTCTGAGTAGTAGCACCCCACTGTCATTTATGTTTCCTGCCCCATGTCTTCCAATGACACCTTCCCATAGGTCTGCATTTTTCTCTACACGAGCGTTGAAATATCCAGAAGGAAACCCTTGTCATTGGCTGGTATCGATGCAAGTACGAAACCAAGGGCAGTATAAACACCTCTTTTGTTTCGTCTATCGCATCCAGAGTTGGTGCGTAGGCACTGAAAAGTGTAGCACTACGCGAGTCAGAAGGCTCCAATCTCAGCGTCATTAACCTTTCAGTTATACCAACCAACTGGTAGTTCTGATAGTTCAGTGGTAATTGAGTTTCTGCAAATCCCTAATCTTGGTTCGTCATTTGCAGTTCCTTTCCAGAAAAAAGTGTTATCTTTTTCAGTGGCCTTCATCAGCAAATCTGGTTTCTATCAAAGCAGCAATGTCGATGCCGGAGCGGGTTAGATTCATGGCTACAATAGCTGTCTGACGTTCAGGGCGATTGCTCTCCTTTTTTTTTATCCAAGAGCGTTCTGACGTTCCATGCAGCGGTGCTCCGGCGCTGGATGTGTTTAGTTTTGGCATTACAGCGTGTCCACATATATGCGGGTCATGTCTGCCGCATATAACGGCGCCACAGTTCCTCCGGAGTTTTCTAACGGAGACCTCACCCGTAACCTTTGGCTAAAGAACCTACAATGCATGACAGAGGCTGTTCGGTTAGTTTCTAGGGTGCTGAAAGGTTCACACATTGCCAGAGCCATGTCTGTTTAAAATAGACTGTGCCACGGAAAGTAAGGTTTGGCTTGTGCGGGAGCCGCCCTGTATTACTATAAGGCTTATGTGCGCTTTCAACGCACGTTCTGCACCAGACCAGTAACAAACCGACGAAGCTATGTTGGGTATAAAAAGCAAGGTCTTCTCCCGGTTGGAGCTTTACACTCAGTCGCGCATTCACTCGCCAATATACTGTCCCCGTCAGGTCGGTGTGAAAGCGACAGAGATAATTTGGTCAATCAACTGCTCTGATAAAATTTGTATGGTATTCTAAATAAGTGAGACGCTAAATTACATGAAGAATATGGAGCAAAGCCTAATTGTGTGGGATTATATAATGACAATAAGGTGTACATGGATAATATAAAAAAACAGGGACTAAAACACCTTAAAGGGGAATGAAACGCTTGAACTGCCGCACCCAAACATAAGAACATATCATTTACAGTACATGTCAGCATGATTTGATGTGCACAGCGCCATGGTATACTTTCAAAAAAATGTCAAACATACCCAATATCGGGACTGTCTAGTGGCGTTTTGTTTGAGTAGCGAGGTACCACGACCGGCCGCACACGGTATTTCAATAAGCGACGCAGCATAGCTCCCAGAAAAACCGACGAAACACATACACAAATATTAAAATAGAGATTCCTGTTGTGAAAGAACATTATGGAAGTTATCAGAATGGTCTGGTTGATCACTATCTCTCGGACATGTTCAATTTCCGGAAACTTCTAACATAAGGCACATGATTTTTTGTAAACATTAGCAAAACCAGTCGTCACCTGCCGGGTTGCCTTGATAGAAGACAGTCGTGAAAGTAATATTTACAAAATATTAAAAGAAACACAGAACATCGTTACATAAACCCCAAATGGCATTCGCAGATACTCGTTGTTTGTTCAAAATGACGAAGGTCGGAGAGAATGTGAAGTTCACGTCAATGGATAGGCCCTAGTCGTGGTAGTGTAGAATTGTCACAAAATATTCTCATAGCTATGTTATTTGAATGAGGATAGACATAACCATTATTGTGTCTGCGTCTACTCCATGATACCTGATGCTAAGTATGTGACGCATTACGTATTAATTGCACACTAACTTTAAAGTTCAGAACCGTTAAGGAACGAACTGATTTACCCAATAAGAGAGTCGTCACATATAAGGGGTATTTTTAAAACACATAGATATTATATCCTATTCTAGGGGCCGTTGATTAATCCCAGAAAGCTTGACGCTCGAGGTTCAAACAGTCTAAGACGGAAACCTTAACCTACAGACGCAAGCTCCAATATTAAAAGATATCAGCGGTGATTTATGGGTGTGGAGTCCAGAGAATACGACGAATGACAATGACATTTTTGTCCCGTAGAGGGAAATACATGTGGAGTGTTAGATCATAAAACATAAAACGAAGGTACAGGCAACACAAAAGGACATCAAACGTGTACGTGTGCGCAAGTATACACATACAAAGCAATCATAATTTAGACGGTTTTAAGTTAATTTAAGTTAAATTAAATTCTGCCAAATCACAAATCATCTCAGGCTCAACAAGTGTCAGTCTGGCAGAGACGACTGGCAAAGATGAAGGAAAATGTATATAAATGTATAATTAATGCAAATGCAGCAATACGAAAGAGTACATTTACTACCCATAAGCTTGCCTATTGTAGCGCACCAGCCTTCACTTCAAAAGAATCCATCTGTCATTTGTTTGCCAATATTACGTTTTTTGACTGGGTCCATGTTTTTTGACGGAGCTGATGCCATTGCCACGTTGATAGGCCGATACTGCGGCACAGCACCATCGCCAGATATCATGTATTTTAAATTACCTGGTAAAGCTATACGAATTAAAACGTCTGACCTAACTATGTAAACAACCACCCACAACCGCCAGTCTTCTTGTATGTATATACTGTAGATATTCACATATCATACTAACCAAACCGTTTTTGCCGTATACAGGGACTATCACTCAAAAATCGGCCTGCACAGCCACAGCGGACGCTGTCGAAGTTCTAGATGCAGACAACAGTGCGAGTCAGCGAAGTTTCTATCCGTCTACAGCGGATCTTGATCATGTACTGATGTTGCAAGTTTCAAATACAGCTCCAATGTCATTTTAATTATTGCTATTAAAATGTAATCTTGGAGCCATGAACAATATCTTCCATGTTGATCCACGATTATACGAGAAATAAGTTCTTATATACCCCAGTATTATTACATATTTTTAGATGTTCTTTTCTATGGGAGTGGTACCACATCAATTTAAAATAGCAAAAGTGAAGCCAATCCGCAAACGTAATAACTCGAATAAGTTCTGCAGCTACAGACCAATCTCGATTTTGTCATGTTTCTAAATAAATCCGGAGCGTCTGATATATATATATAATCGACTCGAACGCTTTCTCAACCATTCCCATATAGTATCAGAAGAACAACACAATTTCATGTGAAGCATATTCCACTTACATGAGTAATAAATCATATATGTAAACGATCAGGTGTAATCGATAGCCACATTTAAAATATAGGTATATATATTGACCTATCTAAAGCCTTCGACAAAATATAGCATAATATTCTATTACAGAAAAATTAACTGCCATGGCTGTCACAGATTGTCGAGGTATTCGTAACAAGATGGCTCAAGTCTAGTAGGGTTCAGTATTAATTATGTCAACGCTTGTGAATGAGGGCAGCAAGCGTGATCATCGCAACAAGGAACAATGGAAATTTAATAAACTTTATTCCATATATGTAGATAAAAAGGGACCCTTTTATAATAACAATAAAAACCATCTGTCTTCTTACTCTACCCTATGTGTGCTTTCATCGATTGCAATCAAAACCGTACATATCCCCAGCTAAACCTTGATACTCGAAAACAATACTAGAACGGCTCGTTAAAAAACTAAGTACTGTTACCACTCTCAAAGGAACTTCAGATGTCAATGCATTACAAGTTCAAGTCCGCTCGGACTCAGGTACCATCCCAAGTATAGGGAAAAAACAGTCTCTATGTAAACAACATACATTGGGAATCTATATCATCCAAAATATAGAGAACAACAGTCTCTTAATTACATATTATACAGGAATCTATACCATCCCCAGCATAGAGAATAACAGTTTCTTAATTACATACAATACATTGAGACAGTTCAAAGACGTCTAGCCTCAACTTAATATCTAAATATAACATTGAATTTTGACATCCCTATGTATCTTTTCGCCGTGTAGTCAACCGAAATTACGTTGCGCTCGCTCCGACTTGTCTCGTTAGCCCGACTTAGCTAGTTCGCCACGAGATCGTACCAGAACTCGATGACCGTCCACCGGAAGTGTCCTTCGCTGTTGCCTGCACGCTCTGATGGCTGCCATACGCGTTCGTCCGGTCCTGCTGACCCGGTTGGGCCGACCGTCCACGTAGAGTCGCTCACGTCTCCCGATATTCGCCGCTTGTAGACGACGCTCGTCTTCGCCACACGCTCGCTCTGACCGCAGCTGTTCCACTCGGCCCGCTGCCGCACGCAAGGCGGACCCGTTGTTACACCGTCGCTGTACGCACTCGCCCGGTCCCGTTGACCCGCTGCGTAGAGTCGCTTCTGCACTCGGTTCGCTGCCGCACGCACATGAACAGGTGTCACACCGTTTTAAAACGGGAACACAACCTTGTTACTGCTTCCCATGAAATTGTGCACGTTTATTCTGCCTAACGCTATTTCAACGGAACGATTAAAAAAAATTGATAGAATTTACAATCTGCAACTAGGGCTGATTTTGTAGAATCATACTCGTTGAACACATCTAAACATCGTTGAAACTATGTTTCAAATAAATAAGGACATCCACAACTACAAAACTATGAACAACAATACTTACTCAGTTCGTGAAGCACTGAGAAACACGCGGACATTGGCAAGTAAATATTCAGGACCTTCATTCATTAATACCTTACCAGAAAACATACACAATTTTACATATGGAAGATTATGCATACACATTAAAACAATACATGTTTTTGACACACTGCAACATAGTGTAGTTTCCCACTTAGATTTTCATCAGGCAAATTCTGTGTTGGTGTAGATTCATATCTGGATGTAGTTTAATTCACGCGTATTTTACTACTCATACACAATAATTACAAGGACTTACCCTTTTGCAGACGAAAATAATCAAGCTAATTTGCAACTGCAAAATTGAGAATTTGTATTGTAATGTTCAAGGCTAAAAATAAGATGTTGCCGTACAGCCTTCAATAATTCTTTGCTATTAACCAAGATTCAATGCATTTGACACGTTAAAGTAAAACAATGAAATACGTGTATGCTCGCACAACTTTGAAATCTGTGTATATCGGTAAATTGTGTTAAATTATGGAACTCCTATGATGGAAACGTAACTAATTCAGCTACAGTTAAAATACTCAAAACATTGTCTACATTGTTTTATTTCAAATAATCACCGCCATGAGGCGTTTGTTGAAATCAGAAACGAATTTATCACATATCCTCCACCAGGCGTGAATTAAGAATATGAGTTTTTAGAAACCGAACAACTTTGACTATTTCTCATATTTCCATATCAGCAAAACAAACTCGTAATTCTCTGGTGGTAAATATATCTTATTAGTTATTGTTATACATGCCGTGGTCAGTGGCTCACTTTTCACTAGGCACCATTTTAATTTTTTTATTGTCGATTTTAGCTTCATTAAGTTACATTTAGTAATACACGGTAGCAGATAAGGTAGAACACATTGCGCGCGCATTTTTTTTTCGTGTGCATGTGTGCATGCATGCGCGCATGTGGTTCTGCGTGTGCATGTGTGTAATCCGAGGCACTGACGCAAATGTAACCGAACGACCAGACAGGTCATTCAAAAAAATTACATGGATACATGCATGTGTTTGTGTGGCCGATGTTATGATAACGGGCAAAAAACCCGTATCTACCCTTCGGATAGCCATAGGCAACTGTTTTAGTTTTTTATGCAGACAGCATCATTGTCGATGTATAAATACATTTCATCGTAATCGTTATCAAGTCATCGGGAAAATAGGCACGTAGTTCAATGTGTGGAAGATGTATTTAGAGCGCCCAACTGATATCTGATACCTCTGCTCGACCATTTACTTTTAAACGTGCAGACACACGGTCAAAGAAAAGGTAAGTTTTGTATACAGCGATGTATCCAGTCCTCAGGACGGCTCAAAGCGCTTTACACTTTAGCAGTCGAACACCATCTCCACTTCTCTGGGAAGCATCCTGCCAGGCTGCAATCAATGCGCGAAGACTATTCGTACACATATATCTACCACTGTCTATAGTCATGTACTCATACAGCTGAGTGAAGTGGAACAATGTAGAGTGAACGAACTTGCCCAAGGTTTGACACCGCAACACTGGATTCGAACCAGGGTTCTCTCGCTCGAGAGTCCGAAGTTCTTGCTATTCCACCATTGCGCTCCTCCAATAGTGTACAAGAGATAGAAAACAGCTGAAGTAGAACATACTAAAATCAGATAAGTCCCGATGTGTATACGTAGTATGCGAGCAGCCCGACAGGATTAAGGGAATAATACATTAATTTGGAGTGTCGCCACTAAGAGCATGTTACAGAGGGAGACAGTGAAACATGTGTGCAAGTTGAGTTTTCAGTATTATACAAACGAAACAAAACTCTAATAACAAAACTACCAAAGATATTACATTGGCTGTGTTTCCCGACTTATATAAGGCGTTTGGTACACTTGGCTATGACATTATGTTGTATATTAAAATAATTATGGTATCAGAAGAATACGTAATATATGGTTTGTAGTTACCTTTCTAATCGTAAATAATATATTGACATAAATAGTTGCCAACCTCCACTGATCAATATAACACATCGAGTACCACAAGGATCCATACTAAGATCTGTGCTTTTTTTAATTATGTTAAAGACATAGTGAATTCTAGTTATTTAAACCTGTTATCCTTTGCAGATGATACCACAGTATTCCAATCAGGATATGGATATTGAACATTTAGTTATAAAAGTTAATCAAGAACTAAAACAACTATACAATTGGTGGTGTGCTAAAATTGTGCTTGAACGTCAAAAACACACATTTCCTCGTTTTAGTCCTGTAAATACAAACTACAGAGTAAACAATATAATTAAAATAAATATGTAAGTAATCATAAAGGTTGGCAAGTATAATAAATTACGAATCTATTAAATTCCTGGGATTGATACTCCGGTTTAATATTATATAGCACGGAGGTGGGCTGGCGAAGAATTTGGGTGATTTGTTTAACAGGATTTTGATGATTGTTATGATTGTAATCATATAGTGATGATAGTCAAATGGTGTCACTGGAAGACGGCTGTTAGCCAAATGACATCCATGCAATGTAACACATTTCCATTTGTATGACATGTATGTGTTAACTGTATTTTATGTTGTTACGTTGTAAATAAAGTTACTTACTTACTTACTTACAAATATGTAAATTTTTGAACTGGTGTTTATTAAATCAATCAATCAACCACAAATTGATAAGATACTGTAAAAGGCTCGCAATAAATATTTACTTGTAAATGTAGAAAATATGTTCGAAAGGGACTTTTATTCATCCCACAACTCCCGCAAAAAACAGTATAAGGCAATCGTTTACGCGAACGAAACAAAAAGCAAATTGTACATCAGTATCTTATGAAATTATGGAATATGTTTCAAATACAACTTAACAACATAATAGGTCTGATTGTCATAAAGAAGCACCTCAAGGATTGTCTATTGTTACGGGTTACCACTCGTGATGCTGATTCACACTATTTACTATGTGTTGCCTATCTTAGAGTTGCACACGCGTGACGTGTATGCAATTTGTGCGTTCGTTCAGATACAAGCCATTTAGAGATAGCCAATATGTTTTAATAGGATGGGCGAGATTATGTGAAACATTAAAATATTGTATTATGTTTTAGCTGATAACATGATATGTTAACATGCTGCATGTGTAAAAGCTGCGTTACGGACGCCATGCAAAATATGCTTTTTTTAACAGGATTTTTTTTTCTTCAAATTATGATTCTCGACACCTATTCGTTTCATCATTTGAACCAAACAACAACTGGCGACGAGTTATCTAATTTCAAAAATATTCTAGTGACATTATGCCAAACATGGAAAAACACAAAAATACAACTGCCATTTGGGTGGTTGTTCCAGTTTGATCAATCATATCTTAGGAACCAGCTGTCGTAGAATAATAATGAAACTATGTCTGTATTTCTGAGGATATTTGCCATACAGTCAGCCTGAAATTAAAAGTGTATGGTAATATGTGTTAAAGTAATGCGACAAGAAGGACGTGGTGAACTTGAAATGGGAATATTTTTCGTGGTCTGACCCACATGTATTTCGCCTGTATGGATACATGAATGCGATTGCGTGGCGTACATTGTGACGACTGCTCAAATAAACCTTATACCTAGCTTTAGAACAGACCTTGACATACGTGTTTGTTTGAGATGCAATCTAACAAACGACATGGTAACTGGCATCAACAACAGACCAGGCCCGGTAAAGAGGGATGAAGTCCAAAGTGTGAAAGAAGTTCATTGAATTTACTGACTTAATTTATGCCGGTTTATTTCTTCAATGTGGAAACACACACTCAAAATTCTACGTATTGGCAGACGGCATTGAATCATCAGTAGTCTGCATTACTTCCTACATATCTGGTTTATGTTTGTGTGTATGTGGATCGGACTTCCATAACAACTGATGTCACTAAGACACGTTCTCACGTGACATCGTACACGTATAAATCTGCAAGCATTAGAGACGTAGAACACCGTGATTGTCGACAGTAACCAATAGCTTCTACGAGGAACAAGCACGGACAAGGGCGCGTTCTTTCGTGAGTACATTTAACAACTCTGGGGAAAGAGAGCGTAAGAGTGTATGCCAAATACACGGTGAAAGATGGTTAGGTCAGATAAATATTGATATACGTATTTATGTCACTTAAAAACAAAAAATACACGAGGGCACAAAATTGTGACACTATAATTTCAAGCACAAGAATTGCTTATCACACTAGCAGGGGAATACAAATCCATATTAATTTAATTAATACTACTAGCTCACAACCAAGGACGGACCAACAAATCAAGGAGAGCTGTCATAACCATTACAATGTGTTGATCAAAATATCCTTCCCGCTCGCTAAATATGTTGTTTCTGCAGTCATCAATTACAATATTGTATGCAACATATGATCATTCCGTGGCGTCAGCTGGAATTAGCTGAATATTCAGTTTGTTCACTGAAAAAAGTAAATGAATCTATATAACAACGTTTGTCGTTTTTAAATGCATTACCAACTGGTATGTTTGAAGTGATTTGTCCAAGGATGTGGATGAGCGTAGAAAGAGGCGAGTGGACGTCGGCTCCTGGGATGATATATATACACCTATATAGTTCAAGTATAAATATGTAATATAGTTTACAATTCCTTGGCCAGAACGCTTACTTGTACGCATGTCGCATTTTTTAAACATAAATTCGCCATCTATCCTTATGATATGTGAATGTAAATTAGTTCCATTATTATTAACTGTAGCGGTAACTATATTAACTCACACAGTAATACATATACGTTCGTTTTCTCACACTACTAAGACCTAGTGCAATGGTGTGTCAGAAAATATCAACGGTGCGGAACACTGATGTTAGTGCGTTCCAATGTTCAATACAACTGCTCAATATTTATCTAGAATGATTATTTGTCACAGATAATGAGTTGTCTAATACAACTTATTCTGGTGGTGTGTGGTGCGGCCTCTGTATGTGGAAGAACGTGGTGCTCGAAAGAAGACGCTGATTTAGTTCTGGCGATGTATCGACAATCTATAAGTAATGGCAACTTCAACAGTTTCATCAAGTGGTACACCGATGTGTTCATCCTGTACGTATATATTTTCATGGCACGTCTACTCATTCTTATCGACTCTCTTTCTATCCAACGTGATAGTTCCTGCATTAATGTTGTTCTCTTATTCTGTATTAACCTATTTATATGTTTGTTTATTTATTATAATAATATCGTATAACTAGGTATACATTAGTTAGGTGATATATGTATATAATATATATTTACATTAGCTTATTTTGGCATTCTGTTAGACCTTTTGTACTCTAATTAAAATAATTACTTTTAGTATATTTATTTAACTATTGTACATCTTTGTACTTTACTGATGTTCGTTAATATTTTAGAAACATACCAAACGTATATATAACTTATATATTTAAAATTATATTAGTATATGATAATTATAGATTATATTCATTAAACAAGATACATATATTTCGTATTTTTATTTGAAACTGTATTCGCGTTGCATGCTGTAAAGAGACAATTTTAAATTGAATATGGCGCTATATTAAATAAAGTAATTGTATTATTATATTAGTAGTAGTACCCAAGTATGGTCCATGTTCATGGCTAATGTAAAAAAAAAAGTGTACAATTGATAACAATCATGTTTTTGTTTTGCTTCACTGTGAATTATAAAGACATGCTACTGAAAATGTTACAATATATGGGTCTCACTATGCGCGTTCAGGATACATATAGCTTTCCCGCATTACTAATTATTAAAATGGCTCAACGTGTGTGTAAAGAAAACAAAACGGTCAAAAGGCATTTCCAATTGACGTTTCCAAAGTTGGAACTGCTTCCATAAAAGGCAATGTTTTACGTTTTCTTTCTGAGTTTTCCGGGCAAATCACGTATGTCTTGGGAGTACATAGAAACAAAATCATATTTCAAAATTTAGAAATAAAAATTTACTGTTAGAAACGTTCATTTCTCATATCCATGCAAGATGTTTAATTTACATGGTAGAGGCTTTCGTTAACGTATCACGTCGACTTCAGTACCGATGACGCTGAAAGTTTCTAATTTGAAAACGAACTATCCTGAAGAATGTTCAGTAAACTAAATTAATGTGTTTTCTATAATAACCATTTCTTGCGTGCCTCGCGTCATCGGTCCACTTCATTGGTTTATTATTGTCAATAGCAAAAAGTCCGAAACCTGACGCGATGCTTTGGTAGTTGACAGTCGTGATAATAATATTTACCAAATGTTAGAAAACACACAGCATCGTTCAACATTAGAAAGATCGGAGAGAATGTGATGTTCACATCTATTGAAAGGCTCTAGTCGTGAGTGAGAGTATAGAATTGCCAAGTAATATTCGTATGGCTATACTACTGGCATGAGAGTAGAGAACATATTGTGCCAGTGTATATTTCTCGTTGACCCAGGAGCTTTGCTGATTTGCCGCGCGCGCCTGGTTCATGCGATTGTTAACATTAATTACGTTTTATGTATTACGCGCACATTACGTTTTCCGTTCCGAATAACTGATGTACCCCATAAAATGTGAGAATACATGTGTTATTTTGAAACGATATAGATATCAAGTTGCCATTCTAGGGGTCGTAGATTAATCCCTGAAAGTTTGGCGCTCGAGGTTCAAGCCTTCTAAGAGGAAAACCTTAATCTACCTACAAGCTGGATTATGAGTAGATTATTGGGTATTTCGATATGTAATCTTTTCATTTGAAGTGTTTCAGGATAAAACGAGATGTCCATTTTTCTTGGTTTAAAAAAAGTTACGGTTGAGTTTCATGTTCAAAGCTTAAATACAAACTTGTAAATGAAGTTGGTATACATTAAGAATCCACAATCATATAGAGAATGATAGCGATGTCTGAAATATTTGTTGCAGATTTGTTACGTAAAATGTGGTATTAACATATTTTATTTACAAAACGCGTATATCCATACAACGCGACCATCATTCCGCATCGTTGCAATTCGGCAACGCGATGTTCATTGGCTGAAAACGGATATATATATATATATATATGTGTGTGTGTGTGTGTGTGTGTGTGTGTGTGTGTGTGTGTGTGTGTGTGTGTGTGTGTGTGTGTGTGTGTGTGTATGATTACCTGTAAAATGTCGTGTACAGGCAATATTTTGTGCATTTAAATACATTTCCCTAGTGCAAATACTGATGTTTTTTATTCACATACATTACGTTGGTGTTATTTGGCGAATTGTAGAACTATTAAATTTTACGTCGTGTAGCTTATAATTGCATAGTTACGCGAATAGTAAATTTGGGAGCTTATACTTGTTGTGTTCGACACTGTCTGTACCTATTTGTTTTGACACAGGTCTTCCAGTTTAAATCGATTGTAACTTGATATTGTGTTTTGGTATATATTGACCGCGTCCTGTTTTCTTCGCGTATGTTCAAGACGAATTTTTTGCATGCGTCGGTATGTAGGAATATAGGTTACTTCGCCATATTACTTTTTGTGTTTATGAGGGCGTTTGCTTCACCACAAATTCGGTAGAAGAAATGTCGTACGTCAAAGATTGGTACGTATCTGATCTTATGAACAGTAACTGTGATGATGATGTGTTGCCATTCAGCGACTGCACATATGCTACTTCATAAAATCAAATCTAGAGTAGACATTTATCAGGAAAAGTCAAATGTCAGGGTCAGTGAATATTATACTATTTACAGCAGCGTATGTTTATGCAAACCTGGTCGCTCTAGTCTTTGGGCCTCAAAAGTGCGTTAACACGCAATATTTTCGTAGCGTTTTGTAAACAAAATATGTTAATACTACATTTTACGTAACAAATCTGCAACAAATATTTCAGACATCGCTATCATTCTCTATATGATTGTGGATTCTTAATGTATACCACCTTCATTTACAAGTTTGTATTCATGTGTGTTACATCCACCAGGCCTGACAGCCACCTAGTTCAGTTAGCTACTTCTTGCTCATTGGTTCAATAGTTCACTTGTATCACTAAGTCAGATCAGAGTTGGTGTGATCAGCAGGTTATGACTGAGATATTCTAAATGTGTCTCTCAGTTTATATTTTGTGTCAATTGTTGCATGTAATTAACATAAATACATAACATAAAACTATAACTTAGTGGCTATGCATTTATGTGCCTCATTTTTATGGATAATGAAGGGATTAAATGTGTCATTGCGGCATGCACCACGTGGCTTATCGTTGGTGATAGGAGGAAACCATGATGGATTTTGCCTTTAGGTAACTAATAACACAAATTAATTAGTAAAAACAACATCAACATGCAACATTTTTTTATCTATTCTAATAATATAAGCATTACATATATTTTATATCTAGAATAAAATCAATGCAAAGAATACATCATAATACTTTCCATAGTCTAAATCTTTCCGAAAGAAAGTGGAAGAAATCCCTTTCTTCCCATTTCTTCCAGGTGTCCAGAAAGAAATATATTTCTTCTGGAAGAAACCAAATCCTGACGGTGAAACACAGAATGTGAAATAATAAATATGTTACACACAAAACTTATGTATACACACACATACATACATACACACACACACACACACAAACACACACACACACACACACACACACACACACACACACACACACACACACACACACACCTTCCAGGAAAATGAAAAGCACACAAGAATATTCGTGCAAATGGCCCTCCTCCAAATGGAGTCGGTCTGGTACGCCTATGATGTTGATGGAAAGGTGTAATTGGTATTTTATCTGAAACTTGCTAATTGCTGCATTAAATTGATTTATATGCTTACTGCCGTAGCCATTTCATTTTGGTCCTATGGAATTTGCATGGCTAAGCGTAATAATGTATTTATCACTGCATCACAGGATAAAAAAAAGTTGAATTAGGGAATACTTTAAATAGCAAAACAATATATTGAAAGTAAACGTTCCTTAATACAAAAGCAGGTACTTGTTAACCAACTAATTTACATACATATAGTTCCTATAGCAGACATTGCAAATCGCAGAACTAAATTTCGTGTCAGTAAGAAATGCCATGTGAGCACAAATTAATTGTTCGCATCATTATCACCAATATTTGGTGCTATGCTTTGCATGTCATTTGTGCTTATCCAGGTCATTTGAGGTGTATATCTTGAGAATCACGTTGTTGCCATCCTTGATTAAAATCTTACCATTGTGCGTCCAGTGTAATAGTAGTGATGGTATGGAACACATGATATATGTAAACCGTGATGGTATGGACGATTTGCTAACCATGGTGATATTGGTGGTTTGCATACCATGGTGGTATCGGTGTTATTCTACTCACATATGCTACCTATGATTGTAATAATGATATATAAACCGTAATGGTATGTTATGCAAGTGATTACATTGATGGTATGCAAGCCATATTTAGAAGATATGTAATAGAAAACAAAAGGAACGACGTTGTCGTCTTTCTTTATGCTATAAGAATGTTTTATGACAATTGTTAGCCTTTTGTGTATACCCTTGCTCTCAGCAGCGGTCGAAATAAGTCGTTTTGGAGCTTATACATTTTAATAGGTATTATTCTCATAAAAGTATTGAATTAAATCAACTGTTTACTGACTAAACATAAACTAGCAATATTATACATGTAGATTAGAGCATCAGGTGCAACTGTTTGTATTCAAATGCAAATGTCTCCCAAACTGGATGAGTTACAGTTTACGATTTGTTCATTGACAGAAACTAAAGTGTACAAAATGTAATCATATAGGATTGTATCCAATGTGAACTTCGTTACATGTTTGACAATGCCTTCTTTGAAGAAAGTAGGCATAGATTCATACCAGAACAATACTTAAATGGCAAGAGTCATGCTAAGTTACAACTATTAATGTCAACAGGTAAAGTGAGGAGAGTGTATAATTGGACACATTAAATTTTGTTTGCAACTTTCCGTTCATTCAGCATTTTATTGTTTCTAAATGATGTGATTCTAAAGATAGCATGTTACTATAAATGCCTGTAGTACACTACTTCCATTGTTCCAATGATTATGCTAAAATTGCAAATAATATGTAGTGTATCAACGTTAGCTACCATCGTTGTGTGATCACAAAAGTTGCACATGTGTTAAACATGTCAATCACATCACCCTTTGGAATCCTGTTCTACAAATGAAGTTAAACAGTGAAAATATAATGATCATAGGTGTATGACACGGGTACCCCTCAAAAACGTTGAGCAACGAAAGGATTTCAACAGCCAGAAACAAATTAATTTTCAGAAGAGGCGAAACAACAGTGTGTCATTGACTGGAAACCGACAGGTAACGGTGATTTACAGGGTTTGCAGTCTCTTCGAATGGGCGTTTTTTCCATGTTTCTTCCATTCCAGAAAAAACAGTTTCTTCCAGAGGAAAATGTATGTAACTACAAATATCCTGATAAATTATTTTAAGCTAGTGATATTGATATAACATATATCAACATTTTAACTCCATTGCACATAATAAATAAGACTTCTTCTTATTTCTGGCACATACATGGGCTATTTATGTAAGATTTTCATTTGTGTTGTAGATAACTTCGGTGTTGTAGAATACAGTTCTTTACCATAAGTAGGTTTTACATTTCACTTAGAGCTTCTTACTTTAGGCAGTAAAGTTTGTCTAGCTTCAGTTCATGTGTATTACATCCACCAGGCCTGACAGCCACCTAGTTCAGTTAGCTACTTCTTGCTCATTGGTTCAATAGTTCACTTGTATCACTAAGTCAGATCAGAGTTGGTGTGATCAGCAGGTTATGACTGAGATATTCTAAATGTGTCTCTCAGTTTATATCTTGTGTCAATTGTTGCATGAAATTAACACAAATACATAACATAAAACTATAACTTAGTGGCTATGCATTTCAGGGCCTGATTTTTATGGATAATGAACGGATTAAATGTGTCATTGCGGCATACACCACATGGCTGATGGTGGGTGATAGGAGGAAACCATGATGGATGTTGCCTTTAGGTAACGAATAACACAAACTAGTTAGTAAAAACATCAACACGCATAATTTTTTTATCTATCCTAATAATATAAGCATTAAATATATTTTGTATCTAGAAAACATTCAATACAAAGAATACATCATAATACTTTCCATAGTCTAAACCCTAACTTCCATTTTCTTCCAGTTTTTTTCGGAAAGAAAGTGGAAGAAATCCATTTCTTCCCATTTCTTCCAGGTGTCCCGAAAGAAATAGATTTCTTCTGGAAGAAACCAAATCCTGACGGTGAATGTGAAATAATATATATGTTACACACAAAACTTATGTATACACACACATACATACATACATACACACACACACACACAAACACACACACACACACACACACATACACACACACACACACACACACACACACACACACACACACACACACCTTCCAGGAACATGAAAAGCACACAAGAATATTCGTGCAAATGGCCCTCCTCCAAATGGAGTCGGTCTGGTACGCCTATGATGTTGATGGAAAGGTGTAATTGTTATTTTATCTGAAACGTGTTCATTCCTGCATTAAAATTGATTTATATGCTTACTGTTGTAGCCATTTAATTTTGGTTCTATGGAATTTGCATGGCTAAGCGTAATCACGTTTATACCCTGCTGATGCTCAATGGCAGAACCCTGAGCTCGTTTGCTATATAAATTAAACAAGAGTGGATGTAGTTGGTAAAGGTCATTTAATAATTGTACCAACAGGAATTAAATCACATACACGATGAGATAAAGCAGAACAAATCATATTCTCATCGAGGTACTACACAAACAATTATCAAATGACAATCAGATTAGCAAAGGTGGGGCGGCCATTCCCCCCCCCCCACCATGTATAATCGATAAATTGGACAACAGTATAAAGTACTATACTGGAATCACGGTAGGTAATACATCACAAACATTACGAAAACTAAAACAACTACTTATCAATCCTACTTTATTTTCCGCCCTAAAAACCCTGCGTACACTTGCTGCTGTGTCATCAATAAGGAGGAAAAAGCCTTCAGGCAAAACCTCGGGTACAATATATGAGCAGGGAAAAGCGTCACAGAAAAATTACCGGTACATAGACCGTATCAAAAAAATTAACATTAAAAACAGAGTATAACAATGTGATTACGTGTTATACAACATTAGCAAAATGGTGGTAGAGAGGGGAGGAAGGTGGGATAAATTAAATCTTCCTTTGTGTTGAAAAACAAAGACGTGTTACGCAGTCGAATTCCAACACAAAGGGAACGGTCCCAGCTCGGCCTCGTTTTGAGTCCGGGTAAGTATTTACGTAATCCGGACCGTTGTTAGACTATCATTGAACAAAACGTTTATAGGCATCTTCGCCTCACATTGCATAAATACAATTTTTACGTATGTAAAAATAATCATATTTATCACTGCATCTATTTTACTGGGACAAATACTTTTTATTTCTGTCTAAAGTTGTGTTTCGAATAAATGATATGTATGCATGTGTGTTATTGTGTACATTTTAATACAGTTGATTTATTTACAAAATGTGTTGATGTTGAATGTTTTTATAAAATACATGTAGGCCTACATACAGTGTATTATATAACAATATTTCAATTAAATCTGTCTTTTGATATTTATTAAACTATTTATTAACCACATTTGTGTGGAAAGGGTCTGATTTTACTAAAATTGAGGCAGACGTGCTAAATGTTGATGACATTTTTTTTTTTAAATACTATAATAATGAGTTGTACACGTACATTTTATCATTATATACAGTTATTCATATTGTAACGCTACAGTCCAGAATATATGTATTAGTTTTGTTTGCATATTACTCAAATAAAACTTTAAGTCCAGTAGGAAATATACAAAATCTGGGTTAGAGTCAAGTAGTGCTCTTTTGGATGCTACATTTGTGTTGCTATGGATTTTGGTGGTCAGAACGCATGTAAAGCCTAACGCAGTATAACTTTAAACCCCACGTCTGCTTCTGAGCCAGGTATTTAGCAAAGTACAGTGGTGGGGGCACATATACGCCGTAATGTTTATGCCGTTTTAACTTTACATTTCAATCTATAATTTATGTATTACTCTCATGTGCGATTTTATGTTTCTTTGATATTTGCCGATTTGATAAATACCCGTGAACGGGGCATCAGTCACTGATTAAATGGTTTCTAAATAAACGTTATTATTACTAACAAAAACCTGAACAATTCTTCTGTAAGAGAAATGTATATTCTAAATCTCTAAAACATAATCCGTCAAATGTGTGCCAAGAAACTGTTAGAAAAGTTGTTTTGAGTGTAGTACTTACGAAAATAGACCAACATAATCCAAATCTTCCAAGACACCTACGTCAAAAACCAGCGTCCTATGTGAAGCGCACTATGGCTATGCAGCAGTCTATTATCTATATTCCTAGTATAAACTTGGCATAAGAATAACACTGTCGAACATGATTTATGACGAGTTCATTCTAATATAATGTGAAGCCTGAAGGGCTAAGGGATTTGTTGACAGTCAATTTATTTATTGTCGGCCTTCTGCTTCGTTAGAATTGACATGTATATTTGCCGCACTGTAGGTAACGCAGTTGCACAGAGCTGCTGCTTATCTTAAACATATAGCCAATAAGCATTAAAGTGATGTAATTAGCATTGTAGTCTGATGTCTGGATAACATTTAAATGTAGCATTGTCAACTATGACAAGGGATCCATTGTGAAATAAGCACATTTACGCGCAACATTACCCCAGTCACAGAAAGCACGGACGCCATTGATTTTCATAAAGAAAACTGTGTCATAGGTCATAAAAGGTAAGCCAGTGGCCGCTCATTGGCTGTAATTTATATACGAGAAATCACCATATTGCCTGTACATATACAGCTGTACATCTAATATGGATTGTAGGGAAAAGAACATTACCTGTGTATCGAAATTAGTGTATTTATAAATATGCAATTGAAATCAAATATAAGTACTTAAATTTATTTAAAAAAAGATTAATTGAAATCATATTGAGCACACCAGATACATTTTCGACCGACAAAATTTGTGTAGATGTTGTCATTGCAAATGTACAGGTAATGTGATATTATTATGCACGGTACAAGCAATATGGTAGACAGTGTTATACACACACACACACACACACACACACACACACACACACACACACACACACACACACACACACACACACACACACACACACACACACACACACACACATATATATATATATATGTATATATATATATGTATATATATATATACATACATACATATATACATACATACATACATACATACATACATACATACCTTGATCTGGAACAATTACAATGATCATTGTATCAGAGACTGACGTCTCCATGCAGACAAATCCTATTCCTACTCTTACACGACACACTTTGCAAACGGTGGACCGATGTCAGTAACCAATATATTAGTGAAATTGATATGCAAGTATACTGACCGGAGATAAATTAAGATGTCAGTCTAAGCCGCTTGTTGATGCTGTACACGCCAAATTGATCTACAGTAGATTGTTATTAAATACACTGGACGATTCCAAAATATTTTCCAGTTTACGCATAATTTGAAATGTTCAAAATGTATGTACATGGTACAGTAAATTTTCGTCAATGACGCTGCACACGCTATGAAACTTAGTTTTTATTTCATGTAACTGTCATAACAAAAGTAAATCATGTTACCAACACAACTATTTATGGAAAATATGCCTCTTAAAATGTACAATAGCAAACTATAACTTAATTGTATAGAATCATCATTCTTTGAACCTGCAACAGCCCAATGTGTACACCTTATGGGACATTGGTCCGTCAAGGTCATTGTTCATCCCCATATCACGGTGCAGGATTAATTAAAACCTGGGGATATCAACAGTGCTGGAAGTAGATTTCTAACGAAACTTACTTACCTTTATGGCAGTGAGGGTGTTGGAATCAAAACGTTATCCTGCTAAGAAGAGACGTGTAAAGAAAATGTATACAATATATTAATACTCTGACATCTAACAAATACTAAAACGGGACGTACTGATCTTTTCAGATTGATGGAGAAGTACCCTGCCACGAAGGCTCTTTTCGCCAATGTCAACGTTGACGACATCCACAGTCCAGAATTTGGGGCACACGTATTTCGGGTGTTTAACGGTATTCAAATCAGTCTACTCGCATTATACAACCCACAACTTCTCGAGGAAATCACGTCGCATATGGCGGCTCAGCACGCGGCGATAGACGGGTTGAAGGCGGAATACTTCGACGTGAGTAGATTTATCATCGTGAGCAATGGGTGGTAGTAGAACTGCAATGACCTCAAAATAAATCAGTACACACCGGCAGCTGGCATGAGATGCACATACAATGATCCGAATTTACTGAGTTAGTGTGTGTGCGGGCGTATGTTTGCGTGCATGCGTATGTGCGTGCGTCCGTGCGTGCGTCCGTGCGTCCGTGCGTCCGTGCGTCCGTGCGTCCGTGCGTCCGTGCGTCCGCGCGTGTATGTGCGTGTATGTGTATGAACCCGATAAATGCGGGTTGCAGGGCCCAACAATGTGTGGACATGTCCCGACCCCCACAAATTAGTTTCCAGCTATGGGTTAAATAGCCGCCTGGAGAGGGATGGGCTCCACCAGGTTAGAAAATCTGCCCCAGACACGCTACATGATGAACAAAGCACGAAAGTCGATACCGGATCGATCTCAGGTTACCATTGACCGCGCCATCCGCCTCCCATCAGGATGGACGTGACAAATATGCTACTAATGAACCCTCACCCAAAAAGATCCGTGGGAGGGACTACATCACTATTGCCTTATGGAATGTAAGAACACTTAACCAAACAGGAAAAATGAAAGAACTTGCACCATGAGATGGCAAGCTATAAATGGCACCTCCTTGAACTATGTGAGACCAGGTGGAAGAGCTGTGGTGATGTACAAGCGGATGAAAGAAATACATTCTACTACAGTGGAGAAAATGACAAACATGTAAAGGGAGTAGGATGATTGTTAACAAAAACATAAAGAACTCGGTACTATAGTGCCACCCAACATCCGGCAGGCTCATAACAATCCGCCTTACACATTTCAACATCACGGTGGTACAAGTCTATACCCCGACATCAGATTACGATGATGAGCAAGTGGAAGAATTCTACAATAAACTCCAGGACATCGCCGACCGGGTAGACAAGAAGGATATTCTGATTGTACAGGGTGACTGGAATGCCAATGTGGGTTTCGAGTCACATGCAGAATGAAAAGATTCATGATGTCCTTTCTGCAACGATACAGCTAATGAGAGGGGGCTGCGCCTGCTGAAGTTTGCCAACTACAACAACATGGTGCTTGCAAACACATTTGGAAGACATAAAGCATCCCGAAGATGGACACGGAATGCATATAATGACAATCAGATTGACTACACCCTCGTGCAAAATCGGTTCAGATCTGGGATCAACAGGGCCAAATCAAAGACTTTCCTAGGAGCAAGCGTAGGAAGTGATTATGATCTGGTCTTGATGAATTTCAAAGTACGGCTGAAAAAGATCAACAAACCTAAGAATACCATGCTTAAGTTCAACTTAGAAAAACTGAGAGACTCTGCGATCTTGGCTTCATTCCAGGCAACAATTGGAGGGAAGTTTGCACCACTCTGACGGTTGAAGATTATCTAGAATCGATGACTACCAACGTTAATGCAGTGATGACAGAAACAGCAAATTACATCCTAGGGAAACACCGCCGAAAGGCCAAACCCTGGGTCACAGAAAAAATTATGGAAATATGTGATTTGAAGAAAAACAAGTATATGGAAGAGAGAGCAGCAAATTACAATGAGATCAACGGGAAGATCAGAAAGGGAATGAAGAAAGCCAAAAAATGGATTGAAGAACGGTGCACGGAAATTTAAGACAGCCTCACCAACAACAACGGCAAAAAGAGCGTTCCGAGCCGTGAGAAAACTAACAAAGCAAAGGCAGGAAAAAGTCTACACAATTCAAGACAAAGAGGAAATGCCTCACCGAAGAAAAATATATTATCAACAGATGGACGGAATACTGTTTGGAGTTATACAAATTCCAGACCAAATGGAGATGTGTGTGTTCTAACCAGTCAAGAATCATAAAATGAGGACAACTTTTCAATTTTACGGGAAGAAATGGAGAAAGCAGTAAGATCATTAAAAAAGGCTGCTGGTTTTCACAACATCCGCAGAACTGATACTGAACGGAGGAGAAACGGTGATAGACATCCTCATCAACATCTGCAACAAAATCTGGCAGACAGGAGAGTGGCCAACAACATGGACTGATAATTACTCTCCCCAAGAAAGGCAACCTACAACAATGTCAGAACTACTGAACCATCAGCCTCATTAGCCGTGCGAGCAAACTGATGCTGAGAGTCATATTGAACAATTTGAAACCACAAGTAGAAGAGATCATCGCCCAAGAACAGCCGGGCTTTCGCGGTGGAAGAAGCACCACGGAACACATATTCAATCTTTCTGTTCTCGGTGAGAAATACCTGCAAAATCAACATGAACTATTCCATATCTTCATTGATTTCAAGTAGACATTTGACAGGGCGTGGCATGCCGCGCTGTGGGCGACAATGAAGAACTACAATATTGGACAAAAACTAGTACACACCATCGAGCAGTTATACGTTAAAGCTAGCAGCGCAGTACTGGTGCAAGGCTACGTAGTGGGTGAATGGTTCCACACGTCAGTCGGAGTTCGTCAATGATGCCTCTTGTCACCTACATGATTCAACTAATTCCTGGAACGAATAATGGCAGATGCCCTGGAAGACCACACTTACACAGTCGACATTGGAGGATGCATCATCACCAACCTACGGTTCGCTGATGACATCGACGGGTTAGCTGGAAGTGAAGAGGAACTTGCTAGCCTTGTAAACCGACTGGAAAAAACATCAGCCAGATATGGAATGGAAATGAGCACAGCAAAAACAACCTAATGACAAACAACAAAAATGCAATGAGGTCCCGAATAACTGCCAGTGGAAGCGAACTGGAAACAGTAAGTCAGTTCAAGTACCTCTGAGCTATCATCAATGACACCAGCACTGGCGTAATTGAAACCAGGTTGGAGAGAACATCGCACTGAAATCCAAACTTAAACTAGTACGTACACTGGTCCGTTCCATGTTTCTGTATGTAGGCGATTCATGGACCCTCACAGCGGAACTGCAAAGAAACATTGCTGCAGTGGAAATGAAATGCTACCGAAGAATCCTCGGTATTTCCTACACTAACCACATCACCAAAGATGAAATCAGAAAAACATCACTCAACATGTGGGACATTATGAAGACCTGCTGACCACAGTAAAAACGATGAAACTGAGATGGAATGGTCGTGTAACACGATCAAGCGGGCTCACAAACACAATACTACAAGGAACTGTGCCGAGGAAAAGAAGACAGGGAAGACTGAGGAAATGATGGTCATACAATGTTGCAGAATGGACTGGGATGACTTTCGCAGAAACTATGCCATTAATACACAACTGCTAAGTGTGTGTGTGTGTGTGTGTGTGTGTGTTTCAAATTTAAATTCAGACGTTTGTATGTACGTGGTTATGTTCCTTCGTGTTTGTATATATGCATAATCTTATCAGACGCGCATAACATTAAATTAATATTTACATTCATTTCAATCGGAGTGTCATTTTTGTTTGCAGTTATTGCGTCAGAGATTGAAAGAGGACATTAGTTTACTAGTGGACAAATTCTACGAGGACGCGTGGGATAACTGCTTCGATCCCATAATCAAGGCAATCACAGCACGTTTGATTTGAGTTCCGTTGCATGTAATTGTTTTAATGTAGATGCATCGTCAACATAGATCTCCGCGTGATTAAACATATTCACTCTCACCATCTTCACCCTTGTTTTTACACGTATATCTTTATTGGCGTTTTGACTGAATCCTGACACATACACACACACACACACACACACACACACACACACACACACACACACACACACTCATATACACACACAAACTGTTACTGTGGCTGATTTTTCGGACATGCGTACGGGGTAGTGTTGCAGATTTCCGCCGCCAAGGTGGGTAGTGTTCGTCATGAAAATGTTGGTTAAGTCAAAGTTGCAATTCAGCACACACATACTTCCCTCCAAGTTAACTACTTCCCTCACGTAGTATTTGTTTCTCAGCGGGGTTGCGTACACACCTTTCGAACTCCAGGCCTTCTGGTCTGTATGAATATATTAACTTGAGTGTTATGAACTGATTTGTTTGTCGTAAACGTTTTTTCTAAAACTAATTTTAGATCGGCATTGTTTTGTTTCGATTGGCAAGTTGTCCCAGTGGCATATGCCTGTATAAAGGAAATAAGGTTGTCCAGAACCATTTACGCCGGGAATAACACATGCCAAATCACTGACTCTTGTGGGGTATCTAGGATGACCCATTTTAACATTTGTTCTTAAATATGCTAGTGCATTGCCAGCATATTGATAATATTGAACTTATGGCCCAACTTTAACTGTTCTACGCTATATTCAACAGAGAGTATTCCAACGGTCTTAAAGGCGTAAGCAACAACATGGAACCTCGGTGAAGCATTAGCATATAACATAAATCTGATAATTTTACTATGTGTACACTGCATTCTGCACTTCGTTGTTTTCAATAATCCACTGTACCAAGCTGAACATGTGTAATCAAATTGGCATTGAAACAAAGCAGAGACTAGTAGTTTTTTGTTTTGATACTAAACTTTCAGGTGTTATTGTACAAAACTTTAAGTTTATTTGTAGTTTTAGAAAGGATATTAGAAGCTATAATATCACCAGAGAGGAACTGATCTAAAGTCACCCTTAATGTGTGATACTTTACTTTGATTCAATGACATTTCCATTGCATACAACAGAAAGATTGTTACATTTGTACAATTTTCTCTTCGTTCCAAACACGATGGATTGTGTTTTTCCTAAATGAAGAGAGAGTTTGTTATCGATTAGCCAATCACTGACGGGTTCCAGCTCCGAATTTTCTCGAGGCAAGCAATGCTGAGTCGTCCGCATATAACAAAAGCTTGCATTTAACTGCAGCAGACATGTCATTTACATATAACAGGAAGAGTTGATGCCCAAGTATTGAACCTTGTGGTACACCGCAAGTAATACGTTTTGCCCCAGACATTGTTCCATCGACATCGGTAACATGTACACTATCCGTCAAATAAGATCTAAACCAACATATAGAGAGTTCATTTGCACCTACACCCTTCAGTTTCATCAAAAGACTCGTGTGATCTACAGTGTCAAAAGCCTTTTAAAAATCCAACAATATCATGCCTGTGTAATTGCCATTATCACTTTCTTGTTTAATGTAATCGGTTAGGTGGATCAAGCATGTATCAGTGGAATACGATGACCGAAAACCAGATTGAAATTCGTATAGTAGTTTATGTTTAGTTAAAAAGTCACTGAATTAATTGAAGAATTTTTTTCGAAAATTAAATCATACTTAACACTGAAATTGATCTATAGTTATCAGCACTAGTCGTATTCTTCTTTTATACAGTGGTACAACCCTGGCCATCTTCAAGTCATCGGGGATATTTCCAGTAGTTATAGATAAGTTTACAATGTGAGTAAGATGTTATGCTATGACAGTTGAACCATCTTTGACAACTCTAGCAGGGAGTTCATCTAAACCTGTTGCCTTACTAGCGCTCATGCTACTTAATATAGTGGACACTTGTTATACAGTTACACTGACTAGACCAAACATATTATCTGAAACATTTTGTTAATAATAAAACGTGAACTTGACCGAATCAACCAGAACATGATGGTAGCGTCTCAACGAGCGATGAAGCAATATAAGTAAAATAATCATTAAAATATTCCGCGACCTTCCGTTTATCAAAGCATACTTCAATTTCAGATTAACACGTTTCGGTTTGATATTACATTTTGACTATAAGCCAGCCTCTTTCACAGTTTGTCACAGATTTTTTGGTCGATTGTGATTTTAATTTACATCCTGTACATAATACAGAGATTTAGCTTTTTTTTTTTGGCTTGATATATGTGATAGACAAATAGCGTGAAGTCTGATTGATTTTTTGACTTTCTAAATTTACGTAGATAATAATCTCTTTTACTATTTAAGTTAAGTATTTCGCTTGACATCCAAGATTGTGTTGTTTGTTTAATTCGAACGTCCTTACATGGGGCCAGTTTATTAAGAACTGATAAGAGTTTTATTTAAATTTGCCACATGCAATATCAACATTGTTACAACTTAATACATATGTCCAGTCCATGTCATCTAGATTGTGCAAGAACTGATTTTTACCATAATGTTTAGAGCAACGCATTTGAAATGTGCTATGCTTGTTCACTGGGACTCTGAATACCTTCTCGTACAATAAGTTACTAAATGGTCGCTAATTCCAACATTGAGAACACCTGACTGATATGTTTTCTCTTGATCAGTTACTAAAATAAGGTCAACAATAGATTCACTAATAGTACATACTCTAGTAGGTTCTGCAATCAATTGCAGGAAGCCAAATGCCGTTCAAAATTTCGTAGAGCATTAACCAAAATATTGTTTCTAGATGGCTCCAAAAAATTAGTAATAAAATCTCCAAGTAAAATGCATTCACTAAAATCGTTTCCTTCATTTAAGGAGAATTCTAAAAGTTCGTAAAAGTTGCATTGTCTCGGTGGCCTGTAACAGATCTCTGTCGGTATGAGACGCGTTTTAGGCAGGAGAACTTCCACCTACACAGTCTCCATGCCATTCGGTTAGTAAGTCTTGACGTGGGTTAAACGTAAGGTTGCTTCCGATGTAAAGACAGACGGTCATGACGGAGGACTGAATATCCGGGCAGTTCGACCCCCGAATCCTCAACCGAGTCATCAAGTCACGTTCACTTACACCAATCACTGCTGCCTTTGTTTTTGCAGCAAGTTATATGTAAAAATATGTACAAATATGTCACTGGCTGTATGCAGACAAATGTATTAGTTTTTATGTTAGTAACATTATAAAATTCCGGACGCGCAACACAGCTGCCTGTTGCTGGTTACTTTAGTTACACGGGTGAACGCTTGTGATTTCTGATAAAAGGTTGTCCTATCAATTAGGTCAGTGACCAATTACAATAATTATTAATGCGGGTATGCTGCAAGCATTTCGGGTGGTTTGGGGTGTCTGGAACTCAAGTAATGGGTATTTGAGGTTTGGACTATTTTCATTGTTCATAATTAGATCAACAATACATTTTTATATTTCAGTGCAAATGACATGAGGATGTATACGACTGCCCTTTTGCCCAAGTAACACCGGTAACCCAGCTAGTAATTAATACAAAATTCAAAATATTCCAGTCTAAATGCAATGGATTTCAGTGCGGCACGACGTGTTTGCGTTAAAGTTCTCCTAGCATTAATTATTGTTGAAGCAGTATATGGGCAGGACCACTACCATGTTGTCTGGGTTGCAGTACAAGGCAATGTTAGTCTAGCCATCGAGAAACTCACGTATTATCTCCTTTCATAGTGTTGTGAACGTTCTTCGACATTTCATTATATTATATAGTAGCTTGCAAATTCCAACTGCGTATCCGCAGTTGGAATTTGCAAGCTACTATATAAGTGAAAAAATTTATGTTGTCTCCAACCTCCTTCAAGTGCCAATGGTAAGCTCGTCCATTAGAAACTATTCTAAATGTAAGTTCTTATATAGCGCAGTAGGTATACAGTCCTCAAGAAGCTCAAAGCGCTTTACACTTTACTCCTGGCAGACCTGTTCAATCGATTACCATCTCGACTTCTCTGGGAAGCATCCAACCACGCTGCAATTGATGCGCGAAAACTACTCGTACACAAATATCCACCACTTTCTACAGCCAAGTATTCATTCATATCGCTGAGTGAACTGGAGCAATGTAAAGTGAACGAACTTGCCCAAGGTTCGATATCGCCGCAAATGATTCGAAACCGGGTTTTCTCGCGTGGGAGTCCAAAGCTCTAGCTACTGCATCACGGAACTACACGTACATTCATTCTATGAACAAGACTGAAGATACTTTCGTGATATATTGTCAAATGTTTGGCTAAAACAGTTGTATCGTGATGTCGGTGCTGTTGAAACAATGATATGTTCATGTTTATTAAGACATCGAAATAGCATATTTACACATTTTTTCAATACCTAGTCTGCTGTACCGTTTATGGATGTAAACATGTCGCAATATATGAATAAAAATAACTTTCAACACTATCAATGTATTTAACAGCTCAGGAAATATAACTAAGAAGGCGAATAAGCGGTTAGCCTAAACATATAGGCTACTGAGCATTACGAACTACACCAGTGTTCCCACTTCGGCGCCCGGCGAACTTGGTAGCGATTGGCTTCGTGGCTTCAGGCTTTCTATCACAATGGCGCTGACCATGCAATTTAACTGATGTGTGTTCAACAAGGATACTATTGTAAACTACTGACATAATCGTAGTTGTAAATGGTTTTTTTGTTATAAATTTTAGACTCATTGGCCAAAAAATGCACTTTATTCCACGTTACGCCTGCCTACCTAATGTTTCCTAGAAATAGGTATTTGCTTGGAAGTACGTGTTTGCGTAGAATGTCAGTCTTGCCTCCGTCTACCCCACTGATAAACATGTACTATGATGGCAGTGTCATATTTTCACACGTTGCACGTCGGGCCAATTACCCAATATCTGAAACATACCTGCTGGTTCGTTTGGTTGAGTCACAAAGAAAGATAGCCTTGCCCCAGTTTCCTCTACTCTCAAACATGTGCCACGAGGGAAGTGCCCTTCTTTCACACGTTGCAATTCGGGCCAGTTACCCGGTGCCTGATACAGATCTTGTTTATGTCTGCCTACTTCGTTTGTAAGCATCATGTACTAAGACATGCCCAAACAATCCTTGGCAAATGACTGTAATTGTATACGTGAGTGTGCGAGCTTGTGCGCGAGTGTGCATGAAAAAGTGTTTGGCACATTTGACAAATCTATCTCCAAAGCATCAATGTTGTAAACTCTTACAGTTCTTTATATTTCAGTTACCTAATATAGTGTATTTCATAGACCTAACATATTGTGAACACCACCTCAACCATTTCCGTTAGGCGTCTACGGTAACATTATATATGCTTCGTGATGTTTATTATGGCCCCGGCCACATTTGGTAAAAAACTTGTATTGCATTGTTATGGAAATACAATATAACATGAACGTTAATAATGTTATCTGAATGAATCCAGTTGTATTACTTTTGGAAAACAATACCAAAAGGAATGCGGTTATTTTTGCTTTCATAACAAATATTCAACTGCAAAAGACAGCATGTCTTCTACACTACACAATGTTTACACCTTACACAGACAAAATCTCAGTCGCTATATATTTTTAATGGGTACGGGGAAGCATTGTAGCTTACCAATCATTTTCTTTTATTTGAGAAAACAGTTTGTGAAAACAAGTTTGTAATTGTATCACTTGGATGTCGTAATAAACATGAATATCTCATTGCGTGTTTTGACTTCCGTTTTGAACTAAATCACCAAACCAGTTTGAGATTTCGGACGCCCAAAGAAAATTGAAGTTTATTTTAGGGGTTATTTTTACCGAATTAATGCCATGTTCTGTGAACCATCTTCTCGTTAGATATGTTTTCAATTTTACTACGATTCAGTTGGCATGGTTTAACATGAACATTGCCATATAGGGTACCAGTAGAAAACATCCAGGGTCTTCTATCATGACCAAAACCAAGTGAAACTTCTCTCAACGGTACTCCATTTCCGGGATGCAGACTGAGCCGGGTTAGAGCGGCGTTTCGTAGGAATTTAGGAAAAGAAAACGACACAAACTACCTTACCTCCAATGCTTTCACCAGTCTGTTGGTTCGTCTTTTGCTACATTCTGAGATTCCAGATTTATAGAAGGTACATGACATCCCAGACGGTGTGTTGCATTTTTTGTAATAATTAACAGGTGAAGTGCAGAAGCAACCAAATGTGGAGTTGGGTTGGCGTGGAAATGATTCCCCTTCTCACCCGTTCAGAAAAAACATTGATAAAAGGGTCATTTAAAATCTGCTTCTCACTGGTTTTCAGCAAAATAGCATACCGAATCTTAATACGTAAAACACCGTTCCGTAAACTTTTAAAGGGGCTAGCAAAATTTGGTCCGGTTGTCTCTCTGCGGGTAAAAGTGTTTAAATAGATAAACCATACCTTTTTCTAAGCTGTAATATTACTCATTTTATGTGTCATCAGTAGCAGTTAGATTTTGCTAAGGGAAGTCAAATAATGCAAACTTTCCCGCTTCTGGGTTGTTATGTATGCGTATGAATCCAGCAGGATAACAAAATACTGCAATGTTTATTGCGACATGGCAATTTATTCCGTTTACTAAAACACTCGGGCATTGTGGAAGACGCTTTGTCACAATTGTATGTTACTTAGGTATACTTATTTAGTAGTAATATATCATTACCATTGTATTTATGTTTATAAATAATCATCAGTTGAGTGTTAGAGATTTTTCGAAGTAAAATATATATTATTTGTTATAATATGAATATACGTTATTTTAATAAAACGATTATATTATCCTAATATCATACTTATATACATTTGAAATATTAATATGTGGTAATGTAATAACATGAACCAAAGTAGGCCCAACCGTAGGCTTAAAGAATATTCATCATCTTGCCACGATGAACCGTATCAAATGCTTTTTGGAAGTCTACGAATGTCATAATTGCAGGAAGATGCTTTGCTCTAATTCCTTCAATCAACTTTCTCAGGGTTAGTATATGATCTACTGTTGTCCTCCCTGTCCGGAATCCATTCTTATTGTCTCTGAGGTGGTGGTCAATTTCAGGACGTATTCTGTTCAATATCATCCTATTGAATGTCTTTGCCACATTGGAGCTCAGGCTAATGCCCCTGTAATTCCCTGTTATGCTTAAATCGCCATTCTTAGGTATTGGAATAATGTTCAGAACTGTCCACTGTATCGATATTTTCCCTTCAATCAAAGCTTTGTTGCAATACTTTAATATGATACCGTCCAGATCGCAGTGATTTAGCACTTCAGGTAGTATACCATCATCCCCGCAGCTCTTTCCATCATTCAGGGATTTATTGGCCTTCTCATACTCGTCTCTTTCAAAAGGTCCTTCCTTGATGTTGATATTTATGATTACAGGTTGGATCTCTTCATCTTCATCTTCTGTTCATGTCTGCCTAGTAGTTTGTGGAAGTGATCGTAACAGTTTTCCACCCTTTGTTCTGCAGTTTTGCCCTATAGTTGTCTTATTTGTTTAAAACTAGCTTACAAATGGTGCATTCTGAGGTACGTTTTAACCTTTACCCTTGAATATAGATGGAGAGATATGAAGTAACAAACATCTTGTAGTAATCATGACTGATAAAAGTCAGTAATCATGACAGCTAGCGTGCTATGCAATTAATTAAACAGTTATTTCTGGAATGATGTTTCTATTAATCTCAATATTGTTTCTCATATTGTGTCCTTTTCATTAAACAGTATAAGTTGTTTAGCATATCCAATTTCTGTGCAAACATATCATTGTCTAGCCCAAATTATTCATAACCGTTAGCATACACGGTTTTGGGTAATAGGCGTCTTTTATGAGATGTGACCTTCGGTAGTTTATATTCGTAAATACTTCACTCAAATCATCTTTCCCAAAAGTAGTTTTGCTCAAGTTAGTTGGAATACGTACTATATATTTAGCACAAAGATATCTTACGAATCCCAGTCCTTCTTTTGTTATAAATAACTGCATAGAACATACATTAGTTGAATAGATTTGTGGGCACTTGTTTCGAATCCGGACCTACCTCGATTTCACCGTTATAACTTGAGTTTTCCCTAACTTTGATACCACAGTGAGATAGTTCTATCATTCAAAGTTATCGTAGGCATATTTACCTTTAAGGATATTGCGTCCTACGCCCATTTGAGGCGTAAATATTATCAACATACGCTGCTATATCGCTCATTTTATGCGCGCTATGTGGTAACGCACAGCCGCAGCGGCGCCGACTAGTGCAAGCTTGGTCGCTATTTGGGCTACAAAAGGGTCCGGATTCGATACAAGTGCCGACTAGTTAATAGGATGCACGGTTTTTATTTGGGCTTCAACAGGGTCAGGATTCGACACAAGTGCCGACTAGTGACGTAGTGCCATCAACCTGGACGTGTTTACTCACACCACCGTCATTAACCAGAAATTCAACATAAGCAACACCAGCATTCTGATTTAATCTGGGGACATACTATAATAATAAAATTGAGCGCAAAAGACATCTTAGTCCAGTTACTGTTTTCTTTGTTTCTTTCTCCGAGTTCCACATGTCTCCCAAACGCAGTTGAAGTTTGGGCGCAATGTTACGTGAAGATTTCTAGTTGGAGACACCGGGGATCCGGCGGGAATATTCTGTGATTGGACAACTGTCAAGTGATGTCAATCACGTTATTCAATGGAGTTAATTCCAAGAGGTATTCCTAACTGGCCCAGAACGATGTTAAGACAACTAAACGATGTTGCTACAAATACATGTTACTTTGTGGCGTCATTTCGCGGCGCTTTCCGACGCTGAATATATCGCAAAAGAACGAAACAAAACAAAACATGGGCGCACGAAATAGCTACGATGCGGCATAGATAAACGGCGAGACTGCCCGCCTCGGTTGTCTTATAACATTGATGAAATATTTGTTTTTTGAAATTTAAGTGGTTCAGGAGGAAACAGTTTGTTTACATGGCAGTGTGTCGCTTTTGAAGGCATGGCTCCAGGTCTATAACAATAAGGACAGGGTTAAGACATTAGACACTCAACTGTCCACCTGGTCCTTCTTTGGAATTATCCAAGCCCACTGTGCCTTGGCTTCCAGTTACATATCGAATACAATTCAAATTAGCCACTATCACATATCGTACCCTTTCTACGCACCACCCATCCTATTTGTTTAGTCTCCTTCGTTTTCCGACATCCCCAAGAATATCAGATCATCTGTTTCACGACTTTTTCCGAAATCCAAGATTAATATCGACAAACGTTTTATTTTCTGTAGCTGCACCCAAAATCTGGAATTAACTCACTATGGCTTTAAAATCACCTGAAACTATAAATACTTTCTTTAAAAAACTGAAGACTTATGTATTTGAAATTGCATTCGCACCCTAACCTTCGGCGGTCCTTTGCTCTAATGACGACTCTTGCTTGTCCCTATTAACGATTTTGCCTAATGATTCTTGTAAGTTGCGCCTCTAAGCTCAGATTCCTGGGGATTTAGGCGCTAGAGAAGTTTGTCATATTATTATTATTATTTGACTGACAGCACTCCAATTGTTATGAATATCGAATGGTTCGTTTTAAACTACCTTTGTTTCTGCATCGCTAAAACATATTTGGGCAGTCCAGTATGTTAAAAAACATAAACTTTATACCGGCTAAAAACATTTATTTATCTCAAAAGACAATCATGGACGGACAAGGCAGCCCCGTAAAGCATATCTGTTCACAAAGCCAAATATCTTACTTAGATCAATAAAGTAAAAGTACGGGTCACGTCTTTTTTCACGACATTTTTCCTGCACTTGACGAGCAGCAAACATCATGTCTTCGGGGCCACGTTGTGGACGGAAACCGCATTGTGTTTCAGGTAAGATACTCCCCGATAGTCGTTGTAGTCGATTGAACAAGACTTTGACAGGGATCTTTCAAGGAACTGATAGCAGGGAGATCTCGCGGAAGATGCCACTGATAGCCTTGTCACCCTTCTTAAAGATGGCGACGATCATGGCATCATTTAAATCCTGAGGTATTTCCTCAGCATTCCAGATCTTCTGAATGATATGATGTAGGTGCTTGATAATGATTTCTCCTTCATACTTGTATATTTCGCTGGGGATGCCATCATTACCGGAGGCCTTGTTGTTTTTCATTTGGAAAAACGCTTTGCGCACTTCTTCAGGCAGTTCGTCTAGCTCTGTCCTAATCGATGTCTGAGGAATATTGCATATCATACCCTGTTCGACTCGGAAGTTACGATTGAGTAATTTGGAGAAATGTTCTTGTCAACGATTTGTGATGTCTTCCTTGTCTTTAACAAGAGTCGAACCACCTTTTGAGCGCAAAATGCCTTCTTATAGGTTCATAGATAGGCCTGGTGGCGTCCCGTGACTCTTAGAGAATTCCTGTATTTCTGCGGCCTTTGCTATCCAACATTTGTTCTTGATTTTACAAATTTGTGTATATTTGTTTTTTTTATATCCAAGTGTTTCAACGCATACTTTGGTGATGTTGTTGCGTAGCGAGATACATTCCTCGTTTACCGAAAGATTCTCTTTTCGCACATCTGCGAGTTTCTCTTCTAGATTCTGTAGGAGCTGATGGCTGACGTATGTGTCTTTCAGTTTACTCCTTGTAGCGTGTTGTTTCCGGTGTTTCGGTGCGATTTGTATTTCTAGTTTGGCAAGGATTAGCCTGCTGTCAGTCCAACAGACTGTAGAGCCACGCATTGCTTTAGTAAATAGGATATCTGCACGATCACGATGACGTGTGATGACATAGTCAATCAGATGCCAATGTTTTGATCTGGGTGCATCCATGGTGTTTTGAACTTTTCTTTTACTCGAAAGATGATATTGATAATTAGCAGCTCGTGTTCTACACATTTGCTGAATAGTACCAACTCGTTGTCATTTATGTTTCCTACCCCAATTCTTCCAATGACACCATCCCATAGGTTTGCATGTCTCTCCACATGAGCGTTGAAATCTCCAAGAAGAAAACCTTGTTATTCGCTGGTATAGATGCAAGGATGGAATCAAGGGTAATATAGAAATCTTCTTTTATTTCGTCTGTCGCACAATAATCCCGCATAACTTGAGGGATGATTAGAATAATGGTTGATGAATGAAAGAATTATGAATGACTGCGCGTGGAGCTTTTTAGTTGGGAAAATCGGTGCGCAAGCAGACGATCCCGCACACTTCGCCAAGCCACCTCTGAACCATGTGGCTCAAGAGGATGTGGACAACATAGACAGGCAACGTAGCTGCAATGAGTTTACAGGAGTACAGTCTGTCGTACCTTGCCTATTGCACACCCACCGCGCGACTTGTTTCCCATAGCTAGAACTGAGTTTCTGGGCAGTAGAGTGCCGCAGATAACGGGGCCACAGTTCCTCCGGAGATTTCTGATATATACGTCACTCGTAACCTGTGGTTAAAGAACCTACACCGGAAGACAGAGGCTGTCTGGTTAGTTTCCAGAGTGCCGAAACGTCCACCCGTAGCAAGAGCTCTATCTTTTTTAAACTGCCTGTGTCAAGGGAAGGAAGGGTTGGCTTGTGTGGAAGAAGCTGTGTATTTCGCTAAGGCATGTGTCGTCTTTTAAGGTACGCCCTGCACCAGACAAGTAACATACCAACGAAGTTATATCGGGTGCGGAAAGCGTTGTTGTGTCCCGTTTGGAGCTATAACTCTCAGTCGCGCATTCACTCGTTAATATACTGTCCACATCAAGTCGGTGTGAAAGCGGCAGAGATAATTTGTTAATCAACTGCTGTGGGAAAATTGTTATGGTATTCTAAATAAGTGTATATATATATATATGATTTATTAGTCATATAAATGGAATATGTTTTTCTTGAAACGGTATTGTTCCTTTGATAGTATATGGGAATGGTTGAGGAAAAGTTCGAGTCGATTATATATCAGACGCTCCAGGTTTATTTAGAAACATTACAAAATCGAGATTGGTCTATAGTTGCATAAGTTATTCGAGTTTTCACGTTTATGGATTGGTTTCACTTTTGCTATTTTTAATTGTTGTGGTACCTCTCTAGTAGAAATTGAAATATAAAAAATATACGATAATAGTGGGGTATATGAGAATTTATTTTTCGCATAATATGTTTAGCTACACTCGTAAACGAGATTAATAATCTCTGGTTCCACATTAATAAACTGTCCTTTAATATAAAATTGAATCGCATTATATTCACAACAGTAAATAAAAAAGTACAATATCCCATCTCAAGCAATACAAATTAACTGATCAGTCATCCCTCAACTTAAATTCACTACATTTATTCGCGTGTATATACATGAACACGTAAACTGGTCCATGTACTTGTATAAATTAGCATCTTAACTTGCATGAAAATATTTCCTCCCCTGATATCTCTGAAAACGATCAGTGTTATGTAATATTACATCATTTACAATAGTGTACTCTCATATGAGCTAATACATACTCTATGACACTAAACAAGATCAGAATGATGCAAAATACTATCAGGATCATCTACAAGTATGTTTACCTTGCTCACACGAACCGCTAATTAAACGGAAACATTTATTACAAGTTGTTATAATTGACAATCTGCAACTAGGGCTAATTTTGTGAAAGCCTACTTGTTAAACACTTCCAAACAGCCTAGGAATTATGTTTCAAATAAATAATGTCATCCACAACTACAACACTAAGAACAACAACACTTACTCTGTTCATGAAGCACGGACAAACACACGGACATTTACAAATGAATACTCAGCGCCTTAATTCAGAAATACCATACCAGAAAACATAAAAAAAGTACATCTGAAAGACCATCAAATGAAAATTAAAACAATACATGCCCTTGACATACTGCAACATTTCGTAGTTTCCCACGTAGTCTTTAGTCAGGCACATCCTGTATTGATGTAGGTTCATATATGGATGTAGCTTAATTCACACATAGTTTACTCATACAAAATACTTATAAGAACTTACCCCATGTGGGTGTGTGCATACATATGTATACATATACGTGACTAGTAACTGTATATTCACTGTTGATATGCATGCACGACATGCTTAAGTTAATTTAATAAACCTTCACATTTATTATTGATACTGGTACAGTTGATACAATGGAAGAGACCTTATACAGGAAATCAACACCTCACCTGAGGATACTACAATATAAATAATGCTAACATTAACCGCTCGATGGCGACACTGTCTACGTTTGTTTTATTTCATATAATCACCGTCATGAGGCGCTTGTTGAAATCATAAACGAATTCACCACATATCCTCCACCAGGCGTGAATTAAGTATATGAGTTTTTAGAAACCGAGCAACTTCGACTATTTCTCATATTTCCACTTCAGCAAAACAAACTCATATTTAGCTGTGATACTTCTCTGGTGGTAAATACTGTTATTATTAAGTATTGCTGTACATGCCGTGGCCAGTGTCTCTCTTTTCAGTAAGCACCATTTTAATTTCTAAAATGTCCAATTTAGGTTCTCTAGGTTATACTTAGCAAAAGGTAGCAGTTAACGTAGGACACATTGCAAAAAATTTCAAACAAAATCATTATCGTTTGAATGGTTATTGAAGTAAACCGCGGGTTGTTCGAAGAACCTCAACATATAATGTTTTTATTTCTCAATCAGATTTGATACATTTTCGGTAGTATCAACTGTGCATTCGTGTGCGTGTGCGTGTGCGTGTGCGTGTGCGTGTGCGTGTGCGTGTGCGTGTGCGTGTGCGTGTGCGTGTGTGTAATCCGAGATACCTACTCAAATGTCACCCAACAAACTGACAGGTCATTCAAACAAATATGGATATATGTATGTGTTTGTGTGACCGATGTTATGATAACGAACAAAAAACCTGCATCTACCCTTCGGATAGACATAAGCAACTGTTTTAGTTCGTTATGCAAACAACATTATTGTCAGGCGTATAATACATGTCGACATAATCTTTACCAAGTCATCGGTATAATAGGCCCGACATTTAATGTGTTGCAGATGTATTTACAACGCCCAATTGATATGTCATATCTCTGTTTGACCATTTTATTTTTAAGCGTGCAGACACACGGTCAAAGTAAAGGTAAGTTTTTTTTTATATAGCGTAGTGTCCAGTCCTAAGGACTGCTCAAAGCGCTTTACACTTTACTTCGTAGCAGGCCTGTTCAGTCGAACCCCATCTCAACTTATCTGGGAAGCATCCAGCACTGGATTCGAACCCAGGTTCTCTCGCTCGAGAGTCCGAAGTTCTTGCTACTGCACCACTGCGCTCCTCCAGTAGTGTACCACAGATTGATAACAGCTGGAGTAGAAAAGACCTGGCTGTCACGTAAATCAGATACACCCCGATGTGTGTACGTAGTATGTAGGCAGCCAGACAGGATTAAGGCAAAACGAAATTAATTTGGAATGTTGCCACCAATCCACCGCTACTGCGAAAATACAGCGTAGAGTAAAACCACCGTCATGGACTATTTTTCTCTCGTGTGAGTATATTTTAACATTGATCTAAACTAGGAGGTTAGTATGATTTTAAATATACGTTCAAGACATATTGCGATAGGTTATGGAAAATACTGGTAGGAATTGTTTTCTCAGTTCAAACAAATAAATTATTAGATAACACAAAGTAACAGATTAGGCATATGCATCTTGAATAGTTAATAAATCTTACCATTTGCAATTACAATTACTAGAATCACAACACGTTTGAATTGAGATGCGTTTTATGGAATTGCAAAAAAAAATGCATTTTCGTACATCGTCAAAATATAATTGTGCTTAATTATAAACATGTTCATCCGGAGCATGGAAGAACCACTTATTCGTTCAAACCATCAGTAATAATTGAACATTGAAACAAAACAAAACGAAAATGACGCTTCAGTAAAACAAAATGTATTTGTTTATTAAATGTGTACTGAATTCAGATGGATTTAGAGTAAATGGCTAAACTTAATAATATTATGTCATAATTGGTTATTTGGCATTTTAAAGCATTTATTATGGTGTATTATGGAGCAAAGCAACGTAACCATTACGATGTATGTAAAAAGAAATGTTACATGAAATGCATTAAGAAGTTTTATAATTATTCTGGTTGCTTTTTGTTGTGTACACTAATGCTCGTATCAACCTAACTGATGATTTTTCACCTTATAACAATATTTATATATATGAAGATGTTTCACTATGATTTAGCTCACCATTATTTTCGATTTTCACAAATGAGTGAGTCTTATATATATTAAATGTCGGTGTGGATAGTCAATAATCACACGGTGAAATAATTGTATTTATTTTTTATCTGATTTACTCAGAACTCAGAACTCAAAATCAGTTTATTTGACCTATAAATACGATATATACACAATGAATAACATGAGTACTAGATAAGGTAGCACAGGAGCCACCCCATCAATATAATCAACATCAAAATTTACATGTCACATATCAGAATAGCATATGGCTTGTTTTACAGTTGATAATTACTCAGTGTATCAACATACATACATAATACAATGACTGATTAAATGTACTCTTGTACAAATTGACGTACATATGGATACTTAGGTATACATTTCCATACGTATTACGAATTACATATAAACAATTATGAATACGACAACAGGATTCATAATTTAAAATAAAAAAGGTTGTTGTGTATGTTGAAAAACCATAAAGACTGTGGGTGTAAATTTTATTAATGATAATTCTTGGTGTATTGTTAACTGTCTCAACCATGTTGTGTCTAATGCATTTTTTGGCAAATTCATGTTTGAATCTGGACATATACAAATTATTTCTTTCACGTGTGCAGTGCTGATGAATACTATAGATGTGTGTGTTTGGAAAAACATTGAAGTAGTAGGGTAAAAGATTGTTAATTAATTTATAGTAAAATTTTTATTGTTGGATTTTATAAATGTCATCCAACTTTAGCAACTGAAGTCTTTTAAAATAGGACTTGTGTGAGCATTGTATTTACTTAAGGATATTATTCGTATTGCTTTTTTTCTGTAATTTGAAAATTCGATGTGTCTGATGACCCCATAAAAGTAAGCCATAATTAATATGAGGGAGAATAAGAGCATTGTATATAATATATAATGCATTAGTTGGTAAAACATGTTTAAGTTTATTTAGTATGCCTATTGTTTTAGAGATTTTATGTGCTTTTTTTCTATGACTCTGCCAGTTTAAATGGTTATTTATTGTGATGCCTAAAAAATTGAAATCATTTACACATTCAATGTGTGCCCCATCTATTTGTAACACAGGGTATTCTATTTTCTTTTGAGGCATATGAAAAATCATGAATTTAGCCTTTTTTTGCATTTAGTGACAGTTTATTAGCTTTTAACCAATTACTAATCTTTGTTAGTTCTTTGTTAATATTTTTACTTCGCATTTGGCCTTCTGAATCATTAAATGTTTTTAGTGTACTAGTAAGGGTGATGTCGTCAGCATATGTTATGCATTTGTAAAGGTCACTAGAAAGTGCTATATCATTTATATATATATATATAATAAATAAGAGCGGCCCTAAAATTGAACCTTGAGGGACACCAGTGTCGATGGCTAATTCCTTAGACTTAACATTTTCAATTTCTACATACGGCTTACGATTGTGTAAATAACTCTTACAAAGGTCCAGAGCCTTGTCATTTAATCCATAGTAATTTAACTTCTGTACCAATATATTGTGATCAATTGTGTCAAATGCGTTTGATAAATCAAGGTATATATTTATTGGAGTAACCGATTTATCAAGTTCTTTTATAATTCTGTCTATCATTTCGAGTGTAGCATGCTCAGTAGAATGTTTCTTTCTGAACCCATATTGGCTATTGTAGTATAACGCTTTAGAATGGAAGTAATCGTGGATTTGATCAAACACAACCCTTTCAAAAAATTTTGAAATCACTAGCAGGATAGAAATTGGACGATAATTGTTAAAGTCAGAAACATCACCTTTTTGAAAAGGGGTATGACTTTTGCAATTTTTTATTTGTCTGAAAATATACCAGTTATTATTGATTGATTAATGATTAGAGTAACTGCTTTGCTGATATCATATTTTATTAATTTTAGTAATTGTGTTGAAATACCGTCTTTTCCACCACTTCATTTTTGAGGTAAACGATCAATTGTATTAACAGTAGTTTCCATGTCAATCGTATTAAATCTGAAAGTGTGAAATATCGGGTTTTTCAGGTAATCTTTGTATGATTTACCTCGTCTAGTTGTTGTTTTAGAGGCTAGAGTAGGACCAGCATTAGTAAAAAACGTGTTAAATTTTTTGCAATAATGCATTTGTCACTAATCATTTCCCATCGAATTTGAACAAATCAGGAAATTGTTCTTTCTTTTGACTTTTCTGAATAATTTCTTTAAGTAAACACCACGTCTTTTTAACACTATGCCTATGCTTTTCAAAACAGGATTGGTAATGCATTTGCTTAGCTAATCTAATACTACTCTTAAGAATTTCATTATAAGTATTTAAATTCATGATAATGCTCTTTATTTACTTGAGTCGTTTTCATTCTCGAATACAATTTGTTTAAAAATTTTATCGACACAATAATGCCATTGGTAATCCAAGGAGTTTTCTTATGTTTATACCTGTTAAATTTAATTACTTTAATAGGTATAAATTAATCCATAGCTGCAGTAACAATTTCGTCGAGGATATTGTAGTTTTCATTCGGATCCACATGAATATCTATGTTAAGTTTATTATAAATATTTGAGTTTATTATTTCATTTTTATTGAGCGAGTCAGGACTTTGTTGTTTTATTCGTATAAACCTTGGTATTGCACTAGTGGTTTCAACATAATCCAGACTTAGAAAGTACGCAAAGTGATCAGAAATATTGCTCACTAAAATACCAGCTGATGATTTGAAGGATCCTTTTGACAAATTGCATAAAACATTATCAATGAGTGTTCCATGATATTCTGAAATGTGAAACGATTGTGTAAAAATAGTAACATATTATGGGTTTTTCGTTAATTTTAAGCAAGTCAATATTGTAATCTCCTGCAATTATTATTTCACTTTTAGATTTTTGTAAATCAACTAAATTTGATGCAAATTCTTTTGTAAATATACGGTAGTTTTCGATAATATCTCTAGATGGTCTACACATATTTCCAAGAATTATTTTTGTCTTCATGGCACAACATGTTATTTCAATAAATTGACCTTCCCAAGTGTCTGTATTTGCACGGATATTTACAGATTTGTAATTGTATTTGTTGCTGAGGTAGATTGCCAAGCCGGCATATGCACTACAGATTTTGCCTTGGCGTATTAATGTATATCCATCTATTTGAAATAAAGAAGTGTCAGCCTCTCCATCGAGCCATGTTTCCTGTAGACATAGGGCATTAATCTCACAGCCACTACTTCTGAATGATTCTAGCTTTATTTTAATTTCGTCAATTTTTGCATTTAAACTCTGACAGTTTAGGCTTAGCACGATAAACTTGCTTTGTTTGTTCTTTAAATTGTTTATTAAATTATCAACGTCGAAGTATGGTGAATGTTGAAATAGTTCAACATCCCCATCTTCATTCATTTCATCCGTTTTTAATATGTGATAGAGATAATTTTTCTCTAGACCACCAAATTGCGCTAAGAAATAATTGTTATCAATCATATTGGAAAATTGAATAAACAATAGTGCTCTGTGTTTACAGGACACATCATATAAACATAGACTAGACGTTGTGTAAGAGCTGCACAAGCTATACCCTGAACATTATACAAATACATTTTATAAAAGAGAATATTTTGCATGCATGTATAACACACTGTACTTATTGCATCAGCGCAAAAACCGTAAAAGTAAATTACAGCATATGTATTGCCACAACATGAAAGTACAGTGAGAATAGTGAAATAAGTATATAGAACAAAACACAACATGATTATTAAGTAGACACTTATATTTGAGGAAATACTATACATAGTGCATTGTCCCCCAAAAATAAAAATGTTAAATAACTAACACTAAACGTAGTGAAAAGAAAATGTATAAACATTGCCCTCCCCAAAAATGAAAACAACGTGAATATTGACCGTATATCAATACACATAGAAGCACACCTTATACATGTAGCTGTAGACTAAAATGTAGATGATATTAAATTGCACTATTTAAATAAAACGTCATTTCATGTGGAACAGTTCGCTCAAGAGTAAATGTTAGCAAAACAGCATATATAAAAACCATTAAATGCTTTATAGAAAACACAATTGGTACTATAAAGTCCTTTGATAACATTTTGTAAGTGAGCCTATGCAATAACGTTAAGAAGGCAATCAGAATAAGTAGGTCTACTATATTTTTAATTTATTAAAGCAAACAATTAATTATGTTTATTAATGTATCACCATTTCAAGAATAAAGTATTTCGTATGCACAAAATAATAGCACGACACCGCGGCTGTGCATATAAACAGTGCCGTGCGCCACATATCATGATAGCCTCGATACTAGTTATAGCCTCGATTACAGATCATGAACAACAAAAAGAGCGCTCTAAGTCACACGATATGTTTATGTGAGTAAAAATAATCATGCAAGTTATTCCATTTTATTGTTAATACGTATACTAACAATTAAACTGGAAAACATTTCGTTTACTAACGCAAACCACCTTAGTAACAACGGTGAATCCTGGCACTGGTGAATCGGGGCCCGTGACACCGGCTTCGCAGTGGGTCACTCGCGGTGATCGCCATTTTGCTATAGCTGCAGCCAGCCTATGGAACCGACTGCCGGACTGTGTCAGGATGGTAAAGACACAGCCACAATTCAAAACACTTCTTAAAACCTTTTTAGAGTGGACTTTATTAAATGCACTTACCCTTATTTTATGTAATTATTATTATAATTTTTTAATTATTTATTTCATTTAAATTTACTTTTTTTTCTATTGTTACTTATATACTTATCGTATAATATCAGCGTAGTAACATCTTTTTCCTATTTTAGTACGTGAGCGTCATAAATTAATAGCAAATGTTAGCGTCACTACGATAGCCTAGTAACATTTTCTGCAGAGGTGGGTTGCTTAATTTTCGCTCGATACCCCAACTTTTTCTTAACCTAATCCTAAATAGTTAATGTTTTACCCACTAGATGGCTCCACCTTGTGACGTAATGCTCCAGTTTTCAACTTTTCAACTGAAGTGTCGTCGTATCGGAAGTCTCGTGCCTGTCATGGGTGCACTTGCGGTTCCACCATTTCCTGGAAGTGTGTCGACAAATAGAGATAAGGCATCCACGGTAGATTACAATACTCTAACTATTTACATTGGTGTTCGTTGAATGACGCCGGATGTCCCCTATATCTTATGGCCGCGCCAACTGTTAATATCAACGGTAGTCGTGCAATCGGAAGTGAATCTTTTGAAATATGGCCGCTTCCTAATAGTGTGAATCTTCTAGATGACGCAACACCTCGCATAGGAAATTCGCTATTTGTAAATAAGGAAATACGTTTCAATACCGGATGCACGTCGCCGGTAAAATGGCTGCTTCATATACTTATCCTTTCTGCTAAATGAAGCGACACCTCATATTGACATTTCTCTGAAATCATACGGGTCTCATGACCGCCCCATTGGAAGTGAAACAAGAACAGATGGCTGCCTCTTGGAATGAAGATATGTCACGTTATTTTCCTTAGATGGTTTGGACATAGTAATTTTTCGATAATAGGATTTTCGAAATTTACTTATTCGAACTGGTCGACCCCCCAAACTGACACGTAAAGTCACTAGATGGCATTTCTTGGTAGGCCGTGGATGGCAGCGTTTCTACTAGACCGCGAACAGAGAGTGAAAATCGGCGACGCGTTGTAAAAGCCAGGTTACCCTGGCGTTCCCCAGGGAACATTGTCAAGACCAAAACACTTTGTGGTTCATATCAATGATTTGCAAACATCTTGTCCTATGTTTAAATATGTTGACGACTGCACCATATTTGAAATATTCAATCAAAGTATGATATATGTTATACAGGATTCTGCCAACATTATTGAGCGATGGTCTAGTAATAATGACATGCGCATCAATACGAGTAAGACCAAATAAATGGTTATATGTTTCGGTAAAGATAGAACATTTGTAGAATCTCTGCCGTATATTGATATAAATGGGACAGATATTGAGAGAGTTACTCAAGCAAAAGTTCTCGGCGTAACTATATCATCGGATTTCAGTTGGAATACACACGTTGATGAAATAGTATCAAAGGCAAGAAAGAGAGTGTATATGATCTATCAGTTGAAACGCGCTGGTATCAATCAAAATGACTTGGTGAGAATATATGTATCTGTGATTAGACCAGTAGTTGAATATGACTGCCCGATATGGCACACGAACTTGCCTAAATATTTTTTTCGGACAACATCGAGATCATTCAAAAAAGGTGTCTCAAAACTATATTTCCTGGTTGTGTGTACGAGGATATTCTGGAGATGGTAAACTTACCAACGCTGCATGATAGACGCAATGAATTGTGTAAAACGTATTTCGCTAGAATGAAGCGTAGTGACCACAAACTGAATACGCTACTACCAAATATTCGAAATGTGCCGTATACACTAAGATCATTCAATGAGTTACCCGTCCCAATGGCGAACACAAATCGCTACAAAACTAATTAATTCCGTGGTGTTTAGTACACTGCCATAACACTTAATGATTTTAGTGTATGTCTCAACAGTCAATTTTAATATTTAAACTATATGATTTCATTTTGGTGTATTTTTAGTATCTTATTTTTTTATGAAAGATAGTAATGCAATGTACACGTTTTTATATAAAGCGCGTCATACTGAGTTAGTTGCGTCACGGGGCGATTTTGTGTAATTTACTTAAGAGTATCTTTGGTTTTGTGTTATTTTATTGAGTACAACATGTTTTATGAGTATTCTAACATAATGTTGTGTCGTATTGTAACTTGTAACAGTATGAAACTTGCGTGATTTGGGACTTTTATGGTGAATGTATGTACAATCCAACTGAACAGATGCAAATAATAATAAATTTATTCTTTATCTTATTCTATTGTTCTAGGCCAATAGGTCAAACTATGAATGATGGATAAGACTTTAAAAGTGATGGACAAGAGCTCCAATGTCAGCGCGTTCAAAAGACTAACATCTAGAAAAGATCAGATTTTCAAAAGACATTCAAGACGAAACACCAATCAAAGATGGAACGTCGACTAAGTTAAACCTTCGACAGAATGTACACACGTTCAATAAACAAACATGTAGAAAATTAGACAAACAATCACTTTAAAAATTTAGACTTTATACATCATAAATTATACCTTTAACACTATACACTATAACTTATGTGTTATGCCTTATACCTTATACTTAGGCTTTACTCACAATGCACTATAGATTGTACTTTATACCTTACACACTATACACGATAACTTATACATTATACTTTCAACTAGTTACACATTATATACTACACATCATACATTAAAATGCATCAGACACAACATAATAGAGACAGTTAACAATACACCAAGTATTATCATTAATAAAATTTACATTCACAGTCTATGGTTTTTCAACATACACATCAACACTTTTAAATTTTAAATTATGAATCCAGTTGTCATATTTATAATTTCTTTATTTGTAATTCGTAATGCGTATTGAAATGTATACCTAAGTATCCATATATACGTCAATGTGTACAAGAGTACATATAATCAGTCCTTGTATTATATATGTATTGATACACTGAGTAATTATCAACTGTAAAACAAGTCATATGCTATTCAGATTTGTGACATGTAAATTTAGTAGTTTGTTTATATTTATGTGCTAGCGATATTATAGATCTTAATGGAAGTCTCCCGACCTTATCTATTACTTACGTTATTCATTGTATATGTATCGTATTTATAGGTCAAATAAATTGATTCTGAGTTCTTTGTACGTTACACCTTATACATTATACCCTACATACGTTACGTTATAAATTATACCTTATACGTTATGTATTATGCATTATACATTATTATTTTTACCACACTCACGAACAAAAATGGTAAGAACTTACGACGCTCTCGCATTCAAGTTGGAAAACGTGCGTACATTCAATAACCACACGGCGAAATAATTTTATTTTTTTATCTGAATTATGATAAAACTACAGCAGTTACTCAGAAAACGCAGTGTTAATCACGTCACGGCGATGTATGGCAAACGTTCGGGCCACAAAAAAAGAAGAAGCATTATTTTGTGTAATAAATAAACTTATTTTATAAAATACAAATATAAATTATGATTGTCATGGCTTAATTGACTTAACATCTATTTCACCCATACCACAGTTGTGCTTGTGTGTACGTGAATGTGCGTGTGTGCTCATCAGAGTAGTCGGGTGAACGTGTCTACGTGGGCGCGTGTGCTCGTGTGTGCGTGCTTGCGTGTGTGCGTTCGTGTATGTTACAAGGGGAGACAATGCAATTAGTGTGGAATTTGAGTTACAAATATGTTATTTTTGAACTGATGTTTATTATATTAATCATTCAACCACAATCTGCTAAGATAGTGAAAAGGCTCACAATAAATATTTACTTGTAATTGTACAAAATATGTCCAAATTAAACCTTGGTTCATCCCTCAACTGCCGCCAAAAAGAAAATTATAAGACAATCGTTTACGCGAACGAAACAATAAGCTAATTGAATACCAGTATCATATGAAATATATATGGAATATATTTCAAATGCAATTTGACGACATAATAGGTGTGATTGCTATAAAGAAACAGCTCAAGGCCATCCAAATGTTACTTGTAACCTCTCGTGGTCTCGGTGAACACGAAGAAGAAAATGTTATTAACATAAACGTATGTTAAAGGTTATATATAAACTTACGATGTTTGGCAAAGCAATGGTACTCCCTGCGGGGACACGACGAGAATGAAAATAATTGTTTCCAATATGAATGGGTATGCTACGTGTCGAATATAACACCCGGTTGGGGCGATGGCATATAAAAAAACAAGCAAACACACAAGTGCCGAGAAGCAAAATAACATACTGCAGGTCATGGGTAAGACAATCGTACAATGAATTGCTAGCTGCTTGCGGAATTTTGAATTTTTAGTGTGCACGGCTAAGAGAGTGAACGTCTTGGAATTTGCACAAAGCGGGTTGACGAAAACGTTTAACAATTAGAATGCGTTGATGCTTCATCCATAACAGCCATGCGCAAGGACTGTTTAATACGAATTTGACAGCTAGTTTATAATCTCATCAATTTATGACACTGGGCTCCCAATGTCAACAGTTGAGCGATATGTTTATATATGACACAACGGAGGGACGTACCATCCTTGAGGGTACCAACGGGAAATTTGACATATGCATTTATGTGTCAAATACGTAAGGGGTGTGAAATAAAAAAAACACTAACAACACAGCATTACGGTATATATGGGCCGCAGCGAAAGTCAAAGGTACACAAAGGTACAACCGTTCTTCGACTTGACACAATGATCGTTTTTATCAGCGTTTGTTGAAGTCACACGATCCAAGTTACTCAATCATCATCTAAATATAGGGTGACTCAAAGATAGACGGAAACTGGAGACGACTGTTTTGTTAACAAATTCCGAACTCGCCATAGCCACTGCTTTTGCAGACGTGCACCGAATTCGCTCACATAAAACAAAGTGGGGACATGTGTTACCTTTTCCGTTATATTTACAATATTATCTACAGTAGAGCGCAGTACCTCATATTGTTATGAAAATCCTTTGATCTTTCTTGTATGATATGTTTACACTTTTCACGACCAAAGAATAACACTACACTTCTCAAAATGACAAATTGAAAAAGATCGATCGGACAGAGAAACTTTTCGACGACAAACACACAAAGGTGGAATAGCTTTCAAAAATGTGTGCGGTAAGCGGGAATAATCAAGGCATTCCTGAAAACAATATTAATACACATGTATTTCGCCTGTATGGATACATGAATACGATTACGTGGCGCATATTGTGACGACTGCTCAAATAAACCTTATACCTAGCGTTAGAAAAAATGTCGACATATGCGTTATTGATCGATGCAATCAAGTAAACGATATGTTATCTGATATCAACAACAACACGACGCAATCCTCAACAGACCAGGCGTGGGTAATAGGCACGAAGTCCAACTTGTGGAAGGAGATAATTGACTTACTCTTTATACCGGTTTATTTTTTCAATGTGAAAAATCCCTACAAATGAGAATGATGCGTTTCGTTCTTTGAACCGTTATGTAACTGGATATGTGTAGGTCTTCGATAACAGCTGAGGTCACAAAGACACGTTCGTCACGTGACGTCGTACACGTATAAAAAGCAAGCATTAGAGCACACACGCACATACTCGTAAACACAAGCACAACTGTGGTATGGGTGAAATAGATGTTAAGTCAATTAAGCCATGACAATCATAATTTATATAGATAAAAAATAATGTATTTTATAAAATAAGTTTATTTATTACACAAAATAATGCCTTTTCTTTTTTTGTGGCAAGAACGTTTGCCATACATCGCCGTGACGTGATTAACACTGCGTTTTCTGAGTAACTGGTGTAGTTTGATCATAATTCAGATAAAAAAGTAAAATTATTTCGCCGTGTGGTTATTGAATGTCCACACGTTTTCCAACTTGAATGCGAAAGCCTCGTAAGTTCTTACCATTTTTGTTCGTGAGTGTGGTAAAAATAATAATGTATAATGCATAATACATAACGTATAAGGTATAATTTATAACGTAACGTATGTAGGGTATAATGTATAAGGTGTAACGTACAAACAACTCAGAATCAATTTATCTGACCTATAAATACGATACATATACAATGAATAACGTAAGTAATAGATAAGGTCGGGAGACTTCCATTAAGATATATAATATCGCTAGCACATAAATATAAACAAACTACTAAATTTACATGTCACAAATCAGAATAGCATATGATTTGTTTTACAGTTGATAATTACTCAGTGTATCAATACATATATAACACAAGGACTGATTATATGTACTCTTGTACAAATTGACGTATATATGGATACTTAGGTATACATTTAATTACGTATTACGAATTACAAATAAAGCAATTATAATTATGACAACTGGATTCACAATTTAAAATTAAAAAGTGTTTATGTGTATGTTGAAAAACCATATAGACTGTGAATGTAAATGTTAGTAATGATAATACTTGGTGTATTGTTAACTGTCTCTACTATGTTGTGTCTAATGCATTTTAAAGTATGATGTGTAGTGTATAATGTGTAACTAGTTGAAAGTATAATGTACAAGTTATCGTGTATAGTGTATAAGGTATAAAGTAAGATCTATAGTGCATAGTGAGTAAAGCCTAAGTATAAGGTATAAGGTATAAGGCATAACACATAAGTTATAGTGTATAGTGTTAAAGGTATAATTTATGATGTATAAAGTCTAAATGTTTAAAATGATTTTTGTCTGATTTTCTACATGTTTGTTTATTGAACGTGTGTACATTCTGTCGAAGGTTGAACTTAGTCGACGTTCCAACTTTGAGTGGTGTTTCGTCTTGAATGTCTTTTGAAAATCTGATCTGTTCTAGATGTTAGTCTTTTGAACACGCTGACATTGGAGCTCTTATCCATCATTTTTAAAGTCTTATCCATCATTCATAGTTTGACCTATTGGCCTACCAAGAAGTGCCATCTAGTGACTTTACGTGTCAGTTTGGGGGGTCGACCAGTTCGAATAAGTAAATTTCAAAAATCCTATTATCGAAAAATTACTATGTCCAAACCATCTAAGGAAAATAACGTGACACATCTTCATTCCAAGAGGCAGTCATCTGTTCTTGTTTCACTTCCAATGGGGCGGTCATGAGACCCGTTTGATTTCCGAGAAATTTCAATATGAGGTGTTGCTTCATTTAGTAGAAAGGATAAGTATATGAAGCGGCCATTTTACCGGCGACGTACATCCGGTATTGAAACGTATTTCCTTATTTACAAATAGCGAATTTCCTATGCGAGGTGTTGCGTCATCTAGAAGATTCACACTATTAGGAAGCGGCCATATTTCAAACGATTCACTTCCGATTGCACGACTACCGTTGATATTAACAGTTGGCGCGGCCATAATATATAGGGGACATCCGGCGCCATCCAACGGACACCAATGTAAATAGTTAGAGTAATGTAATCTACCTTGGATGCCTGATCTCTATTCGTCGACACACTTCCAGGAAATGGTGGAACCGCAAGTGCACCCATGACAGTCACGAGACTTCCGATACGACGACACTTCCGACGTAGCGCCCCCTAGTTGAAAACTGGAGCATTACGTCACATGGTGGAGCTATCTAGTGGGTAAAACATTAACTATTTAAGATTAGGTTCAGAAAAAGTTGGGGTAAATCGAGCGAAAATTAAGCAACCCACCTCTGCAGAAAATGTTACTAGGCTATCGTAGTGACGCTAAAATTTGCTATTAATTTATGACGCTCACGTACTAAAATAGGAAAAAGATGTTACTGCGCTGATATTATACAATAAGTATTAAACACAATAGAAAAAAAAGTGAATTTAAATGTAATAAATAATTTTAAAATAATAATAATAATTACATAAAATAAATGTAAGTGCATTTAATAAAGTCCACTCTAAAAAAGGTTTTAAGAAGTGTTTTGAATTGTGGCTGTGTCTTTGCCATCCTGACACAGTCCGGCAGTCGGTTCCATAGGCTGGCTGCAGCTATAGCAAAATGGCGATCACCGCGAGTGACCCACTGCAAAGCCGGTGTCACGGGCCCCGATTCACCCGTGCCAGCATTCACCGCATACTTTCGGCCCGCGACTGTAGCGGGCCCAGAGTAGGTGCGTGCCAGGATTTCGCGTCGTTACTAAGGTGGTTTGCGTTAGAATACGAAATGTTTTCCAGTTTAATTGTTAATATACATATTAAAAATAAAATGGAATAACTTGCATGATTATTTTCACGCACACAAACATAGCGTGTGACTTAGAGCGCTCTTTTTGTTGTTCATGATCTGTAATCGAGGCTATAACTAGTATCGATGCTATCGTGATATATGGCGCACAGCACTGTCTATATGCACAGCCGCGGTGTCGTGCTATTCTTTTGTGCATACGAAATACTTTATTCTTGAAATGGTGGTAAACTAATAAGCATAATTAATAGTTTGCTTTAATAAATAAAAATGTAGTAGACCTACTTATTCTGATTGCCTTCTTAAGTAAAAATGTAATGTTTATTTATCCTTTATTTGATGGATAACTATTTGCACACATTAGGGCACAGCATATTGTGTGATAAAAGTGGTTTTAATTGATATATATTATATATATATATATATATATAAAACGCTTACAATGGGTGCCACTGGTTCACATACAAATGAATTACAATATGTATGACCGGTTTCCTCTAGGTAAATTCCTAAACATGTTATTGAAGTAACTTGAATTATACTAATTACATTTATTTTAATTATATCACGATTATCGTCTTATTTTCAGGAGTAAATATAATAAATCCAATCCAAAAGTCATCTAGGCTAAACAACCAGCCAACCAACCGATATTTGGTGTTATTAGCAACACATTCAACTGACTGGATTGAACTGTCTTCTGTCATTGCCAATATATTAATATACCATACATCGACAACTTCATAAAAGAAACATTTAAGCACACTCATAGCCAAACTTGCTGGCTACTAACAAACTAACCTATGCGCACACTCAACATCTCATTTTCTTCCCTCAAAGACCAACTATACCAACCAACAGCACCTATGAAATATGCATTCTCTCTGTGCGTTGGCTGAATTCATAAATGTAACCCACCATCCCAAAATGAGACACTTCTTACTGATGGTCATTACGAGTTATGAGCCGTCACTGTCAAAATTTGTTATTGAGTATCCATCGTGAATAGACAAATCTGTCATGTGTTACTTGTAATGTGAACATTGTAAAAATGTTACCAACATGTGTTTCGTACTGAGTTTTGTGACAAATGTCAATTTTTTATTGCTGACAATGCTCTAAACTATGGCCAACAGTGTGAAACCACAAAGTGAAAAATCACAGCCAACAGAATTAAAACTACAGTCAAGAAAGTAAAAACCATAGCCAGCTGAGAGAAAACTTTGAAACTGTTTTTCTTGAAACCATAATTTTTCATGTTTAAAATTAAAATAACTATATCTCTGGAAGTAATGAGAATATAGTTATTATTGACGTATGAATTTCTCGAGTAGCGTCTTGTTTTGGCATGGTGGGTCACAAATGTTGTGCATTAAACTTTCAACACTGTTTCTCAAAACATGAATTCCTCCACTAATCAATTCAGTAATGAATAACTTTGCCAACAATTTATTTACAAAGTTTCCATTAGTACCTTGCATAGATCTTTGAGGAACATTATCCTCCTTTTAGTATTTTTTAGGCCAGGTCTCACACATTACACAGTCTTAGTTCACTGTTCAGTATAACCACCTCAGAAAGAAAAAGACGGGCGGTTGCTTGATGATAAATGATCAAAAATTAACAAAGTGACAGGGTGCCAATTTGCAGGGGTAACTACATTGTGAGGTTCTTCTATACTCTCTTAGTACAGTTCTACTGTACTCTCTTAGTACAGTTCTACTGTCTTAGTACAGTTCTACTGTATTATCTTAGTACAGTGTGTGCAGTAGAACTGTAATGTTACCAGTTCGGCACACTGCAAGTGCCACCATGAAAAACAATGTTCGCACTCGAACCAGTCTGTGTAGTCTCTATTGGGATGGCAGGTGAGATTGCCGCAAGAATCACTGCTGTCCTCTTCCACCAGTCGGGCGGTCACGAACTCTCGGTAGTGAAAAGCCTGGGCCTAACCCATCAGGCCAACTGCCACACCCTTTGCCAAAGCCTCAGCATTCTACAATAGTAATTATTTCTTCATTTAGTAATACTGTTTAATAAAACTGTAGTCAATTATGGTGTTATGCCTGATCTGATTGTTTAAGACATTTCTAACACTAGGCTTTAGGCTGAAGATGGACCAGATATATTATCTTGAACCATTTTATTTACTTGGTGCTAGTGATCAAGTACTTGATAATTAATTGTAAAATTTGAAATGTATACTGGTTAGTAGTACAACATATAATATATGGAATGGACTGTGATTAAATAAAAACAAAACTAGATGGCGACTGACCAAGCAAAATGTGTAAATACAATAATTTTCTGCAATTACGTATTATAAGAAAGACCTACCATAAGGACAAATATACCACAGTTTGAACCGTCTGCTTGCTGTCTGCTTGCTGCTTGACTGGTTTCCCATTCTGCGAGTTCTGTTTCTACAGTCTTCGCGCGCATCTTCATGTAGCTCGTTCAATGACAATGTCATAAAAATACAGGCATATTAGATGGGTGCAGTTACATAGGGCTTCCTACCACCATTATTTTACATTTACATGTTTTTCATAACATACACACGCACGCACGCACTCACACACACACACTATATCAACTAGCTTTGACTGTGTTGTTGTAAGGTTCATTGTAATAATATTTGCAGTGCAGAATACATGTACTTTGTTCTTTTTACATGTTACACATACATATTTTTGGGAAAAGCACAATTTCACATGGATTATTGTGTTCATATGAAAGGGCTTATATAGTGCTATATAAATTATAAATTAGTACTCACTTCCAACCATCAATGGATGTAGAGACAGCTTTGTCATACATGGGAGAGTTGAGCGAGTTCAGGACACACACTTGACGGCTATGAGTGTTGGCAACAAGGAGCACCCAATGCTCTCCTGCATCAACTTGGTGTGGATTTGTGGATGCGTAGCAGCATACAGGCACAACCACATACTTGAAACTGGCCAAGTGCACCTGAGAAGCATGGTTACTTTATAGTAACTGTTGTATATATTGAAATAAAGCTAAGTTACAAATAAACATGTTTAATATATCATAGCAGTTAGTGACTTAGTGTAGTAGTGGTAGTTTTTGTACTAATAACAATAGTAGCAGTAAACATTTTATTTCACGATGTTGTTTACTGTTACATTATCAGTTCTAATTATACATGTTTACATAAAATACACAATTCACAATACATATATATATATATATATACATACATATAAAGAAATAAAAATAAAAACACAATTTCAGTACAATAAAAAAACAATCAACTAATCAAATTTATAAAGAAATAAAAAAAAAACATTAATATATGGAAAATATCAACAGTGTAATTGGAGCAATCTTAGTCAGTGTTATCACTAATTATTCTCAAACACATGAATAACGAATCATATAGTTCTATGAAAGACCCATTTACCAACAGTGGCCAGGTGCTTCAAAACCAAACTTTCCATTGACCACAAGATGACCAGGTGATAACTAATTATAATTACCAGCCGACTTCTAGGCTGGTAATAAAACTAGGCTCCACATGAACTGAGAGAGCAGAGATAGGAATAAGAAAAAGATTAAACAAAAAAGGAATGCTGCAGTCCACGTGTTGTCAGATGACAAGTCCTGTACACATAGGCACAACAAAATTCACACACTCCGGGCAAATGCTACCCCGGGCAAAAGCTCCCCTTTCTACACTATTTCTGCCATGGGCACGGCAGAAATACCTTTCTGCTCGGCAGAAAACCAACCCTGCAATTTAGTTATATGATTTTGAAACTTAGATTTATTTACTTAAATTCCTGAACAGCTCTTGACATATACATTTTACATTAACATGTGTAGACATTTCCTTTCTTATCTCAGTTTTGGTGGATTGAAGATCATTTAATAATCTAAGTCAATGGATATGTATACACTGTACATTCATTTTTAGGGAAAGTGCCCTTGCAGGACCTTGCCCAATGCCTTTATTTTAAAATTTTGCCTAGCATAAATTTATTTAAATACACTAAAAATAAGCCATTATTTTAAAATAAGGGATTTGACTCATCATGTTGTCATTTCCAGGGCAAATATATATTAATGTAATCAATTATCATGCATCATTTCCACAGCACCAGAAATAATTAGTCAAAGTCAATTAATTAAATGTTGAAAATAATAACTGTTTGCTGAGCATTTCCAGTTCAACATTAATGTAATTACTAGAGGAGATGCAATGTTTCTGTCAATAAGCCCATGCCAGGGGTAATTTTGCACAAAGTGCAATACCAGTTGGGATCGAACCAACAACTAAAACCAAAACATTAGCATCTACTAGTAATGACCAACAAAAATTGTTTTAAAAAATTTAGAAAATTTATAAAGCAATTACTCCAAAATGCAAGCTGATTCTCTTTGAAAGACTTTATGGTAACCTTTCTCTTGGCCTAGGCATTGCCCGGTGTGGTCAAACAGCATTAGTGACTGATGTCAGAAATAATGTGGAAACAAATTAACAAGAGTTCTGAGCACTATTTCCTACAGACAGTGCAATATAAGTTAGTAAAATCAAAACGTTCTGAGTGAGAGAAATGTCAAGTGAAATAGTAACTAAATCCTTACAAAAATCACTTTACCAATACGATAATAGCGTTTTATATCCATACCTTCGGCCAAAATTTCAATGTTTGATAGTAAAGATTTTATAAATTTGAGTTAACCGAATGAAAGAAATATGAGCGTGCAGAGAAATCGCGTCGACTTGGACTTTAGAGAAGTAGACTTATGCAAATTATTTTATACCATCTGAGATACAAAGACAGCCAGGGTTGAGGAAAAAGAGTTGACTTAAATTAAAATTGACTTAACCGAGTTCGAGTTATGTGGAGTGCCCTGTATTTCCTTTCTTTATTAAAATTCATCAGCACATGTATTTTTCATAATTTCAAAACACAATTCTCAATAACCGAGTTCTATTATTTTGCAGATGCAGCATGCGTCCAGAAAGTGACGATCAAACAATGTGTCTTTGTGCGGTCTATTTTTGTTGTATGCTGTCAACATCGGAGGAGTCGGTTGTTTTTCTTGTTCAGACATCGTACAACAGTGTTTCAACTTCATGTACTGATCATCTTCTAAAACGTAGAACATAAAATAAGTATAATAAACAAATACTACATAAAATAATACATTCCATACATAGTATCTGCCACCTTTATAAAATCTCCAGGCGCTATACAAACCCTTAGAAGGGCACAAAGAACCAGTAGACAGTAGAGTGGTGGTTAATAATTATGCCGTAAATCAATACTTCTGTAGTAGAAGATACAATTTAGGTTTACTGCTAAATTTGGTCTAACAATTGTTATTATTTAGTTATCAAATGGGTAAACCGTCATTTGGGATATAGTTAGCCAGTTTCTTGATGCCCTAACATTGTTCTGTTCGAAGTAAACATAACACTGAAAATTATGTAGGAAAAAAACCAGTTAACCATTTCAGACATTAGGTCATTGAGTCAATTAATCGAAGCTAAACTTCATAATATATTGTTGTTATCAACCTTACTTTAAATTAGACCCACGTATATGGTTACTGTGGGATATTCCTCTGTATAGAGGTCACCGCACAAATGTGAAGAAGATAATATATGAGCATTAAATTACCTTGTACAGAGGTCACCACGCTATTGTGAAGAATAAGAAGTAACAAACAGTTGTTTCATAGCAATGAACATAGCATACCTTTTTCGGGAAAACAATACATTTCATAGAGTTTGCAGCAAAGGATTTGGCCTGGCCTTCTGAGTCAATGTTTCGTCGACTAAGTGTACCGCATTTTTGTCAGCTGAACAGGAGATTAAACAAATCAAATAATTTAACAAAACATTTACTAATACAGTGTCTGATCTTGTATAACAACCATGTGACACGCACTTACACAGCAGATAGGATGCACGATTTTGGGCTGTAGGCGTCTCTTGAGAGACTTTCTGTTTCGGTCTATTTAGTAACTCTAAGTAGGCCTACTTCACTCAAAACAACTTTTGTAAGAGTTTGTTTGCATGACGTTCAAATAATTTTAGAATAGAGAGCTGAATATAGATATCTTGTGAAAGTATGATCTGCTTTTGTTGACACGATAAAATAACTAGGTAGTACGAATTTTATTCTCAGCAGCATAATCATACGCGGAGCAGCTGTGCGAATAACGTCGTCCTTTCGGGAAACGTTTTGTTGTGTTTAATGAGAAACAAATTAAGACTAAGTTTATTTGTATTGCGTCAGTTGATTAATAGTTAGGACTATGGATCGCTAACATTTTACCCACCGTCTATTTCGTATTTATTGACCGCTTTGTGTATCGCATTCCTGATGCGTTTGTCGGCTACTGCCAGTCCTGCTCCTGGTCGATGTGTGCTATGCACCAAATAATGCTTCAAGCATGTCATATACATCACGTATTTGTTGTCTATGTCCTCCATACTCACCATGCCTCCTTAAAAACACGCAGAACTAAATAAATCGACGTACAACTAATTCACATAAACTATACAACCGCGGATACTTCTGGCATGGCTGTGAAAAACGTGACGTCACATCTCATCAAAGTGCCTACTGCGCATGCGCGCGCATGCGAAGTATGCGTTTTGAGGAATCCTGGCACGGCTGAATCGGGGCCCGGGACACCGGTACTGACAGTAGCAGCAAAGACGCAGGTCTCAGTTGCCGATTCGGTTTACGTCGGTTCAGTAACTCCGCGAGATAACTCGGTGCCAGGCCATGCATCACAGAGTACACAAACACAAGCACTTTATATGTCGGGCGCACACATATAGGTAACCAACGCAGGTGCCGCAGCACTGGAGTGATTTGGTCGTACTTCCTCATACGGCAGACTAGGCGGACTGCGCAGTTTTGCACACGATGCAAACGCTGCAGCGTTGTCTACGGAAGGCCATACAGTAATGAATTTGCATAATCGAAGCGTGAAGTCACGAGTGCGTGCACCAGGGTTTTGCACGCATCATCAGTGATGCTTAGCCGAATTTGTCCAATGTTGCGAATCAAGTGGTAGCACGGCTTTGTTATCTGTGCAACCTGTGCTTCCATAGTATGACCGCTGTCAAGTATGACATCTAGGTTGCGTACGGATGACTTCGGCACAACCCGGTGTCCGCCAATTGTCACGGAAATATCGGAAGGCAAATTGTTTCGTTGTTTTGAGGTGAGGAAGATGACTGCCTCTGTCCTCTCGGTGTTCAAATTAAGTTGGTTTCGTTCAAACCAATCGGTCACCTCCGGTACACATTGTTCAATCTTTGTAATTGCTGCAGTGATGGGTTGATCGTACTCCACTGTCATGAAAATTTGCGTGTCATCCCCATAACAATGATATTGCATATTGCGATGTCATTCTTTACTCGCAGGAGTGCCGTAAAGTGGTCATGGCGGTATGCTGATTGAAAAGGATCCCGCAAAATGTTCATATCAAGGTGATTGTTGAGTCGTCTTGCGATTACTTTTTCAACACATTTTGACACAAACGGCAAGTTCCAAACTGGGCGGTAATTGCACAAAGCATCTTCATCAAGCATCACTTTTAGGACTGGTCTAACGACCGCATGCTTGAACAAATCAGGAACAATTCGACTTTCGATGGAAGTGTTTATTATCGAATTGATCATGGGTACCAGTTCTGAAGAACATAGTTTAAAGAGGCAGGCAGGTAATGAGTCTAGTCCGCTCGACTTACACGGAGCGACTGCGACCAATCTTGTGACGTCTGATTCAGTGACTTCTGTGAAGCGTGTCAACACAGCACCACGAAAAGCAGTGTTGTCACCGAATGCAGCCGCCATCGCATATGAACGGTCACCACCACAGTGGACTACGCTTTGCTGGATGTCATTCACTTTCGTCACGAAGTAGTTACCGAAACGTTGCGCCAAATCACTCGAAGACACATACAAAAGCAGTTTCGCAAAGCCAGTGTATCCCATGAGGTTTTTTGTGATGTTGAAGAGCTGCTTTTGGTCATTCCCACAACTCGCAATATTGTCGGAGTAGTAACTACGCCTCATGATGAGTAACATATGATTTACGGCCACATATTGAGCCCAATATGCTTGGCGGTGTACCTCGAGGCCACTACGTTGCCAAGTCCGGTCCGCTCGCCGTCGGTTCTTCTTCTCACGCCGAAGTTCGTCGGTGTACCACTGTGAGTTAGGTTTCAAGGTTACGGTTTTCTAGAGCAAGGGAGCGTGGTGATCATTAATCCGACATAATCCAGTGCCGTATGCTTCCACCATTGTCTCAAAAGGTCCATCATTGTAAAAAACCGACAAAGATGTAACACCTTTGCCCAAATCGGAAACAATAAAGGTAATTATGCCCACCAGAAGACGTAACTTCACACATGAATTACCCACTATGAGACACTACTGCGGACTGATTTCACATTTCCCATGCAACAATGAAGCTAAAATTAGGGCTAACAAATTAGAGTTATTTACAAAACACGTTCAGGCTTGTGCGGGAACCAGCTCGAGCAGTTGTCGTCACGATCTATTTATAACACATAGTCACCTATACGATAAAATAGCGTACGTACAAAACGTGTTCACGTTGCCCGAAACTAGTGAGCGCAGATGTCCATGTATTCTATTTAACAAGATTTAACAAGATTGCCACCCAGAGAATTAACTCTAGGTGGCAGGTGGACAAGGAAGCCCTTTGGCTTATCGAGAGTCCAACCCTTTTATTTATGTGTATCTCGCCCTTCTGAGGTATATGTCAATTTTAACGTATTCACGCTACTAGCACCCACACAATCAGCAGATAATGTGTTCCATTCATTTACAGTCCTTTGTGAAAATGAGAACTTTCTTATATCCAATCTACACTGCTCCTTTGCTAATGTAACTTCATGTCCTCTAATCCTTGTTTCTTTCTTAATTGAAAAATAAAATTCCTATCAATATTTTCATAACCATTCATTATTTTAAACACTTCTATCTGATCTCCTCTCAATATCCTGGTCTTTAGTGTTGTTAAACCACATTTTTAGTCGAATTTCATAACTCAGTTTTGGTATCATTTTAGTCGCTCTCCTCTGTACTCTTTCTAGCATATCAATGTCCTTCTTGCAATATGGTCTCCATGCCTGTATACAATATTCTAAATGAGGCCTCACTATTGTTTTGTACAGCGGTATTATTAGCTCTTTTTCCTTATACGCTATATTTCGACTAATTAATCCAAGGATTTGATTTCCCTTCGAAGCTGCAATTCCGCACTGCTCTAAAACCTTCATATCAGCACTAATAGTTAACCTAAGTCCTTTTCTTTTACAGTAGTACTTAGTACAATACCCCCACTGTATATTCTACATCTTCGTTCAAGTGTCCTGTGTGGAGGCATTTGCATTTCCCGAAATTGAACAACATTTGCCACTTTTCATACCATTTAATCAACCAGTCAAGATCATCTTGTAAATGGTGTCTATCTCCATCACTTTTAATCCTTCTATACACTTTTGTATCATCCGCAAATTTCAAGACCTTGCTCGTTATATCATCATCCAAATCGTTGATATATATTAAGAATAATATAGGTCCTAGTACTGATCCCTGTGGTACCCCACTCAATACCGATTTCCAGTTTGGAGCCTCCCCATTAACTACTACTCGTTGTCTTCTGTCAATTAGCCATTTTTCTATCCAGTTTATTATATCATTTTCTATGCCGTGGGCCTATAGTTTAAGCAGTAATCTTTGATGTGGTACTTTGTCGAATTTTTTTATGAAAATCTAAGTAGATTATATCTACTGGTGATCCCTCATCTACCGACTTAGTGATGTCTTCCAAAAAACATAACATATGTGTTAAGCATGACCTCGCTTTTAAAAACCCATGTTGAGATGTGTTTATTAAGTTATGTTTAACAAGAAAATCCACCATGTGATCTTTAATTAGTCTTTCTAATAATTTGCAAATCACTGATGTTAAACTCACTGGTCTGTAGCTCTCGGACTTGTTTCTCGAACCTGTTTTAAATAACGGTATAACGTTTGCCTCTTTCCATTCTAAAGGAACCACTCCCTCTTCTAATGACAAATTGAAAACTGTTGCAAGTGGTACGCTAATTTGTTCTAAATTTCCTATAGCAGTTTGGGCGGAATCCCATCCACTCCAGGTGATTTATTATCCTTCATAGCCCTTATTTTCTTAGCTACCATTTCCGAGGTTACAATTAACTCTCCAAAATAGTCTGAATCTGCCCCCCTTGAACTTAACCTCTGGTACTGGCAGTGAACTAATGTCCTCCCTGGTAAACACTGGAGTAAAAAATACTCCTTCAAGTCTTTTGCCATTAAGAATCCCTCTGATATTATATTTCCAGCACTATATTCTAGAGGACCGACCTTATCCTGAACTTTCAGTTTGCTTCGAACATACGCATAACAAGTCTTGCTGTCATGTTTTATATTACTAGCTATTTTTTGTTCATAGCTTCTCTTTGCATTTCTAGTTTCAGCTGTAGCTTGGTTAAGTGCTTCTTTATAAATGTTGTAGTCTTCATCATTTCCAGTACATCTATATGACTTCCACATCATTTGTTTATACTTAATTTTTCTAATGGCTTATTTCGATAAGTGTTTCTTTTTGGACCGTTTCCCTTGTTTTTTGAAGAGTACAGATCTATCGACTATGCACTTAATTTCACTCGTTAAGATATTCCAACATTCTGTTGCTGTCTTATTCTTCAGTGTGTTATTCCAGTCTATCTTTGCTCAATATTTCCTCATGTCCTTATACCTTCCTTTGTGAACATTTCTCCTATGCTGCTTTTTATTATTCCTTTCTGATTTTATTTTGCTGGTAAAATGTATCTGGTTGTGATCACTACTCCCCAGTGGCTCACATATCTTGACATTGTTACAACGTCGACCACTCGATGGTTTTTAGTCAATTTCTAACTGTAAAATTATATAATAGGATACTTTCAAGGAAACTACGACTGAAACAAGTTTGCCGTCATATGTGTTTCAGATGAATATGGACAATAATAAACTGACTTAGTTGCAATTTTGTTTGCATCATGTATACTTGGAAAGAGAGTGGATGCTAATAAGTTAAATTGGTTATAACAATGTCCGTTAAGAGGTCATTAGACATTTATAGTTGTAAAGGATACCTTACGAGGGAACTACGATTGACACATGGTTATCGCCGTGCGTACTAGAGGACATTAATACGTAAAATAAGTTATATAAATAAGCGTTACGGGGACTTTAGTCAATTTATAACTGTAAACCTATATGACATAATACATTCAAAGGGAACTAGGAATGAAAGATGGCTGCCACGATGGCTGTTTTGAAGATATGTGAACACAGACTGAAAGTCTGTTAACGTTGTATAAAAACTTGTTTATTTTACTAAAATGCTCTAGATGACACACTTAATATAATATGTGTACAGACTCTGCTGTCAGGGCAACTTTACGAAACTGCGGGTGACACTGCAAGTGGTCCAGTTATATCATGAAGTGTTAAAAAATCCAAAGAAAGCTTGCACTGTCCTTAATCGTTGGTAGTACTGTCCACGACATCCCCTCCCGCCTGGCGACTGCTAACTTTCATTAACTCTACGACAATGTCGTTACCCATCGACAACGCGGTATTTCAACGAACGATGATCTTGATAAATGATCTGGTCGTCTTGATCAATGATCTGACGATGCACTGTAGCGACATATATTGGTCCTCGGTTTAGTTCAATTGAGACGAACGCAAACTTAATGAGTAGACGTTGGGACTTCATACTATTTATTTCCACGTTGGGTCCATTTATGTATAATGCTCTTGGACTAGAAAAGGTCCACTATCTACAGTGGTTGTCTAACATGGATGCCAGACTTGGTGTGGCGAAGGCACACAGGGTACAGTTGGGGACAGTTGATGTGTTCTTCAATGTGGCATTTTGTTACTATTCTGAAAAACATATGCTTTGTATTATATATTTCCGCGTTCAAACCTACTGCTTCTGGAGGAGTATCTGGGAAGCCTCGACTTCTTCACTGAAGTTGAGTACAGTACCTGCTACAGTAAATTTATACAACGCATCACCTTTAAAATTGGTTCCTCAATTTCACTCAATTTATGTTGTGCTGTAGTGTACTAATTGTAGTGTACTAATAAATAACGACGATTGTTTTTTGTATTTTTGTCATAAATATACAGTATGGACAACATTTTACACGTTCTTTTTTATACTATACACATGAGTAGTTGGACGCATACGTAATTTATGTATGCATGTATGTTATGCATGGTGGAAGGCGTAACACATGTTGTTGGATTGATGTCGAACTAGATTTGTAGAATGAGTATAATGAATGCAATGTTTTTAAAATTCATAACATAACTCAACTGGTTCAGCTTTGTGTGCGAGAAAATCACGCCTACAACTATTACAATATAAAAGCTGTGAATATCGTACGCTATCCATGATTTAACTGACATCATGATGACTTGTTGACATTTGATCTATTTCAAACGGCTTTCCTTCGTATTCTACCAACATCCTGTTTTCTAGTCTACGACCGGACTGCGCTTTTTCTGATATCAACAACTTTACGACGTAATCCATACCAGATCGTCTGGATAAGAGACGCGAAGTCCTTTGTGTTTCAGAAGTACATTGCCCCTGTGGGGCCCACGCCACTCTACTTACCTATTTTCTGCGGGTTTATGACTCCAGGTGGTACGTGTTCAAAAACGTATCTGACTTACCAACAGTGCTGCATTATTTCCTGCGTTTATGCTCTACATCTGTGACATGTAATGTAAGAATAAGCCGCTGTTGAATAGTGTGAACTCGGCTTCGGTTACTCCTAGCATGTTTGGGTGCAACGATATTTAAACCGTATTCGCACCAAGCATATAGTGGAACACGGCCACATGGCCTGCTTAGATCCAACGGCTATGTGGAATATCATCCAGGTCCAACGATATATTTTTTTCAGTGCGTCGCACAGTTTTCGTATATTCGTTTTGCATTTTTCTGTAAATACGAATGATGCGATTCTTTGTGTCATTGTGTAAGGTTATGTTTAGAGCGATATCCAATAATAGCTGAGGTCACAATGACCCGATTGTTACGTGACGTGGGACATGTATAATCTGCGATTATTAGGTAAGATAATAAGGCGGAATACTTCGACGTGAGTAGATTTATCCTCGTGAGCAATGGGTGGTAGTAGAACTGCAATGACGCTGGCACATCGTACTAACTTCAAAATAAAAACGTCTGGCATGAGATGCACTTAAAATGATCCAAATTTACAGAATTAATGTATGTGCGTGTGTGTGTGTGTGTGTGTGTGTGTGTGTGTGTGTGTGTTTGTGTGTGTGTTTGTGTATGTGTGTGTGTGTGTGTGTGTGCGTGTGTTTGTGTGTGTGTGTGTTGTGTGCGTGTGTATGTTTCTAATTCAAATTCAGATGTGAGTGTATATACGTGCTTATATTCCTTCGTTTTTGTGAATATGCAGAATCTTATCAAATGCGCACAACATTAACTGTACATTTGCATTAGAATTAAACACGCAGAATAGTACAACAACTACATATTGAAATGATAAAAATACTATAAAAGCAATGCATTGAGAGCGCACCAAATTGCACGCGAAATCATTTACAATTTTATAATTAAAATGTGAGGAAATATGAGTTATGAAATTGTGTTTGTTTGGTTTGATATCCAAGTGTTTCCTGGCGTACATTGGTGATGTTGTTGCGAGCAAGATCCATTCTTCGTTTACCAAAAGATTCTCTTTTGGCAAATCTGCGAGTTTCTCGTCTAGATTCTGTTGGAGCTGATGGCTGACGTTTGTGTCTTTCAATTTGCCCACATCTAGCCTCCTCCTTGTAGCGCGTTGTTTCCGGTGTTATGGTGCGATTTGAATTGCTAGTTTGGCATTTATTATCATGTTGTCAGTCCAACAAGGTGTAGAGCCACGCAATGCTTTAGTAATGAGGACATCTGCACGATAACGTTGACGCGTGATGACATAGTCAAGCAGATGCCAATGGTTTGACCTTGGATGCATTTATGACTTTTTGAACTCATCTTTCATGCCAAAGGTGGTATTTGTGATTAGCAGTTTGAGTTCTACACACTTTCTGAGTAGTAGCACCCCACTGTCATTTATGTTTCCTGCCCCATGTCTTCCAATGACACCTTCCCATAGGTCTGCATTTTTCTCTACACGAGCGTTGAAATATCCAAGAAGGAAACCCTTGTCATTGGCTGGTATAGATGCAAGGATGTAATCAAGGGCAGTATAAACACCTCTTTTGTTTCGTCTGTCGCATCCAGAGTTGGTGCGTAGGCATTAAAAAGTGTAGCATGACGCGAGTCAGAAGGCTCCAGTCTCAGCGTCATTAACCTTTCAGTTATTCCAACTGGTAGTTCAGATAGTTCAGTGGTAATTGAGTTTCTTACTGCAAATCCCTATTCTTGTTTCGTCATTTGCAGTTCCTTTCCAGAAAAAATTGTTGTCTTTTTCAGTGGCCTTCATCAGCAAATCTGGTTTCTATCAAAGCAGCAATGTCGATGCCGGAGCGGGTTAGATTCATGGCTACAATAGCTGTCTGACGTTCAGGGCGATTGCTGTCCTTTTTTATCCATGAGCGTTCTGACGTTCCATGCAGTGATGCTCAGGCGCTGGATGTGTTTAATTTTGGCATTAGAGCCTGTCCACATATATGCGGGTCATGTCTGCCGCATATACCGGCGCCACAGTTCCTCCGGAGGTTTCTATCGGAGACCTCAACCGTACCCTTTGGCTAAAGAACCTACAATGCTTGGCAGAGGCTGTTCGGTTAGTTTTTAGTGTGCTGAAACGTCCACACATAGCCAGAGCCCTGTCTTTTTAAAACAGACTGTGCCACAGAAGGTAAGGGTTGGCTTGTGTGGGAGAACCCCTGTGTTACTATGAGGCTTGTGTGCGCTTTCAACGCACGCCCTGCACCAGACCAGTAACAAACCGACGAAGCTATATTGGGTATGAAAAACAAGGTCTTCTCCTGGTTGGAGCTTTACACTCTGTCGCGCATTCACTCGCCAATATACTGTCCCCGTCAGGTCGTTGTGAAAGCGACAGAGATAATTTGTCAATTAACTGCTCTGATAAAATGTTTATGGTATTCTAAATAAGTGAGACGCTAAATTACATGAAGAATATGGAGCAAAGCCTAATTGTGTGGGATTATATAATGACAATAAAATGTATATGGAAAATATTAAAAAACAGGGACTAAAACACCTTAAAGGGGAATGAAACGCTTGAACTGCCACACCCAAACATAAGAACATATCATTTACAGTACATGTCAGTATGATTTGATGTGCACAGCGCCATAGTATACTTTCAAAAAAAATTCAAACATACCCAACATCGGGACTGTCTAGCGGCGTTTTGTTTGAGTAGCGAGGTACCACGACCGGCCGCACACGGTATTTCAAAAAGCGACGCAGCATAGCTCCCAGAAAAACCGACGAAACACATACACAAATATTAAAATAGAGATTCCTGTTGTGAAAGAACATTATGGAAGTTATCAGAATGGTCTGGTTGATCACTATCTCTCGGACATGTTAAGTTTCCGGAAACCTCTAACATAAGGCACTTGATTTTTTGTAAACATTAGCAAAACCAGCCGTCACCTGCCGGGTTGCCTTGATAGAAGACAGTCGTGAAAGTAATATTTACAAAATATTAAAATAAACACAGAACATCGTTACATAAACACCAAATGACATTCGCAGATACTCGTTGTTTGTTCAAAATGACGAAGGTCGGAGAGAATGTGAAGTTCACGTCAATCGACAGGCCCTAGTCGTGGTAGTGTAGAATTGTCACAAAATATTCTCATAGCTATGTTATTTGAATGAGGATAGACATAACCATTATTGTGTCTGCGTCTACTCCATGATACCTGATGCTAAGTATGTGACGCATTACGTATTACGTGCACACTAACTTTAAAGTTCAGAACCGTTAAGGAACGAACTGATTTACCCAATAAGAGAGACGTGACATATAAGGGGTATTTTTTTAAAGACATAGGTATTGTGTCCTAATCTAGGGGCCGTTGATTAATCCCAGAAAGCTTGATGGTCGAGGTTCAAGCAGTCTAATACGGAAACCTTAACCTACAGACGCAAGCTCCAATATAATAAGATATCAGCGGTGATTTATGGGTGCGGAGTCCAGAAAATACAACGAATGACAATGACATTATTGTCCCGTAGAGGGAAATACATGTGGAGTGTTAGATCATAAAACATAAAACGAAGGTAAAGGCAACACAAAAGGACATCAAACGTGTACGTGTGCGCAATTATACACATACAAAGCAATCATAATTTAGACGATTTTAAGTTAATTTAAGTTAAAATAAATTCTGCCAAATCACAAATCATCTCAGGCTCAACAAGTGTCAGTCTGGCAGAGACGACTGGCAAAGATGAAGGAAAATTTATATAAATGTATAATTAATGCAAATGCAGCAAGAGTACATTTACTACCCATAAGCTTGCCTATTGTATTGTATCAGCCTTCACTTCAAAATAATCCATCTGTCATTTGTTTGCCAATATTACGTTTTTTGACTGGGTCCATGTTTTTGACGGAGCTGATGCCATTGCCACGTTGATAGGCCGATACTGCAGCACAGCACCACCGCCATATATCATGTATTTTAAATTACCTGGTATAGCTATACGAATTAAAACGTCTGACCTAATTGTGTAAACAACCACCCACAACCGCAGTCTTCTTGTGTGTATATACTGTACATATTCACATATCATACTAACCAAACCGTTTTTGCCGTATACAGGGACTATCACTCGAAAATCGGCCTGCACAGCCACAGCGGACGCTGTCGAAGTTCTAGATGCAGACAACATGCGAGTCAGCGTCGTCTCTTGAGATGACGCTCTACCTCCTAAAACAGCCATATAACGATCGAAAAATAAAACGTTTACTCACGCCGCTTAAACACATTATCCGCTTGGCTATTGGTTAATAAACAAAATTGGTCATACTACTATTAATACATTCGGTACATTGCGTCAGATTGTTATGTCATCATGTATCGCAACTAGATTTATGTTATGTGTTATTGATTGACGCGTGATGGCATTTGAAATTACGCTCGCGTTTTTGATAAACTAAGCCAATACGGCTGAACTGGGCTACAATGCAGGTTGAATGCGATCAATACATTATTTTTCGTGTAGTCAGAGCGCCGATTTGTGTCAAACTTTGAAGGAAACGCGAGCTCACCTCAATGCGATACGTTTGTTGTCCTGCGTCTTTTAATCGATAACAGACTTATAGTCAGAATCCGTATTGGCCGAGTTCATCCGTATTGCGGGCGAGTTCATCGGTATTTGCTGAGTTAATCAGCATAATTTCAAACGCTATCACAATTCGGCACAAACGTTCCAAAGTTTCACAGCCCGGGAAATAATTGTGATAATTTATAGTCCCGTCATTGCCAGTTTAAAATGTCGAAGTTCGGTTAGAGAATGACTATTTAACAACTATAGATACACCTACACAAAATTGTCAGTTAATAAAAAATATGAATTGCTAATATTCGTAATGTCTCCGTATTGGCATTCGGGTAGCGGTATTGACCCTCTTACTGTGGTCACAGGCCACTACGGTACCCTCAGGCCAATACGAAGAAATACGAATATCACCAATCAATAACATATACAACTGTTAACCCAAACATGTTTCATGGTCGTGCATGCGTTCGCGAAAATGCACATTACTATGTCGCTCCAGACGTGCCCGTGCATGTACGCAAACATATCATTCTTACAATAACTACAACCGATGTAGCAGAGAGCATGCAGGCACATTTTGCTGAACATAGTGAAAACAACAATTTCACAGTTATCAACACATCAGCAGATATACAAACATGTGAGCACATTACACACAGCGGACTGATCAGCTGATATACTAAATTTTAAAATATATATTTTTTTCCATACAAAAACTTCGAAAAACTAGAATTATGCATAAAACACTAAACATTCAATTGTGTAGGGTTAACTGAGGTATGGCTTGCTGATCATGATGACACGAATTGATATAACATTAATTAATGTACTCAAGATACTTATCCCAGGCAAGAAAGGAGAGGAATCTGCTATCTATATTTCCAACAAACGCCTATGTAAAATTAGGAAGGGGTTAGGACACTGTTAGACTTCCTGCTAGGTTACAGACAAAAAAAGTGCAGTATATTTTTGAGAAATGACTTTTTACAATATTCACCTGCTCTGACATAAGTGCATTTGAGTAGTCAAATTTCTAGATGTGATTGTAGAAGCTGTTGACAGTAAAATGTTGTCTTTTTAGCTGATTTTACTAAACGGAAGGGTATCTGGCAGCAATTTGGCTAGTTGACACTTTAGCCGGATTACTGCCTGCATCCATTTGTAAATATTGACGGGTGTCATACATACAGGCATTTTGCAAGAGCCAGGGATATTAGATTTTGACTAAACTCGACCAGCATGTCAATGAGATGATAATAACAGCAGGTGAGAAGTTAAAGAAACTTTATAGGTCACGTTTTCTTATAACCACACAAAACATTAACATGGTCGCCAATGGGACAACTGACAGTGTGCTGACCCCATAACGTAATGATCGGATATGACCACAGTTATAATACATCTAACTTCATTGAGACTAAACAAAGCAACAACATTTTACAATAACTAATGTTCATAAACCTCCAAGTACAAACACATATAGTTTTAACGAAGGACTTCGTACTAAACACGGGATTAGAAACACTGTATAGTGATGGGAGATATTACTTTAAATTCAATTAACACCACCTCGCGCCAGTTTAATGGTTTTATCAACAAAATGTATGCAAACTGATGGTACCTAACAATTAGTAAAACAAGGCAGCTAATTGAAGATGTTCTGGTATGCAAATCAAAAGTATCTAACCAGAAGAAAATGTTCACTTTGTCGGACTGCTCAGAAACGATAAACCCAAAAGAAACAGCAAACGAGTTCAATGGTTATTGTGTCTATGTGGCGTCAACTCTTGTTAAGTATATAATGTCAACGGTAAGTAATTAAACAACTGCATTTGTTAGGTATCTAATAACAGTTCTGGCGTCCCACAAGTCCCGATGAAATTGTTTCACTGTTATGTAATATTAGGTCCAACACGTCTAATGGTTTGATTCATTGATCCGTATTATAATAGCAATGTTTCATATACAGCTCTAAAGTAATTTTAATTATTGCTATTAAAATGTAATCTTGGAGCCATGAACATCTTCCATATTGATCCACAATTACACGAGAAATAAGTTCTTATATACCCCAGTATTATTGCATATTTTTAGATGTTCTTTTCTACGGGAGCGGTACCACATCAATTTAAAATAACAAAAGTGAAGCCAATCCATAAACGTGATAACTCGAATAACTTCTGCAGCTACATATCAATCTCGATTTTATCATGTTTCTAAATAAATCCGGAGCGTCTGATATATATATTTATAATCGACTCGAACGCTTTCTCAACCATTCCCATATAGTATCAGAAGAACAACACAGTTTCATGTGAAGCATATTCCACTTACATGAGTAATAAATCATATATATAAACGATCAAGTGTAATCGATAGCCATACTTAAAATATAGGTATATATATTGACCTATCTAAAGCCTTCGACAAAATATAGCATAATATTCTATTACAGAAAAATTTACTGCCATCGCTGTCACAGATTGTCGAGATATTCGTAACAAGATGGCTCAAGTCTAGTAGGGTTCAGTATTAATTATGTCAACGCTTGTGAATGAGGGCAGCAAGCGTGATCATCACAACAAGGAACAATGGAAATTTAATCAACTTTATTCCATATATGTAGATAAAAAGGGACCCTTTTATAATAACAATAAAAACCATCTGTCTTCTTACTCTACCCTATGTGTGCTTTCATCGATTGCAATCGAAACCGTACATATCCCCAGCTAAACCTTGATACTCGAAAAAAATACTAGAACGGCTCGTTAAAAAACTAAGTACTGTTACCACTCTCAAAGGAACTTCAGATGTCAATGCATTACAAGTTCAGGTCCGCTCGGACTCAGGTACCATCCCAAGTATAGGGAAAAAACAGTATCTTAATTACATACATTGGGAATCTATATCATCCAAAATATAGAGAACAACAGTCTCTTAATTACATATTATACAGGAATCTATACCATCCCCAGCATAGAGAATAATAGTTTCTTAATTACATACAATACATTGAGACAGTTCAAAGACGTCTAGCCGGCAATTTAATATCTACATATAACATTGAATTTTGACATCCCTATGTATCTTTTCGCCGTGTAGTCAACCGAAATTACGTCGCGCTCGCTCCGACTTGTCTCGTTAGCCCGACTTAGCTAGCTCGCCACGAGATCGTACCAGAACTCGATGACCGTCCACCGGAAGTGTCCTTCGCTGTTGCCTGCACGCTCTGATGGCTGCCATACGCGTTCGTCCGGTCCTGCTGACCCGGTTGGGCCGACCGTCCACGTAGAGTCGCTCACGTCTCCCGATATTCGCCGCCTGTAGACGACGTTCGTCTCCGCCACACGGTCGCTCTGACCGCAGCTGTTCCACTCGGCCCGCTGCCGCACGCAAGGCGGACCCTTTGTTACACCGTCGCTGTACGCACTCGCCCGGTCCCGTTGACCTGCTGCGTAGAGTCGCTTCTGCACTCGGTTCGCTGCCGCACGCACATGAACAGGTGTCACACCGTTTTAAAACGGGAACACGACCTTGTTACTGCTTCCCGTGAAATTGTTCTCGTTTATTATGCCTAACACTGTTTGAATGGAACGATTTAAAAAATTGATAGAATTTACAATCTGCAAATAGGGCTGATTTTGTAGAATCATACTCGTTGAACACATCTAAACATCGTTGAAACTATGTTTCAAATAAATAAGGACATCCACAACTACAAAACTATGAACAACAATACTTACTCAGTTCGTGAAGCACTCAGAAACACGCGGACATTTACAAGTAAATATTCAGGACCTTCATTCATTAATACCTTACCAGAAAACATACACAATTTTACATATGCACGATTATGCATACACATTAAAACAATACATGCTTTTGACACACTGCGACATATTGTAGTTTCCCACTTAGACTTTCATCAGACAAATTCTGTGTTGGTGTAGATTCATATCTGGATGTAGTTTAATTCACGCGTATTTTACTACTCATACACAATAATTACAAGGACTTACCCTTTTGCAGACGAAAATAATCAGGTTAATTTGCAACTGCAAAATTGAGAATTTGTATTGTAATGTTCAAGGCTAAAAATAAGATGTTGCCGTACAGCCTTCAATAATTCTTTGCTATTAACCAAGATTCAATGCATTTGACACGTTAAAGTAAAACAATGAAATACGTGTATGCTCGCACAACTTTGAAATGTGTGTATATCGGTAAATTGTGTTAAATTATGGAACTCCTATGATGGAAAAATAACTAATTCAGCTACAGTTAAAATACTCAAAACACTGTCTACATTGTTTTATTTCAAATAATCACCGCCATGAGGCGTTTGCTGAAATCAGAAACGAATTCATCACATATCCTCCACCAGGCGTGAATTAAGAATATGAGTTTTTAGAAACCGAACAACTTTGACTATTTCTCATATTTCCATATCAGCAAAACAAACTCGTAATTAGCTGTGACACTTCTCTGGTGGTAAATATATCTTATTAATTATTGTTGTACATGCCGTGGCCAGTGGCTCACTTTTCACTAGGCACCATTTAAATTTTTTAAATGTCGACTTTAGCTTCATTAAGTTACATTTAGTAATACATTTTTTTTGCGTGTGCATGTGTGCATGCATGCGCGCATGTGGTTCTGCGTGTGGATGTGTGTAATCCGAGGCACTGACGCAAATGTAACCGAACGACCAGACAGGTCATTCAAAAAAATTACATGGATACATGCATTTGTTTGTGTGGCCGATATTATGATAACGGGCAAAAACCCGTATTTACCCTTTGGATAGCCATAGGCAACTGTTTTAGTTTGTTATGCAGACAGCATCATTGCCGGTGTATAAATACAATTCGACGTAATCGTTACCAAGTCATCGGGAAAATAGGCACGTAGTTCAATGTGTGGAAGATGTATTTAGAGCGCCCAACTGCTATCTGATACCTCTGCTCGACCATTTACTTTTAAACGTGCAGACACACGGTCTAAGAAAAGGTAAGTTTTTTATACAGCGCTGTATCCAGTCCTCAGGACGGCTCAAAGCGCTTTACACTTTAGCAGTCGAACACCATCTCCACTTCACTGGGAAGCATCCTGCCAAGCTGCAATCAATGCGCGAAGACTATTCGTACACACATATCTACCACTGTCTATAGCCAGGTACTCATACAGCTGAGTGAACTGGAGCAATGTAGAGTGAACGAACTTGCCCAAGGTTTGACACCGCAACACTGGATTCGAACCAGGGTTCTCTCGCTCGAGAGTCCGAAGTTCTTGCTATTGCACCATTGCGCTCCTCCATTAGTGTACAAGAGATAGAAAACAGCTGAAGTAGAACATACTAAAATCAGATAAGTCCCGATGTGTATACGTAGTATGCGAGCAGCCCGACAGGATTAAGGGAATAATACATTAATTTGGATTGTCGCCACTAAGAGCGTGCGTTCGGGTATGTTACAGAGGGAGACAGTGAAACTTGTGTGCAAGTTGAGATTTCAGTATTATACAAACGAAACAAAACTATAATAACAAAACTACCAAAGATATTACATTGCCTGTGTTTCTCGACTTATATAAGGCGTTTGGTACATTTGGCCATGACATTTTGTTGTATATTTAAATAATTATGGTATCAGAAGAATAAGTAATATATGGTTTGTAGTTACCTTTCTAATCGTAAATAATATATTGAAATAAATAGTTGCCAACCTCCACTGATCAATATAACACATCGAGTACCACACGGATCCATACTAAGATCTGTGCTTTTTAAAATTATGTTAAAGACATAGTGAATTCTAGTTATCTAAACCTGTTATCCTTTGCAGATGATACCACAGTATTCTAGCCAGGATATGGATATTGAACATTTAGTTATAAAAGTTAATCAAGAACTAAAACAACTATACAACTGGTGGTGTGCTAAAATTGTGCTCGAACGTCAAAAACACACATTTGCTCGTTTTAGTCCTGTAAATACAAACTACACAGTAAACAGTATAATTAAAATAAATGTTTAAGTCATCATAAAGGTTGGCAAGTATAATAAATTACGAATCTATTAAATTCCTGGGATTGATACTCCGGTTTAATATTATATAGCACGGAGGTGGACCGGTGATGAATTTGGGTGATTTGTTTAACAGGATTTTGATGATTGTTATGATTGTAATCATATAGTGATGATAGTCAAATGGTGTCACTGGAAGACGGCTGTTAGCCAAATGACATCCATGCAATGTAACACATTTCCATTTGTATGACATGTATGTGTTAACTGTATTTTATGTTGTTACGTTGTAAATAAAGTTACTTACTTACTTACTTACAAATATGTTAATTTTTGAACTGGTGTTTATTAAATCAATCAATCAACCACAAATTTATAAGATACTGTAAAAGGCTCGCAATAAATATTTACTTGTAAATGTAGAAAATATGTTCAAAAGGGACTTTTATTCATCCCACAACTCCCACAAAAAACAGTATAAGGCAATCGTTTACGCGAACGAAACAAAAATAAAATTGTACATCAGTATGTTATGAAATTATGGAATATGTTTCAGATACAACTTAACAACATAATAGGTCTGATTGTCATAAAGAAGCACCTCAAGGCCTGTCTATTGTTATGGGTTACCACTCGTGATGTCGATGAACTCGCATAAGAAAATGGTATTAACAGAAACGTATGTTAAAGGTTCTAATTAAAACTACGAAGTTTGGCAAGGCAAGGCCACTCCGTGCGAGGTCACGACGAGATTGAAAATAAGTATACGTTTCCTAGAAAATGAATATGCTACGTGCCGAATATGACCACTGGTTGGTGGCACGACTTAAGAAAAACAAACGCACAAGTGCCGATATACAAAATAACGTATTGAAGGTCATGGGTATAACAATCTTGCAATACAATGCTAGCTGCTTGCGGAACATGGATTTGTTGGCATGCACAGCTTACTGAACGAGTGAATTTGCATAATGCGGATTGACAAAAACTTAAAAAACACAATCCGCAGATGCGTCATCCATAACAGCTAGGCGCAAGGATTGTCTAATGCGAATTTGACAGCTAGTTTATAGGTTCATGAATTATGACACCGCGCTCCCAATGTCAAGAGCTGAGCGATATATATTATATATAACACAACGGAGGGACGTACCATCGATGAGGGCAGGGAGGGGAAATTATACAGATGCATATATTCATCAAGTACGACAGGGGTGTGAAATAAAAACCATTAACCCCACAGTATTACGAAATATACGGGCCGCAGCGCAAGTCAAAGGTACACACATCAATGTCTGACTCCGTTCTTTGACTTGACGCAATGATCGTTGTTATCAGCGTCTGTTGAAGATACATGATCCACGTTACTCAATCAACATAAACACATAAGGTGTCTCCAAGTTGGACAGAAACTGGAGACAACTGTTTTGATAAACGAATTCCGAACTTGCCCTTGCCACTGCCTTTGTAGACGCTCACCGAGTTCGCACATTTTAAACACAGTGAGGGCGTGTCTTCCCTTCCCCGTTATGGTTACAACATTAACTGCAATAAAACATACTACCTCATATTGTTATTAAAATTTGTTGATGTTTCTTGTGTGATGTTCTTTGTTATTCTTTGATCGTAAAAAAGGCCACCACCCTTCTCAAAGTGACAAAGTGGCAATTCAGTGCATAACGAATACAAATCGCAACTGATGCAGCTTTTGTAAAAGAGCAAATGTTTTGTACTTTTTCTGCATGTGACGGACATCATGTGCCAAATTATATTTCGCTTGTTGGCAGTACCATAAAATATACTCCACATTATATTATGGTAATTACATCAATTGAAATATGATTTCACCAGGCTCTTTTGCAAACAAAAAACAAAAAACATAAAAAGGTGTGGAGCGTAGACTGACCGAACAGTGACTTGCGTCGGATGTAGGTGCAATTTGATTCAAATAAAAATGTTAACATTGCGTTATTAATGTTTTTGCACATTCTGCTGACAATTCCACTCGTCACCCTGTGTACAGCAACATCATTGATGTGTATATTTAAGTCTTGTTTATTAAAGCTATCCATTAGCTATATGCGTTTATCTCGAGCTGTATATATTTATAACAACAACAAAACTGACCATACAAACGTAACGTACTTCATGCGTATTTTTTGCAACACAAACAAATATCAGTTTTTTATATTTGTGTTGCTACAATTCAATACCTTTTCGCTGGCACTGCACCGGTTAAACATATTATTGCATGATATAATAATAAAGCATACGCTGTTAACGATATGCGTATGGACACATTGAAACAAATATATTTTTTATATTGATTCATATTTTTTTAATTGGCAAACACAATAACAATAATTGAAGCAACACTAAGTACACACGTATACATTGCAATCACCTTGGGTAACATGTATATATATATTTGACTCATAACGCTATTGGTGTATTGTTTCCAACCAGTTTGTCCTTGAAAAACGCTAATCTAATGTTCACCTATTTCGTAACGGACAACATGCAAAATATACAAATAGACACACCATGTTCTGAAAGAGGGAACATGGCGTGATGTCCAGAAAGAAGATACAATACGTCTATGGCTAATCTGGTCCGCACTGAGCAGATAAGAAACATAGATGATGGAAATGTAGACTGCGGGTAGCATCGTTGAAACAAAAAATATGAACGACTTATATGACGGACTTAATTGGTTAAACCATTTGCCACGTTGTGGCTATTTTATTCTAATCAAGTCCAGTCTGCGTCACGTGCGCTTTCATATGTCTTCCTTGGTCGGTGTCAATATAAAAAGGCCACTTTTGGGTGTGTTATAGACCAGGTGTCTACTGATCATTGAGAACTGACTATCGGAAATATCTTAGATAATTTGTGATGGCGGGCTCCGTGCTATTTACCTCGATCCTCCCTTACTTTTCTGGACCGACACCTTTCCCCACGTATCATTTATCTTCGTTACAATGCCGCCACATATTCTCCAATTCCACAATGGATCACCAATGCCTTGTTGCTAGAAGCATGGATTGTACAAAGACGACATCAATGAAATCAATATAAATCATATATGCAATTTGGCCAAGCAATGTCCATGTTATATTGCATTGATGGTGTCCTTCAACGCAGGACAGCCAATTGATGTTACTCGTAGATATGTACGAAATTTCCTTGGTTCCGATGAAGAAACTGCATGTTCTGCATGGACTAAAGATTTGACGGTGTGGTTCAAACCTTGTCACATATTTAACAGCTTGTGTTATTGCTTCAGGTGACTGTAGGATATATGCTTGAGTGTGGTATTTTTTCAACAGTTGCGCACGTCAACAAATCGTTCAGCATATGTTGTTACTTTTGTTATGTCATGTCAACATAATAAGCTGGTCGTACTGTTGATCTGCCAATGCCACCATTACTCTTTTACCGTGTCCTGCCTCGAACTAAATCTATAAAACTCCAACCTTGCAACGAAGAGCTCACTGTGTTAGTATTTGGCATAAATCATGCGCCTGTTCCTGTATTGTATCGGAGAGAAATCCCTCAAATAATCACAGCAGGCATGATATCCGTCACGCAAATTCAGCAAAAGCGGTTGTGACAACTACTATAATTACTAGTCACAACAATGAAAGCTCACAAGGAGATACATTCATCTTGGATTAACTTGGTAAATGTTCAATAATTAGTTCATCATGAAACAATATCTCTGACATGAGGTGAACTTCCTGATGTCCGTCACAATATCAATCGGCGCTAAGACATCAATGAATGCCTACAATCGTGATGCACACATGCATATTTATTTACAAAAAACGTTGCAACTACGCAACTTATGTATAATTTTTGCTAACCACAGGCCCTTACAACATATTAGTAATAACATCACATTTACCACACAGAATAATAAAATAGTTTATTTCACACTTCCTATATGTACGCACTGTAGAGCTGAACGGATCTGGATGCTACGGTATGATGCTGGAAAACAGGGACGTGGTCTTCCCATCGCTGTCAGTAGCTGTCTGACATAAGTGGCGCGTCGAGAACCGTCTTCTGTCGACCGAATGCTAGATGTTTTGGTAAATGTGCTGATTCAAACTCTTTACTATGTGTTGCCTATCTTAGAGTTGCACACGCGTGACGTGAATGCAATTTGTGCGTTCGTTCAGATACAAGCCATTTAGAGATAGCCAATATGTTTTAATAGGATGGGCGAGATTATGTGAAACATTAAAATATTGTATTATGTTTTAGCTGATAACATGATATGTTAACATGCTGCATGTGTAAAAGCTGCGTTACGGACGCCATGCAAAATATGCTTTTTTTAACAGGATTTTTTTTTCTTCAAATTATGATTCTCGACACCTATTCGTTTCATCATTTGAACCAAACAACAACTGGCGACGAGTTATCTAATTTCAAAAATATTCTAGTGACATTATGCCAAACATGGAAAAACACAAAAATACAACTGCCATTTGGGTGGTTGTTCTAGTTTGATCAATCATATCTTAGGAACCAGCTGTCGTAGAATAATAATGAAACTATGTCTGTATTTCTGAGGATATTTGCCATACAGTCAGCCTGAAATTAAAAGTGTATGGTAATATGTGTTAAAGTAATGCGACAAGAAGGACGTGGTGAACTTGAAATGGGAATATTTTTCGTGGTCTGACCCACATGTATTTCGCCTGTATGGATACATGAATGCGATTGCGTGGCGTACATTGTGACGACTGCTCAAATAAACCTTATACCTAGCTTTAGAACAGACCTTGACATACGTGTTTGTTTGAGATGCAATCTAACAAACGACATGGTAACTGGCATCAACAACAGACCAGGCCCGGTAAAGAGGGATGAAGTCCAAAGTGTGAAAGAAGTTCATTGAATTTACTGACTTAATTTATGCCGGTTTATTTCTTCAATGTGGAAACACACACTCAAAATTATACGTATTGGCAGACGGCATTGAATCATCAGTAGTCTGCATTACTTCCTACATATCTGGTTTATGTTTGTGTGTATGTGGATCGGACTTCCATAACAACTGATGTCACTAAGACACGTTCTCACGTGACATCGTACACGTATAAATCTGCAAGCATTAGAGACGTAGAACACCGTGATTGTCGACAGTAACCAATAGCTTCTACGAGGAACAAGCACGGACAAGGGCGCGTTCTTTCGTGAGTACATTTAACAACTCTGGGGAAAGAGAGCGTAAGAGTGTATGCCAAATACACGGTGAAAGATGGTTAGGTCAGATAAATATTGATATACGTATTTATGTCACTTAAAAACAAAAAATACACGAGGGCACAAAATTGTGACACTATAATTTCAAGCACAAGAATTGCTTATCACACTAGCAGGGGAATACAAATCCATATTAATTTAATTAATACTACTAGCTCACAACCAAGGACGGACCAACAAATCAAGGAGAGCTGTCATAACCATTACAATGTGTTGATCAAAATATCCTTCCCGCTCGCTAAATATGTTGTTTCTGCAGTCATCAATTACAATATTGTATGCAACATATGATCATTCCGTGGCGTCAGCTGGAATTAGCTGAATATTCAGTTTGTTCACTGAAAAAAGTAAATGAATCTATATAACAACGTTTGTCGTTTTTAAATGCATTACCAACTGGTATGTTTGAAGTGATTTGTCCAAGGATGTGGATGAGCGTAGAAAGAGGCGAGTGGACGTCGGCTCCTGGGATGATATATATACACCTATATAGTTCAAGTATAAATATGTAATATAGTTTACAATTCCTTGGCCAGAACGCTTACTTGTACGCATGTCGCATTTTTTAAACATAAATTCGCCATCTATCCTTATGATATGTGAATGTAAATTAGTTCCATTATTATTAACTGTAGCGGTAACTATATTAACTCACACAGTAATACATATACGTTCGTTTTCTCACACTACTAAGACCTAGTGCAATGGTGTGTCAGAAAATATCAACGGTGCGGAACACTGATGTTAGTGCGTTCCAATGTTCAATACAACTGCTCAATATTTATCTAGAATGATTATTTGTCACAGATAATGAGTTGTCTAATACAACTTATTCTGGTGGTGTGTGGTGCGGCCTCTGTATGTGGAAGAACGTGGTGCTCGAAAGAAGACGCTGATTTAGTTCTGGCGATGTATCGACAATCTATAAGTAATGGCAACTTCAACAGTTTCATCAAGTGGTACACCGATGTGTTCATCCTGTACGTATATATTTTCATGGCACGTCTACTCATTCTTATCGACTCTCTTTCTATCCAACGTGATAGTTCCTGCATTAATGTTGTTCTCTTATTCTGTATTAACCTATTTATATGTTTGTTTATTTATTATAATAATATCGTATAACTAGGTATACATTAGTTAGGTGATATATGTATATAATATATATTTACATTAGCTTATTTTGGCATTCTGTTAGACCTTTTGTACTCTAATTAAAATAATTACTTTTAGTATATTTATTTAACTATTGTACATCTTTGTACTTTACTGATGTTCGTTAATATTTTAGAAACATACCAAACGTATATATAACTTATATATTTAAAATTATATTAGTATATGATAATTATAGATTATATTCATTAAACAAGATACATATATTTCGTATTTTTATTTGAAACTGTATTCGCGTTGCATGCTGTAAAGAGACAATTTTAAATTGAATATGGCGCTATATTAAATAAAGTAATTGTATTATTATATTAGTAGTAGTACCCAAGTATGGTCCATGTTCATGGCTAATGTAAAAAAAAAAGTGTACAATTGATAACAATCATGTTTTTGTTTTGCTTCACTGTGAATTATAAAGACATGCTACTGAAAATGTTACAATATATGGGTCTCACTATGCGCGTTCAGGATACATATAGCTTTCCCGCATTACTAATTATTAAAATGGCTCAACGTGTGTGTAAAGAAAACAAAACGGTCAAAAGGCATTTCCAATTGACGTTTCCAAAGTTGGAACTGCTTCCATAAAAGGCAATGTTTTACGTTTTCTTTCTGAGTTTTCCGGGCAAATCACGTATGTCTTGGGAGTACATAGAAACAAAATCATATTTCAAAATTTAGAAATAAAAATTTACTGTTAGAAACGTTCATTTCTCATATCCATGCAAGATGTTTAATTTACATGGTAGAGGCTTTCGTTAACGTATCACGTCGACTTCAGTACCGATGACGCTGAAAGTTTCTAATTTGAAAACGAACTATCCTGAAGAATGTTCAGTAAACTAAATTAATGTGTTTTCTATAATAACCATTTCTTGCGTGCCTCGCGTCATCGGTCCACTTCATTGGTTTATTATTGTCAATAGCAAAAAGTCCGAAACCTGACGCGATGCTTTGGTAGTTGACAGTCGTGATAATAATATTTACCAAATGTTAGAAAACACACAGCATCGTTCAACATTAGAAAGATCGGAGAGAATGTGATGTTCACATCTATTGAAAGGCTCTAGTCGTGAGTGAGAGTATAGAATTGCCAAGTAATATTCGTATGGCTATACTACTGGCATGAGAGTAGAGAACATATTGTGCCAGTGTATATTTCTCGTTGACCCAGGAGCTTTGCTGATTTGCCGCGCGCGCCTGGTTCATGCGATTGTTAACATTAATTACGTTTTATGTATTACGCGCACATTACGTTTTCCGTTCCGAATAACTGATGTACCCCATAAAATGTGAGAATACATGTGTTATTTTGAAACGATATAGATATCAAGTTGCCATTCTAGGGGTCGTAGATTAATCCCTGAAAGTTTGGCGCTCGAGGTTCAAGCCTTCTAAGAGGAAAACCTTAATCTACCTACAAGCTGGATTATGAGTAGATTATTGGGTATTTCGATATGTAATCTTTTCATTTGAAGTGTTTCAGGATAAAACGAGATGTCCATTTTTCTTGGTTTAAAAAAAGTTACGGTTGAGTTTCATGTTCAAAGCTTAAATACAAACTTGTAAATGAAGTTGGTATACATTAAGAATCCACAATCATATAGAGAATGATAGCGATGTCTGAAATATTTGTTGCAGATTTGTTACGTAAAATGTGGTATTAACATATTTTATTTACAAAACGCGTATATCCATACAACGCGACCATCATTCCGCATCGTTGCAATTCGGCAACGCGATGTTCATTGGCTGAAAACGGATATATATATATATATATATATATATGTGTGTGTGTGTGTGTGTGTGTGTGTGTGTGTGTGTGTGTGTGTGTGTGTGTGTGTGTGTGTGTGTGTGTGTGTGTGTGTGTGTGTGTGTGTGTGTGTGTGTGTGTGTGTGTATGTTTACCTGTAAAATGTCGTGTACAGGCAATATTTTGTGCATTTAAATACATTTCCCTAGTGCAAATACTGATGTTTTTTATTCACATACATTACGTTGGTGTTATTTGGCGAATTGTAGAACTATTAAATTTTACGTCGTGTAGCTTATAATTGCATAGTTACGCGAATAGTAAATTTGGGAGCTTATACTTGTTGTGTTCGACACTGTCTGTACCTATTTGTTTTGACACAGGTCTTCCAGTTTAAATCGATTGTAACTTGATATTGTGTTTTGGTATATATTGACCGCGTCCTGTTTTCTTCGCGTATGTTCAAGACGAATTTTTTGCATGCGTCGGTATGTAGGAATATAGGTTACTTCGCCATATTACTTTTTGTGTTTATGAGGGCGTTTGCTTCACCACAAATTCGGTAGAAGAAATGTCGTACGTCAAAGATTGGTACGTATCTGATCTTATGAACAGTAACTGTGATGATGATGTGTTGCCATTCAGCGACTGCACATATGCTACTTCATAAAATCAAATCTAGAGTAGACATTTATCAGGAAAAGTCAAATGTCAGGGTCAGTGAATATTATACTATTTACAGCAGCGTATGTTTATGCAAACCTGGTCGCTCTAGTCTTTGGGCCTCAAAAGTGCGTTAACACGCAATATTTTCGTAGCGTTTTGTAAACAAAATATGTTAATACTACATTTTACGTAACAAATCTGCAACAAATATTTCAGACATCGCTATCATTCTCTATATGATTGTGGATTCTTAATGTATACCACCTTCATTTACAAGTTTGTATTCATGTGTGTTACATCCACCAGGCCTGACAGCCACCTAGTTCAGTTAGCTACTTCTTGCTCATTGGTTCAATAGTTCACTTGTATCACTAAGTCAGATCAGAGTTGGTGTGATCAGCAGGTTATGACTGAGATATTCTAAATGTGTCTCTCAGTTTATATTTTGTGTCAATTGTTGCATGTAATTAACATAAATACATAACATAAAACTATAACTTAGTGGCTATGCATTTATGTGCCTCATTTTTATGGATAATGAAGGGATTAAATGTGTCATTGCGGCATGCACCACGTGGCTTATCGTTGGTGATAGGAGGAAACCATGATGGATTTTGCCTTTAGGTAACTAATAACACAAATTAATTAGTAAAAACAACATCAACATGCAAAAATGTTTTATCTATTCTAATAATATAAGCATTACATATATTTTATATCTAGAATAAAATCAATGCAAAGAATACATCATAATACTTTCCATAGTCTAAATCTTAACTTCCATTTTCTTCCAGTTTTTTTCCGAAAGAAAGTGGAAGAAATCCCTTTCTTCCCATTTCTTCCAGGTGTCCAGAAAGAAATATATTTCTTCTGGAAGAAACCAAATCCTGACGGTGAAACACAGAATGTGAAATAATAAATATGTTACACACAAAACTTATGTATATACACACATACATACATACACACACACACACACACACACACACAAACACACACACACACACACACACACACACACACACACACCTTCCAGGAAAATGAAAAGCACACAAGAATATTCGTGCAAATGGCCCTCCTCCAAATGGAGTCGGTCTGGTACGCCTATGATGTTGATGGAAAGGTGTAATTGGTATTTTATCTGAAACTTGCTAATTGCTGCATTAAATTGATTTATATGCTTACTGCCGTAGCCATTTCATTTTGGTCCTATGGAATTTGCATGGCTAAGCGTAATAATGTATTTATCACTGCATCACAGGATAAAAAAAAGTTGAATTAGGGAATACTTTAAATAGCAAAACAATATATTGAAAGTAAACGTTCCTTAATACAAAAGCAGGTACTTGTTAACCAACTAATTTACATACATATAGTTCCTATAGCAGACATTGCAAATCGCAGAACTAAATTTCGTGTCAGTAAGAAATGCCATGTGAGCACAAATTAATTGTTCGCATCATTATCACCAATATTTGGTGCTATGCTTTGCATGTCATTTGTGCTTATCCAGGTCATTTGAGGTGTATATCTTGAGAATCACGTTGTTGCCATCCTTGATTAAAATCTTACCATTGTGCGTCCAGTGTAATAGTAGTGATGGTATGGAACACATGATATATGTAAACCGTGATGATATGGACGATTTGCTAACCATGGTGGTATATTGGTGGTGATATTGATGGTGTGTAAGCCATGGTGATATTGGTGGTTTGCATACCATGGTGGTATCGGTGTTATTCTACTCACATATGCTACCTATGATTGTAATAATGATATATAAACCGTAATGGTATGTTATGCAAGTGATTACATTGATGGTATGCAAGCCATATTTAGAAGATATGTAATAGAAAACAAAAGGAACGACGTTGTCGTCTTTCTTTATGCTATAAGAATGTTTTATGACAATTGTTAGCCTTTTGTGTATACCCTTGCTCTCAGCAGCGGTCGAAATAAGTCGTTTTGGAGCTTATACATTTTAATAGGTATTATTCTCATAAAAGTATTGAATTAAATCAACTGTTTACTGACTAAACATAAACTAGCAATATTATACATGTAGATTAGAGCATCAGGTGCAACTGTTTGTATTCAAATGCAAATGTCTCCCAAACTGGATGAGTTACAGTTTACGATTTGTTCATTGACAGAAACTAAAGTGTACAAAATGTAATCATATAGGATTGTATCCAATGTGAACTTCGTTACATGTTTGACAATGCCTTCTTTGAAGAAAGTAGGCATAGATTCATACCAGAACAATACTTAAATGGCAAGAGTCATGCTAAGTTACAACTATTAATGTCAACAGGTAAAGTGAGGAGAGTGTATAATTGGACACATTAAATTTTGTTTGCAACTTTCCGTTCATTCAGCATTTTATTGTTTCTAAATGATGTGATTCTAAAGATAGCATGTTACTATAAATGCCTGTAGTACACTACTTCCATTGTTCCAATGATTATGCTAAAATTGCAAATAATATGTAGTGTATCAACGTTAGCTACCATCGTTGTGTGATCACAAAAGTTGCACATGTGTTAAACATGTCAATCACATCACCCTTTGGAATCCTGTTCTACAAATGAAGTTAAACAGTGAAAATATAATGATCATAGGTGTATGACACGGGTACCCCTCAAAAACGTTGAGCAACGAAAGGATTTCAACAGCCAGAAACAAATTAATTTTCAGAAGAGGCGAAACAACAGTGTGTCATTGACTGGAAACCGACAGGTAACGGTGATTTACAGGGTTTGCAGTCTCTTCGAATGGGCGTTTTTTCCATGTTTCTTCCATTCCAGAAAAAACAGTTTCTTCCAGAGGAAAATGTATGTAACTACAAATATCCTGATAAATTATTTTAAGCTAGTGATATTGATATAACATATATCAACATTTTAACTCCATTGCACATAATAAATAAGACTTCTTCTTATTTCTGGCACATACATGGGCTATTTATGTAAGATTTTCATTTGTGTTGTAGATAACTTCGGTGTTGTAGAATACAGTTCTTTACCATAAGTAGGTTTTACATTTCACTTAGAGCTTCTTACTTTAGGCAGTAAAGTTTGTCTAGCTTCAGTTCATGTGTATTACATCCACCAGGCCTGACAGCCACCTAGTTCAGTTAGCTACTTCTTGCTCATTGGTTCAATAGTTCACTTGTATCACTAAGTCAGATCAGAGTTGGTGTGATCAGCAGGTTATGACTGAGATATTCTAAATGTGTCTCTCAGTTTATATCTTGTGTCAATTGTTGCATGAAATTAACACAAATACATAACATAAAACTATAACTTAGTGGCTATGCATTTCAGGGCCTGATTTTTATGGATAATGAACGGATTAAATGTGTCATTGCGGCATACACCACATGGCTGATGGTGGGTGATAGGAGGAAACCATGATGGATGTTGCCTTTAGGTAACGAATAACACAAACTAGTTAGTAAAAACATCAACACGCATAATTTTTTTATCTATCCTAATAATATAAGCATTAAATATATTTTGTATCTAGAAAACATTCAATACAAAGAATACATCATAATACTTTCCATAGTCTAAACCCTAACTTCCATTTTCTTCCAGTTTTTTTCGGAAAGAAAGTGGAAGAAATCCATTTCTTCCCATTTCTTCCAGGTGTCCCGAAAGAAATAGATTTCTTCTGGAAGAAACCAAATCCTGACGGTGAATGTGAAATAATATATATGTTACACACAAAACTTATGTATACACACACATACATACATACATACACACACACACACACAAACACACACACACACACACACACACACACACACACACACACACACACACACATACACACACACACACACACACACACACCTTCCAGGAACATGAAAAGCACACAAGAATATTCGTGCAAATGGCCCTCCTCCAAATGGAGTCGGTCTGGTACGCCTATGATGTTGATGGAAAGGTGTAATTGTTATTTTATCTGAAACGTGTTCATTGCTGCATTAAAATTGATTTATATGCTTACTGTTGTAGCCATTTAATTTTGGTCCTATGGAATTTGCATGGCTAAGCGTAATCATGTTTATACCCTGCTGATGCTCAATGGCAGAACCCTGAGCTCGTTTGCTATATAAATTAAACAAGAGTGGATGTAGTTGGTAAAGGTCATTTAATAATTGTACCAACAGGAATTAAATCACATACACGATGAGATAAAGCAGAACAAATCATATTCTCATCGAGGTACTACACAAACAATTATCAAATGACAATCAGATTAGCAAAGGTGGGGCGGCCATTCCCCCCCCACCATGTATAATCGATAAATTGGACAACAGTATAAAGTACTATACTGGAATCACGGTAGGTAATACATCACAAACATTACGACAACTAAAACAACTACTTATCAATCCTACTTTATTTTCCGCCCTAAAAACCCTGCGTACACTTGCTGCTGTGTCATCAATAAGGAGGAAAAAGCCTTCAGGCAAAACCTCGGGTACAATATATGAGCAGGGAAAAGCGTCACAGAAAAATTACCGGTACATAGACCGTATCACAAAAATTAACATTAAAAACAGAGTATAACAATGTGATTACATGTTATACAACATTAGCAAAATGGTGGTAGAGAGGGGAGGAAGGTGGGATAAATTAAATCTTCCTTTGTGTTGAAAAACAAAGACGTGTTACGCAGTCGAATTCCAACACAAAGGGAACGGTCCCAGCTCGGCCTCGTTTTGAGTCCGGTTAAGTATTTACGTAATCCGGACCGTTGTTAGACTATCATTGAACAAAACGTTTATAGGCATCTTCGCCTCACATTGCATAAATACAATTTTTACGTATGTAAAAATAATCATATTTATCACTGCATCTATTTTACTGGGACAAATACTTTTTATTTCTGTCTAAAGTTGTGTTTCGAATAAATGATATGTATGCATGTGTGTTATTGTGTACATTTTAATACAGTTGATTTATTTACAAAATGTGTTGATGTTGAATGTTTTTATAAAATACATGTAGGCCTACATACAGTGTATTATATAACAATATTTCAATTAAATCTGTCTTTTGATATTTATTAAACTATTTATTAACCACATTTGTGTGGAAAGGGTCTGATTTTACTAAAATTGAGGCAGACGTGCTAAATGTTGATGACATTGTTTTTTTTAAATACTATAATAATGAGTTGTACACGTACATTTTATCATTATATACAGTTATTCATATTGTAACGCTACAGTCCAGAATATATGTATTAGTTTTGTTTGCATATTACTCAAATAAAACTTTAAGTCCAGTAGGAAATATACAAAATCTGGGTTAGAGTCAAGTAGTGCTCTTTTGGATGCTACATTTGTGTTGCTATGGATTTTGGTGGTCAGAACGCATGTAAAGCCTAACGCAGTATAACTTTAAACCCCACGTCTGCTTCTGAGCCAGGTATTTAGCAAAGTACAGTGGTGGGGGCACATATACGCCGTAATGTTTATGCCGTTTTAACTTTACATTTCAATCTATAATTTATGTATTACTCTCATGTGCGATTTTATGTTTCTTTGATATTTGCCGATTTGATAAATACCCGTGAACGGGGCATCAGTCACTGATTAAATGGTTTCTAAATAAACGTTATTATTACTAACAAAAACCTGAACAATTCTTCTGTAAGAGAAATGTATATTCTAAATCTCTAAAACATAATCCGTCAAATTTGTGCCAAGAAACTGTTAGAAAAGTTGTTTTGAGTGTAGTACTTACGAAAATAGACCAACATAATCCAAATCTCGCAAGACACCTACGTCAAAAACCAGCGTCCTATGTGAAGCGCACTATGGCTATGCAGCAGTCTATTATCTATATTCCTAGTATAAACTTGGCATAAGAATAACACTGTCGAACATGATTTATGACGAGTTCATTCTAATATAATGTGAAGCCTGAAGGGCTAAGGGATTTGTTGACAGTCAATTTATTTATTGTCGGCCTTCTGCTTCGTTAGAATTGACATGTATATTTGCCGCACTGTAGGTAACGCAGTCGCACAGAGCTGCTGCTTATCTTAAACATATAGCCAATAAGCATTAAAGTGATGTAATTAGCATTGTAGTCTGATGTCTGGATAACATTTAAATGTAGCATTGTCAACTATGACAAGGGATCCATTGTGAAATAAGCACATTTACGCGCAACATTACCCCAGTCACAGAAAGCACGGACGCCATTGATTTTCATAAAGAAAACTGTGTCATAGGTCATAAAAGGTAAGCCAGTGGCCGCTCATTGGCTGTAATTTATATATGAGAAATCACCATATTGCCTGTACATATACAGCTGTACATCTAATATGGATTGTAGGGAAAAGAACATTACCTGTGTATCGAAATTAGTGTATTTATAAATATGCAATTGAAATCAAATATAAGTACTTAAATTTATTTAAAAAAAGATTAATTGAAATCATATTGAGCACACCAGATACATTTTCGACCGACAAAATTTGTGTAGATGTTGTCATTGCAAATGTACAGGTAATGTGATATTATTATGCACGGTACAAGCAATATGGTAGACAGTGTTATACACACACACACACACACACACACACACACACACACACACACACACACACACACACACACACACACACACATATATATATATATATATGTATATATATATATGTATATATATATATACATACATACATATATACATACATACATACATACATACATACATACATACATACCTTGATCTGGAACAATTACAATGATCATTGTATCAGAGACTGACGTCTCCATGCAGACAAATCCTATTCCTACTCTTACACGACACACTTTGCAAACGGTGGACCGATGTCAGTAACCAATATATTAGTGAAATTGATATGCAAGTATACTGACCGGAGATAAATTAAGATGTCAGTCTAAGCCGCTTGTTGATGCTGTACACGCCAAATTGATCTACAGTAGATTGTTATTAAATACACTGGACGATTCCAAAATATTTTCCAGTTTACGCATAATTTGAAATGTTCAAAATGTATGTACATGGTACAGTAAATTTTCGTCAATGACGCTGCACACGCTATGAAACTTAGTTTTTATTTCATGTAACTGTCATAACAAAAGTAAATCATGTTACCAACACAACTATTTATGGAAAATATGCCTCTTAAAATGTACAATAGCAAACTATAACTTAATTGTATAGAATCATCATTCTTTGAACCTGCAACAGCCCAATTTGTACACCTTATGGGACATTGGTCCGTCAAGGTCATTGTTCATCCCCATATCACGGTGCAGGATTAATGAAAACCTGGGGATATCAACAGTGCTGGAAGTAGATTTCTAACGAAACTTACTTACCTTTATGGCAGTGAGGGTGTTGGAATCAAAACGTTATCCTGCTAAGAAGAGACGTGTAAAGAAAATGTATACAATATATTAATACTCTGACATCTAACAAATACTAAAACTGGACGTACTGATCTTTTCAGATTGATGGAGAAGTACCCTGCCACGAAGGCTCTTTTCGCCAATGTCAACGTTGACGACATCCACAGTCCAGAATTTGGGGCACACGTATTTCGGGTGTTTAACGGTATTCAAATCAGTCTACTCGCATTATACAACCCACAACTTCTCGAGGAAATCACGTCGCATATGGCGGCTCAGCACGCGGCGATAGACGGGTTGAAGGCGGAATACTTCGACGTGAGTAGATTTATCATCGTGAGCAATGGGTGGTAGTAGAACTGCAATGACCTCAAAATAAATCAGTACACACCGGCAGCTGGCATGAGATGCACATACAATGATCCGAATTTACTGAGTTAGTGTGTGTGCGGGCGTATGTTTGCGTGCATGCGTATGTGCGTGCGTCCGTGCGTGCGTCCGTGCGTCCGTGCGTCCGTGCGTCCGTGCGTCCGTGCGTCCGTGCGTCCGCGCGTGTATGTGCGTGTATGTGTATGAACCCGATAAATGCGGGTTGCAGGGCCCAACAGTGTGTGGACATGTCCCGACCCCCACAAATTAGTTTCCAGCTATGGGTTAAATAGCCGCCTGGAGAGGGATGGGCTCCACCAGGTTAGAAAATCTGCCCCAGACACGCTACATGATGAACAAAGCACGAAAGTCGATACCGGATCGATCTCAGGTTACCATTGACCGCGCCATCCGCCTCCCATCAGGATGGACGTGACAAATATGCTACTAATGAACCCTCACCCAAAAAGATCCGTGGGAGGGACTACATCACTATTGCCTTATGGAATGTAAGAACACTTAACCAAACAGGAAAAATGAAAGAACTTGCACCATGAGATGGCAAGCTATAAATGGCACCTCCTTGAACTATGTGAGACCAGGTGGAAGAGCTGTGGTGATGTACAAGCGGATGAAAGAAATACATTCTACTACAGTGGAGAAAATGACAAACATGTAAAGGGAGTAGGATGATTGTTAACAAAAACATAAAGAACTCGGTACTATAGTGCCACCCAACATCCGGCAGGCTCATAACAATCCGCCTTACACATTTCAACATCACGGTGGTACAAGTCTATACCCCGACATCAGATTACGATGATGAGCAAGTGGAAGAATTCTACAATAAACTCCAGGACATCGCCGACCGGGTAGACAAGAAGGATATTCTGATTGTACAGGGTGACTGGAATGCCAATGTGGGTTTCGAGTCACATGCAGAATGAAAAGATTCATGATGTCCTTTCTGCAACGATACAGCTAATGAGAGGGGGCTGCGCCTGCTGAAGTTTGCCAACTACAACAACATGGTGCTTGCAAACACATTTGGAAGACATAAAGCATCCCGAAGATGGACACGGAATGCATATAATGACAATCAGATTGACTACACCCTCGTGCAAAATCGGTTCAGATCTGGGATCAACAGGGCCAAATCAAAGACTTTCCTAGGAGCAAGCGTAGGAAGTGATTATGATCTGGTCTTGATGAATTTCAAAGTACGGCTGAAAAAGATCAACAAACCTAAGAATACCATGCTTAAGTTCAACTTAGAAAAACTGAGAGACTCTGCGATCTTGGCTTCATTCCAGGCAACAATTGGAGGGAAGTTTGCACCACTCTGACGGTTGAAGATTATCTAGAATCGATGACTACCAACGTTAATGCAGTGATGACAGAAACAGCAAATTACATCCTAGGGAAACACCGCCGAAAGGCCAAACCCTGGGTCACAGAAAAAATTATGGAAATATGTGATTTGAAGAAAAACAAGTATATGGAAGAGAGAGCAGCAAATTACAATGAGATCAACGGGAAGATCAGAAAGGGAATGAAGAAAGCCAAAAAATGGATTGAAGAACGGTGCACGGAAATTTAAGACAGCCTCACCAACAACAACGGCAAAAAGAGCGTTCCGAGCCGTGAGAAAACTAACAAAGCAAAGGCAGGAAAAAGTCTACACAATTCAAGACAAAGAGGAAATGCCTCACCGAAGAAAAATATATTATCAACAGATGGACGGAATACTGTTTGGAGTTATACAAATTCCAGACCAAATGGAGATGTGTGTGTTCTAACCAGTCAAGAATCATAAAATTAGGACAACTTTTCAATTTTACGGGAAGAAATGGAGAAAGCAGTAAGATCATTAAAAAAGGCTGCTGGATTTCACAACATCCGCAGAACTGATACTGAACGGAGGAGAAACGGTGATAGACATCCTCATCAACATCTGCAACAAAATCTGGCAGACTGGAGAGTGGCCAACAACATGGACTGATAATTACTCTCCCCAAGAAAGGCAACCTACAACAATGTCAGAACTACTGAACCATCAGCCTCATTAGCCGTGCGAGCAAACTGATGCTGAGAGTCATATTGAACAATTTGAAACCACAAGTAGAAGAGATCATCGCCCAAGAACAGCCGGGCTTTCGCGGTGGAAGAAGCACCACGGAACACATATTCAATCTTTCTGTTCTCGGTGAGAAATACCTGCAAAATCAACATGAACTATTCCATATCTTCATTGATTTCAAGTAGACATTTGACAGGGCGTGGCATGCCGCGCTGTGGGCGACAATGAAGAACTACAATATTGGACAAAAACTAGTACACACCATCGAGCAGTTATACGTTAAAGCTAGCAGCGCAGTACTGGTGCAAGGCTACGTAGTGGGTGAATGGTTCCACACGTCAGTCGGAGTTCGTCAATGATGCCTCTTGTCACCTACATGATTCAACTAATTCCTGGAACGAATAATGGCAGATGCCCTGGAAGACCACACTTACACAGTCGACATTGGAGGATGCATCATCACCAACCTACGGTTCGCTGATGACATCGACGGGTTAGCTGGAAGTGAAGAGGAACTTGCTAGCCTTGTAAACCGACTGGAAAAAACATCAGCCAGATATGGAATGGAAATGAGCACAGCAAAAACAACCTAATGACAAACAACAAAAATGCAATGAGGTCCCGAATAACTGCCAGTGGAAGCGAAATGGAAACAGTAAGTCAGTTCAAGTACCTCTGAGCTATCATCAATGACACCAGCACTGGCGTAATTGAAACCAGGTTGGAGAGAACATCGCACTGAAATCCAAACTTAAACTAGTACGTACACTGGTCCGTTCCATGTTTCTGTATGTAGGCGATTCATGGACCCTCACAGCGGAACTGCAAAGAAACATTGCTGCAGTGGAAATGAAATGCTACCGAAGAATCCTCGGTATTTCCTACATAACCACATCACCAAAGATGAAATCAGAAAAACATCACTCAACATGTGGGACATTATGAAGACCTGCTGACCACAGTAAAAACGATGAAACTGAGATGGAATGGTCGTGTAACACGATCAAGCGGGCTCACAAACACAATACTACAAGGAACTGTGCCGAGGAAAAGAAGACAGGGAAGACTGAGGAAATGATGGTCATACAATGTTGCAGAATGGACTGGGAAGACTTTCGCAGAAACTATGCCATTAATACACACTGCTGTGTGTGTGTGTGTGTGTGTGTGTTTCAAATTTAAATTCAGACGTTTGTATGTACGTGGTTATGTTCCTTCGTGTTTGTATATATGCATAATCTTATCAGACGCGCATAACATTAAATTAATATTTACATTCATTTCAATCGGAGTGTCATTTTTGTTTGCAGTTATTGCGTCAGAGATTGAAAGAGGACATTAGTTTACTAGTGGACAAATTCTACGAGGACGCGTGGGATAACTGCTTCGATCCCATAATCAAGGCAATCACAGCACGTTTGATTTGAGTTCCGTTGCATGTAATTGTTTTAATGTAGATGCATCGTCAACATAGATCTCCGCGTGATTAAACATATTCACTCTCACCATCTTCACCCTTGTTTTTACACGTATATCTTTACGTTTTGACTGAATCCTGACACATACACACACACACACACACACACACACACACACACACACACACACACACACACACACTCATATACACACACAAACTGTTACTGTGGCTGATTTTTCGGACATGCGTACGGGGTAGTGTTGCAGATTTCCGCCGCCAAGGTGGGTAGTGTTCGTCATGAAAATGTTGGTTAAGTCAAAGTTGCAATTCAGCACACACATACTTCCCTCCAAGTTAACTACTTCCCTCACGTAGTATTTGTTTCTCAGCGGGGTTGCGTACACACCTTTCGAACTCCAGGCCTTCTGGTCTGTATGAATATATTAACTTGAGTGTTATGAACTGATTTGTTTGTCGTAAACGTTTTTTCTAAAACTAATTTTAGATCGGCATTGTTTTGTTTCGATTGGCAAGTTGTCCCAGTGGCATATGCCTGTATAAAGGAAATAAGGTTGTCCAGAACCATTTACGCCGGGAATAACACATGCCAAATCACTGACTCTTGTGGGGTATCTAGGATGACCCATTTTAACATTTGTTCTTAAATATGCTAGTGCATTGCCAGCATATTGATAATATTGAACTTATGGCCCAACTTTAACTGTTCTACGCTATATTCAACAGAGAGTATTCCAACGGTCTTAAAGGCGTAAGCAACAACATGGAACCTCGGTGAAGCATTAGCATATAACATAAATCTGATAATTTTACTATGTGTACACTGCATTCTGCACTTCGTTGTTTTCAATAATCCACTGTACCAAGCTGAACATGTGTAATCAAATTGGCATTGAAACAAAGCAGAGACTAGTAGTTTTTTGTTTTGATACTAAACTTTCAGGTGTTATTGTACAAAACTTTAAGTTTATTTGTAGTTTTAGAAAGGATATTAGAAGCTATAATATCACCAGAGAGGAACTGATCTAAAGTCACCCTTAATGTGTGATACTTTACTTTGATTCAATGACATTTCCATTGCATACAACAGAAAGATTGTTACATTTGTACAATTTTCTCTTCGTTCCAAACACGATGGATTGTGTTTTTCCTAAATGAAGAGAGAGTTTGTTATCGATTAACCAATCACTGACGGGTTCCAGCTCCGAATTTTCTCGAGGCAAGCAATGCTGAGTCGTCCGCATATAACAAAAGCTTGCATTTAACTGCAGCAGACATGTCATTTACATATAACACGAAGAGTTGATGCCCAAGTATTGAACCTTGTGGTACACCGCAAGTAATACGTTTTGCCCCAGACATTGTTCCATCGACATCGGTAACATGTACACTATCCGTCAAATAAGATATAAACCAACATATAGAGAGTTCATTTGCATCTACACCCTTCAGTTTCATCAAAAGACTCGTGTGATCTACAGTGTCAAAAGCCTTTTAAAAATCCAACAATATCATGCCTGTGTAATTGCCATTATCACTTTCTTGTTTAATGTAATCGGTTAGGTGGATCAAGCATGTATCAGTGGAATACGATGACCGAAAACCAGATTGAAATTCGTATAGTAGTTTATGTTTCGTTAAAAAGTCACTGAATTAATTGAAGAATTTTTTTCGAAAATTAAATCATACTTAACACTGAAATTGATATATAGTTATCAGCACTAGTCGTATTCTTCTTTTATACAGTGGTACAACCCTGGCCATCTTCAAGTCATCGGGGATATTTCCAGTAGTTATAGATAAGTTTACAATGTGAGTAAGATGTTATGCTATGACAGTTGAACCATCTTTGACAACTCTAGCAGGGAGTTCATCTAAACCTGTTGCCTTACTAGCGCTCATGCTACTTAATATTGTGGACACTTGTTATACAGTTACACTGACTAGACCAAACATATTATCTGAAACATTTTGTTAATAATAAAACGTGAACTTGACCGAATCAACCAGAACATGATGGTAGCGTATCAACGAGCGATGAAGCAGTATAAGTAAAATAATCATTAAAATATTCCGCGACCTTCCGTTTATCAAAGCATACTTCAATTTCAGATTAACACGTTTCGGTTTGATATTACATTTTGACTATAAGCCAGCCTCTTTCACAGTTTGTCACAGCTTTTTTGGTCGATTGTGATTTTAATTTACATCCTGTACATAATACAGAGATTTAGCTTTTTTCTTTTGGCTTGATATATGTGATAGACAAATAGCGTGAAGTCTGATTGATTTTTTGACTTTCTAAATTTACGTAGATAATAATCTCTTTGACTAATTAAGTTAAGTATTTCGCTTGACATCCAAGATTGTGTTGTTTGTTTAATTCGAACCTCCTTACATGGGGCCAGTTTATTAAGAACTGATAAGAGTTTTATTTAAATTTGCCAAATGCAATATCAACATTGTTACAACTTAATACATATGTCCAGTCCATGTCATCTAGATTGTGCAAGAACTGATTTTACCATAATGTTTTGAGCAACGCATTTGAAATGTGCTATGCTTGTTCACTGGGACTCTGAATACCTTCTCGTACAATAAGTTACTAAATGGTCGCTAATTCCAACATTGAGAACACCTGACTGAAATGTTTTCTCTTGATCAGTTACTAAAATAAGGTCAACAATAGATTCACTAATAGTACATACTCTAGTAGGTTCTGCAATCAATTGCAGAAAGCCAAATGCCGTTCAAAATTTCGTAGAGCATTAACCAAAATATTGTTTCTAGATGGCTCCAAAAAATAAGTAATAAAATCTCCAAGTAAAATGCTTTCACTAAAATCGTTTCCTTCATTTAAGGAGAATTCTAAAAGTTCGTAAAAGTTGCATTGTCTCGGTGGCCTGTAACAGATCTCTGTCGGTATGAGACGCGTTTTAGGCAGGAGAACTTCCACCTACACAGTCTCCATGCCATTCGGTTCGTAAGTCTTGACGTGGGTTAAACGTAAGGTTGCTTCCGATGTAAAGACAGACGGTCATGACGGAGGACTGAATATCCGGGCAGTTCGAACCCCGAGTCCTCAACCGAGTCATCAAGTCACGTTCACTTACACCAATCACTGCTGCCTTTGTTTTTGCAGCAAGTTATATGTAAAAATATGTACAAATATGTCACTGGCTGTATGCAGACAAATGTATTAGTTGTTATGTTAGTAACATTATAACATTCCGGACGCGCAACACAGCTGCCTGTTGCTGGTTACGTTAGTTACACGGGTGAACGCTTGTGATTTCTGACAAAAGGTTGTCCTATCAATTAGGTCAGTGACCAATTACAATAATTATTAATGCGGGTATGCTGCAAGCATTTAGGGTGGTTTGGGGTGTCTGGAACTCAAGTAATGGGTATTTGAGGTTTGGACTATTTTCATTGTTCATAATTAGATCAACAATACATTTTTATATTTCAGTGCAAATGACTTGAGGATGTATACGACTGCCCTTTTGCCCAAGTAACACCGGTAACCCAGCTAGTAATTAATACAAAATTCAAAATTTTCCAGTCTAAATGCAATGGATTTCAGTGCGGCACGACGTGTTTGCGTTAAAGTTCTCCTAGCATTAATTATTGTTGAAGCAGTATATGGGCAGGACCACTACCATGTTGTCTGGGTTGCAGTACAAGGCAATGTTAGTCTAGCCATCGAGAAACTCACGTATTATCTCCTTTCATAGTGTTGTGAACGTTCTTCGACATTTCATTATATTATATAGTAGCTTGCAAATTCCAACTGCGTATCCGCAGTTGGAATTTGCAAGCTACTATATAAGTGAAAAAATTTATGTTGTCTCCAACCTCCTTCAAGTGCCAATGGTAAGCTCGTCCATTAGAAACTATTCTAAATGTAAGTTCTTATATAGCGCAGTAGGTATACAGTCCTGAAGAAGCTCAAAGCGCTTTACACTTTACTCCTGGCAGACCTGTTCAATCGATTACCATCTCGACTTCTCTGGGAAGCATCCAACCACGCTGCAATTGATGCGCGAAAACTACTCGTACACAAATATCCACCACTTTCTACAGCCAGGTATTCATTCATACCGCTGAGTGAACTGGAGCAATGTAAAGTGAACGAACTTGCCCAAGGTTCGATATCGCCGCAAATGATTCGAAACCGGGTTTTCTCGCGTGGGAGTCCAAAGCTTTAGCTACTGCATCACGGAACTACACGTACATTCATTCTATGAACAAGACTGAAGATACTTTCGTGATATATTGTCAAATGTTTGGCTAAAACAGTTGTATCGTGATGTCGGTGCTGTTGAAACAATGATATGTTCCTGTTTATTAAGACATCGAAATAGCATATTTACACATTTTTTCAATACCTAGTCTGCTGTACCGTTTATGGATGTAAACATGTCGCAATATATGAATAAAAATAACTTTCAACACTATCAATGTATTTAACGGCTCAGGAAATATAACTAAGAAGGCGAATAAGCGGTTAGCCTAAACATATAGGCTACTGAGCATTACGAACTACACCAGTGTTCCCACTTCGGCGCCCGGCGAACTTGGTAGCGATTGGCTTCGTGGCTTCAGGCTTTCTATCACAATGGCGCTGACCATGCAATTTAACTGATGTGTGTTCAACAAGGATACTATTGTAAACTACTGACATAATCGTAGTTGTAAATGGTTTTTTTGTTATAAATTTTAGACTCATTGGCCAAAAAATGCACTTTATTCCACGTTACGCCTGCCTACCTAATGTTTCCTAGAAATAGGTATTTGCTTGGAAGTACGTGTTTGCGTAGAATGTCAGTCTTGCCTCCGTCTACCCCACTGATAAACATGTACTATGATGGCAGTGTCATATTTTCACACGTTGCACGTCGGGCCAATTACCCAATATCTGAAACATACCTGCTGGTTCGTTTGGTTGAGTCACAAAGTAAGATAGCCTTGCCCCAGTTTCCTCTACTCTCAAACATGTGCCACGAGGGAAGTGCCCTTCTTTCACACGTTGCAATTCGGGCCAGTTACCCGGTGCCTGATACAGATCTTGTTTATGTCTGCCTACTTCGTTTGTAAGCATCACGTACTAAGACATGCCCAAACAATCCTTGGCAAATGACTGTAATTGTATACGTGAGTGTGCGAGCTTGTGCGCGAGTGTGCATGAAAAAGTGTTTTGGCACATTTGACAAATCTATCTCCAAAGCATCAATGTTTTAAACTCTTACAGTTCTTTATATTTCAGTTACCTAATATAGTGTATTTCATAGACCTAACATATTGTGAACACCACCTCAACCATTTCCGTTAGGCGTCTACGGTAACATTATATATGCTTCGTGATGTTTATTATGGCCCCGGCCACATTTGGTAAAAAACTTGTATTGCATTGTTATGGAAATACAATATAACATGAACGTTAATAATGTTATCTGACTGAATCCAGTTGTATTACTTTTGGAAAACAATACCAAAAGGAATGCGGTTATTTTTGCTTTCATAACAAATATTCAACTGCAAAAGACAGCATGTCTTCTACACTACACAATGTTTACACCTTACACAGACAAAATCTCAGTCGCTATATATTTTTAATGGGTACGGGGAAGCATTGTAGTTTACCAATCATTTTCTTTTATTTGAGAAAACAGTTTGTGAAAACAAGTTTGTAATTGTATCACTTGGATGTCGTAATAAACATGAATATCTCATTGCGTGTTTTGACTTCAGTTTTGAACTAAATCACCAAACCAGTTTGAGATTTCGGACGCCCAAAGAAAATTGAAGTTTATTTTAGGGGTTATTTTTACCGAATTAATGCCATGTTCTGTGAACCATCTTCTCGTTAGATATGTTTTCAATTTTACTACGATTCAGTTGGCATGGTTTAACATGAACATTGCCATATAGGGTACCAGTAGAAAACATCCAGGGTCTTCTATCATGACCAAAACCAAGTGAAACTTCTCTCAACGGTACTCCATTTCCGGGATGCAGACTGAGCCGGGTTAGAGCGGCGTTTCGTAGGAATTTAGGAAAAGAAAACGACACAAACTACCTTACCTCCAATGCTTTCACCAGTCTGTTGGTTCGTCTTTTGCTACATTCTGAGATTCCAGATTTATAGAAGGTACATGACATCCCAGACGGTGTGTTGCATTTTTTTAAATAATTAACAGGTGAAGTGCAGAAGCAACCAAATGTGGAGTTGGGTTGGCGTGGAAATGATTCCCCTTCTCACCCGTTCAGAAAAAACATTGATAAAAGGGTCATTTAAAATCTGCTTCTCACTGGTTTTCAGCAAAATAGCATACCGAATCTTAATAGGTAAAACACCGTTCCGTAAACTTTTAAAGGGGCTAGCCAAATTTTGTCCGGTTGTCTCTCTGCGGGTAAAAGTGTTTAAATAGATAAACCATACCTTTTTCTAAGCTGTAATATTACTCATTTTATGTGTCATCAGTAGCAGTTAGATTTTGCTAAGGGAAGTCAAATAATGCAAACTTTCCCGCTTCTGGGTTGTTATGTATGCGTATGAATCCAGCAGGATAACAAAATACTGCAATGTTTATTGCGACATGGCAATTTATTCCGTTTATTAAAACACTCGGGCATTGTGGAAGACGCTTTGTCACAATTGTATGTTACTTAGGTATACTTATTTAGTAGTAATATATCATTACCATCGTATTTATGTTTATAAATAATCATCAGTTGAGTGTTAGAGATTTTTCGAAGTAAAATATATATTATTTGTTATAACATGAATATACGTTATTTTAATAAAACGATTATATTATCCTAATATCATACTTATATACATTTGAAATATTAATATGTGGTAATGTAATAACATGAACCAAAGTAGGCCCAACCGTAGGCTTAAAGAATATTCATCATCTTGCCACGATGAACCGTATCAAATGCTTTTTGGAAGTCTACGAATGTCATAATTACAGGAAGATGCTTTGCTCTAATTCCTTCAATCAACTTTCTCAGGGTTAGTATATGATCTACTGTTGTCCTCCCTGTCCGGAATCCATTCTTATTGTCTCTGAGGTGGTGGTCAATTTCAGGACGTATTCTGTTCAATATCATCCTATTGAATGTCTTTGCCACATTGGAGCTCAGGCTAATGCCCCTGTAATTCCCTGTTATGCTTAAATCGCCATTCTTAGGTATTGGAATAATGTTCAGAACTGTCCACTGTATCGATATTTTCCCTTCAATCAAAGCTTTGTTGCAATACTTTAATATGATACAGTCCAGACCGCAGTGATTTAGCACTTCAGGTGGTATACCATCATCCCCGCAGCTCTTTCCATCATTCAGGGATTTATTGGCCTTCTCATACTCGTCTCTTTCAAAAGGTCCTTCCTTGATGTTGATATTTATGATTACAGGTTGGATCTCTTCATCTTCATCTTCTGTGTCTGGTGAACTGCCTAGTAGTTTGTGGAAGTGATCGTAACAGTTTTCCACCCTTTGTTCTGCAGTTTTGCCCTATAGTTGTCTTATTTGTTTAAAACTAGCTTACAAATGGTGCATTCTGAGGTACGTTTTAACCTTTACCCTTGAATATAGATGGAGAGATATGAAGTAACAAACATCTTGTAGTAATCATGACTGATAAAAGTCAGTAATCATGACAGCTAGCGTGCTATGCAATTAATTAAACAGTTATTTCTGGAATGATGTTTCTATTAATCTCAATATTGTTTCTCATATTGTGTCCTTTTCATTAAACAGTATAAGTTGTTTAGCATATCCAATTTCTGTGCAAACATATCATTGTCTAGCCCAAATTATTCATAACCGTTAACATACACGGTTTTGGGTAATAGGCGTCTTTTATGAGATGTGACCTTCGGTAGTTTATATTCGTAAATACTTCACTCAAATCATCTTTCCCAAAAGTAGTTTTGCTCAAGTTAGTTGGAATACGTACTATATATTTAGCACAAAGATATCTTACGAATCACAGTCCTTCTTTTGTTATAAATAACTGCATAGAACATACATTAGTTGAATAGATTTGTGGGCACTTGTTTCGAATCCGGACCTACCTCGATTTCACCGTTATAACTTGAGTTTTCCCTAACTTTGATACCACAGTGAGATAGTTCTATCATTCAAAGTTATCGTAGGCATATTTACCTTTAAGGATATTGCGTCCTACGCCCATTTGAGGCGTAAATATTATCAACATACGCTGCTATATCGCTCATTTTATGCGCGCTATGCCTATGCGGTAACGCACAGCCGCAGCGGCGCCGACTAGTGCAAGCTTGGTCGCTATTTGGGCTACAAAAGGGTCCGGATTCGATACAAGTGCCGACTAGTTAATAGGATGCACGGTTTTTATTTGGGCTTCAACAGGGTCAGGATTCGACACAAGTGCCGACTAGTGACGTAGTGCCATCAACCTGGACGTGTTTACTCACACCACCGTCATTAACCAGAAATTCAACATAAGCAACACCAGCATTCTGATTTAATCTGGGGACATACTATAATAATAAAATTGAGCGCAAAAGACATCTTAGTCCAGCTACTGTTTTCTTTGTTTCTTTCTCCGAGTTCCACATGTCTCCCAAACGCAGTTGAAGTTTGGGCGCAATGTTACGTGAAGTTTTCTAGTTGGAGACACCGGGGATCCGGCGGGAATATTCTGTGATTGGACAACTGTCAAGTGATGTCAATCACGTTATTCAATGGAGTTAATTCCAAGAGGTATTCCTAACTGGCCCAGAACGATGTTAAGACAACTAAACGATGTTGCTACAAATACATGTTACTTTGTGGCGTCATTTCGCGGCGCTTTCCGACGCTGAATATATCGCAAAAGAACGAAACAAAAAAAAACATGGGCGCACGAAATAGCTATGATGCGGCACAGATAAACGGCGAGACTGCCCGCCTCGGTTGTCTTATAACATTGATGAAATATTTGTTTTTTGAAATTTAAGTGGTTCAGGAGGAAACAGTTTGTTTACATGGCAGTGTGTCGCTTTTGAAGGCATGGCCCCAGGTCTATAACAATAAGGACAGGGTTAAGACATTAGACACTCAACTGTCCACCTGGTCCTTCTTTGGAATTATCCAAGCCCACTGTGCCTTGGCTTCCAGTTACATATCGAATACAATTCAAATTAGCCACTATCACATATCGTACCCTTTCTACGCACCACCCATCCTATTTGTTTAGTCTCCTTCGTTTTCCGACATCCCCAAGAATATCAGATCATCTGTTTCACGACTTTTTCCGAAATCCAAGATTAATATCGACAAACGTTTTATTTTCTGTAGCTGCACCCAAAATCTGGAATTAACTCACTATCGCTTTAAAATCACCTGAAACTATAAATACTTTCTTAAAAAAACTGAAGACTTATGTATTTGAAATTTCATTCGCACCCTAACCTTCGGCGGTCCTTTGCTCTAATGACGACTCTTGCTTGTCCCTATTAACGATTTTGCCTAATGATTCTTGTAAGTTGCGCCTCTAAGCTCAGATTCCTGGGGATTTAGGCGCTAGAGAAGTTTGTCATATTATTATTATTATTTGACTGACAGCACTCCAATTGTTATGAATATCGAATGGTTCGTTTTAAACTACCTTTGTTTCTGCATCGCTAAAACATATTTGGGCAGTCCAGTATGTTAAAAAACATAAACTTTATACCGGCTAAAAACATTGATTTATCTCAAAAGACAATCATGGACGGACAAGGCAGCCCCGTAAAGCATATCTGTTCACAAAGCCAAATATCTTACTTAGATCAATAAAGTAAAAGTACGGGTCACGTCTTTTTTCACGACATTTTTCCTGCACTTGACGAGCAGCAAACATCATGTCTTCGGGGCCACGTTGTGGACGGAAACCGCATTGTGTTTCAGGTAAGATACTCCCCGATAGTCGTTGTAGTCGATTGAACAAGACTTTGACAGGGATCTTTCAAGGAACTGATAGCAGGGAGATCTCGCGGAAGATGCCACTGATAGCCTTGTCACCCTTCTTAAAGATGGCGACGATCATGGCATCATTTAAATCCTGAGGTATTTCCTCAGCATTCCAGATCTTCTGAATGATATGATGTAGGTGCTTGATAATGATTTCTCCTTCATACTTGTATATTTCGCTGGGGATGCCATCATTACCGGAGGCCTTGTTGTTTTTCATTTGGAAAAACGCTTTGCGCACTTCTTCAGGCAGTTCGTCTAGCTCTGTCCTAATCGATGTCTGAGGAATATTGCATATTATACCCTGTTCGACTCGGAAGTTACGATTGAGTAATTTGGAGAAATGTTCTTGTCAACGATTTGTGATGTCTTCCTTGTCTTTAACAAGAGTCGAGCCACCTTTTGAGCGCAAAATGCCTTCTTATAGGTCCATAGATAGGCCTGGTGGCGTCCCGTGACTGTTAGAGAATTCCTGTATTTCTGCGGCCTTTGCTATCCAACATTTGTTCTTGATTTTACAAATTTGTGTATATTTGTTTTTTTTATATCCAAGTGTTTCAACGCATACTTTGGTGATGTTGTTGCGTAGCGAGATACATTCCTCGTTTACCGAAAGATTCTCTTTTCGCACATCTGCGAGTTTCTCTTCTAGATTCTGTAGGAGCTGATGGCTGACGTCTGTGTCTTTCAGTTTACTCCTTGTAGCGTGTTGTTTCCGGTGTTTCGGTGCGATTTGTATTGCTAGTTTGGCAAGGATTAGCCTGCTGTCAGTCCAACAGACTGTAGAGCCACGCATTGCTTTAGTAAATAGGATATCTGCACGATCACGATGACGTGTGATGACATAGTCAATCAGATGCCAATGTTTTGATCTGGGTGCATCCATGGTGTTTTGAACTTTTCTTTCACTCGAAAGATGATATTGATAATTAGCAGCTCGTGTTCTACACATTTGCTGAATAGTACCAACTCGTTGTCATTTATGTTTCCTACCCCAAGTCTTCCAATGACACCATCCCATAGGTTTGCATGTCTCTCCACATGAGCGTTGAAATCTCCAAGAAGAAAACCTTGTTATTCGCTGGTATAGATGCAAGGATGGAATCAAGGGCAATATAGAAATCTTCTTTTATTTCGTCTGTCGCACAATAATCCCGCATAACTTGAGGGATGATTAGAATAATGGTTGATGAATGAAAGAATTATGAATGACTGCGCGTTTAGCTTTTTAGTTGGGAAAATCGGTGCGCAAGCAGACGATCCCGCACACTTCGCCAAGCCACCTCTGAACCATGTGGCTCAAGAGGATGTGGACAACATAGACAGGCAACGTAGCTGCAATTAGTTTACAGGAGTACAGTCTGTCGTACCTTGCCTATTGCACACCCACCGCGCGACTTGTTTCCCATAGCTAGAACTGAGTTTCTGGGCAGTAGAGTGCCGCAGATAACGGGGCCACAGTTCCTCCGGAGATTTCTGATATATACGTCACTCGTAACCTGTGGTTAAAGAACGTACACCGGAAGACAGAGGCTGTCTGGTTAGTTTCCAGAGTGCCGAAACGTCCACCCGTAGCAAGAGCTCTATCTTTTTAAAACTGCCTGTGTCAAGGGAAGGAAGGGTTGGCTTGTGTGGAAGAAGCTGTGTATTTCGCTAAGGCATGTGTCGTCTTTTAAGGTACGCCCTGCACCAGACAAGTAACATACCAACGAAGTTATATCGGGTGCGGAAAGCGTGGTTGTGTCCCGGTTGGAGCTATAACTCTCAGTCGCGCATTCACTCGTTAATATACTGTCCACATCAAGTCGGTGTGAAAGCGGCAGAGATAATTTGTTAATCAACTGCTGTGGGAAAATTGTTATGGTATTCTAAATAAGTGTATATATATATATATATATGATTTATTAGTCATATAAATGGAATATGTTTTTCTTGAAACGGTATTGTTCCTTTGATAGTATATGGGAATGGTTGAGGAAAAGTTCGAGTCGATTATATATCAGACGCTCCAGGTTTATTTAGAAACATTACAAAATCGAGATTGGTCTATAGTTGCATAAGTTATTCGAGTTTTCACGTTTATGGATTGGTTTCACTTTTGCTATTTTTAATTGTTGTGGTACCTCTCTAGTAGAAATTGAAATATTAAAAATATACGATAATAGTGGGGTATATGAGAATTTATTTCTCGCATAATATGTTTAGCTACACTCGTAAACGAGATTAATAATCTCTGGTTCCACATTAATAAACTGTCCTTTAATATAAAATTGAATCGCATTATATTCACAACAGTAAATAAAAAAGTACAATATCCCATCTCAAGCAATACAAATTAACTGATCAGTCATCCCTCAACTTAAATTCACTACATTTATTCGCGTGTATATACATGAACACGTAAACTGGTCCATGTACTTGTATAAATTAGCATCTTAACTTGCATGAAAATATTTCCTCCCCTGATATCTCTGAAAACGATCAGTGTTATGTAATATTACATCATTTACAATAGTGTACTCTCATATGAGCTAATACATACTCTATGACACTAAACAAGATCAGAATGATGCAAAATACTATCAGGATCATCTACAAGTATGTTTACCTTGCTCACACGAACCGCTAATTAAACGGAAACATTTATTACAAGTTGTTAAAATTGACAATCTGCAACTAGGGCTAATTTTGTGAAAGCCTACTTGTTAAACACTTCCAAACAGCCTAGGAATTATGTTTCAAATAAATAATGTCATCCACAACTACAACACTAAGAACAACAACACTTACTCTGTTCATGAAGCACGGACAAACACACGGACATTTACAAATGAATACTCAGCGCCTTAATTCAGAAATACCATACCAGAAAACATAAAAAAGTACATCTGAAAGACCATCAAATGAAAATTAAAACAATACATGCCCTTGACATACTGCAACATATCGTAGTTTCCCACGTAGTCTTTAATCAGGCACATCCTGTATTGATGTAGGTTCATATATGGATGTAGCTTAATTCACACATAGTTTACTCATACAAAATACTTATAAGAACTTACCCCATGTGGGTGTGTGCATACATATGTATACATATACGTGACTAGTAACTGTATATTCACTGTTGATATGCATGCACGACATGCTTAAGTTAATTTAATAAACCTTCACATTTATTATTGATACTGGTACAGTTGATACAATGGAAGAGACCTTATACAGGAAATCAACACCTCACCTGAGGATACTACAATATAAATAATGCTAACATTAACCGCTCGATGGCGACACTGTCTACGTTTGTTTTATTTCATATAATCACCGTCATGAGGCGCTTGTTGAAATCATAAACGAATTCACCACATATCCTCCACCAGGCGTGAATTAAGTATATGAGTTTTTAGAAACCGAGCAACTTCGACTATTTCTCATATTTCCACTTCAGCAAAACAAACTCATATTTAGCTGTGATACTTCTCTGGTGGTAAATATTGTTATTATTAATTATTGCTGTACATGCCGTGGCCAGTGTCTCTCTTTTCAGTAAGCACCATTTTAATTTCTAAAATGTCCAATTTAGGTTCTCTAGGTTATACTTAGCAAAAGGTAGCAGTTAACGTAGGACACATTGCAAAAATTGTCAAACAAATCATTATCGTTTGAATGGTTATTGAAGTAAACCGCGGGTTGTTCGAAGAACCTCAACATATAATGTTTTTATTTCTCAATCAGATTTGATACATTTTCGGTAGTATCAACTGTGCATTCGTGTGCGTGTGCGTGTGCGTGTGCGTGTGCGTGTGCGTGTGCGTGTGTGTGTGCGTGTGTGTAATCCGAGATACCTACTCAAATGTCACCCAACAAACTGACAGGTCATTCAAACAAATATGGATATATGTATGTGTTTGTGTGACCGATGTTATGATAACGAACAAAAAACCTGCATCTACCCTTCGGATAGACATAAGCAACTGTTTTAGTTCGTTATGCAAACAACATTATTGTCAGGCGTATAATACATGTCGACATAATCTTTACCAAGTCATCGGTATAATAGGCCCGACATTTAATGTGTTGCAGATGTATTTACAACGCCCAATTGATATGTCATATCTCTGTTTGACCATTTTATTTTTAAGCGTGCAGACACACGGTCAAAGTAAAGGTAAGTTTTTTTTTATATAGCGTAGTGTCCAGTCCTAAGGACTGCTCAAAGCGCTTTACACTTTACTTCGTAGCAGGCCTGTTCAGTCGAACCCCATCTCAACTTATCTGGGAAGCATCCAGCACTGGATTCGAACCCAGGTTCTCTCGCTCGAGAGTCCGAAGTTCTTGCTACTGCACCACAGCGCTCCTCCAGTAGTGTACCACAGATTGATAACAGCTGGAGTAGAAAAGACCTGGCTGTCACGTAAATCAGATACACCCCGATGTGTGTACGTAGTATGTAGGCAGCCAGACAGGATTAAGGCAAAACGAAATTAATTTGGAATGTTGCCACCAATCCACCGCTACTGCGAAAATACAGCGTAGAGTAAAACCACCGTCATGGACTATTTTTCTCTCGTGTGAGTATATTTTAACATTGATCTAAACTAGGAGGTTAGTATGATTTTAAATATACGTTCAAGACATATTGCGATAGGTTATGGAAAATACTGGTAGGAATTGTTTTCTCAGTTCAAACAAATAAATTATTAGATAACACAAAGTAACAGATTAGGCATATGCATCTTGAATAGTTAATAAATCTTACCATTTGCAATTACAATTACTAGAATCACAACACGTTTGAATTGAGATGCGTTTTATGGAATTGCCAAAAAAAATGCATTTTCGTACATTGTCAAAATATAATTGTGCTTAATTATAAACATGTTCATCCGGAGCATGGAAGAACCACTTATTCGTTCAAACCATCAGTAATAATTGAACATTGAAACAAAACAAAACGAAAATGACGCTTCAGTAAAACAAAATGTATTTGTTTATTAAATTTGTACTGAATTCAGATGGATTTAGAGTAAATGGCTAAACTTAATAATATTATGTCATAATTGGTTATTTGGCATTTTAAAGCATTTATTATGGTGTATTATGGAGCAAAGCAACGTAACCATTACGATGTATGTAAAAAGAAATGTTACATGAAATGCATTAAGAAGTTTTATAATTATTCTGGTTGCTTTTTGTTGTGTACACTAATGCTCGTATCAACCTAACTGATGATTTTTCACCTTATAACAATATTTATATATATGAAGATGTTTCACTATGATTTAGCTCACCATTATTTTCGATTTTCACAAATGAGTGAGTCTTATATATATTAAATGTCGGTGTGGATAGTCAATAACCACACGGTGAAATAATTGTATTTTTTTTTTTTCTGATTTACTCAGAACTCAGAACTCAAAATCAGTTTATTTGACCTATAAATACGATATATACACAATGAATAACATGAGTACTAGATAAGGTAGCACAGGAGCCACCCCATCAATATAATCAACATCAAAATTTACATGTCACATATCAGAATAGCATATGCCTTGTTTTACAGTTGATAATTACTCAGTGTATCAACATACATACATAATACAATGACTGATTAAATGTACTCTTGTACAAATTGACGTACATATGGATACTTAGGTATACATTTCCATACGTATTACGAATTACATATAAACAATTATGAATACGACAACAGGATTCATAATTTAAAATAAAAAAGGTTGTTGTGTATGTTGAAAAACCATAAAGACTGTGGGTGTAAATTTTTATTAATGATAATACTTGGTGTATTGTTAACTGTCTCAACCATGTTGTGTCTTATGCATTTTTTGGCAAATTCATGTTTTAATCTGGACATATACAAATTATTTCTTTCACGTGTGCAGTGCTGATGAATACTATAGATGTGTGTGTTTGGAAAAACATTGAAGTAGTAGGGTAAAAGATTGTTAATTAATTTATAGTAAAATTTTAATTGTTGGATTTTATAAATGTCATCCAACTTTAGCAACTGAAGTCTTTTAAAAATAGGACTTGTGTGAGCATTGTATTTACTTAAGGATATTATTCGTATTGCTTTATTTCTGTAATTTGAAAATTCGATGTGTCTGATGACCCCATAAAAGTAAGCCATAATTAATATGAGGGAGAATAAGAGCATTGTATATAATATATAATGCATTAGTTGGTAAAACATGTTTAAGTTTATTTAGTATGCCTATTGTTTTAGAGATTTTATGTGCTTTTTTTCTATGACTCTGCCAGTTTAAATGGTTATTTATTGTGATGCCTAAAAAATTGAAATCATTTACACATTCAATGTGTGCCCCATCTATTTGTAACACAGGGTATTCTATTTTCTTTTGAGGCATATGAAAAATCATGAATTTAGCCTTTTTTTGCATTTAGTGACAGTTTATTAGCTTTTAACCAATTACTAATCTTTGTTAGTTCTTTGTTAATATTTTTACTTCGCATTTGGCCTTCTGAATCATTAAATGTTTTTAGTGTACTAGTAAGGGTGATGTCGTCAGCATATGTTATGCATTTGTAAAGGTCACTAGAAAGTGCTATATCATTTATATATATATATATAATAAATAAGAGCGGCCCTAAAATTGAACCTTGAGGGACACCAGTGTCGATGGCTAATTCCTTAGACTTAACATTTTCAATTTCTACATACGGCTTACGATTGTGTAAATAACTCTTACAAAGGTCCAGAGCCTTGTCATTTAATCCATAGTAATTTAACTTCTGTACCAATATATTGTGATCAATTGTGTCAAATGCGTTTGATAAATCAAGGTATATATTTATTGGAGTAACCGATTTATCAAGTTCTTTTATAATTCTGTCTATGATTTCGAGTGTAGCAGGCTCAGTAGAATGTTTCTTTCTGAACCCATATTGGCTATTGTAGTATAACGCTTTAGAATGGAAGTAATCGTGGATTTGATCAAACACAACCCTTTCAAAAAAAATTGAAATCACTAGCAGGATAGAAATTGGACGATAATTGTTAAAGTCAGAAACATCACCTTTTTGAAAAGGGGTATGACTTTTGCAATTTTTAATTTGTCTGAAAATATACCAGTTATTATTGATTGATTAATGATTAGAGTAACTGCTTTGCTGATATCATATTTTATTAATTTTAGTAATTGTGTTGAAATACCGTCTTTTCCACCACTTTGAGGTAAACGATCAATTGTATTAACAGTAGTTTCCATGTCAATCGTATTAAATCTGAAAGTGTGAAATATCGGGTTTTTCAGGTAATCTTTGTATGATTTACCTCGTCTAGTTGTTGTTTTAGAGGCTAGAGTAGGACCAGCATTAGTAAAAAACGTGTTAAATTTTTTGCAATAATGCATTTGTCACTAATCATTTCCCATCGAATTTGAACAAATCTGGAAATTTTTCTTTCTTTTGACTTTTCTGAATAATTTATTTAATTAAACACCACGTCTTTTTAACACTATGCCTATGCTTTTCAAAACAGGATTGGTAATGCATTTGCTTAGCTAATCTAATACTACTCTTAAGAATTTCATTATAAGTATGTAAGTCAGATTTAAATTCATGATAATGCTCTGTATTTACTTGAGTCGTTTTCATTCTCGAATACAATTTGTTTTAAAATTTTATCGACACAATAATGCCATTGGTAATCCAAGGAGTTTTCTTATGTTTATACCTGTTAAATTTAATTACTTTAATAGGTATAAATTAATACATAGCTGCAGTAACAATTTCGTCGAGGATATTGTAGTTTTCATTCGGATCCGCATGAATATCTATGTTAAGTTTATTATAAATATTTGAGTTTATTATTTCATTTTTATTGAGCGAGTCAGGGCTTTGTTGTTTTATTCGTATAAACCTTGGTATTGCACTAGTGGTTTCAACATAATCCAGACTTAGAAAGTACGCAAAGTGATCAGAAATATTGCTCACTAAAATACCAGCTGATGATTTGAAGGATCCTTTTGACAAATTGCATAAAACATTATCAATGAGTGTTCCATGATATTCTGAAATGTGAAACGATTGTGTCAAAATAGTCACATATTATGGGTTTTTCGTTAATTTTAAGCAAGTCAATATTGTAATCTCCTGCAATTATTATTTCACTTTTAGATTTTTGTAAATCAACTAAATTTGATGCAAATTCTTTTGTAAATATACGGTAGTTTTCGATAATATCTCTAGATGGTCTACACATATTTCCAAGAATTATTTTTGTCTTCATGGCACAACATGTTATTTCAATAAATTGACCTTCCCAAGTGTCTGTATTTGCACGGATATTTACAGATTTGTAATTGTATTTGTTGCTGAGGTAGATTGCCAAGCCGGCATATGCACTACAGATTTTGCCTTGGCGTATTAATGTATATCCATCTATTTGAAATAAAGAAGTGTCAGCCTCTCCATCGAGCCATGTAGACATAGGGCATTAATCTCACAGCCACTACTTCTGAATGATTCTAGCTTTATTTTAATTTCGTCAATTTTTGCATTTAAACTCTGACAGTTTAGGCTTAGCACGATAAACTTGCTTTGTTTGTTCTTTAAATTGTTTATTAAATTATCAACGTCGAAGTATGGTGAATGTTGAAATAGTTCAACATCCCCATCTTCATTCATTTCATCCGTTTTTAATATGTGATAGAGATAATTTTTCTCTAGACCACCAAATTGCGCTAAGAAATAATTGTTATCAATCATATTGGAAAATTGAATAAACAATAGTGCTCTGTGTTTACAGGACACATCATATAAACATAGACTAGACGTTGTGTAAGAGCTGCACAAGCTATACCCTGAACATTATACAAATACATTTTATAAAAGAGAATATTTTGCATGCATGTATAACACACTGTACTTATTGCATCAGCGCAAAAACCGTAAAAGTAAATTACAGCATATGTATTGCCACAACATGAAAGTAGAGTGAGAATAGTGAAATAAGTATATAGAACAAAACACAACATGATTATTAAGTAGACACTTATGTTTGAGGAAATACTATACATAGTGCATTGTCCCCCAAAAATAAAAATGTAAAGTAACTAACACTAAACGTAGTGAAAAGAAAATGTATAAACATTGCCCTCCCCAAAAATGAAAACAACGTGAATATTGACCGCATATCAATACACATAGACGCACACCTTATACATGTAGCTGTAGACTAAAATGTAGATGATATTAAATTGCACTATTTAAATAAAACGTCATTTCATGTGGAACAGTTCGCTCAAGAGTAAATGTTAGCAAAACAGCATATATAAAAACCATTAAATGCTTTATAGAAAACACAATTGGTACTATAAAGTCCTTTGATAACATTTTGTAAGTGAGCCTATGCAATAACGTTAAGAAGGCAATCAGAATAAGTAGGTCTACTATATTTTTAATTTATTAAAGCAAACAATTAATTATGTTTATTAATGTATCACCATTTCAAGAATAAAGTATTTCGTATGCACAAAATAATAGCACGACACCGCGGCTGTGCATATAAACAGTGCCGTGCGCCACATATCATGATTGCCTCGATACTAGTTATAGCCTCGATTACAGATCATGAACAACAAAAAGAGCGCTCTAAGTCACACGATATGTTTATGTGAGTAAAAATAATCATGCAAGTTATTCCATTTTATTGTTAATACGTATACTAACAATTAAACTGGAAAAAATTTCTTTTACTAACGCAAACCACCTTAGTAACAACGGTGAATCCTGGCACTGGTGAATCGGGGCCCGTGACACCGGCTTCGCAGTGGGTCACTCGCGGTGATCGCCATTTTGCTATAGCTGCAGCCAGCCTATGGAACCGACTGCCGGACTGTGTCAGGATGGTAAAGACACAGCCACAATTCAAAACACTTCTTAAAACCTTTTTAGAGTGGACTTTATTAAATGCACTTACCCTTATTTTATGTAATTATTATTATAATTTTTTAATTATTTATTTCATTTAAATTTACTTTTTTTTCTATTGTTACTTATATACTTATCGTATAATATCAGCGTAGTAACATCTTTTTCCTATTTTAGTACGTGAGCGTCATAAATTAATAGCAAATGTTAGCATCACTACGATAGCCTAGTAACATTTTCTGCAGAGGTGGGTTGCTTAATTTTCGCTCGATACCCCAACTTTTTCTGAACCTAATCCTAAATAGTTAATGTTTTACCCACTAGATGGCTCCACCTTGTGACGTAATGCTCCAGTTTTCAACTTTTCAACTGAAGTGTCGTCGTATCGGAAGTCTCGTGCCTGTCATGGGTGCACTTGCGGTTCCACCATTTCCTGGAAGTGTGTCGACAAATAGAGATAAGGCATCCACGGTAGATTACAATACTCTAACTATTTACATTGGTGTTCGTTGAATGACGCCGGATGTCCCCTATATCTTATGGCCGCGCCATCTGTTAATATCAACGGTAGTCGTGCAATCGGAAGTGAATCTTTTGAAATATGGCCGCTTCCTAATAGTTTGAATCTTCTAGATGACGCAACACCTCGCATAGGAAATTCGCTATTTGTAAATAAGGAAATACGTTTCAATACCGGATGCACGTCGCCGGTAAAATGGCTGCTTCATATACTTATCCTTTCTGCTAAATGAAGCGACACCTCATATTGACATTTCTCTGAAATCATACGGGTCTCATGACCGCCCCATTGGAAGTGAAACAAGAACAGATGGCTGCCTCTTGGAATGAAGATATGTCACGTTATTTTCCTTAGATGGTTTGGACATAGTAATTTTTCGATAATAGGATTTTCGAAATTTACTTATTCGAACTGGTCGACCCCCCAAACTGACACGTAAAGTCACTAGATGGCATTTCTTGGTAGGCCGTGGATGGCAGCGTTTCTACTAGACCGCGAACAGAGAGTGAAAATCGGCGACGCGTTGTAAAAGCCAGGTTACCCTGGCGTTCCCCAGGGAACATTGTCAAGACCAAAACACTTTGTGGTTCATATCAATGATTTGCAAACATCTTGTCCTATGTTTAAATATGTTGACGACTGCACCATATTTGAAATATTCAATCAAAGTATGATATATGTTATACAGGATTCTGCCAACATTATTGAGCGATGGTCTAGTAATAATGACATGCGCATCAATACGAGTAAGACAAAATAAATGGTTATATGTTTCGGTAAAGATAGAACATTTGTAGAATCTCTGCCGTATATTGATATAAATGGGACAGATATTGAGAGAGTTACTCAAGCAAAAGTTCTCGGCGTAACTATATCATCGGATTTCAGTTGGAATACACACGTTGATGAAATAGTATCAAAGGCAAGAAAGAGAGTGTATATGATCTATCAGTTGAAACGCGCTGGTATCAATCAAAATGACTTGGTGAGAATATATGTATCTGTGATTAGACCAGTAGTTGAATATGACTGCCCGATATGGCACACGAACTTGCCTAAATATTTTTTTCGGACAACATCGAGATCATTCAAAAAAGGTGTCTCAAAACTATATTTCCTGGTTGTGTGTACGAGGATATTCTGGAGATGGTAAACTTACCAACGCTGCATGATAGACGCAATGAATTGTGTAAAACGTATTTCGCTAGAATGAAGCGTAGTGACCACAAACTGAATACGCTACTACCAAATATTCGAAATGTGCCGTATACACTAAGATCATTCAATGAGTTACCCGTCCCAATGGCGAACACAAATCGCTACAAAACTAATTAATTCCGTGGTGTTTAGTACACTGCCATAACACTTAATGATTTTAGTGTATGTCTCAACAGTCAATTTTAATATTTAAACTATATGATTTCATTTTGGTGTATTTTTAGTATCTTATTTTTTTATGAAAGATAGTAATGCAATGTACACGTTTTTATATAAAGCGCGTCATACTGAGTTAGTTGCGTCACGGGGCGATTTTGTGTAATTTACTTAAGAGTATCTTTGGTTTTGTGTTATTTTATTGAGTACAACATGTTTTATGAGTATTCTAACATAATGTTGTGTCGTATTGTAACTTGTAACAGTATGAAACTTGCGTGATTTGGGGCTTTTATGGTGAATGTATGTACAATCCAACTGAACAGATGCAAATAATAATAAATTTATTCTTTATCTTATTCTATTGTTCTAGGCCAATAGGTCAAACTATGAATGATGGATAAGACTTTAAAAGTGATGGACAAGAGCTCCAATGTCAGCGCGTTCAAAAGACTAACATCTAGAAAAGATCAGATTTTCAAAAGACATTCAAGACGAAACACCAATCAAAGATGGAACGTCGACTAAGTTCAACCTTCGACAGAATGTACACACGTTCAATAAACAAACATGTAGAAAATTAGACAAACAATCACTTTAAAAATTTAGACTTTATACATAATAAATTATACCTTTAACACTATACACTATAACTTATGTGTTATGCCTTATACCTTATACTTAGGCCTTACTCACAATGCACTATAGATTGTACTTTATACCTTACACACCATACACGATAACTTATACATTATACTTTCAACTAGTTACACATTATATACTACACATCATACTTTAAAATGCATCAGACACAACATAGTAGAGACAGTTAACAATACACCAAGTATTATCATTAATACAATTTACATTCACAGTCTATGGTTTTTCAACATACACATCAACACTTTTAAATTTTAAATTATTAATCCAGTTGTCATATTTATAATTTCTTTATTTGTAATTCGTAATGCGTATTGAAATGTATACCTAAGTATCCATATATACGTCAATGTGTACAAGAGTACATATAATCAGTCCTTGTATTATATATGTATTGATACACTGAGTAATTATCAACTGTAAAACAAGTCATATGCTATTCAGATTTGTGACATGTAAATTTAGTAGTTTGTTTATATTTATGTGCTAGCGATATTATAGATCTTAATGGAAGTCTCCCGACCTTATCTATTACTTACGTTATTCATTGTATATGTATCGTATTTATAGGTCAAATAAATTGATTCTGAGTTCTTTGTACATTACACCTTATACATTATACCCTACATACGTTACGTTATAAATTATACCTTATACGTTATGTATTATGCATTATACATTATTATTTTTTACCACACTCACGAACAAAAATGGTAAGAACTTACGACGCTCTCGCATTCAAGTTGGAAAACGTGTGGACATTCAATAACCACACGGCGAAATAATTTTATTTTTTTATCTGAATTATGATAAAACTACAGCAGTTACTCAGAAAACGCAGTGTTAATCACGTCACGGCGATGTATGGCAAACGTTCGGGCCACAAAAAAGAAGAAGCATTATTTTGTGTAATAAATAAACTTATTTTATAAAATACAAATATAAATTATGATTGTCATGGCTTAATTGACTTAACATCTATTTCACCCATACCACAGTTGTGCTTGTGTGTACGTGAATGTGCGTGTGTGCTCATCAGAGTAGTCGGGTGAACGTGTCTACGTGGGCGCGTGTGCTCGTGTGTGCGTGCTTGCGTGTGTGCGTTCGTGTATGTTACAAGGGGAGACAATGCAATTAGTGTGGAATTTGAGTTACAAATATGTTATTTTTGAACTGATGTTTATTATATTAATCATTCAACCACAATCTGCTAAGATAGTGAAAAGGCTCACAATAAATATTTACTTGTAATTGTACAAAATATGTCCAAATTAAACCTTGGTTCATCCCTCAACTGCCGCCAAAAAGAAAATTATAAGACAATCGTTTACGCGAACGAAACAATAAGCTAATTGAATACCAGTATCATATGAAATATATATGGAATATATTTCAAATGCAATTTGACGACATAATAGGTGTGATTGCTATAAAGAAACAGCTCAAGGCCATCCAAATGTACTTATAACCTCTCGTGGTCTCGGTGAACACGAAGAAGAAAATGTTATTAACATAAACGTATGTTAAAGGTTATATATAAACTTACGATGTTTGGCAAAGCAATGGTACTCCCTGCGGGGACACGACGAGAATGAAAATAATTGTTTCCAATATGAATGGGTATGCTACGTGTCGAATATAACACCCGGTTGGGGCGATGGCATATAAAAAAACAAGCAAACACACAAGTGCCGAGAAGCAAAATAACATACTGCAGGTCATGGGTAAGACAATCGTACAATGAGTTGCTAGCTGCTTGCGGAATTTGGAATTTTTAGTGTGCACGGCTAAGAGAGTGAACGTCTTGGAATTTGCACAAAGCGGGTTGACGAAAACGTTTAACAATTAGAATGCGTTGATGCTTCATCCATAACAGCCATGCGCAAGGACTGTTTAATACGAATTTGACAGCTAGTTTATAATCTCATCAATTTATGACACTGGGCTCCCAATGTCAACAGTTGAGCGATATGTTTATATATGACACAACGGAGGGGCGTACCATCCTTGAGGGTACCAACGGGAAATTTGACATATGCATTTATGTGTCAAATACGTAAGGGGTGTGAAATAAAAAAAACACTAACGACACAGCATTACGGTATATATGGGCCGCAGCGAAAGTCAAAGGTACAAAAAGGTACAACCGTTCTTCGACTTGACACAATGATCGTTTTTATCAGCGTTTGTTGAAGTCACACGATCCAAGTTACTCAATCATCATCTAAATATAGGGTGACTCAAAGATAGACGGAAACTGGAGACGACTGTTTTGTTAACAAATTCCGAACTCGCCATAGCCACTGCTTTTGCAGACGTGCACCGAATTCGCTCACATAAAACAAAGTGGGGACATGTGTTACCTTTTCCGTTATATTTACAATATTATCTACAGTAGAGCGCAGTACCTCATATTGTTATGAAAATCCTTTGATCTTTCTTGTATGATATGTTTACACTTTTCACGACCAAAGAATAACACTACACTTCTCAAAATGACAAATTGAAAAAGATCGATCGGACAGAGAAACTTTTCGACGACAAACACACAAAGGTGGAATAGCTTTCAAAAATGTGTGCGGTAAGCGGGAATAATCAAGGCATTCCTGAAAACAATATTAATACACATGTATTTCGCCTGTATGGATACATGAATACGATTACGTGGCGCATATTGTGACGACTGCTCAAATAAACCTTATACCTAGCGTTAGAAAAAATGTCGACATATGCGTTATTGATCGATGCAATCAAGTAAACGATATGTTATCTGATATCAACAACAACACGACGCAATCCTCAACAGACCAGGCGTGGGTAATAGGCACGAAGTCCAACTTGTGGAAGGAGATAATTGACTTACTCTTTATACCGGTTTATTTTTTCAATGTGAAAAATCCCTACAAATGAGAATGATGCGTTTCGTTATTTGAACCGTTATGTAACTGGATATGTGTAGGTCTTCGATAACAGCTGAGGTCACAAAGACACGTTCGTCACGTGACGTCGTACACGTATAAAAAGCAAGCATTAGAGCACACACGCACATACTCGTAAACACAAGCACAACTGTGGTATGGGTGAAATAGATGTTAAGTCAATTAAGCCATGACAATCATAATTTATATAGATAAAAAATAATGTATTTTATAAAATAAGTTTATTTATTACACAAAATAATGCCTTTTCTTTTTTTGTGGCACGAACGTTTGCCATACATCGCCGTGACGTGATTAACACTGCGTTTTCTGAGTAACTGGTGTAGTTTGATCATAATTCAGATAAAAAAGTAAAATTATTTCGCCGTGTGGTTATTGAATGTCCACACGCATTCAAGTTGGAAAACGAGCGTACATTCAATAACCACACGGCGAAATAATTTTATTTTTTTATCTGAATTATGATAAAACTACAGCAGTTACTCAGAAAACGCAGTGTTAATCACGTCATGGTGATGTATGGCAAACGTTCGGGCCACAAAAAAAGAAGAAGCATTATTTTGTGTAATAAATAAACTTATTTTATAAAATACAAATATAAATTATGATTGTCATGGCTTAATTGACTTAACATCTATTTCACCCATACCACAGTTGTGCTTGTGTGTACGTGAATGTGCGTGTGTGCTCATCAGAGTAGTCGGGTGAACGTGTCTACGTGGGCGCGTGTGCTCGTGTGTGCGTGCTTGCGTGTGTGCGTTCGTGTATGTTACAAGGGGAGACAATGCAATTAGTGTGGAATTTGAGTTACAAATATGTTATTTTTGAACTGATGTTTATTATATTAATCATTCAACCACAATCTGCTAAGATAGTGAAAAGGCTCACAATAAATATTTACTTGTAATTGTACAAAATATGTCCAAATTAAACCTTGGTTCATCCCTCAACTGCCGCCAAAAAGAAAATTATAAGACAATCGTTTACGCGAACGAAACAATAAGCTAATTGAATACCAGTATCATATGAAATATATATGGAATATATTTCAAATGCAATTTGACGACATAATAGGTGTGATTGCTATAAAGAAACAGCTCAAGGCCATCCAAATGTTACTTGTAACCTCTCGTGGTCTCGGTGAACACGAAGAAGAAAATGTTATTAACATAAACGTATGTTAAAGGTTATATATAAACTTACGATGTTTGGCAAAGCAATGGTACTCCCTGCGGGGACACGACGAGAATGAAAATAATTGTTTCCAATATGAATGGGTATGCTACGTGTCGAATATAACACCCGGTTGGGGCGATGGCATATAAAAAAACAAGCAAACACACAAGTGCCGAGAAGCAAAATAACATACTGCAGGTCATGGGTAAGACAATCGTACAATGAGTTGCTAGCTGCTTGCGGAATTTGGAATTTTTAGTGTGCACAGCTAAGAGAGTGAACGTCTTGGAATTTGCACAAAGCGGGTTGACGAAAACGTTTAACAATTAGAATGCGTTGATGCTTCATCCATAACAGCCATGCGCAAGGACTGTTTAATACGAATTTGACAGCTAGTTTATAATCTCATCAATTTATGACACTGGGCTCCCAATGTCAACAGTTGAGCGATATGTTTATATATGACACAACGGAGGGACGTACCATCCTTGAGGGTACCAACGGGAAATTTGACATATGCATTTATGTGTCAAATACGTAAGGGGTGTGAAAAAAAAAAAAAACTAACAACACAGCATTACGGTATATATGGGCCGCAGCGAAAGTCAAAGGTACACAAAGGTACAACCGTTCTTCGACTTGACACAATGATCGTTTTTATCAGCGTTTGTTGAAGTCACACGATCCAAGTTACTCAATCATCATCTAAATATAGGGTGACTCAAAGATAGACGGAAACTGGAGACGACTGTTTTGTTAACAAATTCCGAACTCGCCATAGCCACTGCTTTTGCAGACGTGCACCGAATTCGCTCACATAAAACAAAGTGGGGACATGTGTTACCTTTTCCGTTATATTTACAATATTATCTACAGTAGAGCGCAGTACCTCATATTGTTATGAAAATCCTTTGATCTTTCTTGTATGATATGTTTACACTTTTCACGACCAAAGAATAACACTACACTTCTCAAAATGACAAATTGAAAAAGATCGATCGGACAGAGAAACTTTTCGACGACAAACACACAAAGGTGGAATAGCTTTCAAAAATGTGTGCGGTAAGCGGGAATAATCAAGGCATTCCTGAAAACAATATTAATACACATGTATTTCGCCTGTATGGATACATGAATACGATTACGTGGCGCATATTGTGACGACTGCTCAAATAAACCTTATACCTAGCGTTAGAAAAAATGTCGACATATGCGTTATTGATCGATGCAATCAAGTAAACGATATGTTATCTGATATCAACAACAACACGACGCAATCCTCAACAGACCAGGCGTGGGTAATAGGCACGAAGTCCAACTTGTGGAAGGAGATAATTGACTTACTCTTTATACCGGTTTATTTTTTCAATGTGAAAAATCCCTACAAATGAGAATGATGCGTTTCGTTCTTTGAACCGTTATGTAACTGGATATGTGTAGGTCTTCGATAACAGCTGAGGTCACAAAGACACGTTCGTCACGTGACGTCGTACACGTATAAAAAGCAAGCATTAGAGCACACACGCACATACTCGTAAACACAAGCACAACTGTGGTATGGGTGAAATAGATGTTAAGTCAATTAAGCCATGACAATCATAATTTATATAGATAAAAAATAATGTATTTTATAAAATAAGTTTATTTATTACACAAAATAATGCCTTTTCTTTTTTTGTGGCAAGAACGTTTGCCATACATCGCCGTGACGTGATTAACACTGCGTTTTCTGAGTAACTGGTGTAGTTTGATCATAATTCAGATAAAAAAGTAAAATTATTTCGCCGTGTGGTTATTGAATGTCCACACGTTTTCCAACTTGAATGCGAAAGCCTCGTAAGTTCTTACCATTTTTGTTCGTGAGTGTGGTAAAAATAATAATGTATAATGCATAATACATAACGTATAAGGTATAATTTATAACGTAACGTATGTAGGGTATAATGTATAAGGTGTAATGTACAAAGAACTCAGAATCAATTTATTTGACGTATAAATACGATACATATACAATGAATAACGTAAGTAATAGATAAGGTCGGGAGACTTCCATTAAGATATATAATATCGCTAGCACATAAATATAAACAAACTACTAAATTTACATGTCACAAATCAGAATAGCATATGATTTGTTTTACAGTTGATAATTACTCAGTGTATCAATACATATATAACACAAGGACTGATTATATGTACTCTTGTACAAATTGACGTATATATGGATACTTAGGTATACATTTAATTACGTATTACGAATTACAAATAAAGCAATTATAATTATGACAACTGGATTCACAATTTAAAATTAAAAAGTGTTTATGTGTATGTTGAAAAACCATATAGACTGTGAATGTAAATGTTAGTAATGATAATACTTGGTGTATTGTTAACTGTCTCTACTATGTTGTGTCTAATGCATTTTAAAGTATGATGTGTAGTGTATAATGTGTAACTAGTTGAAAGTATAATGTACAAGTTATCGTGTATAGTGTATAAGGTATAAAGTAAGATCTATAGTGCATAGTGAGTAAAGCCTAAGTATAAGGTATAAGGCATAACACATAAGTTATAGTGTATAGTGTTAAAGGTATAATTTATGATGTATAAAGTCTAAATGTTTAAAATGATTTTTGTCTGATTTTCTACATGTTTGTTTATTGAACGTGTGTACATTCTGTCGAAGGTTGAACTTAGTCGACGTTCCAACTTTGAGTGGTGTTTCGTCTTGAATGTCTTTTGAAAATCTGATCTGTTCTAGATGTTAGTCTTTTGAACACGCTGACATTGGAGCTCTTATCCATCATTTTTAAAGTCTTATCCATCATTCATAGTTTGACCTATTGGCCTACCAAGAAGTGCCATCTAGTGACTTTACGTGTCAGTTTGGGGGGTCGACCAGTTCGAATAAGTAAATTTCAAAAATCCTATTATCGAAAAATTACTATGTCCAAACCATCTAAGGAAAATAACGTGACACATCTTCATTCCAAGAGGCAGTCATCTGTTCTTGTTTCACTTCCAATGGGGCGGTCATGAGACCCGTTTGATTTCCGAGAAATTTCAATATGAGGTGTTGCTTCATTAAGTAGAAAGGATAAGTATATGAAGCGGCCATTTTACCGGCGACGTACATCCGGTATTGAAACGTATTTCCTTATTTACAAATAGCGAATTTCCTATGCGAGGTGTTGCGTCATCTAGAAGATTCACACTATTAGGAAGCGGCCATATTTCAAACGATTCACTTCCGATTGCACGACTACCGTTGATATTAACAGTTGGCGCGGCCATAATATATAGGGGACATCCGGCGCCATCCAACGGACACCAATGTAAATAGTTAGAGTAATGTAATCTACCTTGGATGCCTGATCTCTATTCGTCGACACACTTCCAGGAAATGGTGGAACCGCAAGTGCACCCATGACAGTCACGAGACTTCCGATACGACGACACTTCCGACGTAGCGCCCCCTAGTTGAAAACTGGAGCATTACGTCACATGGTGGAGCTATCTAGTGGGTAAAACATTAACTATTTAAGATTAGGTTCAGAAAAAGTTGGGGTAAATCGAGCGAAAATTAAGCAACCCACCTCTGCAGAAAATGTTACTAGGCTATCGTAGTGACGCAAAAATTTGCTATTAATTTATGACGCTCACGTACTAAAATAGGAAAAAGATATTACTGCGCTGATATTATACAATAAGTATTAAACACAATAGAAAAAAAAGTGAATTTAAATGTAATAAATAATTTTAAAATAATAATAATAATTACATAAAATAAATGTAAGTGCATTTAATAAAGTCCACTCTAAAAAAGGTTTTAAGAAGTGTTTTGAATTGTGGCTGTGTCTTTGCCATCCTGACACAGTCCGGCAGTCGGTTCCATAGGCTGGCTGCAGCTATAGCAAAATGGCGATCACCGCGAGTGACCCACTGCAAAGCCGGTGTCACGGGCCCCGATTCACCCGTGCCAGCATTCACCGCATACTTTCGGCCCGCGACTGTAGCGGGCCCAGAGTAGGTGCGTGCCAGGATTTCGCGTCGTTACTAAGGTGGTTTGCGTTAGAATACGAAATGTTTTCCAGTTTAATTGTTAATATACATATTAAAAATAAAATGGAATAACTTGCATGATTATTTTCACGCACACAAACATAGCGTGTGACTTAGAGCGCTCTTTTTGTTGTTCATGATCTGTAATCGAGGCTATAACTAGTATCGATGCTATCGTGATATATGGCGCACAGCACTGTCTATATGCACAGCCGCGGTGTCGTGCTATTCTTTTGTGCATACGAAATACTTTATTCTTGAAATGGTGGTAAACTAATAAGCATAATTAATAGTTTGCTTTAATAAATAAAAATGTAGTAGACCTACTTATTCTGATTGCCTTCTTAAGTAAAAATGTAATGTTTATTTATCCTTTATTTGATGGATAACTATTTGCACACATTAGGGCACAGCATATTGTGTGATAAAAGTGGTTTTAATTGATATATATTATATATATATATATATATATAAAACGCTTACAATGGGTGCCACTGGTTCACATACAAAAGAATTACAATATGTATGACCGGTTTCCTCTAGGTAAATTCCTAAACATGTTATTGAAGTAACTTGAATTATACTAATTACATTTATTTTAATTATATCACGATTATCGTCTTATTTTCAGGAGTAAATATAATAAATCCAATCCAAAAGTCATCTAGGCTAAACAACCAGCCAACCAACCGATATTTGGTGTTATTAGCAACACATTCAACTGACTGGATTGAACTGTCTTCTGTCATTGCCAATATATTAATATACCATACATCGACAACTTCATAAAAGAAACATTTAAGCACACTCATAGCCAAACTTGCTGGCTACTAACAAACTAACCTATGCGCACACTCAACATCTCATTTTCTTCCCTCAAAGACCAACTATACCAACCAACAGCACCTATGAAATATGCATTCTCTCTGTGCGTTGGCTGAATTCATAAATGTAACCCACCATCCCAAAATGAGACACTTCTTACTGATGGTCATTACGAGTTATGAGCCGTCACTGTCAAAATTTGTTATTGAGTATCCATCGTGAATAGACAAATCTGTCATGTGTTACTTGTAATGTGAACATTGTAAAAATGTTACCAACATGTGTTTCGTACTGAGTTTTGTGACAAATGTCAATTTTTTATTGCTGACAATGCTCTAAACTATGGCCAACAGTGTGAAACCACAAAGTGAAAAATCACAGCCAACAGAATTAAAACTACAGTCAGGAAAGTAAAAACCATAGCCAGCTGAGAGAAAACTTTGAAACTGTTTTTCTTGAAACCATAATTTTTCATGTTTAAAATTAAAATAACTATATCTCTGGAAGTAATGAGAATATAGTTATTATTGACGTATGAATTTCTCGAGTAGCGTCTTGTTTTGGCATGGTGGGTCACAAATGTTGTGCATTAAACTTTCAACACTGTTTCTCAAAACATGAATTCCTCCACTAATCAATTCAGTAATGAATAACTTTGCCAACAATTTATTTACAAAGTTTCCATTAGTACCTTGCATAGATCTTTGAGGAACATTATCCTCCTTTTAGTATTTTTTAGGCCAGGTCTCACACATTACACAGTCTTAGTTCACTGTTCAGTATAACCACCTCAGAAAGAAAAAGACGGGCGGTTGCTTGATGATAAATGATCAAAAATTAACAAAGTGACAGGGTGCCAATTTGCAGGGGTAACTACATTGTGAGGTTCTTCTATACTCTCTTAGTACAGTTCTACTGTACTCTCTTAGTACAGTTCTACTGTCTTAGTACAGTTCTACTGTATTATCTTAGTACAGTGTGTGCAGTAGAACTGTAATGTTACCAGTTCGGCACACTGCAAGTGCCACCATGAAAAACAATGTTCGCGCTCGAACCAGTCTGTGTAGTCTCTATTGGGATGGCAGGTGAGATTGCCGCAAGAATCACTGCTGTCCTCTTCCACCAGTCGGGCGGTCACGAACTCTCGGTAGTGAAAAGCCTGGGCCTAACCCATCAGGCCAACTGCCACACCCTTTGCCAAAGCCTCAGCATTCTACAATAGTAATTATTTCTTCATTTAGTAATACTGTTTAATAAAACTGTAGTCAATTATGGTGTTATGCCTGATCTGATTGTTTAAGACATTTCTAACACTAGGCTTTAGGCTGAAGATGGACCAGATATATTATCTTGAACCATTTTATTTACTTGGTGCTAGTGATCAAGTACTTGATAATTACTTGTAAAATTTGAAATGTATACTGGTTAGTAGTACAACATATAATATATGGAATGGACTGTGATTAAATAAAAACAAAACTAGATGGCGACTGACCAAGCAAAATGTGTAAATACAATAATTTTCTGCAATTACGTATTATAAGAAAGACTTACCATAAGGACAAATATACCACAGTTTGAACCGTCTGCTTGCTGTCTGCTTGCTGCTTGACTGGTTTCCCATTCTGCGAGTTCTGTTTCTACAGTCTTCGCGCGCATCTTCATGTAGCTCGTTCAATGACAATGTCATAAAAATACAGGCATATTAGATGGGTGCAGTTACATAGGGCTTCCTACCACCATTATTTTACATTTACATGTTTTTCATAACATACACACGCACGCACGCACTCACACACACACACTATATCAACTAGCTTTGACTGTGTTGTTGTAAGGTTCATTGTAATAATATTTGCAGTGCAGAATACATGTACTTTGTTCTTTTTACATGTTACACATACATATTTTTGGGAAAAGCACAATTTCACATGGATTATTGTGTTCATATGAAAGGGCTTATATAGTGCTATATAAATTATAAATTAGTACTCACTTCCAACCATCAATGGATGTAGAGACAGCTTTGTCATACTTGGGAGAGTTGAGCGAGTTCAGGACACACACTTGACGGCTATGAGTGTTGGCAACAAGGAGCACCCAATGCTCTCCTGCATCAACTTGGTGTGGATTTGTGGATGCGTAGCAGCATACAGGCACAACCACATACTTGAAACTGGCCAAGTGCACCAGAGAAGCATGGTTACTTTATAGTAACTGTTGTATATATTGAAATAAAGATAAGTTACAAAGAAACATGTTTAATATATCATAGCAGTTAGTGACTTAGTGTAATAGTGGTAGTTGTTGTACTAATAACAATATTAGCAGTAAACATTTTATTTTACGATGTTGGTTACTGTTACATTCTCAGTTCTAATTATACATGTTTACATAAAATACACAATTCACAATATATATATATATATATATATACATACATATAAAGAAATAAAAACACAATTTCAGTACAATAAAAAAACAATCAACTAATCAAATTTATAAAGAAATATAAAAAAAACATTAATATATGGAAAATATCAACAGTGTAATTGGAGCAATCTTAGTCAGTGTTATCACTAATTATTCTCAAACACATGAATAACGAATCATATAGTTCTATGAAAGACCCATTTACCAACAGTGGCCAGGTGCTTCAAAACCAAACTTTCCATTGACCACAAGATGACCAGGTGATAACTAATTATAATTACCAGCCGACTTCTAGGCTGGTAATAAAACTAGGCTCCACATGAACTGAGAGAGCAGAGATAGGAATAAGAAAAAGATTAAACAAAAAAGGAATGCTGCAGTCCACGTGTTGTCAGATGACAAGTCCTGTACACATAGGCACAACAAAATTCACACACTCCGGGCAAATGCTACCCCGGGCAAAAGCTCCCCTTTCTACCCTATTTCTGCCATGGGCACGGCAGAAATACCTTTCTGCTCGGCAGAAAACCAACCCTGCAATTTAGTTATATGATTTTGAAACTTAGATTTATTTACTTAAATTCCTGAACAGCTCTTGACATATACATTTTACATTAACATGTGTAGACATTTCATTTCTTATCTCAGTTTTGGTGGATTGAAGATCATTTAATAATCTAAGTCAATGGATATGTATACACTGTACATTCATTTTTAGGGAAAGTGCCCTTGCAGGACCTTGCCCAATGCCTTTATTTTAAAATTTTGCCTAGCATAAATTTATTTAAATACACTAAAAATAAGCCATTATTTTAAAATAAGGGATTTGACTCATCATGTTGTCATTTCCAGGGCAAATATATATTAATGTAATCAATTATCATGCATCATTTCCACAGCACCAGAAATAATTAGTCAAAGTCAATTAATTAAATGTTGAAAATAATAACTGTTTGCTGAGCATTTCCAGTTCAACATTAATGTAATTACTAGAGGAGATGCAATGTTTCGGTCAATAAGCCCATGCCAGGGGTAATTTTGCACAAAGTGCAATACCAGTTGGGATCGAACCAACAACTAAAACCAAAACATTAGCATCTACTAGTAATGACCAACAAAAATTGTTTTATAAAATTTAGAAAATTTATAAAGCAATTACTCCAAAATGCAAGCTGATTCTCTTTGAAAGACTTTATGGTAACCTTTCTCTTGGCCTAGGCATTGCCCGGTGTGGTCAAACAGCATTAGTGACTGATGTCAGAAATAATGTGGAAACAAATTAACAAGAGTTCTGAGCACTATTTCCTACAGACAGTGCAATATAAGTTAGTAAAATCAAAACGTTCTGAGTGAGAGAAATGTCAAGTGAAATAGTAACTAAATCCTTACAAAAATCACTTTACCAATACGATAATAGCGTTTTATATCCATACCTTCGGCCAAAATTTCAATGTTTGATAGTAAAGATTTTATAAATTTGAGTTAACCGAATGAAAGAAATATGAGCGTGCAGAGAAATCGCGTCGACTTGGACTTTAGAGAAGTAGACTTATGCAAATTATTTTATACCATCTGAGATACAAAGACAGCCAGGGTTGAGGAAAAAGAGTTGACTTAAATTAAAATTGACTTAACCGAGTTCGAGTTATGTGGAGTGCCCTGTATTTCCTTTCTTTATTAAAATTCATCAGCACATGTATTTTTCATAATTTCAAAACACAATTCTCAATAACCGAGTTCTATTATTTTGCAGATGCAGCATGCGTCCAGAAAGTGACGATCAAACAATGTGTCTTTGTGCGGTCTATTTTTGTTGTATGCTGTCAACATCGGAGGAGTCGGTTGTTTTTCTTGTTCAGACATCGTACAACAGTGTTTCAACTTCATGTACTGATCATCTTCTAAAACGTAGAACATAAAATAAGTATAATAAACAAATACTACATAAAATAATACATTCCATACATAGTATCTGCCACCTTTATAAAATCTCCAGGCGCTATACAAACCCTTAGAAGGGCACAAAGAACCAGTAGACAGTAGAGTGGTGGTTAATAATTATGCCGTAAATCAATACTTTTGTAGTAGAAGAGACAATTTAGGTTTACTGCTAAATTTGGTCTAACAATTGTTATTATTTAGTTATCAAATGGGTAAACCGTCATTTGGGATATAGTTAGCCAGTTTCTTGATGCCCTAACATTGTTCTGTTCGAAGTAAACATAACACTGAAAATTATGTAGGAAAAAAACCAGTTAACCATTTCAGACATTAGGTCATTGAGTCAATTAATCGAAGCTAAACTTCATAATATATTGTTGTTATCAACCTTACTTTAAATTAGACCCACGTATATGGTTACTGTGGGATATTCCTCTGTATAGAGGTCACCGCACAAATGTGAAGAAGATAATATATGAGCATTAAATTACCTTGTACAGAGGTCACCACGCTATTGTGAAGAATAAGAAGTAACAAACAGTTGTTTCATAGCAATGAACATAGCATACCTTTTTCGGGAAAACAATACATTTCATAGAGTTTGCAGCAAAGGATTTGGCCTGGCCTTCTGAGTCAATGTTTCGTCGACTAAGTGTACCGCATTTTTGTCAGCTGAACAGGAGATTAAACAAATCAAATAATTTAACAAAACATTTACTAATACAGTGTCTGATCTTGTATAACAACCATGTGACACGCACTTACACAGCAGATAGGATGCACGATTTTGGGCTGTAGGCGTCTCTTGAGAGACTTTCTGTTTCGGTCTATTTAGTAACTCTAAGTAGGCCTACTTCACTCAAAACAACTTTTGTAAGAGTTTGTTTGCATGACGTTCAAATAATTTTAGAATAGAGAGCTGAATATAGATATCTTGTGAAAGTATGATCTGCTTTTGTTGACACGATAAAATAACTAGGTAGTACGAATTTTATTCTCAGCAGCATAATCATACGCGGAGCAGCTGTGCGAATAACGTCGTCCTTTCGGGAAACGTTTTGTTGTGTTTAATGAGAAACAAATTAAGACTAAGTTTATTTGTATTGCGTCAGTTGATTAATAGTTAGGACTATGGATCGCTAACATTTTACCCACCGTCTATTTCGTATTTATTGACCGCTTTGTGTATCGCATTCCTGATGCGTTTGTCGGCTACTGCCAGTCCTGCTCCTGGTCGATGTGTGCTATGCACCAAATAATGCTTCAAGCATGTCATATACATCACGTATTTGTTGTCTATGTCCTCCATACTCACCATGCCTCCTTAAAAACACGCAGAACTAAATAAATCGACGTACAACTAATTCACATAAACTATACAACCCCGGATACTTCTGGCATGGCTGTGAAAAACGTGACGTCACATCTCATCAAAGTGCCTACTGCGCATGCGCGCGCATGCGAAGTATGCGTTTTGAGGAATCCTGGCACAGCTGAATCGGGGCCCGGGACACCGGTACTGACAGTAGCAGCAAAGACGCAGGTCTCAGTTGCCGATTCGGTTTACGTCGGTTCAGTAACTCCGCGAGATAACTCGGTGCCAGGCCATGCATCACAGAGTACACAAACACAAGCACTTTATATGTCGGGCGCACACATATAGGTAACCAACGCAGGTGCCGCAGCACTGGAGTGATTTGGTCGTACTTCCTCATACGGCAGACTAGGCGGACTGCGCAGTTTTGCACATGATGCAAACGCTGCAGCGTTGTCTACGGAAGGCCATACAGTAATGAATTTGCATAATCGAAGCGTGAAGTCACGAGTGCGTGCACCAGGGTTTTGCACGCATCATCAGTGATGCTTAGCCGAATTTGTCCAATGTTGCGAATCAAGTGGTAGCACGGCTTTGTTATCTGTGCAACCTGTGCTTCCATAGTATGACCGCTGTCAAGTATGACATCTAGGTTGCGTACGGATGACTTCGGCACAACCCGGTGTCCGCCAATTGTCACGGAAATATCGGAAGGCAAATTGTTTCGTTGTTTTGAGGTGAGGAAGATGACTGCCTCTGTCCTCTCGGTGTTCAAATTAAGTTGGTTTCGTTCAAACCAATCGGTCACCTCCGGTACACATTGTTCAATCTTTGTAATTGCTGCAGTGATGGGTTGATCGTACTCCACTGTCATGAAAATTTGCGTGTCATCCCCATAACAATGATATTGCATATTGCGATGTCATTCTTTACTCGCAGGAGTGCCGTAAAGTGGTCATGGCGGTATGCTGATTGAAAAGGATCCCGCAAAATGTTCATATCAAGGTGATTGTTGAGTCTTCTTGCGATTACTTTTTCAACACATTTTGACACAAACGGCAAGTTCCAAACTGGGCGGTAATTGCACAAAGCATCTTCATCAAGCATCACTTTTAGGACTGGTCTAACGACCGCATGCTTGAACAAATCAGGAACAATTCGACTTTCGATGGAAGTGTTTATTATCGAATTGATCATGGGTACCAGTTCTGAAGAACATAGTTTAAAGAGGCAGGCAGGTAATGAGTCTAGTCCGCTCGACTTACACGGAGCGACTGCGACCAATCTTGTGACGTCTGATTCAGTGACTTCTGTGAAGCGTGTCAACACAGCACCACGAAAAGCAGTGTTGTCACCGAATGCAGCCGCCATCGCATATGAACGGTCACCACCACAGTGGACTACGCTTTGCTGGATGTCATTCACTTTCGTCACGAAGTAGTTACCGAAACGTTGCGCCAAATCACTCGAAGACACATACAAAAGCAGTTTCGCAAAGCCAGTGTATCCCATGAGGTTTTTTGTGATGTTGAAGAGCTGCTTTTGGTCATTCCCACAACTCGCAATATTGTTGGAGTAGTAACTACGCCTCATGATGAGTAACATATGATTTACGGCCACATATTGAGCCCAATATGCTTGGCGGTGTACCTCGAGGCCACTACGTTGCCAAGTCCGGTCCGCTCGCCGTCGGTTCTTCTTCTCACGCCGAAGTTCGTCGGTGTACCACTGTGAGTTAGGTTTCAAGGTTACGGTTTTCTAGAGCAAGGGAGCGTGGTGATCATTAATCCGACATAATCCAGTGCCGTATGCTTCCACCATTGTCTCAAAAGGTCCATCATTGTAAAAAACCGACAAAGATGTAACACCTTTGCCCAAATCGGAAACAATAAAGGTAATTATGCCCACCAGAAGACGTAACTTCACACATGAATTACCCACTATGAGACACTACTGCGGACTGATTTCACATTTCCCATGCAACAATGAAGCTAAAATTAGGGCTAACAAATTAGAGTTATTTACAAAACACGTTCAGGCTTGTGCGGGAACCAGCTCGAGCAGTTGTCGTCACGATCTATTTATAACACATAGTCACCTATACGATAAAATAGCGTACGTACAAAACGTGTTCACGTTGCCCGAAACTAGTGAGCGCAGATGTCCATGTATTCTATTTAACAAGATTTAACAAGATTGCCACCCAGAGAATTAACTCTAGGTGGCAGGTGGACAAGGAAGCCCTTTGGCTTATCGAGAGTCCAACCCTTTTATTTATGTGTATCTCGCCCTTCTGAGGTATATGTCAATTTTAACGTATTCACGCTACTAGCACCCACACAATCAGCAGATAATGTGTTCCATTCATTTACAGTCCTTTGTGAAAATGAGAACTTTCTTATATCCAATCTACACTGCTCCTTTGCTAATGTAACTTCATGTCCTCTAATCCTTGTTTCTTTCTTAATTGAAAAATTAAATTCCTATCAATATTTTCATAACCATTCATTATTTTAAACACTTCTATCTGATCTCCTCTCAATATCCTGGTCTTTAGTGTTGTTAAACCACATTTTTAGTCGAATTTCATAACTCAGTTTTGGTATCATTTTAGTCGCTCTCCTCTGTACTCTTTCTAGCATATCAATGTCCTTCTTGCGATATGGTCTCCATGCCTGTATACAATATTCTAAATGAGGCCTCACTATTGTTTTGTACAGCGGTATTATTAGCTCTTTTTCCTTATACGCTATATTTCGACTAATTAATCCAAGGATTTGATTTCCCTTCGAAGCTGCAATTCCGCACTGCTCTAAAACCTTCATATCAGCACTAATAGTTAACCTAAGTCCTTTTCTTTTACAGTAGTACTTAGTACAATACCCCCACTGTATATTCTACATCTTCGTTCAAGTGTCCTGTGTGGAGGCATTTGCATTTCCCGAAATTGAACAACATTTGCCACTTTTCATACCATTTAATCAACCAGTCAAGATCATCTTGTAAATGGTGTCTATCTCCATCACTTTTAATCCTTCTATACACTTTTGTATCATCCGCAAATTTCAAGACCTTGCTCGTTATATCATCATCCAAATCGTTGATATATATTAAGAATAATATAGGTCCTAGTACTGATCCCTGTGGTACCCCACTCAATACCGATTTCCAGTTTGGAGCCTCCCCATTAACTACTACTCGTTGTCTTCTGTCAATTAGCCATTTTTCTATCCAGTTTATTATATCATTTTCTATGCCGTGGGCCTATAGTTTAAGCAGTAATCTTTGATGTGGTACTTTGTCGAAATTTTTTATGAAAATCTAAGTAGATTATATCTACTGGTGATCCCTCATCTACCGACTTAGTGATGTCTTCCAAAAAACATAACATATGTGTTAAGCATGACCTCGCTTTTAAAAACCCATGTTGAGATGTGTTTATTAAGTTATGTTTAACAAGAAAATCCACCATGTGATCTTTAATTAGTCTTTCTAATAATTTGCAAATCACTGATGTTAAACTCACTGGTCTATAGCTCTCGGACTTGTTTCTCGAACCTGTTTTAAATAACGGTATAACGTTTGCCTCTTTCCATTCTAAAGGAACCACTCCCTCTTCTAATGACAAATTGAAAACTGTTGCAAGTGGTACGCTAATTTGTTCTAAATTTCCTATAGCAGTTTGGGCGGAATCCCATCCACTCCAGGTGATTTATTATCCTTCATAGCCCTTATTTTCTTAGCTACCATTTCCGAGGTTACAATTAACTCTCCAAAATAGTCTGAATCTGCCCCCCTTGAACTTAACCTCTGGTACTGGCAGTGAACTAATGTCCTCCCTGGTAAACACTGGAGTAAAAAATACTCCTTCAAGTCTTTTGCCATTAAGAATCCCTCTGATATTATATTTCCAGCACTATATTCTAGAGGACCGACCTTATCCTGAACTTTCAGTTTGCTTCGAACATACGCATAACAAGTTTTGCTGTCATGTTTTATATTACTAGCTATTTTTTGTTCATAGCTTCTCTTTGCATTTCTAGTTTCAGCTGTAGCTTGGTTAAGTGCTTCTTTATAAATGTTGTAGTCTTCATCATTTCCAGTACATCTATATGACTTCCACATCATTTGTTTATACTTAATTTTTCTAATGGCTTATTTCGATAAGTGTTTCTTTTTGGACCGTTTCCCTTGTTTTTTGAAGAGTACAGATCTATCGACTATGCACTTAATTTCACTCGTTAAGATATTCCAACATTCTGTTGCTGTCTTATTCTTCAGTGTGTTATTCCAGTCTATCTTTGCTCAATATTTCCTCATGTCTTATACCTTCCTTTGTGAACATTTCTCCTATGCTGCTTTTTATTATTCCTTTCTGATTTTATTTTGCTGGTAAAATGTATCTGGTTGTGATCACTACTCCCCAGTGGCTCACATATCTTGACATTGTTACAACGTCGACCACTCGATGGTTTTTAGTCAATTTCTAACTGTAAAATTATATAATAGGATAGTTTCAAGGAAACTACGACTGAAACAAGTTTGCCGTCATATGTGTTTCAGATGAATATGGACAATAATAAACTGACTTAGTTGCAATTTTGTTTGCATCATGTATACTTGGAAAGAGAGTGGATGCTAATAAGTTAAATTGGTTATAACAATGTCCGTTAAGAGGTCATTAGACATTTATAGTTGTAAAGGATACCTTACGAGGGAACTACGATTGACACATGGTTATCGCCGTGCGTACTAGAGGACATTAATACGTAAAATAAGTTATATAAATAAGCGTTACGGGGACTTTAGTCAATTTATAACTGTAAACCTATATGACATAATACATTCAAAGGGAACTAGGAATGAAAGATGGCTGCCACGATGGCTGTTTTGAAGATATGTGAACACAGACTGAAAGTCTGTTAACGTTGTATAAAAACTTGTTTATTTTACTAAAATGCTCTAGATGGCACACTTAATATAATATGTGTACAGACTCTGCTGTCAGGGCAACTTTACGAAACTGCGGGTGACACTGCAAGTGGTCCAGTTATATCATGAAGTGTTAAAAAATCCAAAGAAAGCTTGCACTGTCCTTAATCGTTGGTAGTACTGTCCACGACATCCCCTCCCGCCTGGCGACTGCTAACTTTCATTAACTCTACGACAATGTCGTTACCCATCGACAACGCGGTATTTCAACGAACGATGATCTTGATAAATGATCTGGTCGTCTTGATCAATGATCTGACGATGCACTGTAGCGACATATATTGGTCCTCGGTTTAGTTCAATTGAGACGAACGCAAACTTAATGAGTAGACGTTGGGACTTCATACTATTTATTTCCACGTTGGGTCCATTTATGTATAATGCTCTTGGACTAGAAAAGGTCCACTATCTACAGTGGTTGTCTAACATGGATGCCAGACTTGGTGTGGCGAAGGCACACAGGGTACAGTTGGGGACAGTTGATGTGTTCTTCAATGTGGCATTTTGTTACTATTCTGAAAAACATATGCTTTGTATTATATATTTCCGCGTTCAAACCTACTGCTTCTGGAGGAGTATCTGGGAAGCCTCGACTTCTTCACTGAAGTTGAGTACAGTACCTGCTACAGTAAATTTATACAACGCATCACCTTTAAAATTGGTTCCTCAATTTCACTCAATTTATGTTGTGCTGTAGTGTACTAATTGTAGTGTACTAATAAATAACGACGATTGTTTTTTTGTATTTTTGTCATAAATATACAGTATGGACAACATTTTACACGTTCTTTTTTATACTATACACATGAGTAGTTGGACGCATACGTAATTTATGTATGCATGTATGTTATGCATGGTGGAAGGCGTAACACATGTTGTTGGATTGATGTCGAACTAGATTTGTAGAATGAGTATAATGAATGCAATGTTTTTAAAATTCATAACATAACTCAACTGGTTCAGCTTTGTGTGCGAGAAAATCACGCCTACAACTATTACAATATAAAAGCTGTGAATATCGTACGCTATCCATGATTTAACTGACATCATGATGACTTGTTGACATTTGATCTATTTCAAACGGCTTTCCTTCGTATTCTACCAACATCCTGTTTTCTAGTCTACGACCGGACTGCGCTTTTTCTGATATCAACAACTTTACGACGTAATCCATACCAGATCGTCTGGATAAGAGACGCGAAGTCCTTTGTGTTTCAGAAGTACATTGCCCCTGTGGGGCCCACGCCACTCTACTTACCTATTTTCTGCGGGTTTATGACTCCAGGTGGTACGTGTTCAAAAACGTATCTGACTTACCAACAGTGCTGCATTATTTCCTGCGTTTATGCTCTACATCTGTGACATGTAATGTAAGAATAAGCCGCTGTTGAATAGTGTGAACTCGGCTTCGGTTACTCCTAGCATGTTTGGGTGCAACGATATTTAAACCGTATTCGCACCAAGCATATAGTGGAACACGGCCACATGGCCTGCTTAGATCCAACGGCTATGTGGAATATCATCCAGGTCCAACGATATATTTTTTTCAGTGCGTCGCACAGTTTTCGTATATTCGTTTTGCATTTTTCTGTAAATACGAATGATGCGATTCTTTGTGTCATTGTGTAAGGTTATGTTTAGAGCGATATCCAATAATAGCTGAGGTCACAATGACCCGATTGTTACGTGACGTGGGACATGTATAATCTGCGATTATTAGGTAAGATAATAAGGCGGAATACTTCGACGTGAGTAGATTTATCCTCGTGAGCAATGGGTGGTAGTAGAACTGCAATGACGCTGGCACATCGTACTAACTTCAAAATAAAAACGTCTGGCATGAGATGCACTTAAAATGATCCAAATTTACAGAATTAATGTATGTGCGTGTGTGTGTGTGTGTGTGTGTGTGTGTGTGTGTTTGTGTGTGTGTTTGTGTATGTGTGTGTGTGTGTGTGTGTGCGTGTGTTTGTGTGTGTGTGTGTTGTGTGCGTGTGTATGTTTCTAATTCAAATTCAGATGTGAGTGTATATACGTGCTTATATTCCTTCGTTTTTGTGAATATGCAGAATCTTATCAAATGCGCACAACATTAACTGTACATTTGCATTAGAATTAAACACGCAGAATAGTACAACAACTACATATTGAAATGATAAAAATACTATAAAAGCAATGCATTGAGAGCGCACCAAATTGCACGCGAAATCATTTACAATTTTATAATTAAAATGTGAGAAAATATGAGTTATGAAATTGTGTTTGTTTGGTTTGATATCCAAGTGTTTCCTGGCGTACATTGGTGATGTTGTTGCGAGCAAGATCCATTCTTCGTTTACCAAAAGATTCTCTTTTGGCAAATCTGCGAGTTTCTCGTCTAGATTCTGTTGGAGCTGATGGCTGACGTTTGTGTCTTTCAATTTGCCCACATCTAGCCTCCTCCTTGTAGCGCGTTGTTTCCGGTGTTATGGTGCGATTTGAATTGCTAGTTTGGCATTTATTATCATGTTGTCAGTCCAACAAGGTGTAGAGCCACGCAATGCTTTAGTAATGAGGACATCTGCACGATAACGTTGACGCGTGATGACATAGTCAAGCAGATGCCAATGGTTTGACCTTGGATGCATTTATGACTTTTTGAACTCATCTTTCATGCCAAAGGTGGTATTTGTGATTAGCAGTTTGAGTTCTACACACTTTCTGAGTAGTAGCACCCCACTGTCATTTATGTTTCCTGCCCCATGTCTTCCAATGACACCTTCCCATAGGTCTGCATTTTTCTCTACACGAGCGTTGAAATATCCAAGAAGGAAACCCTTGTCATTGGCTGGTATAGATGCAAGGATGTAATCAAGGGCAGTATAAACACCTCTTTTGTTTCGTCTATCGCATCCAGAGTTGGTGCGTAGGCATTAAAAAGTGTAGCATTACGCGAGTCAGAAGGCTCCAGTCTCAGCGTCATTAACCTTTCAGTTATTCCAACTGGTAGTTCAGATAGTTCAGTGGTAATTGAGTTTCTTACTGCAAATCCCTATTCTTGTTTCGTCATTTGCAGTTCCTTTCCAGAAAAAATTGTTGTCTTTTTCAGTGGCCTTCATCAGCAAATCTGGTTTCTATCAAAGCAGCAATGTCGATGCCGGAGCGGGTTAGATTCATGGCTACAATAGCTGTCTGACGTTCAGGGCGATTGCTGTCCTTTTTTATCCATGAGCGTTCTGACGTTCCATGCAGTGATGCTCAGGCGCTGGATGTGTTTAATTTTGGCATTAGAGCCTGTCCACATATATGCGGGTCATGTCTGCCGCATATACCGGCGCCACAGTTCCTCCGGAGGTTTCTATCGGAGACCTCAACCGTACCCTTTGGCTAAAGAACCTACAATGCTTGGCAGAGGCTGTTCGGTTAGTTTTTAGTGTGCTGAAACGTCCACACATAGCCAGAGCCCTGTCTTTTTAAAACAGACTGTGCCACAGAAGGTAAGGGTTGGCTTGTGTGGGAGAACCCCTGTGTTACTATGAGGCTTGTGTGCGCTTTCAACGCACGCCCTGCACCAGACCAGTAACAAACCGACGAAGCTATATTGGGTATGAAAAACAAGGTCTTCTCCTGGTTGGAGCTTTACACTCTGTCGCGCATTCACTCGCCAATATACTGTCCCCGTCAGGTCGTTGTGAAAGCGACAGAGATAATTTGTCAATTAACTGCTCTGATAAAATGTTTATGGTATTCTAAATAAGTGAGACGCTAAATTACATGAAGAATATGGAGCAAAGCCTAATTGTGTGGGATTATATAATGACAATAAAATGTATATGGAAAATATAAAAAAACAGGGACTAAAACACCTTAAAGGGGAATGAAACGCTTGAACTGCCACACCCAAACATAAGAACATATCATTTACAGTACATGTCAGTATGATTTGATGTGCACAGCGCCATAGTATACTTTCAAAAAAAATTCAAACATACCCAACATCGGGACTGTCTAGCGGCGTTTTGTTTGAGTAGCGAGGTACCACGACCGGCCGCACACGGTATTTCAAAAAGCGACGCAGCATAGCTCCCAGAAAAACCGACGAAACACATACACAAATATTAAAATAGAGATTCCTGTTGTGAAAGAACATTATGGAAGTTATCAGAATGGTCTGGTTGATCACTATCTCTCGGACATGTTAAGTTTCCGGAAACCTCTAACATAAGGCACTTGATTTTTTGTAAACATTAGCAAAACCAGCCGTCACCTGCCGGGTTGCCTTGATAGAAGACAGTCGTGAAAGTAATATTTACAAAATATTAAAAGAAACACAGAACATCGTTACATAAACACCAAATGACATTCGCAGATACTCGTTGTTTGTTCAAAATTACGAAGGTCGGAGAGAATGTGAAGTTCACGTCAATCGACAGGCCCTAGTCGTGGTAGTGTAGAATTGTCACAAAATATTCTCATAGCTATGTTATTTGAATGAGGATAGACATAACCATTATTGTGTCTGCGTCTACTCCATGATACCTGATGCTAAGTATGTGACGCATTACGTATTACGTGCACACTAACTTTAAAGTTCAGAACCGTTAAGGAACGAACTGATTTACCCAATAAGAGAGACGTGACATATAAGGGGTATTTTTTTAAAGACATAGGTATTGTGTCCTAATCTAGGGGCCGTTGATTAATCCCAGAAAGCTTGATGGTCGAGGTTCAAGCAGTCTAATACGGAAACCTTAACCTACAGACGCAAGCTCCAATATAATAAGATATCAGCGGTGATTTATGGGTGCGGAGTCCAGAAAATACAACGAATGACAAAGACATTATTGTCCCGTAGAGGGAAATACATGTGGAGTGTTAGATCATAAAACATAAAACGAAGGTAAAGGCAACACAAAAGGACATCAAACGTGTACGTGTGCGCAATTATACACATACAAAGCAATCATAATTTAGACGATTTTAAGTTAATTTAAGTTAAAATAAATTCTGCCAAATCACAAATCATCTCAGGCTCAACAAGTGTCAGTCTGGCAGAGACGACTGGCAAAGATGAAGGAAAATTTATATAAATGTATAATTAATGCAAATGCAGCAAGAGTACATTTACTACCCATAAGCTTGCATATTGTATTGTATCAGCCTTCACTTCAAAATAATCCATCTGTCATTTGTTTGCCAATATTACGTTTTTTGACTGGGTCCATGTTTTTGACGGAGCTGATGCCATTGCCACGTTGATAGGCCGATACTGCAGCACAGCACCACCGCCATATATCATGTATTTTAAATTACCTGGTATAGCTATACGAATTAAAACGTCTGACCTAATTGTGTAAACAACCACCCACAACCGCAGTCTTCTTGTGTGTATATACTGTACATATTCACATATCATACTAACCAAACCGTTTTTGCCGTATACAGGGACTATCACTCGAAAATCGGCCTGCACAGCCACAGCGGACGCTGTCGAAGTTCTAGTTGCAGACAACATGCGAGTCAGCGTCGTCTCTTGAGATGACGCTCTACCTCCTAAAACAGCCATATAACGATCGAAAAATAAAACGTTTACTCACGCCGCTTAAACACATTATCCGCTTGGCTATTGGTTAATAAACAAAATTGGTCATACTACTATTAATACATTCGGTACATTGCGTCAGATTGTTATGTCATCATGTATCGCAACTAGATTTATGTTATGTGTTATTGATTGACGCGTGATGGCATTTGAAATTACGCTCGCGTTTTTGATAAACTAAGCCAATACGGCTGAACTGGGCTACAATGCAGGTTGAATGCGATCAATACATTATTTTTCGTGTAGTCAGAGCGCCGATTTGTGTCAAACTTTGAAGGAAACGCGAGCTCACCTCAATGCGATACGTTTGTTGTCCTGCGTCTTTTAATCGATAACAGACTTATAGTCAGAATCCGTATTGGCCGAGTTCATCCGTATTGCGGGCGAGTTCATCGGTATTTGCTGAGTTAATCAGCATAATTTCAAACGCTATCACAATTCGGCACAAACGTTCCAAAGTTTCACAGCCCGGGAAATAATTGTGATAATTTATAGTCCCGTCATTGCCAGTTTAAAATGTCGAAGTTCGGTTAGAGAATGACTATTTAACAACTATAGATACACCTACACAAAATTGTCAGTTAATAAAAAATATGAATTGCTAATATTCGTAATGTCTCCGTATTGGCATTCGGGTAGCGGTATTGACCCTCTTACTGTGGTCACAGGCCACTACGGTACCCTCAGGCCAATACGAAGAAATACGAATATCACCAATCAATAACATATACAACTGTTAACCCAAACATGTTTCATGGTCGTGCATGCGTTCGCGAAAATGCACATTACTATGTCGCTCCAGACGTGCCCGTGCATGTACGCAAACATATCATTCTTACAATAACTACAACCGATGTAGCAGAGAGCATGCAGGCACATTTTGCTGAACATAGTGAAAACAACAATTTCACAGTTATCAACACATCAGCAGATATACAAACATGTGAGCACATTACACACAGCGGACTGATCAGCTGATATACTAAATTTTAAAATATATATTTTTTTCCATACAAAAACTTCGAAAAACTAGAATTATGCATAAAACACTAAACATTCAATTGTGTAGGGTTAACTGAGGTATGGCTTGCTGATCATGATGACACGAATTGATATAACATTAATTAATGTACTCAAGATACTTATCCCAGGCAAGAAAGGAGAGGAATCTGCTATCTATATTTCCAACAAACGCCTATGTAAAATTAGGAAGGGGTTAGGACACTGTTAGACTTCCTGCTAGGTTACAGACAAAAAAAGTGCAGTATATTTTTGAGAAATGACTTTTTACAATATTCACCTGCTCTGACATAAGTGCATTTGAGTAGTCAAATTTCTAGATGTGATTGTAGAAGCTGTTGACAGTAAAATGTTGTCTTTTTAGCTGATTTTACTAAACGGAAGGGTATCTGGCAGCAATTTGGCTAGTTGACACTTTAGCCGGATTACTGCCTGCATCCATTTGTAAATATTGACGGGTGTCATACATACAGGCATTTTGCAAGAGCCAAGGATATTAGATTTTGACTAAACTCGACCAGCATGTCAATGAGATGATAATAACAGCAGGTGAGAAGTTAAAGAAACTTTATAGGTCACGTTTTCTTATAACCACACAAAACATTAACATGGTCGCCAATGGGACAACTGACAGTGTGCTGACCCCATAACGTAATGATCGGATATGACCACAGTTATAATACATCTAACTTCATTGAGACTAAACAAAGCAACAACATTTTACAATAACTAATGTTCATAAACCTCCAAGTACAAACACATATAGTTTTAACGAAGGACTTCGTACTAAACACGGGATTAGAAACACTGTATAGTGATGGGAGATATTACTTTAAATTCAATTAACACCACCTCGCGCCAGTTTAATGGTTTTATCAACAAAATGTATGCAAACTGATGGTACCTAACAATTAGTAAAACAAGGCAGCTAATTGAAGATGTTCTGGTATGCAAATCAAAAGTATCTAACCAGAAGAAAATGTTCACTTTGTCGGACTGCTCAGAAACGATAAACCCAAAAGAAACAGCAAACGAGTTCAATGGTTATTGTGTCTATGTGGCGTCAACTCTTGTTAAGTATATAATGTCAACGGTAAGTAATTAAACAACTGCATTTGTTAGGTATCTAATAACAGTTCTGGCGTCCCACAAGTCCCGATGAAATTGTTTCACTGTTATGTAATATTAGGTCCAACACGTCTAATGGTTTGATTCATTGATCCGTATTATAATAGCAATGTTTCATATACAGCTCTAAAGTAATTTTAATTATTGCTATTAAAATGTAATCTTGGAGCCATGAACATCTTCCATATTGATCCACAATTACACGAGAAATAAGTTCTTATATACCCCAGTATTATTGCATATTTTTAGATGTTCTTTTCTACGGGAGCGGTACCACATCAATTTAAAATAACAAAAGTGAAGCCAATCCATAAACGTGATAACTCGAATAACTTCTGCAGCTACATATCAATCTCGATTTTATCATGTTTCTAAATAAATCCGGAGCGTCTGATATATATATTTATAATCGACTCGAACGCTTTCTCAACCATTCCCATATAGTATCAGAAGAACAACACAGTTTCATGTGAAGCATATTCCACTTACATGAGTAATAAATCATATATATAAACGATCAAGTGTAATCGATAGCCATACTTAAAATATAGGTATATATATTGACCTATCTAAAGCCTTCGACAAAATATAGCATAATATTCTATTACAGAAAAATTTACTGCCATCGCTGTCACAGATTGTCGAGATATTCGTAACAAGATGGCTCAAGTCTAGTAGGGTTCAGTATTAATTATGTCAACGCTTGTGAATGAGGGCAGCAAGCGTGATCATCACAACAAGGAACAATGGAAATTTAATCAACTTTATTCCATATATGTAGATAAAAAGGGACCCTTTTATAATAACAATAAAAACCATCTGTCTTCTTACTCTACCCTATGTGTGCTTTCATCGATTGCAATCGAAACCGTACATATCCCCAGCTAAACCTTGATACTCGAAAAAAATACTAGAACGGCTCGTTAAAAAACTAAGTACTGTTACCACTCTCAAAGGAACTTCAGATGTCAATGCATTACAAGTTCAGGTCCGCTCGGACTCAGGTACCATCCCAAGTATAGGGAAAAAACAGTATCTTAATTACATACATTGGGAATCTATATCATCCAAAATATAGAGAACAACAGTCTCTTAATTACATATTATACAGGAATCTATACCATCCCCAGCATAGAGAATAATAGTTTCTTAATTACATACAATACATTGAGACAGTTCAAAGACGTCTAGCCGGCAATTTAATATCTACATATAACATTGAATTTTGACATCCCTATGTATCTTTTCGCCGTGTAGTCAACCGAAATTACGTCGCGCTCGCTCCGACTTGTCTCGTTAGCCCGACTTAGCTAGCTCGCCACGAGATCGTACCAGAACTCGATGACCGTCCACCGGAAGTGTCCTTCGCTGTTGCCTGCACGCTCTGATGGCTGCCATACGCGTTCGTCCGGTCCTGCTGACCCGGTTGGGCCGACCGTCCACGTAGAGTCGCTCACGTCTCCCGATATTCGCCGCCTGTAGACGACGTTCGTCTCCGCCACACGGTCGCTCTGACCGCAGCTGTTCCACTCGGCCCGCTGCCGCACGCAAGGCGGACCCGTTGTTACACCGTCGCTGTACGCACTCGCCCGGTCCCGTTGACCTGCTGCGTAGAGTCGCTTCTGCACTCGGTTCGCTGCCGCACGCACATGAACAGGTGTCACACCGTTTTAAAACGGGAACACGACCTTGTTACTGCTTCCCGTGAAATTGTTCACGTTTATTATGCCTAACACTGTTTGAATGGAACGATTAAAAAAATTGATAGAATTTACAATCTGCAAATAGGGCTGATTTTGTAGAATCATACTCGTTGAACACATCTAAACATCGTTGAAACTATGTTTCAAATAAATAAGGACATCCACAACTACAAAACTATGAACAACAATACTTACTCAGTTCGTGAAGCACTCAGAAACACGCGGACATTTACAAGTAAATATTCAGGACCTTCATTCATTAATACCTTACCAGAAAACATACACAATTTTACATATGCACGATTATGCATACACATTAAAACAATACATGCTTTTGACACACTGCGACATATTGTAGTTTCCCACTTAGACTTTCATCAGACAAATTCTGTGTTGGTGTAGATTCATATCTGGATGTAGTTTAATTCACGCGTATTTTACTACTCATACACAATAATTACAAGGACTTACCCTTTTGCAGACGAAAATAATCAGGTTAATTTGCAACTGCAAAATTGAGAATTTGTATTGTAATGTTCAAGGCTAAAAATAAGATGTTGCCGTACAGCCTTCAATAATTCTTTGCTATTAACCAAGATTCAATGCATTTGACACGTTAAAGTAAAACAATGAAATACGTGTATGCTCGCACAACTTTGAAATGTGTGTATATCGGTAAATTGTGTTAAATTATGGAACTCCTATGATGGAAAAATAACTAATTCAGCTACAGTTAAAATACTCAAAACACTGTCTACATTGTTTTATTTCAAATAATCACCGCCATGAGGCGTTTGCTGAAATCAGAAACGAATTCATCACATATCCTCCACCAGGCGTGAATTAAGAATATGAGTTTTTAGAAACCGAACAACTTTGACTATTTCTCATATTTCCATATCAGCAAAACAAACTCGTAATTAGCTGTGACACTTCTCTGGTGGTAAATATATCTTATTAATTATTGTTGTACATGCCGTGGCCAGTGGCTCACTTTTCACTAGGCACCATTAAAATTTTTTAAATGTCGACTTTAGCTTCATTAAGTTACATTTAGTAATACATTTTTTTTGCGTGTGCATGTGTGCATGCATGCGCGCATGTGGTTCTGCGTGTGGATGTGTGTAATCCGAGGCACTGACGCAAATGTAACCGAACGACCAGACAGGTCATTCAAAAAAATTACATGGATACATGCATTTGTTTGTGTGGCCGATATTATGATAACGGGCAAAAACCCGTATTTACCCTTTGGATAGCCATAGGCAACTGTTTTAGTTTGTTATGCAGACAGCATCATTGCCGGTGTATAAATACAATTCGACGTAATCGTTACCAAGTCATCGGGAAAATAGGCACGTAGTTCAATGTGTGGAAGATGTATTTAGAGCGCCCAACTGCTATCTGATACCTCTGCTCGACCATTTACTTTTAAACGTGCAGACACACGGTCTAAGAAAAGGTAAGTTTTTTATACAGCGCTGTATCCAGTCCTCAGGACGGCTCAAAGCGCTTTACACTTTAGCAGTCGAACACCATCTCCACTTCACTGGGAAGCATCCTGCCAAGCTGCAATCAATGCGCGAAGACTATTCGTACACACATATCTACCACTGTCTATAGCCAGGTACTCATACAGCTGAGTGAACTGGAGCAATGTAGAGTGAACGAACTTGCCCAAGGTTTGACACCGCAACACTGGATTCGAACCAGGGTTCTCTCGCTCGAGAGTCCGAAGTTCTTGCTATTGCACCATTGCGCTCCTCCATTAGTGTACAAGAGATAGAAAACAGCTGAAGTAGAACATACTAAAATCAGATAAGTCCCGATGTGTATACGTAGTATGCGAGCAGCCCGACAGGATTAAGGGAATAATACATTAATTTGGATTGTCGCCACTAAGAGCGTGCGTTCGGGTATGTTACAGAGGGAGACAGTGAAACTTGTGTGCAAGTTGAGATTTCAGTATTATACAAACGAAACAAAACTATAATAACAAAACTACCAAAGATATTACATTGCCTGTGTTTCTCGACTTATATAAGGCGTTTGGTACATTTGGCCATGACATTTTGTTGTATATTTAAATAATTATGGTATCAGAAGAATAAGTAATATATGGTTTGTAGTTACCTTTCTAATCGTAAATAATATATTGAAATAAATAGTTGCCAACCTCCACTGATCAATATAACACATCGAGTACCACACGGATCCATACTAAGATCTGTGCTTTTTAAAATTATGTTAAAGACATAGTGAATTCTAGTTATCTAAACCTGTTATCCTTTGCAGATGATACCACAGTATTCTAGCCAGGATATGGATATTGAACATTTAGTTATAAAAGTTAATCAAGAACTAAAACAACTATACAACTGGTGGTGTGCTAAAATTGTGCTCGAACGTCAAAAACACACATTTGCTCGTTTTAGTCCTGTAAATACAAACTACACAGTAAACAGTATAATTAAAATAAATGTTTAAGTCATCATAAAGGTTGGCAAGTATAATAAATTACGAATCTATTAAATTCCTGGGATTGATACTCCGGTTTAATATTATATAGCACGGAGGTGGACCGGTGATGAATTTGGGTGATTTGTTTAACAGGATTTTGATGATTGTTATGATTGTAATCATATAGTGATGATAGTCAAATGGTGTCACTGGAAGACGGCTGTTAGCCAAATGACATCCATGCAATGTAACACATTTCCATTTGTATGACATGTATGTGTTAACTGTATTTTATGTTGTTACGTTGTAAATAAAGTTACTTACTTACTTACTTACAAATATGTTAATTTTTGAACTGGTGTTTATTAAATCAATCAATCAACCACAAATTGATAAGATACTGTAAAAGGCTCGCAATAAATATTTACTTGTAAATGTAGAAAATATGTTCAAAAGGGACTTTTATTCATCCCACAACTCCCACAAAAAACAGTATAAGGCAATCGTTTACGCGAACGAAACAAAAAGAAAATTGTACATCAGTATGTTATGAAATTATGGAATATGTTTCAGATACAACTTAACAACATAATAGGTCTGATTGTCATAAAGAAGCACCTCAAGGCCTGTCTATTGTTATGGGTTACCACTCGTGATGTCGATGAACTCGCATAAGAAAATGGTATTAACAGAAACGTATGTTAAAGGTTCTAATTAAAACTACGAAGTTTGGCAAGGCAAGGCCACTCCGTGCGAGGTCACGACGAGATTGAAAATAAGTATACGTTTCCTAGAAAATGAATATGCTACGTGACGAATATGACCACTGGTTGGTGGCACGACTTAAGAAAAACAAACGCACAAGTGCCGATATACAAAATAACGTATTGAAGGTCATGGGTATAACAATCTTGCAATACAATGCTAGCTGCTTGCGGAACATGGATTTGTTGGCATGCACAGCTTACTGAACGAGTGAATTTGCATAATGCGGATTGACAAAAACTTAAAAAACACAATCCGCAGATGCGTCATCCATAACAGCTAGGCGCAAGGATTGTCTAATGCGAATTTGACAGCTAGTTTATAGGTTCATGAATTATGACACCGCGCTCCCAATGTCAAGAGCTGAGCGATATATATTATATATAACACAACGGAGGGACGTACCATCGATGAGGGCAGGGAGGGGAAATTATACAGATGCATATATTCATCAAGTACGACAGGGGTGTGAAATAAAAACCATTAACCCCACAGTATTACGAAATATACGGGCCGCAGCGCAAGTCAAAGGTACACACATCAATGTCTGACTCCGTTCTTTGACTTGACGCAATGATCGTTGTTATCAGCGTCTGTTGAAGATACATGATCCACGTTACTCAATCAACATAAACACATAAGGTGTCTCCAAGTTGGACAGAAACTGGAGACAACTGTTTTGATAAACGAATTCCGAACTTGCCCTTGCCACTGCCTTTGTAGACGCTCACCGAGTTCGCACATTTTAAACACAGTGAGGGCGTGTCTTCCCTTCCCCGTTATGGTTACAACATTAACTGCAATAAAACATACTACCTCATATTGTTATTAAAATTTGTTGATGTTTCTTGTGTGATGTTCTTTGTTATTCTTTGATCGTAAAAAAGGCCACCACCCTTCTCAAAGTGACAAAGTGGCAATTCAGTGCATAACGAATACAAATCGCAACTGATGCAGCTTTTGTAAAAGAGCAAATGTTTTGTACTTTTTCTGCATGTGACGGACATCATGTGCCAAATTATATTTCGCTTGTTGGCAGTACCATAAAATATACTCCACATTATATTATGGTAATTACATCAATTGAAATATGATTTCACCAGGCTCTTTTGCAAACAAAAAACAAAAAACATAAAAAGGTGTGGAGCGTAGACTGACCGAACAGTGACTTGCGTCGGATGTAGGTGCAATTTGATTCAAATAAAAATGTTAACATTGCGTTATTAATGTTTTTGCACATTCTGCTGACAATTCCACTCGTCACCCTGTGTACAGCAACATCATTGATGTGTATATTTAAGTCTTGTTTATTAAAGCTATCCATTAGCTATATGCGTTTATCTCGAGCTGTATATATTTATAACAACAACAAAACTGACCATACAAACGTAACGTACTTCATGCGTATTTTTTGCAACACAAACAAATATCAGTTTTTTATATTTGTGTTGCTACAATTCAATACCTTTTCGCTGGCACTGCACCGGTTAAACATATTATTGCATGATATAATAATAAAGCATACGCTGTTAACGATATGCGTATGGACACATTGAAACAAATATATTTTTTATATTGATTCATATTTTTTTAATTGGCAAACACAATAACAATAATTGAAGCAACACTAAGTACACACGTATACATTGCAATCACCTTGGGTAACATGTATATATATATTTGACTCATAACGCTATTGGTGTATTGTTTCCAACCAGTTTGTCCTTGAAAAACGCTAATCTAATGTTCACCTATTTCGTAACGGACAACATGCAAAATATACAAATAGACACACCATGTTCTGAAAGAGGGAACATGGCGTGATGTCCAGAAAGAAGATACAATACGTCTATGGCTAATCTGGTCCGCACTGAGCAGATAAGAAACATAGATGATGGAAATGTAGACTGCGGGTAGCATCGTTGAAACAAAAAATATGAACGACTTATATGACGGACTTAATTGGTTAAACCATTTGCCACGTTGTGGCTATTTTATTCTAATCAAGTCCAGTCTGCGTCACGTGCGCTTTCATATGTCTTCCTTGGTCGGTGTCAATATAAAAAGGCCACTTTTGGGTGTGTTATAGACCAGGTGTCTACTGATCATTGAGAACTGACTATCGGAAATATCTTAGATAATTTGTGATGGCGGGCTCCGTGCTATTTACCTCGATCCTCCCTTACTTTTCTGGACCGACACCTTTCCCCACGTATCATTTATCTTCGTTACAATGCCGCCACATATTCTCCAATTCCACAATGGATCACCAATGCCTTGTTGCTAGAAGCATGGATTGTACAAAGACGACATCAATGAAATCAATATAAATCATATATGCAATTTGGCCAAGCAATGTCCATGTTATATTGCATTGATGGTGTCCTTCAACGCAGGACAGCCAATTGATGTTACTCGTAGATATGTACGAAATTTCCTTGGTTCCGATGAAGAAACTGCATGTTCTGCATGGACTAAAGATTTGACGGTGTGGTTCAAACCTTGTCACATATTTAACAGCTTGTGTTATTGCTTCAGGTGACTGTAGGATATATGCTTGAGTGTGGTATTTTTTCAACAGTTGCGCACGTCAACAAATCGTTCAGCATATGTTGTTACTTTTGTTATGTCATGTCAACATAATAAGCTGGTCGTACTGTTGATCTGCCAATGCCACCATTACTCTTTTACCGTGTCCTGCCTCGAACTAAATCTATAAAACTCCAACCTTGCAACGAAGAGCTCACTGTGATAGTATTTGGCATAAATCATGCGCCTGTTCCTGTATTGTATCGGAGAGAAATCCCTCAAATAATCACAGCAGGCATGATATCCGTCACGCAAATTCAGCAAAAGCGGTTGTGACAACTACTATAATTACTAGTCACAACAATGAAAGCTCACAAGGAGATACATTCATCTTGGATTAACTTGGTAAATGTTCAATAATTAGTTCATCATGAAACAATATCTCTGACATGAGGTGAACTTCCTGATGTCCGTCACAATATCAATCGGCGCTAAGACATCAATGAATGCCTACAATCGTGATGCACACATGCATATTTATTTACAAAAAACGTTGCAACTACGCAACTTATGTATAATTTTTGCTAACCACAGGCCCTTACAACATATTAGTAATAACATCACATTTACCACACAGAATAATAAAATAGTTTATTTCACACTTCCTATATGTACGCACTGTAGAGCTGAACGGATCTGGATGCTACGGTATGATGCTGGAAAACAGGGACGTGGTCTTCCCATCGCTGTCAGTAGCTGTCTGACATAAGTGGCGCGTCGAGAACCGTCTTCTGTCGACCGAATGCTAGATGTTTTGGTAAATGTGCTGATTCAAACTCTTTACTATGTGTTGCCTATCTTAGAGTTGCACACGCGTGACGTGAATGCAATTTGTGCGTTCGTTCAGATACAAGCCATTTAGAGATAGCCAATATGTTTTAATAGGATGGGCGAGATTATGTGAAACATTAAAATATTGTATTATGTTTTAGCTGATAACATGATATGTTAACATGCTGCATGTGTAAAAGCTGCGTTACGGACGCCATGCAAAATATGCTTTTTTTAACAGGATTTTTTTTTCTTCAAATTATGATTCTCGACACCTATTCGTTTCATCATTTGAACCAAACAACAACTGGCGACGAGTTATCTAATTTCAAAAATATTCTAGTGACATTATGCCAAACATGGAAAAACACAAAAATACAACTGCCATTTGGGTGGTTGTTCTAGTTTGATCAATCATATCTTAGGAACCAGCTGTCGTAGAATAATAATGAAACTATGTCTGTATTTCTGAGGATATTTGCCATACAGCCAGCCTGAAATTAAAAGTGTATGGTAATATGTGTTAAAGTAATGCGACAAGAAGGACGTGGTGAACTTGAAATGGGAATATTTTTCGTGGTCTGACCCACATGTATTTCGCCTGTATGGATACATGAATGCGATTGCGTGGCGTACATTGTGACGACTGCTCAAATAAACCTTATACCTAGCTTTAGAACAGACCTTGACATACGTGTTTGTTTGAGATGCAATCTAACAAACGACATGGTAACTGGCATCAACAACAGACCAGGCCCGGTAAAGAGGGATGAAGTCCAAAGTGTGAAAGAAGTTCATTGAATTTACTGACTTAATTTATGCCGGTTTATTTCTTCAATGTGGAAACACACACTCAAAATTCTACGTATTGGCAGACGGCATTGAATCATCAGTAGTCTGCATTACTTCCTACATATCTGGTTTATGTTTGTGTGTATGTGGATCGGACTTCCATAACAACTGATGTCACTAAGACACGTTCGTCACGTGACATCGTACACGTATAAATCTGCAAGCATTAGAGAAGTAGAACACTGTGATTGTCGACAGTAACCAATAGCTTCTACAAGGAACAAGCACGGACAAGGGCGCGTTCTGTCGTGAGTACATTTAACAACTCTGGGGAAAGAGAGCGTAAGAGTGTATGCCAAATACACGGTGAAAGATGGATAGGTCAGCTAAATATTGATATACGTATTTATGTCACTTAAAAACAAAAAATACACGAGGGTACAAAATTGTGACACTATAATTTCAAGCAACAAGAATTGCTTATCACACTAGCAGGGGAATACAAATCCATATTAATTTAATTAATACTACTAGCTCACAACCAAGGACGGACCAACAAATCAAGGAGAGCTGTCATAACCATTACAATGTGTTGATCAAAATATCCTTCCCGCTCGCTAAATATGTTGTTTCTCCAGTCATCAATTACAATATTGTATGCAACATATGTTCATTCCGTGGCGTCAGCTGGAATTAGCTGAATATTCAGTTTGTTCATTGAAAAAAGTAAATGAATCTATATAACAACGTTTGTCGTTTTTAAATGCATTACCAACTGGTATGTTTGAAGTGCTTTGTCCAAGGACGTGGATGAGCGTTGAAAGAGGCGAGTGGACGTCGGCTCCTGGGATGATATATATACACCTATATAGTTCAAGTATAAATATGTAATATAGTTTACAATTCCTTGGCCAGAACGCTTACTTGTACGCATGTCGCATTTTTTTTACATAAATTCGCCATCTATCCTTATGATATGTGAATGTAAATTAGTTCCATTATTATTAACTGTAGCGGTAACTATATTAACTCACACAGTAATACATATACGTTCGTTTTCTCACACTACTAAGGCCTAGTGCAATGGTGTGTCAGAAAATATCAACGGTGCGGAACACTGATGTTAGTGCGTTCCAATGTTCAATACAGCTGCTCAATATTTATCTAGATTGATTATTTGTCACAGATAATGAGTTGTCTAATACAACTTATTCTGGTGGTGTGTGGTGCGGCCTCTGTATGTGGAAGAACGTGGTGCTCGAAAGAAGACGCTGATTTAGTTCTGGCGATGTATCGACAATCTATAAGTAATGGCAACTTCAACAGTTTCATCAAGTGGTACACCGATGTGTTCATCCTGTACGTATATATTTTCACGGCACGTCTACTCATTCTTATCGACTCTCTTTCTATCCAACGTGATAGTTCCTGCATTAATGTTGTTCTCTTATTCTGTATTAACCTATTTATATGTTTGTTTATTTATTATAATAATATCGTATAACTAGGTATACATTAGTTAGGTGATATATATATATAATATATATTTACATTAGCTTATTTTGGCATTCTGTTAGACCTTTTGTACTCTAATTAAAATAATCACTTTTAGTATATTTATTTAACTACTGTACATCTTTGTACTTTACTGATGTTCGTTAATATTTTAGAAACATACCAAACGTATATATAACTTATATATTAACAATTATATTAGTATATGATAATTATAGATTATATTCATTAAACAAGATACATATATTTCGTATTTTTATTTGAAACTGTATTCGCGTTGCATGCTGTAAAGAGACAATTTTAAATTGAATATGGCGCTATATTAAATAAAGTAATTGTATTATTATATTAGTAGTAGTACCACCGTATGGTCCATGTTCATGGCTAATGTAAAAAAAAAGTGTACAATTGATAACAATCATGTTTTTGTTTTGCTTCACTGTGAATTATAAAGAGATGCTACTGAAAATGTTACAATATATGGGTCTCACTATGCGCGTTCAGGATACATATAGCTTTCCCGCATTACTAATTATTAAAATGGCACAACGTGTGTGTAAGGATAACAAAACGGCCAAAAGGCATTTCCAATTGACGTTTCCAAAGTTGGAACTGATTCCATAAAAGGCAATGTTTTACGTTTTCTTTCTGAGTTCTCCGAGCAAATCACGTATGTCTTGGGAGTACACAGAAACAAAATCATATTTCAAAATTGAGAAATAAAAATTTACTGTTAGAAACGTTCATTTCTCATATCCATGCAAGATGTTTAATTTACATGGTAGAGGCTTTCGTTAACGTATCACGTCGACTTCAGTACCGATGACGCTGAATGACGTGAAAGTTTCTAATTTGAAAACGAACTATCCTGAAGAATGTTCAGTAAAAAAAAATTATGTGTTTTCTATAATAACAATTTCTTGCGTGCCTCGCGTCATCGGTCCACTTCATTGGTTTATTATTGTCAATAGCAAAAAGTCCGAAACCTGACGCGATGCTTTGGTAGTTGACAGTCGTGATAATAATATTTACCAAATGTTAGAAAACACACATCATCGTTCAACATTAGAAAGATCGGAGAGAATGTGATGTTCACATCTATTGAAAGGCTCTAGTCGTGAGAGTATAGAATTGCCAAGTAATATTCGTATGGCTATACTACTGGCATGAGAGTAGAGAACATATTGTGCCAGTGTATATTTCTCGTTGACCCAGGAGCTTTGCTGATTTGCCGCGCGCGCCTGGTTCATGCGATTGTTAACATTAATTACGTTTTATGTATTACGCGCACATTACGTTTTCCGTTCCGAATAACTGATGTACCCCATAAAATGTGAGAATACATGGGTTATTTTGAAACGATATAGATATCAAGTTGCCATTCTAGGGGTCGTAGATTAATCCCTGAAAGTTTGGCGCTCGAGGTTCAAGCCTTTTAAGAGGAAAACCTTAATCTACCTACAAGCTGGATTATAAGTAGATTATTGGGTATTTCGATATGTAATCTTTTCATTTGAAGTGTTTCAGGATAAAACGAGATGTCCATTTTTCTTGGTTTAAAAAAAGTTACGGTTGAGTTTCATGTTCAAAGCTTAAATACAAACTTGTAAATGAAGTTGGTATACATTAAGAATCCACAATCATATAGAGAATGATAGCGATGTCTGAAATATTTGTTGCAGATTTGTTACGTAAAATGTGGTATTAACATATTTTATTTACAAAACGCGTATATCCATACAACGCGTACCATCATTCCGCATCGTTGCAATTCGGGAACGCGATGTTCATTGGCTGAAAACGGATATATATATATATATATATATATGTGTGTGTGTGTGTGTGTGTGTGTGTGTGTGTGTGTGTGTGTGTGTGTGTGTGTGTGTGTGTGTGTGTGTGTGTGTGTGTGTGTGTATGTTTACCTGTAAAATGTCGTGTACAGGCAATATTTTGTGCATTTAAATACATTTCCCTAGTGCAAATACTGATGTTTTTTATTCACATACATTACGTTGGTGTTATTTGGCGAATTGTAGAACTATTAAATTTTACGTCGTGTAGCTTATAATTGCATTGTTACGCGAATAGTAAATTTGGGAGCTTATACTTGTTGTGTTCGACACTGTCTGTGCCTATTCGTTTTGACACAGGTCTTCCAGTTTAAATCGATTGTAACTTGATATTTTGTTTTGGTATATATTGACCGCGTCCTGTTTTCTTCGCGTATGTTCAAGACGAATTTTTTGCATGCGTCGGTATGTAGGAATATAGGTTACTTCGCCATATTACTTTTTGTGTTTATGAGGGCGTTTGCTTCACCACAAATTCGGTAGAAGTAATGTCGCACGTCAAAGATTGGTACGTATCTGTTCTTATGAACAGTAACTGTGATGATGATGTGTTGCCATTCAGCGACTGCACATATGCTACTTCATAAAATCCAATCTAGAGTAGACATTTATCAGGAAAAGTCAAATGTCAGGGTCAGTGAATATTATACTATTTACAGCAGCGTATGTTTATGCAAACCTGGTCGCTCTAGTCTTTGGGCCTCAAAAGTGCGTTAACACGCAATATTTTCGTAGCGTTTTGTAAACAAAATATGTTAATACCACATTTTACGTAACAAATCTGCAACAAATATTTCAGACATCGCTATCATTCTCTATATGATTGTGGATTCTTAATGTATACCAACTTCATTTACAAGTTTGTATTCATGTGTATTACATCCACCAGGCCTGACAGCCACCTAGTTCAGTTAGCTACTTCTTGCTCACTGGTTCAATAGTTCACTTGTATCACTAAGTCAGATCAGAGTTGGTGTGATCAGCAGGTTATGACTGATATATTCTAAATGTGTCTCTCAGTTGATATTTTGTGTCAATTGTTGCATGAAATTAACACAAATACATAACATAAAACTATAACTTAGTGGCTATGCATTTCAGGGCCTGATTTTTATGGATAATGAACGGATTAAATGTGTCATTGCGGCATACACCACATGGCTTATGGTGGGTGGTAGGAGGAAACCATGGTGGATGTTGCCTTTAGGTAACGAATAACACAAACTAATTAGTAAAAACATCAACACGCATAATTTTTTTATCTATCCTAATAATATAAGCATTCAATATATTTTATATCTAGAAAACATTCAATACAAAGAATACATCATAATACTTTCCATAGTCTAAACCCTAACTTCCATTTTCTTCCAGTTTTTTTCCGAAAGAAAGTGGAAGAAATCCCTTTCTTCCCATTTCTTCCAGGTGTCCCGAAAGAAATAGATTTCTTCTGGAAGAAACCAAATCCTGACGGTGAAACACAGAATGTGAACTAATAGATATGTTACACACAAAACTTATGTATACACACAAATACATACATACATACATACACACACACTCACACACACACACACACACACACACACACACACACACACACACACACACACACACACACAGAAACACACACACACACACACCTTCCAGGAACATGAAAAGCACACAAGAATATTCGGGTAAATGGCCCTCCTCCAAATGGAGTCGGTCTGGTACGCCTATGATGTTGATGGAAAGGTGTAATTGTTATTTTATCTGAAACGTGCTCATTGCTGCATTAAAATTGATTTATATGCTTACTGTTGTAGCCATTTAATTTTGGTCCTATGGAATTTGCATGGCTAAGCGTAATCATGTTTATACCCTGCTGATGCTCAATGGCATAACCCTGAGCTCGTTTGCTATATAAATTAAACAAGAGTGGATGTAGTTGGTAAAGGTCATTTAATAATTGTACCAACAGGAATTAAATCACATACACGATGAGATAAAGCAGAACAAATCATATTCTCATCGAGGTACTACACAAACAATTATCAAATGACAATCAGATTAGCAAAGGTGGGGCGGCCATTTCCCCCCCCCACCATGTATAATCGATAAATTGGACAACAGTATAAAGTACTATACTGGAATCACAGTAGGTAATACATCAAAACCTACATTAAATATGCCTCTCAAACATTACGACAACTAAAACAACTACTTATCAATCCTACTTTATTTTCCGCCCTAAAAACCCTGCGTACACTTGCTGCTGTGTCATCAATAAGGAGGAAAAAGCCTTCAGGCAAAACCTCGGGTACAATATATGAGCAGGGAAAAGCGTCACAGAAAAATTACCGGTACATAGACCGTATCACAAAAATTAACATTGAAAACAGAGTATAACAATGTGATTACATGTTATACAACATTAGCAAAATGGTGGTAGAGAGGGGAGGAAGGTGGGATAAATTAAATCTTCCTTTGTGTTGAAAAACAAAGACGTGTTACGCAGTCGAATTCCAACACAAAGGGAACGGTCCCAGCTCGGCCTCGTTTTGAGTCCGGGTAAGTATTTACGTAATCCGGACCGTTGTTAGACTATCATTGAACGAAACGTTTATAGGCATCTTCGCCTCACATTGCATAAATACAATTTTTACGTATGTAAAAATAATCATATTTATCACTGCATCTATTTTACTGGGACAAATACTTTTTATTTCTGTCTAAAGTTGTGTTTCGAATAAACGATATGTATGCATGTGTGTTATTGTGTACATTTTAATACAGTTGATTTATTTACAAAATGTGTTGATGTTGAATGTTTTTATATAATACATGTAGGCCTACATACATTGTATAGTATTACAATATTTCAATTAAATCTGTCTTTTGATATTTATTAAACTATTTATTAACCACATTTGTGTGGAAAGGGTCTGATTTTACTAAAATTGAGGCAGACGTGCTAAATGTTGATGACATTTTTTTAATAAATACTATAATAATGAGTTGTACACGTACATTTTGTCATTATATACAGTTATTCATATTGTAACGCTACAGTCCAGAATATATGTATTAGGTTTGTTTGCATATTACTCAAATAAAACTTAAAGTCCAGTAGGAAATATACAAAATCTGGGTTAGAGTCAAGTAGTGCTCTTTTGGATGCTACATTTGTGTTTCTATGGATTTTGGTGGTCAGAACGCATGTAAGGCCTAACGCAGTATACCTTTAACCCCCCACGTCTGCTTCTGAGCCAGGTATTTAGGAAAGTACAGTGGTGGGGGCACATATACGCCGTAATGTTTATGCCGTTTTAACTTTACATTTCAATCTATAATTTATGTATTACTCTCATGTGCGATTTTATGTTTCTTTGATATTTGCCGATTTGATAAATACCCGTGAACGGGGCATCAGTCACTGATTAAATGGTTTCTAAATAAACGTTATTATTACTAACAAAAACCTGAACAATTCTTCTGTAAGAGAAATGTATATACTAAATCTCTAAAACATAATCCGTCAAATTTGTGCCAAGAAACTGTTAGAAAAGTTGTTTTGAGTGTAGTACTTACGAAAATAGACCAACATAATCCAAATCTCGCAAGACACCTACGTCAAAAACCATCCTATGTAAAGCGCTCTATGGCTATGCAGCAGTCTATTATCTATATTCCTAGTATAAACTTGGCATAAGAATAACACTGTCGAACATGATTTATGACGAGTTCATTCTAATATAATGTGAAGCCTGAAGGGCTAAGGGATTTGTTGACAGTCAATTTATTTATTGTCGGCCTTCTGCTTCGTTAGAATTGACATGTATATTTGCCGCACTGTAGGTAACGCAGTCGCACAGAGCTGCTGCTTATCTTAAACATATAGCCAATAAGCATTAAAGTGATGTAATTAGCATTGTAGTCTGATGACTGGATAAAATTTAAATGTAGCTTTGTCAACTATGACAAGGGATCCATTGTGAAATAAGCACATTTACGCGCAACATTACCCCAGTCACAGAAAGCACGGACGCCATTGATTTTCATTAAAAAAACTGTGTCATAGGTCATAAAAGGTAAGCCAGTGGCCGCTCATTGGCTGTAATTTATATATGAGAAATCACCATATTGCCTGTACATATACAGCTGTACATCTAATATGGATTGTAGAGAAAAGAATATTACCTGTGTATCGAAATTAGTGTATTTATAAATATGCAATTGAAATCAAATATAAGTACTTAAATTTATTTAAAAAAAGATTAATTGAAATCATATTGAGCACACCTGATACATTTTCGACCGACAAAATTTGTGTAGATGTTGTCATTGCAAATGTACAGGTAATGTGATATTATTATGTACGGTACAAGCAATATGGTAGACAGTGTTATATACACACACACACACACACACACACACACACACACACACACACACACACACACACACACACACACACACACACACACACACACACACACACACACACACACACACACATATATATATATATATATATATGTATATATATATATGTATATATATATATATACATACATACATACATACATACATACATACATACATACACACACACACACATACATACATACATACATACATACATACATACATACATACATACATACATACATACATACATACATACATACATACATACCTTGATCTGGAACAATTACAATGATCATTGTATCAGAGACTGACGTCTCCATGCAGACAAATCCTATTCCTACTCTTACACGACACACTTTGCAAACGGTGGACCGATGTTTATGCAGTTTAGAAGAAATGGTACCAGAAACGAATATGAATACGGTAAATGAAAAAAGGAAACATTATTCACAGCGATAGTATTCTTATGAGTCATATGTGGACACATCAGTAACCAATATATTAGTGAAATTGATATGCAAGTATACTGACCGGAGAGAAATTAAGATGTCAGTCTAAGCCGCTTGTTGATGCTGTACACGCCAAATTGATCTACAGTAGATTGTTATTAAATACACTGGACGATTCCAAAATATTTTCCAGTTTACACATAATTTGAAATGTTCAAAATGTATGTACATGGTACAGTAAATTTTCGTCAATGACGCTGCACACGCTATGAAACTTAGTTTTTATTTCATGTAACTGTCATAACAAAAGTAAATCATGTTACCAACACAACTATTTATGGAAAATATGCCTCTTAAAATGTACAATAGCAAACTGTAACTTAATTGTATAGAATCATCATTCTTTGAACCTGCAACAGCCCAATTTGTACACCTTATGGGACATTGGTCCGTCAACGTCATTGTTCATCCCCATATCACGGGGCAGGATTAATGAAAACCTGGGGATATCAACAATGCTGGAAGTAGATTTCGAACGAAACTTGTGTTATATACGAATATTTACCTTTATGGCAGTGAGGGTGTTGGAATCAACACGTTATCCTGCTAAGAAGAGACGTGTAAAGAAAATGTATACAATATATTAATACTCTGACATCTAACAAATACTAAAACGGGACGTACTGATCTTTTCAGATTGATGGAGAAGTACCCTGCCACGAAGGCTCTTTTCGCCAATGTCAACGTTGAAGACATCCACAGTCCAGAATTTGGGGCACACGCATTTCGGGTGTTTAACGGTATTCAAATCAGTATACTCGCATTACACAACCCACAACTTCTCGAGGAAATCACGTCGCATATGGCGGCTCAGCACGCGGCGATAGACGGGTTGAAGGCGGAATACTTCGACGTGAGTAGATTTATCATCGTGAGCAATGGGTGGTAGTAGAACTGCAATGACCTCGAAATAAATCAGTACACACCGGCAGCTGGCATGAGATGCACTTACAATGATCCGAATTTACTGAGTTAGTGTGTGTGCGGGCGTATGTTTGCGTGCATGCATATGTGCGTGCGTCCGTGCGTCCGTGCGTCCGCGCGTGTATGTGCGTGTATGTGTATGAACTCGATAAGTGCGGGTTGCAGGGCCCAACAGTGTGTGGACATGTCCCGACCCCCACAAATTAGTTTCCAGCTATGGGTTAAATAGCCGCCTGGAGAGGGATGGGCTCCACCAGGTTAGAAAATCTGCCCCAGACACGCTACATGATGAACAAAGCACGAAAGTCGATACCGGATCGATCTCAGGTTACCAATGACCGCGCCATCCGCCTCCCATCAGGATGGACGTGACAAATATGCTACTAATGAACCCTCACCCAAAAAGATCCGTGGGAGGGACTACATCACTATTGCCTCATGGAATGTAAGAACACTTAACCAAACAGGAAAAATGAAAGAACTTGCACCATGATATGGCAAGCTATAAATGGCACCTCCTTGAACTATGTGAGACCAGGTGGAAGAGCTGTGGTGATGTACAAGCGGATGAAGGAAATACATTCTACTAGAGTGGAGAAAATTACAAACATGTAAAGGGAGTAGGATGCTTGTTAACAAAAACATAAAGAACTCGGTACTATAGTGCCACCCAACATCCGGCAGGCTCATAACAATCCGCCTTACACATTTCAACATCACGGTGGTACAAGTCTATACCCCGACATCAGATTATGATGATGAGCAAGTGGAAGAATTCTACAATAAACTCCAGGACATCGCCGACGGGGTAGACAAGAAGGATATTCTGATTGTACAGGGTGACTGGAATGCCAATGTGGGTGTCGAGTCACATGCAGAATGAAAAGATTCATGCTGTCCTTTCTGTAACGATACAGCTAATGAGAGGGGGCTGCGCCTGCTGAAGTTTGCCAACTACAACAACATGGTGCTTGCAAACACATTTGGAAGACATAAAGCATCCCGAAGATGGACACGGAATGCATATAATGACAATCAGATTGACTACACCCTCGTGCAAAATCGGTTCAGATCTGGGATCAACAGGGCCAAATCAAAGACTTTCCTAGGAGCAAGCGTAGGAAGTGATTATGATCTGGTTTTGATGAATTTCAAAGTACGGCTGAAAAAGATAAACAAACCTAAGAATACCATGCTTAAGTTCAAGTTAGAAAAACTGAGAGACTCTGCGATCTTGGCTTCATTCCAGGCAACAATTGGAGGGAAGTTTGCACCACTCTGACGGTTGAATAAAATCTAGAAGCGATGACTACCAACTTTAATGCAGTGATGACAGAAACAGCAAATGACATCCTAGGGAAACACCGCCGAAAGGCCAAATCCTGGGTCACAGAAAAAATTATGGAAATATGTGATTTGAAGAAAAACAAGTATATGGAAGAGAGAGCAGCAAATTACAGTGAGATCAACGGGAAGATCAGAAAGGGAATGAAGAAAGCCAAAAAATGGATTGAAGAACGGTGCACGGAAATTTAAGACAGCCTCACCAACAACAACGGCAAAAAGAGCGTTCCGAGCCGTGAGAAAACTAACAAAGCAAAGGCAGGAAAAAGTCTACACAATTCAAGACAAAGAGGAAATGCCTCACCGAAGAAAAATATATTATCAACAGATGGACGGAATACTGTTTGGAGTTATACAAATTCCAGACCAAATGGAGATGTGTGTGTTCTAACCAGTCAAGAATCATAAAATGAGGACAACTTTCCAATTTTACGGGAAGAAATGGAGAAAGCAGTAAGATCATTAAAAAAGTCTGCTGGATTTAACAACATCCGCAGAACTGATACTGAACGGAGGAGAAACAGTGATAGACATCCTCATCAACATCTGCAACAAAATCTGGCAGACTGGAGAGTGGCCAACAACATGGACTGATAATTACTCTCCCCAAGAAAGGCAACCTACAACAATGTCAGAACTACTGAACCATCAGCCTCATTAGCCGTGCCAGCAAACTGATGCTGAGAGTCATATTGAACAGTTTGAAACCACAAGTAGAAGAGATCATCGCCCAAGAACAGCCGGGCTTTCGCGGTGGAAGAAGCACCACGGAACACATATTCAATCTTTCTGTTCTCGGTGAGAAATACCTGCAACATCAACATGAACTATTCCATATCTTCATTGATTTCAAGTAGACATTTGACAGGGCGTGGCATGCAGCGCTGTGGGCGACAATGAAGAACTACAATATTGGACAAAAACTAGTACACACCATCGGGCAGTTATACGTTAAAGCTAGCAGCGCAGTACTGGTGCAAGGCTACGTAGTGGGTGAATGGTTCCACACGTCAGTCGGAGTCCGTCAATGATGCCTCTTGTCACCTACATGATTCAACTAATTTCTGGAACGAATAATGGCAGATGCCCTGGAAGACCACACTTACACAGTCGACATTGGAGGATGCATCATCACCAACCTACGGTTCGCTGATGACATCGACGGGTTAGCTGGAAGTGAAGAGGAACTTGCTAGCCTTGTGAACCGACTGGAAAAAACATCAGCCAGATATGGAATGGAAATGAGCACAGCAAAAACAACCTAATGACAAACAACAAAAGTGCAATGAGGTCCCGAATAACTGCCAGTGGAAGCGAACTGGAAACAGTAAGTCAGTTCAAGTACCTCTGAGCTATCATCAATGACACCAGCACTGGCGTAATTGAAACCAGTTTGGAGAGAACATCGCACTGAAATCCAAACTTAAACTAGTACGTACACTGGTCCGTTCCATCTTTCTGTATGTAGGCGATTCATGGACCCTCACAGCGGAACTGCAAAGAAACATTGCTGCAGTGGAAATGAAATGCTACCGAAGAATCCTCGGTATTTCCTACACTAACCACATCACCAAAGATGAAATCAGAAAAACATCACTCAACATGTGGGACATTATGAAGACCTGCTGACCACAGTAAAAACGATGAAACTGAGATGGAATGGTCGTGTAACACGATCAATCGGGCTCACAAAAACAATACTACAAGGAACTGTGCCGAGGAAAAGAAGACAGGGAAGACTGAGGAAATGATGGTCATACAATATTGCAGAATGGACTGGGAAGACCTTCGCAGAAACTATGCCATTAATACACAACTGCTAAGTGTGTGTGTGTGTGTTTAAAATTTAAATTCAGACGTTTGTATGTACGTGGTTATGTTCCTTCGTGTTTGTATATATGCATAATCTTATCAGACGCGCATAACATTAAATGAATATTTACATTCATTTCAATCGGAGTGTCATTTTTGTTTGCAGTTATTGCGTCAGAGATTGAAAGAGGACATTAGTTTACTAGTGGACAAATTCTACGAGGACGCGTGGGATAACTGCTTCGATCCCATAATCAAGGCAATCACAGCACGTTTGATTTGAGTTCCGTTGCATGTAATTTGTTTAATGTAGATGCATCGTCAACATAGATCTCCGCGTGATTAAACAAATTCACTCTCACCATCTTCACCCTTTTTTTTACACGTATATCTTTATTGACGTTTTGACTGAATCCTGACACATACACACACACACACACACACACACACACACACACACACACACACACACACACACACACACACACACACACACACACACACACTCACATACACACACAAACTGTTACTGTGGCTGATTTTTCGGACATGCGTACGGGGTAGTGTTGCAGATTTCCGCCGCCAAGGTGGGTAGTGTTCGTCATGAAAATGTTGGTTACGTCAAAGTTTCAATTCAGCACACACATACTTCCCTCCAAGTTAACTACTTCCCTCACGTAGTATTTGTTTCTCAGCGGGGTTGCGTACACACCTTTCGAACTCCAGGCCTTCTGGTCTGTATGAATATATTAACTTGAGTGTTATGAACTGATTTGTTTGTCGTAAACGTTTTTTCTAAAACTAATTTTAGATCGGCATTGTTTTGTTTCGATTGGCAAGTTGTCCCAGTGGCATATGCCTGTATAAAGGAAATAAGGTTGTCCAGAACCATTTACGCCGGGAATAACACATGCCAAATCACTGACTCTTGTGGGGTATCTAGGATGACCCATTTTAACATTTGTTCTTAAATATGCTGGTGCATTGCCAGCATATTGATAATATTGAACTTAAGGCCCAACTTTAACTGTTCTAAGCTATATTCAACAGGGAGTATTCCAACGGTCTTAAAGGCGTAAGCAACAACATGGAACCTCGGTGAAGCATTAGCATATAACATAAATCTGATAATTGTACTATGTGTACACTGCATTCTGCACTTCGTTGTTTTCAATAATCCACTGTACCAAGCTGAACATGTGTAATCAAATTGGCATTGAAACAAAGCAGAGACTAGTAGTTTTTTGTTTTGATACTAAACTTTCAGGTGTTATTGTACAAAACTTTAAGTTTATTTGTAGTTTTAGAAAGGATATTAGAAGCTATAATATCACCAGAGAGGAACTGATCTAAAGTCACCCTTAATGTGTGATACTTTACTTTGATTCAATGACATTTCCATTGCATACAACAGAAAGATTGTTACATTTGTACAATTTTCTCTTCGTTCCAAACACGATGGATTGTGTTTTTCCTAAATGAAGAGAGAGTTTGTTATCGATTAACCATTCACTGACGGGTTCCAGCTCCGAATTTTCTCGAGGCAAGCAATGCTGAGTCGTCCGCATATAACAAAAGCTTGCATTTAACTGCAGCAGACATGTCATTTACATATAACAGGGAGAGTTGATGCCCAAGTATTGAACCTTGTGGTACACCGCAAGTAATACGTTTTGCCCCAGACATTGTTCCATCGACATCGGTAACATGTACACTATCCGTCAAATAAGATCTAAACCAACATATAGATAGTTCATTTGCACCTACACCCTTCAGTTTCATCAAAAGACTCGTGTGATCTACAGTGTCAAAAGCCTTTTGAAAATCCAACAATATCATGCCTGTGTAATTGCCATTATCACTTTCTTGTTTAATCGGTTAGGTGGATCAAGCATGTATCAGTGGAATACGATGACCGAAAACCAGATTGAAATTCGTATAGTAGTTTATGTTTCGTTAAAAAGTCACTGAATTAATTGAAGAATTTTTTTTCGAAAACTAGAAATCATACTTAACACTGAAATTGATCTATAGTTATCAGCACCAGTCGTATTCTTCTTTTATACAGTTGTACAACCCTGGCCATCTTCAAGTCATCGGGGATATTTCCAGTAGTTATAGATAAGTTTACAATGTGAATAAGATGTTATGCTATGACAGTTGAACCATCTTTGACAACTCTAGCAGGGAGTTCATCTAAACCTGTTGCCTTACTAGCGCGCATGCTACTTAATATAGTGGACACTTGTTATACAGTTACACTGACTAGACCAAACATATTATCTGAAACATTTTGTTAATAATAAAACGTGAACTTGACCGAATCAACCAGAACATGATGGTAGCGTATCAACGAGCGATGAAGCAATATAAGTAAAATAATCATTAAAATATTCTGCGACCTTCCGTTTATCAAAGCATACTTCAATTTCAGATTAACACGTTTCGGTTTGATATTACATTTTGACTATAAGCCAGCCTCTTTCACAGTTTGTCACAGCTTTTTTGGTCGATTGTGATTTTAATTTACATCCTGTACATAATACAGAGATTTAGCTTTTTTCTTTTGGCTTGATATATGTGATAGACAAATAGCGTGAAGTCTGATTGATTTTTTGACTTTCTAAATTTACGTAGATAATAATCTCTTTTACTATTTAAGTTAAGTATTTCGCTTGACATCCAAGATTGTGTTGTTTGTTTAATTCGAACCTCCTTACATGGGGCCAGTTTATTAAGAACTGATAAGAGTTTTATTTAAATTTGCCACATGCAATATCAACATTGTTACAACTTAATACATATGTCCAGTCCATGTCATCTAGATTGTGCAAGAACTGATTTTACCATAATGTTTTGAGCAACGCATTTGAAATGTGCTATGCTTGTTCACTGGGACTCTGAATACCTTCTCGTACAATAAGTTACTAAATGGTCGCTAATTCCAACATTGAGAACACCTGACTGAAATGTTTTCTCTTGATCAGTTACTAAAATAAGGTCAACAATAGATTCACTAATAGTACATACTCTAGTAGGTTCTGCAATCAATTGCAGAAAGCCAAATGCCGTTCAAAATTTCGTAGAGCATTAACCAAAATATTGTTTCTAGATGGCTCCAAAAAATAAGTAATAAAATCTCCAAGTAAAATGCTTTCACTAAAATCGTTTCCTTCATTTAAGGAGAATTCTAAAAGTTCGTAAAAGTTGCATTGTCTCGGTGGCCTGTAACAGATCTCTGTCGGTATGAGACGCGTTTTAGGCAGGAGAACTTCCACCTACACAGTCTCCATGCCATTCGGTTCGTAAGTCTTGACGTGGGTTAAACGTAAGGTTGCTTCCGATGTAAAGACAGACGGTCATGACGGAGGACTGAATATCCGGGCAGTTCGAACCCCGAGTCCTCAACCGAGTCATCAAGTCACGTTCACTTACACCAATCACTGCTGCCTTTGTTTTTGCAGCAAGTTATATGTAAAAATATGTACAAATATGTCACTGGCTGTATGCAGACAAATGTATTAGTTGTTATGTTAGTAACATTATAACATTCCGGACGCGCAACACAGCTGCCTGTTGCTGGTTACGTTAGTTACACGGGTGAACGCTTGTGATTTCTGACAAAAGGTTGTCCTATCAATTAGGTCAGTGACCAATTACAATAATTATTAATGCGGGTATGCTGCAAGCATTTAGGGTGGTTTGGGGTGTCTGGAACTCAAGTAATGGGTATTTGAGGTTTGGACTATTTTCATTGTTCATAATTAGATCAACAATACATTTTTATATTTCAGTGCAAATGACTTGAGGATGTATACGACTGCCCTTTTGCCCAAGTAACACCGGTAACCCAGCTAGTAATTAATACAAAATTCAAAATTTTCCAGTCTAAATGCAATGGATTTCAGTGCGGCACGACGTGTTTGCGTTAAAGTTCTCCTAGCATTAATTATTGTTGAAGCAGTATATGGGCAGGACCACTACCATGTTGTCTGGGTTGCAGTACAAGGCAATGTTAGTCTAGCCATCGAGAAACTCACGTATTATCTCCTTTCATAGTGTTGTGAACGTTCTTCGACATTTCATTATATTATATAGTAGCTTGCAAATTCCAACTGCGTATCCGCAGTTGGAATTTGCAAGCTACTATATAAGTGAAAAAATTTATGTTGTCTCCAACCTCCTTCAAGTGCCAATGGTAAGCTCGTCCATTAGAAACTATTCTAAATGTAAGTTCTTATATAGCGCAGTAGGTATACAGTCCTGAAGAAGCTCAAAGCGCTTTACACTTTACTCCTGGCAGACCTGTTCAATCGATTACCATCTCGACTTCTCTGGGAAGCATCCAACCACGCTGCAATTGATGCGCGAAAACTACTCGTACACAAATATCCACCACTTTCTACAGCCAGGTATTCATTCATACCGCTGAGTGAACTGGAGCAATGTAAAGTGAACGAACTTGCCCAAGGTTCGATATCGCCGCAAATGATTCGAAACCGGGTTTTCTCGCGTGGGAGTCCAAAGCTCTAGCTACTGAATCACGGAACTACACGTACATTCATTCTATGAACAAGACTGAAGATACTTTCGTGATATATTGTCAAATGTTTGGCTAAAACAGTTGTATCGTGATGTCGGTGCTGTTGAAACAATGATATGTTCATGTTTATTAAGACATCGAAATAGCATATTTACAATTTTTTTCAATACCTAGTCTGCTGTACCGTTTATGGATGTAAACATGTCGCAATATATAAATAAAAATTACTTTCATCACTATCAATGTATTTAACAGCTCAGGAAATATAACTAAGAAGGCGAATAAGCGGTTAGCCTAAACATATAGGCTACTGAGCATTACGAACTACACCAGTGTTCCCACTTCGGCGCCCGGCGAACTTGGTAGCGATTGGCTTCGTGGCTTCAGGCTTTTTATCACAATGGCGCTGACCATGCAATTTAACTGATGTGTGTTCAACAAGGGTACTATTGTAAACTACTGACATAATCGTAGTTGTAAATGGTTTTTTTGTTATAAATTTTAGACTCATTGGCCAAAAAAATGCACTTTATTCCACGTTACGCCTGCCTACCTAATGTTTCCTAGAAATAGGTATTTGCTTGGAAGTACGTGTTTGCGTAGAATGTCAGTCTTGCCTCCGTCTACCCCACTGATAAATATGTACTAGGATGGCAGTGTCATATTTTCACACGTTGCACGTCGGGCCAATTACCCAATATCTGAAACATACCTGCTGGTTCGTTTGGTTGAGTCACAAAGTAAGATAGCCTTGCCCCAGTTTCCTCTACTCTCAAACATGTGCCACGAGGGAAGTGCCCTTCTTTCACACGTTGCAATTCGGGCCAGTTACCCGGTGCCTGATACAGATCTTGTTTATGTCTGCCTACTTCGTTTGTAAGCATCACATACTAAGACATGCCCAAACAATCCTTGGCAAATGACTGTAATTGTATACGTGAGTGTGCGAGCGTGTGCGCGAGTGTGCATGAAAAAGTGTTTTGGCACATTTGACAAATCTATCTCCAAAGCATCAGTGTTGTAAACTCTTACAGTTCTTTGTATTTCAGTTACCTAACATATTGTATTTCATAGACCTAATATATTGTGAACACCACCTCAACCATTTTCGTTAGGCGTCTACGGTAACATTATATATGCTTCGTGATGTTTATTATGGCCCCGACCACATTTGGTAAAAAACTTGTATTGCATTGTTATGGAAATACAATATAACATGAACGTTAATAGTGTTATCTGAATGCATCCAGTTGTATTACTTTTGGAAAACAATACAAAAAGGAATGCGGTTATTTTTGCTTTCATAACAAATATTCAACTGCAAAAGACAGCATGTCTTCTACACTACACAATGTTTACACCTTACACAGACAAAATCGCAGTCGCTATATATTTTTAATGGGTACGGGGAAGCATTGTAGCTTTCCAATAATTTTCTTGATACAAGTTTGTAATTGTATCAGTTGGATGTCTTAATAAACATGAATATCTCATTGCTTGTTTTGGCTTCCGTTTTGAACTAAATCACCAAACCAGTTTGAGATTTCGGACGCCCAAAGAAAATTGAAGTTTATTTTAGGGGTTATTTTTACCGAATTAATGCCATGTTCTGTGAACCATCTTCTCGTTAGATATGTTTTCAATTTTACTACGATTCAGTTGGCATGGTTTAACATGAACATTGCCATATAGGGTACCAGTAGAAAGCATCCAGCGTCTTCTATCATGACCAAAACCAATTGAAACTTCTCTCATCGGTACTCGATTTCCGGGATGCAGACTGAGCCGGGTTAGAACGGCGTTTCGTAGGAATTTAGGTAAAGAAAACAACACAAACTACCTTACCTCCAATGCTTTCACCAGTCTGTTGGTTCGTCTTTTGCTACATTCTGAGATTCCAGATTTATAGAAGGTACATGACATCCCAGACGGTGTGTTGCATTTGTTGTAATAATTAACAGGTGAAGTGCAGAAGGAACCAAATGTGGAGGTGGGTTGGCGTGGAAATTATTCCCCTTGTCACCCGTTCAGAAAAAACATTGATAAAAGGGTCATTTTAAATCTGCTTCTCACTGGTTTTCAACAAAATAACATACCGAATCTTAATACGTAAAACACCGTTCCGTAAACTTTTAAAGGGGCTAGCAACATTTTGTCCGGTTGTCTCTCTGCGGGTAAAAGTGTTTAAATAGATAAACCATACCTTTTCATAGGTGCTCGTAAAGAGCACATATTTTGTGCTAACCTGAACCACTTCTTAAAAGCCAAGTGAATCACACTATCAAATCACTTTTCATTTTGCAACAACAACAAACAGTAACATAAGCGAATACACAAAACAATCGTTTAAAAAAGTAATGTTGTGTTGCATGGGGTAACATGGCATGTTAGATGCCGTCTTCCTGTGACCCCTCAAGGATAAATTTAAACTACGACACACAAGTACACGTGTACGATAACTACATTACAACGATGACCGTGTAACAGCGGACTGGGGGTTTGATGGAATGAATAATAATTATAAAAAAAACATATCATAATAAATTAGTGTATGATATCTATCCGGATCTAGCGTATATATAAAATACCTCTAACTGCACTCCACACATCTGGGATTTAGGCAATGTATATAGTTGAGGTAGCTATCTATATATTGTTTGCATAATACAACTTTGAAATGTGGTCTAGATTTAGTGTTTTATATCATATAGTCAAGACATATTTTTATGAAATTATATTTAGGTGTCCTAGATGAAAATGTGTTCTGGGTTTCTCTGTATGTAAGAGTTAAATTGTCTGGTAAGTCTGATGTTAGTGGCAAAATTCTTTTTAGGTATATAATCTTGAAAGGATCTATGCAGTGTGGTATGTTGATAGTCATACAGAAACAGAAAAGACGTGTAACCTGTATATGTCACAAAATATAAGTGTATTGTCAGTTTTAAACATAGGATAGGTGTGACTTCTGTATATTTTTTATTAATTATACGTACAGCGCGTTTTTTTAAAATGTATAACTTCCTTATAGTATTTCCACGTCCCCATACTTGTACGCCGTAAGTTTAATGACTTTGAATTAAGGTAAAACAGAGGGTTTAAAGCATCATGTGACAAAACATATTTCAATCTATTAATTGCAAAAATTGCTCTAGATATTTTAGAACTGATTAAAATAATATGTTTATTTCATGTTAAATGATTATCGATATGTATTTCGAAGAAGTTCACTGTTTCTTCTTTGTTATATTTACCAACATGATTGATAACTTCCCTGTTTATTTTAATACAATTATTTACCTGGTATTTGCTATTTGGCGGACTAAATATGCAAACGTGTGTCTTTTTAATATTTAAAGACAATTTATTGGCACAAAGCCAATCGTATAAATATATCAATTATTGATTTATACTGTTTATTGAAGAGTCAACTTGAGGATCTGATTGGTATACAGTTGTATCATCGATTTTATAAATAAGTGACAAACCTTTTATAATTTATTCCCCGAATTCAATAACAAATTAATGTGTACCCAACTTACAATTTCACCACGGGACCGTCGCCTCCCCGTTGATGTTTCAAATACATGACCTACCTAGAAGCATGCTAATTCTCAACTTCTCGACGCGTACTGTCACATGTTTTCATACCGTTCAACAGTTCTTCCTTATCTCTCCCAGTCTGTTGCCCTGGTTTAATCTCTTATCATGTCGCCTAGCAACGTAGTGTCTGGTTACACCTCTGTGTTCCGAGTGTCTACCCCTGGTACTGACGAACTGGGTCAATGTCCTTGTTTTCAATACCCCTCCTTTATGTAAGATTTAACGTATTATTCATACAGTCCTTTTCGATGATCCGCTAGATGGCGCCCCTCGCAATGGTACAACTGAAGGTGAGTCATCTTTGTACGTTTCTAAATCTGGACATGTTCTAACCGGTTCTGACTGGTTTTATCCGGGTCTAACAACTTGAAACCGGTTCAGTCCGGTTCAATCCGGTTCAATCAGGTTCAATCAGGTTCTGAAGGATTATACCGGATCCTAACGGATTCTATCGGTTTCTAATAGAACATGTATCAAACGTCACGGATCAACGACTACACTGATTGAGGAATAGGTGCGCATGCGTGCGTGCGTGCGTGCGTGCGTGCTTGCGCGCGTGACTAAGGGACTTGTAGCTGCGCGTGAACTCAGACTGATGTATAGTGTGTGTGTGTGTGTGTGTGCGTGCGTGCGTGGAATACACCGGAAAGTCAATCTTCAATTCGAAAGGTCATACGAACAACTAAGAGTAGCATTTTAATTAATTGTATTCTCTGAGACTACAAATTACACTAATTTTCAATTCACATTGTCATCTAAATTTTACTCACTACATATATAATGTTAGAGAACAAACAGGTAGTTGTTTGAACAACAACACCAGTAGAATCATATCATAAACTGACTAAGAACAAACTAGTCTTAACAACAACATAGTATTCGACTATCCCACAACAATACTAAATAAAACACCTGAATAATCCAACCAGAACAAAGCTATATACCGGCACGCACGACCAGCCATGATTTAGATCGGGATGCGATATTTAACCGCTCTGGTTCTTGTTTTGTGAATATAAACTAGTGTTATTCCTTCGTTCTAACATAATGTTACCAGCTAATTACAAATCCGGTTGCAGCCAGACTCAAGAGTGTGATCATTTTGTAATATAAGCATTTAAGTGTTGTGAAGTGAAACTAGCTCGGATGTTAATGCAGTTGGTTAACTCTAGTTACACATTACTGAGCGTGGCAATATTTAAACAAACAAAACATATCACATTGTACGGGCGGGCGGACGGACTGACGGATTGATGGTAAAAAAATCTGATAGATTGATCTCTTCCCTCGTGTTACTTATACTTCGTGTATCCATCATTTTTATTCTTGTAATCGTGTAATCATCCGGACCCGTTATTATCATTCGAGTCACAAGTGTACTCTTGCTAACGATACGCCCAACACACTTTGCACGGACTTCAGAGCATTGGTTGTTGATGAGGCTTGGGTTAATGGTTGCTACGCACCACTGTATTAAAGGAACAGTCGCACTTCGTGGCTTTTCGTTTTTATTGCAAAATTGTGTTGTACAGTATAAACTATATCTATTATAGCGTACTGGCTGCCCAAAGATGTTTTTAACGAAGCAGAAATTAACTTTTGGATTGAACCGTGAAATGTTTACAAGAATCAACGCGCTACCACTCGAATCCCCGAATTGCGAGTTCGGAAAATTCCGCGAAAGGTCGTGACCCGACGTGGGCCGAGCTTCAGATGTCAATAGTACGCTGTCATCATGGCTTCCATGGCGCAGAACGACGATTCATCGACTGATGCGAGTTAAAAATGAAATGTCATAAGTATTCTGTTTGTCACTGTATTTGTGAAATGATCTTTGTTTGAGATCGTGTTACTGCTACGACTGTTATTAAGCAAACGCGTGTCCGTCAACGAAAGTATATTATTAACACTTTAATTTTGTCCGACAATATCGAGTATACCGCCCGATCAACAACAGTGACAACACGAAGCCGAAGGGTCCCACAGTCAATTAACACTATCATCTAATACCAGTATGACTAGTTTCATGTCTACTGTCTATTGGTTAAAATTATATCATATTATGAGTGTGTGTACTCGTTTTCTTGAAATCGGTAGCATAATTTCATTTGAATGCATTCATTACGATTCTTTGCGGCATAGGCCTACAATGTCGACTGGCGAATCATAGTGCACAACAACCAGCTGTAACCCACGCTCGTAGCGTGTTTGATTTTGTTTGGGGGATGCGCTTTTCAGTGACTGGGACAGTTCTTGTCGCGTTAGTTGACGGGGTTTTGTTGGAAATTGTGCAGGTCGTAGTCGTCGTCTTTATTTTACTGGCCTTACTGGCTTACAACCGTGATGAAATCAAAGTAAATAAGACAGTATATTACTTTTCTTCTGTAATGTGCGTGCATCAATGTTTCAAGGTTTATGGCAGTAAAGGCACGTTTTCTAAAGTATTGCCATGCACTGTCAATCATTGCATGGTGACTAAGTACACAAAATAAATGTTATCGTTATATATACACAAATTATTTACCATATCACATGATCTGTTTACACAGAGTTTGAATGGTTCCAGGGAAACAGCTGCAGTTAGACGACAGGGTGCAGCAAGAGGAAGGGGTGTGGGGAGAGGGCGTGACAAAAGATCGAGGCAGCTATCACTGAGCAGGATTGACTGTGCTCGCATGGCGAGGTTACGCAATCAGAGAGAGGAGCAACTGCAGGTAAATATTTGTATCACAGTGCACATTTTGAATAACAATTATAAATACAAGTGACAAAATATTTAGGGTAAAGATTTTATATTCATGTTATGATCCAAATGCTGTGCAGGTACATGACGTCACCGAATATGTCGAGGTACCAAGTTTGAAACTGTGAACTATGGTTTTTATAAAATAAATTACATAATCAACAAATTTTGATCAAGAACATACACAAACACAGAAATAATAATTTACAATGTATTATTCCAAATGCACTGCAAAATATACATTTCCTTTAGACATGACCCATACATAATGTAATTCACACATACGCATGCATGCACATACATGCACACACATACATAATTTGCCTGGTGTTATCAAAAACATGCTACATTGCAGAATTTGAGCTGTCCAGGAATTACAATAAAAAAGCAGGTACTGTATTTTTGTTTGAACATCTAACATGCACACCAACATTTTGTGTATTAAATAACCGTAATGTTAATGTTTAGTTACATGATATTTTTGCAATCCTTCTAGGCTGACATTAACGAACTGGATGAGGGGCAGGCAAAGACGCTGCTACTGAAGATGGTGCTGCGAGAGCCAGGCCTTGTGTTTGATGTCCTGAGAGGCACCGAACAAGGACCAGTGGGAGGTGGCTTTCTGAGCTGGTGCTCATGCGGGCACTGCCGAGAAATGGCAACAGATGTAGAGCGGCTGTGCTGCAACATGCGCCCAGACAAATGCATCAGCATGCGACCGGTGAGATGTGTACTTTTATAAGATATGAGGGTGGTGTGACAAGGGTGTGAATCTCTCTCTCCCATATCTTTTGGGATCACCATGTCATCCAACAAACCATGTCTAATTCCCACACATTTTTATTACTGACCTCCTTCTTCCTGCCATACACCCCAGTACGATTTGTAACACCATTTTCTGAAATTACATATTTGTTACTACCTATATAGTATATGTTTTTGCAAACAAAGTCATATCATATATGTGTGTTTGACCTGAATCCATGACGTCTTGGTAAATGACACTTTGGCAATAGACAGTTGGGCAACATACATTTTGTTAACAGGACATATTGGTAATCAAACATTTCGGTAATAGGACATTTCGGTAAAACTATTAAAAATAATAAGAATTATTTGGTCATTTTTAAAGGTGTCTTGTATAGATAATTTTATAAATTTTTGTAATAGACAGTACATTTTTTAAATTTATTATTATTTATTATGATGCATATGGCATGTTTTTTTTCAGATTTCTTGAACTTAAAAATGGGCCAAGAGGGACTATATTGTGAGTTTGTAATTATTAATGGAATGGTTTTTGGTGAATCATAGTTACAGATCATCAAGGGTTATGATGGAAGTAAAATATTGACATGTTTAATGGAGACTACATTCATGCCAGTGAAGAAACATCTGGAAATAAAATATTCAAGTAGACCGTTTCGTGAAGATTGTATATATTAGTTAATGTGTTATTAAAAATACTGTACAATTTGAACGCAGTTACTATTTAGGCCGATATCCAGTGGTTGTAGAAACCTTGCAGGAGAGTTGGTGAGCTGCAATCTCGCATGTAGCACAGTTAAAGGTTGTTTAAGAAAGTGTCAATCGGGCAATAGAGCTCCAGGCTGTTCTCCTTGCTGTAAACAATTTAGTTAGCAAATTTAGCGTTTTATGGGACATTTGGTGCCCTTAAAATGATTCAGTCAAATACAAATTTATTGTGTATAGTGGAACTACCATATGATATGCCTATGCAAAATTTGAGAAAAAGTTACAGAACTGTTTCTGAGATATGGCAGCTAACGGCAGACGCAGAGTGATGGCAATAGTCCATTGGACGTTCGGCCCAAAGGACTAATTACACATGATAAAAGTAAATTTGTAAAGTAATAAAATCTATCAATGAGTTAAAACCTGTTCAGTCTGCAATGTCAGTGGTGCCAAACAGCTAAACCATTTAGAAATTAGGTTAGTCACTTTTCCAGACAGTGGACGTCAGTCAGTCATGGTTATTTAAATCCATGGGTTAGAGGGGACAGGTTAGAGTGCTCAATTGCTACAGCCAATCAGTGGCTCGCTGCACACATTATCCAGACACACATAAGGTAATGTCATAACTGTGAACATGGAGTGGTTGATAACAACAAAGGAAAGCTAAGCTGTTGTGGAATGGCTATGCTTATACCAAGGAAACAGACAAATGGTGTGATACAGTGGCGCTGCACATGTATGTCGTGCGAGCAAATCGTGCCATGGTAGTGTGTACACAGACTTGCTACCAGCAAATCCAGTGTTGAGAATTGACCACAACTACTGCCCTAAACCTGCAGCATCATAATTGTTATATTGAATAGTTGTGTTACTTTGGATGGAATAAATTGTTACTTAATACAACCGTAGTTCACATTCACTCAAATTAAAACATTATTATTAACCACTATTGGCGCCTGGTATTCTAAATAGTTTTGTAAAAAGAGGTACGCACTGTAAAGATTATTAATTTTGTTGGTCTTACCGAAATGTCCTATTACAAAATGTGTGTTTACCAAAATATCCAATTTCCGAAAGGACATCTTTAAAAATGACCAAATAATTCTCATTATTTTCAATAGTTTACCGAAATGTCCTGTTACCAAAATGTATGTTGCCCAAAATGTCCTGTACCAAAACGTCTGGCACCGTTTGACCTACATCCTAAATACATATCAGTAGGTCTGACCATTACAACAAACAGGTGGATAACAAATTCTTTGGAACCTTGTTAATCCCAATGATAATACACAGAAACATCAGCATTGCGACATAATTTCATAGGAATGGAAAATGCTAATATCCACTGTACTGGGTTTTCCACGCAAATCCAAAAATACATATTCCGCGTCTGAAAGTCCAGACCAGACCACAAACCCAGTTTTACTTAAAAAACTTAATCACACATACATAATTATGTTTTATTTCAATGCAACTGCTACAGTTTGAATGTACTGGTGTATACATTTCTTTTTAGGAAATGGACTTGCTCGTACTCGACCCCACAGTTTTGACAATGGTGGGATGCTACAGAGCAGAAGTGTTTGGCGTGCCAGCACGAGGAGACAATGATGCCATGCGACATTATACCTACCACCAGTTTGTTTTCTGGCGACATGGCAAAATGGGAACAGGGAACCGACATGTTATTCCGAGCTGTTGTGTGTGGAAAATTAGGCAGACATTTCCGAGTGCAAGTGGACAATACTCTGGGTTCAAAGTTCATACATTAGGTTGAAATCATTACTTTTCAAGAATAGAGTGTGTAAACTTTATATAACCACACATCATCAGGTAACCATGGTAATTTATAAATTAATTGATAATAGTTTGTTATTAAAAAATAAATGTTACTTAACATGTAGGTTACTCATTGACAACTTCCATCTTAGGCATATTTCTTTTTTCCAAATCGGGTTTGATGCCTTGCCACTAGATCTGCTGTTGGTGGCGCAGGCACTGCTGCTAGTGTTGGCGCAATGTTGCGCGGGTCATCAGGTTTAAGGCCACGCATCCTGCCTTTTGGTAGTGGATCGTCAGTGCATGCTCGGATGATCTTCTCCTGAAGGGACACTATGTACACATACTGTTTCGGTTCTCGCTCAAGATAATAGTCCACTTCTTTCTCCGTTTGTTGTAAACTTTGAGGTAGCTGTAGATTAATAGACAAACTTAATGACGTGTCATTAACTTACATTGTTGCACAGTATGGCATTTGCAATTTTTTTAATTTTTTTATTCAACATGTAAATATTTCAAAACATGTAAATATTTAAAGTAACCTTTTTTATGTGCAATACATCAGCATATAAAAATGTGATGTAAATAGCTGAATTATTGCAAATAAAAAGTTACTTTAAATACTACACATATATGCATAATGTACACACGCTATTATTGTGCTTTGTATTGTTTATGTATTGCAACGTAATAAATACCTTTCATTTAAAAAAAACTGTCTTCTCATACATTACTTGCTCAATCATAGGCATTGATTGTTAGAGTCGTCACCAAAATAAATAAATCCAATCAATAATTAGCCCTATAATGGAATGGCAATAGTCGTTATTATAATGCATAACACAACTATTTACATGTTCATGTTGTTACATGTATACTTAATGTGTACCTGCATACTTACACAGTGTGTCCCTTTCGATTTATTTTCAATGGTAAATCTTTGTGACTCTGATAATCAATCGCTGCCAGAAGGACCGTGCCCGGTATACCGGGAAGCTACAACAAGTAATTTCATCTGATAAATTTCTGATTCATGTTGCTTCCCTGTTTGTTTGAATCTATATTATTCGATGATGGCCAACCAAGACTTTAAAAATGTTAAGAATAATCAGACTCTGGACCTGAAATGGTGGATAACATAAGTTACAGTCACTATAACTTATGTTAGCCACCACAATCATAATTTTTTTTAAACAACAATAAACAGGTAAGATGTGTTTTTATGTCTCTTCTTTCTTCATGGGCCTAATATATAGGCCAAATGTTATTAACAGGAACAGTCCTCAAAGAAGCTGGTTATGGAGTAAATATAGCATAAGTTACAGAACACCACAATTTGGCCCAGTATTGTGCAACTTCACTCATGCTAAATTTAATTTCTTCTAATTTTCTTCGATGTTTCATTTACTAAGAGTAATGTGTACCTTTCAGTGACATTGATGTCAAGCTCATATGAAGCATCCTCCGTGCATTGTGATGGTAGCCATGAATCATCATCTGTCTTCATCACATGACAGAGGGCTACAAACAAATACTTATTGAATAATTATGTTTAGTTGACAAAACAGTGCTACATATGTTTAAACTTCACAAATTAGTATATAATGGTATGTCATAAAATTAACGTTTTTTTTTAAATGTCAACCACATAACTCAAGTCAAACTTAAACAAGGCATGCATAATATAATGACTTATGTTACTTGTAGAAATTTGAGTAGAATATCATACCGTAACATTCCAGTGAAACAATTCTAACATTTATAAATATGCAACTGAAAAATTACCCAACGGAGATATGCATGATGTCTGGTTTTTGTAATGGGCCTGCCACTGGTGAAGGTAGGGATGAAGGCCCTGCCACAGGTTGGGATGATGGTGAAGCGGCTGCAAAAACAGAGGTAATAAAAGGTTGTTCTGTAAAAAATTATGCAAATTATTATCTTGTTGACATAAAAAACATGTCATTTAAAATGCGATGCTATTTCACAAATGTGAACGACTGCTAAAAACAGTCAGGAAACATAAAAATGTTGATGCCATTGCCAATTATGTAGGCGGCGAATATTCAAAAATTACACTCTTATAACGGATGATGACATTTCAACCAGGTTTATTAACAATTGCAGCTGCAGCTAGCTGCCATTTTTATTTAAAAAAACTTTGTCTTTAACCCACAGGCACTGACTCGGTCTCAGATGGAATTGAACAAATTGACATAAAATTCCCAATATGACGTTGGCAGGGCACGGTATTACGCGATGCACGAAGTTAGGACACGACGATAATTATACCCGTTCCAGACAATAATTTTGTCGACTAGATGGGCGATGTTTTAGCTACGTAATCTACTTCATATTCCATTCCCTTCCTATTTTTTACCGGGTTACCATTCTACCTAGCTTACGATTACGCCTTGGCCCTAGCCGGGCTAGCATCAAGGAGTATGAACTGTGTCAGTGAGTGACGATAACGTCCCGAGGCCGAGCCTGTGCCTGAGGCTGTGAGTGTCAACGACATGATGCCCGTACGGGAGATTTTCTATATAAATGCAACTTATCTATCGGCATCAAATATACTTCAAATTATAAATATAATTTGTACGACACCATGTTCACTTGGAACACACTGACAATAAAACACGACGACGATGTAATGCCTGGTCACTGACACTGTCACTGGTGATGCGAATTCAAGTTGAAAAACTTACGTGTCAAGCAGAACTTCCGCCAATTTACAGCGATAGAAATAAGGCAGAATATTTAATTGTCCGCTGGACAAGTAAGTTTTGAAATCTACTTGTCCGCCAAAATGTTCACTTGTCCGAGTGGTTGTCAAGGGGATTCGAAGCTTAGGAAAAAACCATACAAAAGTCTGTCTTATTTTTATGACAACAAGCACAATGGTCCTGCTGTTTCATTGCATGTGCATCTGAGTGACTTGTGATCAAAGACACAATTGTTTTCGGTCCATTATCATTATTATATATATATATATATTCATTACGAATATTAAAAGTAGACACGTTACATGATGTATACCAATATTTTAGTGATGCTGATATGAACGCTTTTATTAATAACAAGTAATTATTGCGATGATAGGAATGAGACAATTGTTATCCTTGCTATTTGTTATAATGTTGCAAAAACTGTTTTGTTTAATATGGTATATACACGTATAACATATAACACTGCTGTACAATTTTGGCATCAGTTTGTCATTGAAGATGGCACTAAACCATCAGGAACACGACCAATGCAAAGCCAGGAAATGTCACAAAATCATAATAAACTATAATATAATCTGATGTTATTTTGTTCAATCTCGAAACTTCAATATTAACAAAGCTCTGTATGTTACAAACGAAGATAATATTCAATTGATCACGAGCAAACAAACGCATATTTTTACTACATTTTTTATTACCATTTCAATGATGTTTAAACAGTTTTAACGGTGCCCGAATTACATCTACCAGACGGAATATAATTTATAGATTTAGTTACGACGTAACGTCGCTGCCGCGCGCAGACCGCCGTAGTTGGCAGAAGCCGACATGTCAACGGCGGTTGGCACCCCTGCCGCGCGTCTTGCATACAATTTGGCTTCGAAAACTCGCAATTTGTGGTTAGAATAAATGTTACATAGACACAACACTTCTGAAATTTCATTAATATTCCGTTTATCAACCATCACCATAGATTTACCGGAGAGCCAGTTACAATTTAAGTTTTGAATTTTTTTTATCGATTTGGGACTGGATCGGCTAACAACGTTCGATGACTTGGAAGACTGCCGAGTTCGCGTGGGTTAGGCGTAATATTGGTTAAAATATAGAATTATTCAAATAACAGGTAGCGATACAAAGTCTATTATTTCCAAAGTTCGTCAAATGTGATCCGTGTGTGGAAGCAAGTTGTACGTCGGCCAAACTGAACGATTTACGATTTTATGAAATACAGCCTCGATCAACGATGGCTGATGCGGAGTCTGTCCTACGCGTGTGACAGAGCTAGGTCGGTGCGTTCAGCGGATGACCCTGTTAACGCAGGCACTAAACTTGGTCGAACGCTGAAGTACAACACACTGGCGGCGGAACGACAAGACGCCGACACACTAACAAGATTGCAACGTGCGCAATTGTAGGCGAACTTCATTTACGTTTGAATTTCCTCAAATAAAAAGTTTGCAATGTTGCATGCGTCACTATTTACTGTAAATTTTCATTTGTCCACCGGATAACCATGTAGAGTCATTTTACTTGTCCGGGCCAAAAATCACTTGTCCCGGACAAACGGACAAGTGCTATTTCGAACGCTGATTTATGATCAGATTTCGGATTTACGTCAGCCTTCAGGCGATCCCATCGTACCTTCTGGTCTTCCAAAATTACCCGTGTAGTAGACCGGAATTTGTCACGTTCTTTTTGTTTTTTCTTCGCCGCTGAACATAGTACTGCACGACGCAACATTTTCTTACCCGCCATTATGATTGAATGACAACAACTACGCAACTTGCGTTCACGTGATCACGTACCACGTGAGCACGCATTTCCGTCTCATTAGTAGTCGGATTTTAGCCACGCCTACAACGGCTTTCGAAAGCGACTCGCAGTCGATGTTTACAAAGTGATATGTGCACTTATCTTAAACATTTCATAAAACAAAATAGTTCATTAAAACATCTTTGGGCAGTCAGTACGATATAATAGATATAATTTATACTGTATAACATGATTTTACAATTAAAAAAAAAAAGCCACGAAGTGGGACTGTCCCTTTAACTTAACTATAGCACGACCATAATACTAGGCACATGTTATTAAACTTGTTCATATAAGTTTATATATACATAATTGGTGACTTTCGTTCCCACCCAACGAATAATACACTCCTTCTCCAATACCTTGGATTGACTAGACGTGCACAAATACGTTATATGTCCTCAATAAATGAAACGGATACTAATGTAATTTCTATTATCAATTGACTGTATGTAACCGGCCAATTAATAACGACGTCGTCTTCCCGATTGTGTTGCTGCGTAACGGTTAGTCAGAATGCATATTGACCGAGTTCAAATCGTATTAATTCGTTTGATCCAGGAATTAGGGTCACTGTTGGCGCCATCTGTTACACTGCAGTAGCACCATTGCTTTATGTTTTAGATGATCATTCCCGATTTGGATGAGACAGTAACATCTCAAGAAGCATATCATTTATTATCATATAGTGCAGTTGAATAATGTGTAAGAGACACAGACTAATACTACTACTTCAGTGTAACAAATGGCGCTAACCGAATGACTCTGCTTCATATTCAAATGCGTTGGTCGTATTTCATAGTGTGTCGAATTCATCCAAATTGCGGTCGAATTCATCAAGAACGTTAGATCATAATGTTTGCATAATTCCAAACGCCAACACGCGTTGACAAAGACACACAATTGCATCAGCGCACACCAAATCACGGGAAAATATACAAACACATACACATGCACATGCATCTATATATATATATATGTATATATATATATATGGCAATATGAATGTGTGTGTGTGTATATATATATATATATATATGTATATATATATATATATATATATATATATATATACACATTCATATTGCCATATATATATACATATTGTCATATATTCATATTGTCATATTACGTATTGCCTTCGTGTTGACCCTTGGATAGCAAAATTACCCCTCTCCGAACGGGATTACTTGGAAGTTCATACATAGCAGCCGTGATAACAGTATTTATCGAATGATACAAAAACACAGACACAGTGTCATTACACCAACATAATTACGCGCTCGCACAGGTATGCGATTTTTTCAACACACCTAAAACGTAGACAACCGCGACACGCACGTGCTGCAATACTCGCTGCATGTACAAAATGGCGAAAGTCGGAGAGAACGTGAATTTCATATCTATCAATAGGCGCTAAATGTTATAGAGTAGCGTTGTCAATTAATAGTTGTATTGAGATGGTGTTCGCATGAGGAAAGATGTTAACCTATTGTGTCAGCGTCTATTTCATGTTGCCAAGCAACCTAGTCCATGATGCAGGGACCGATTTAACAAGATTTAACAAGAATTAACAATATTGCCACCCAGATAATTAACACTAGGTGGCAGGTGGACAAGGAAAGCCCTTTGGCTTATCGAGAGTCCAACCCTTTTATCTATGTGTATCCCGCCCTTCTGAGGTATGTGTCGATTTTATTTTTAAACTTATTCACGCTACTAGCACCAACACAATCAGAAGATAATCTGTTCCATTCATTTACAGTCCTTTGTGAAAGTAAATCACCGATTGTGACAGATCAAAACCCAGTCTACGTACATCATGGACAGTGTTCATTATTGTCCAATGTGCTATGTTCATAAACCTAGTTATAGAAAATTCACATGGCACATTAGCAGGAACCTCAAACACGACCCAAACCTTTTGGTTTCATGTTCAGTTTAGCATTGTATATATTCCACAAAAAGCTGGAATGCATTTCGCCTTCATGTTGCACGAAATCATTCACACATTCCAGTTGACAATCATTAAGACAATGAAGATGAAATGAATATATTTCCATTGGGAGGTAACGAGGATGTACAGCGCAGTGATAATTCTCCCGTGACGTCACACAATATGCAGCTGCCAGTTATGTGCTATCACTGAACGCACAACATGGTTTGTCCGAAAGGGCAATCAACGAAGCGCTAAACACGTCAACATATTTTTTGACAGAGTAAATACCCGCATACAGGAGAGAAAATAAACTGCAAAATCCAGGACAAAACTAAAAAATTAGCTCATTTCAAGATTTGGTGTCGCAGTATCTTAGAGAGAAGTTTTAATGCTTGCAATTAGAAGAGGTATATTTGGGGGAAAGGGCTATACGGACCAAATCAGGTGTGAGACAAATAAGGTGTTATGGCTATGTCATTTCTTTCCAATGAAGCCTTCAAAGTATACATGAAATGCCCGAGATATGACAGTGTGTGCACCATGCCCACAACACTCCTGGAGATGTTGTATATGATTTATGTGATGGTTTATGCATGCAGAAACCCCACCTGTTTCAGAGGAATAATTCAACTCGTCAAATCGTCTTATATACAAATGAAACTGACCTAGCGAATCCCATTTGTGTCCATGTTAAAAAACGTAAAGTGATAATGTTTTACTTCACACTGGGTAATATACTTCCTCAGTTTATGTCAAAAATGAGTAGTATTTACCATCTCGGAATGGCAAATAATTTAGATATGAAATGTCTTGGCCCAGATAAATTACTGGCTGACTTTATTGAAACAGTCACTAGACTGAGTGAAGGAGGCATAGGTATGGAAATGTATGATGTCAGACAAAACATAGAAAAGGCTCTTGTTGCTCTAACTGGAGAAACACCAGGAATTTATTGGTTAGGTGGATTTAAGAAAAGTGTTTAATTTGCATATCAAGGTAGTAAAACATGTGATGCTACCACAGATGACACGAAGGTGACATTTAAGCTGACATATAACTCTGGGCACCGTAGCAAAAGCAGCTAAAGCATAGTGGAGTAAATAATAATAATAATAATGGTTTATTACAGAAACTGTGATACATTCCAATCAATTACATAAATATAGGAAATTCGCTATTTATAAATAAGGAAATACGTTTCAATACCGGATGCACGTCGCCGGTAAAATGGCTGCTTCATATACTTATCCTTTCTGCTAAATGAAGCAACACCTCATATTGACATTTCTCGGAAATAATACGGGTCTCATGACCGCCCCATTGGAAGTGAAACAAACTATGCTGTGTCTAATGCATTTTAAAGTATGATGTGTAGTGTATAATGTGTAACTAGTTGAAAGTATAATGTACAATTTATCGTGTATAGTGTATAAGGTATAAAGTACAATCTATAGTGCATAGTGAGTAAGGCCTAAGTATAAGGTATAAGGCATAACACATAAGTTATAGTGTATAGTGTTAAAGGTATAATTTATGATGTATAAAGTCTAAATGTTTAAAGTAATTTTTGTCTGATTTTCTACATGTTTGTTTATTGAACGTGTGTACATTCTGTCGAAGGTTTAACTGAGTCGAAGTTCCATCTTTGAGTGGTGTTTCGTCTTGAATGTCTTTTGAAAATCTGATCTTCTCTAGATGTTAGTCTTTTGAACACGCTGACATTGGAGCTCTTATCCATCACTTTTAAAGTCTTATCCATCATTCATAGTTTGACCTATTGGCCTACCAAGAAGTGCCATCTAGTGACTTTACGTGTCAGTTTGGGGGGTCGACCAGTTCGAATAAGTAAATTTAAAAAATCCTATTATCGAAAAATTACTATGTCCAAACCATCTAAGGAAAATAACGTGACAAATCTTCATTCCAAGAGGCAGTCATCTGTTCTTGTTTCACTTCCAATGGGGCGGTCATGAGACCCGTATGATTTCCGAGAAATTTCAATATGAGGTGTTGCTTCATTTAGTAGAAAGGATAAGTATATGAAGCAGCCATTTTACCGGCGACGTACATCCGGTATTGAAACGTATTTCCTTATTTACAAATAGCGAATTTTCTATGCGCCTATGCGAGGTGCTGCGTCATCTAGAAGATTCACACTATTAGGAAGCGGCCATATTTCAAACGATTCACTTCCGATTGCACGACTACCGTTGATATTAACAGTTGGCGCGGCTATAAGATATAGGGGACATCCGGCGCCATCCAACGGACACCAATGTAAATAGTTAGAGTAATGTAATCTACCGTGGATGCCGGATCTCTATTCGTCGACACACTTCCAGGAAATGGTGGAACCGCAAGTGCACCCATGACAGTCACGAGACTTCAGATACGACGACACTTCCGACGTAGCGCCCCCTAGTTGAAAACTGGAGCATTACGTCACATAGTGGAGCCATCTATTGGGTAAAACATTAACTATTTAGGATTAGGTTAAGAAAAAGTTGGGGTAAATCGAGCGAAAATTAAGCAACCCACCTCTGCAGAAAATGTTACTAGGCTATCGTAGTGACGCTAAAATTTGCTATTAATTTATTACGCTCACGTACTAAAATAGGAAAAAGATGTTACTGCGCTGATATTATACAATAAGTATTAAACAATAGAAAAAAAGTGAATTTAAATTTAATAAATAATTTTAAAATAATAATAATAATTACATAAAATAAGTGTAAGTGCATTTAATAAAGTCCACTCTAAAAAAAGGTTTTAAGAAGTATTTTGAATTGTGGCTGTGTCTTTGCCGTCCTGACACAGTCCGGCAGTCGGTTCCATAGGCTGGCTGCAGCTATAGCAAAATGGCGATCACCGCGAATGACCCACTGCGAAGCCGGTGTCACGGGCCCCGATTCACCCGTGCCAGCATTCACTGCATACTTTTGGCCCGTGACGGTAGCGGGCCCAGAGTAGGTGCGTGCCAGGATTCCGCGTCATTACTAAGGTGGTTTGCATTAGAATACGAAATGTTTTCCAGTTTAATTGTTAGTATACATATTAACAATAACATGGAATAACTTGCATGATTATTTTCACGCACACAAACATAGCGTGTGACTTAGAGCGCTCTTTTTGTTGTTCATGATCTGTAATCGAGGCTATAACTAGTACCAAGGCTATCGTGATATGTGGCGCACAGCACTGTCTATATGCACAGCCGCGGTGTCGTGCTATTCTTTTGTGCATACGAAATACTTTATTCTTGAAATGGTGGTAAATTAATAAGCATAATTAATTGTTTGCTTTAATAAATAAAAATGTAGTAGACCTACTTATTCTGATTGCCTTCTTAAGTAAAAATGTTATGTTTATTTATCTTTTATTTGATGGATAACTATTTGCACACATTAGGGCACAGCATATTGTGTGATAAAAGTGGTTTTAATTGATATATATTATATATACACCCCTGTATATATATATATATATATATATATATATAACGCTTACAATGGGTGCCACTGGTTCACATACAAATGAATTACAATATGTATGACCGGTTTCCTCTAGGTAAATTCCTAAACATGTTATTGAAGTAACTTGAATTATACTAATTACATTTATTTTAATTATATCATGATCATCGTTTTATTTTCAGGAGTAAATATAATAAATTAGTTTTATTTATGTTTAGTGATATTTTGTTACAATGAATCCTTGCGGATATCATATTGTGTTCTGAATATATTTCTTCAATAAGCCTAGTACCATTTGTGTGTAAGTGAAACCTATTTGTGCCATCTGTAAATAACATATTTATTGTTTTAACAATATTGTTTTAATATAACATGAACAGAACTGGACCTAGCATAGATCTTTGTGGAATAACACATGTCGCTGTCATTACTTCCGAATCTGATTGATTATACAACAACTGTTTTCTACTTCATTTCTACTGTAGACGTACACCTCTTATTCATAACAACTGAGTTTATTATGTAAAATATCATGTTCTGTGGTGTACAATTTAACAAATCCAATCCAAAAGTCATCTAGGCTAAACAACCAGCCAACCAACCGATATTTGGTGTTATTAGCAACACATTCAACTGACTGGATTGAACTGTCTTCTGTCATTGCCAATATATTAATATACCATACATCGACAACTTCATAAAAGAAACATTTAAGCACACTCATAGCCAAACTTGCTGGCTACTAACAAACTAACCTATGCGCACACTCAACATCTCATTTTCTTCCCTCAAAGGCCAATTATACCAACCAACAGCACCTATGAAATATGCATTCTCTCTGTGCCTTGGCTGAATTAATAAATGTAACCCACCATTCCAAAATGAGACACTTCATACTGATGGTCATTACGAGTTATGAGCCGTCACTGTCACAATTTGTTATTGAATATCCATCGTGAATAGACAAATCTGTCATGTGTTAGTTGTGATGTGAACATTGTAAAAATGTTACCAGCATGTGTTTCGTACTGAGTTTTGTGACAAATGTCAATTTTTTATTGCTGACAATGCTCTAAACTATGGCCAACAGGGTGAAACCACAAAGCGAAAAATCACAGCCGACAGAATTAAAACCACAGTCAAGAAAGTAAAAACCATAGCCAGCTGAGAGAACATTTTAAAACTGTTTTTCTTGAAACCATAATGTTTCATGTTTAACATTAAAATAAATATATCTCTGGAAGTAATGAGAATATAATTATTATTGACGTATGAATTTCTCGAGTAGCGTCTTGTTTTGGCACAAATGTTGTGCATTAAACTTTCAACACTGTTTCTCAAAACATGAATTCTTCCACTAATCAATTCAGCAATGAATAACTTTACCAACAATTTATTTACAAAGTTTCCATTAGTACCTTGCATAGATCTTTAAGGAACATTATCCTCCTGTTAGTAATTTTTAGGCCAGGTCTCACACATTACACAGTCTTAGTTCACTGTACAGTATAACCACCTTAAGAGAATAGTTGCTTGATGATAAATGATCAAAAATTAACACAGTGACAGGGTGCCAATTTGCAGTGGTAACTACATTGTGAGGTTCTACTATACTCTCTTAGTACAGTTCTACTCTACTCTCTTAGTACAGTTCTACTATACTCTCTTAGTACAGTTCTACTGTACTCTCTTAGTACAGTTCTACTGTCTTAGTACAGTTCTACTGTATTCTCTGAGTACAGTGTGTGCAGTAGAACTGTACTGGTTTTGTTACCAGTTCGGCACACTGCAAGTGCCACCATGAAAAACAATTGTCGCACTCCACCCAGTCTGTGTAGTCTCTATTGGGCTGGCAGGTGGGATTGCAGCAAGAATCACTGCTGTCCTCTTCCACCAGTCGGGCGGTCACGAACTCTTGGTAGTGAGAAGCCTGGGCCTGACCCATCAGGCCAACTGCCACACCCTTTGCCAAAGCCTCAGCATTCTACAATAGTAATTATTTCTTCATTTAGTAATACTGTTTAATAAAACTGTAGTCAATTATGGTGTTATGCCTGATCTGATTGTTTAAGACATTTCTAACACTAGGCTTTAGGCTGGAGATGGACCAGATAAATTAATTTGAACCATTTTATTTACTTGGTGCTAGTGATCAAGTACTTGATAATTACTTTTAAAATTTGAAATGTATAGTGGTTAGTAGTACAACATATAATATATGGAATGGACTGTGATTAAATAAAAACAAAACTAGATGGCGGCTGACCAAGCAAAATGTGTAAATACAATAATGTTTCTGCAATTACGTATTATAAGAAAGACTAACCATAAGGACAAATATACCACAGTTTGAACCGTCTGCTGCTGTCTGCTTGCTGTCTGCTTGCTGTCTGCTTGCTGTCTGCTTGCTGCTTGACTGGTTTCCCATTCAGCAAGTTCTGTTTCTACAGTCTTCGCGCGCATCTTCATGTAGCTCCTTCAATGACAATGTCATAAAAATACAGGCATATTAGATGGGTGCAGTTACATATGGCTTCCTACCACCATTATTTTACATTTACATGTTTTTCATAACATACACACGCACGCACGCACGCACGCACGCACTCAAACACACACACAAACACACACAATGTGAACTAATGTTGACTGTGTTGTTGTAAGGTTCATTGTAATAATATTTGCAGTGCAGAATACAAGTACTTTGTTCTTTTTTTAAGTTACACATACATATTTTTGGTAAAAGCACAATTTCACATGGATTATTGTGTTCATATGAAAGGGCTTATATAGTGCTATATAAATTATAAATTAGTACTCACTTCCAACCATCAATGGATGTAGAGACAGCTTTGTCATACTTGGGAGAGTTGAGCGAGTTCAGGACACACACTTGACGGCTATGAGTGTTGGCAACAAGGAGCACCCAATGTACTCCTGCGTCAACTTGGAGTGGATTTGTGGATGCGTTACAGCATACAGGCACAACCACATACTTGAAACTGGCTAAGTGCACCAGAGAAGCATGGTTACTTTATAGTAACTGTTGTATATATTGAAATAAAGATAAGTTACAAAGAAACATGTTTAATATATCATAGCAGTTAGTGACTTAGTGTAATAGTGGTAGTTGTTGTACTAATAACAATATTAGCAGTAAACATTTTATTTCACGATGTTGGTTACTGTTACATTCTCAGTTCTAATTATACATGTTTACATAAAATACACAATTCACAATATATATATATATATATATACATACATATAAAGAAATAAAAACACAATTTCAGTACAATAAAAAAACAATCAACTAATCAAATTTATAAAGAAATAAAAAAAAAACATTAATATATGGAAAATATCAACAGTGTAATTGGAGCAATCTTAGTCAGTGTTATCACTAATTATTCTCAAACACATGAATAACGAATCATATAGTTCTATGAAAGACCCATTTACCAACAGTGGCCAGGTGCTTCAAAACCAAACTTTCCATTGACCACAAGATGACCAGGTGATAACTAATTGTAATTACCAGCCGACTTCTAGGCTGGTAATAAAACTAGGCTGCACATGAACTGAGAGAGCAGAGATATGAGAAAGATTAAACAAAAAAGGAATGCTGCAGTCCACGTGTTGTCAGATGACAAGTCCTGTACACATAGGCACAACAAAATTCACACACTCCGGGCAAATGCTACCCCGGGCAAAAGCTCCCCTTTCTACCCTATTTCTGCCATGGGCACGGCAGAAATACCTTTCTGCTCGGCAGAAAACCAACCCTGCAATTTAGTTATATGATTTTGAAACTTAGATTTATTTACTTAAATTCCTGAACAGCTCTTGACATATACACGTTACATTAACATGTGTAGACATTTCATTTCTTATCTCAGTTTTGGTGGATTGAAGATCATTTTATAATCTAAGTCAATGGATATGTATACACTGTACATTCATTTTTAGGGAAAGTGCCCTTGCAGGATCTTGCCCAATGCCTTTATTTAACAATTTTGCCTAGCATAAATTTATTAAAATACACTAAAAATAAGCCATTATTTTAAAATAAGGGATTTGACTCATTATGTTGTCATTTCCAGGGCAAATATATATTAATGTAATCAATTATCAGGCATCATTTCCACAGCAGCAGAAATAAGTAGTCAAAGTCAATTAATTAAATGTTGAAAATAATAACTGTTTGCTGAGCATTTCCAATTCACCATCAATGTAATTACAAGAGGAGATGCAATGTTTCGGTCAATAAGCCCATGCCAGGGGTAATTTTGCACAAAGTGCAATACCAGTTGGGATCGAACCAACAACTAAAAACAAAACATTAGCATCTACTAGTAATGAAATTTTTTTTTTTTTATAAAGTTTATAAAATTTATAAAGCAATTACTCCAAAAGGCAAGCTGATTCTCTTTGAAAGACTTTATGGTAACCTCTCTCTTGGCCTAGGCATTGCCCGGTGTGGTCAAACAGCATTAGTGACTGATGTCAGAAATAATGTGGAAACAAATTAACAAGAGTTCTGAGCACTATTTCCTACAGACAGTGCAATATAAGTTAGTAAAATCAAAACATTCTGAGTGAGAGAAATGTCAAGTTAAATAGTAACTAAATCCTTACAAAAATCACTTTACCAATATGATAATAGCGTTTTATATCCATACCTTCGGCCAAAATTGCAATGATTGATAGTAACGATTTAATAAATTTGAGTTAACCGAATGAAAGAAATATGAGCGTGCAGAGAAATCGCGTCGACATGGACTTTAGAGAAGTAGACTTATGCAAATTATGTTATACCATCTGAGATACAAAGACAGCCAGGGTTGAGGAAAAAGAGTTGACTTAAATGAAAATTGACTTAACCGAGTTCGAGTTATGTGGAGTGCCCTGTACTTCCTTTCTTTATTAAAAAATCATCAGCACATGTATTTTTCATAATTACAAAACACAATTCTCAATAACCGAGTTCTATTATTTTGCAGATGCAGCATGTGTCCAGAAAGTGACGATCAAACAATGTGTCTTTGTGCAGTCTGTTTTTGTTGTATGCTGTCAACATCGGAGGAGTTTTTCTTGTTCAGACATCGTACAACAGTGTTTCAACTTCATGTACTGATCATCCTCTAAAACGTAGAACATAAAATAAGTATAATAAACAAACACTACATAAAATAATACATTCCATACATAGTATCTGCCACCTTTATAAAATCTCCAGGCGCTATACAAACCCTTAGAAGGGCACAAAGAACCAGTAGACAGTAGAGTGGTGGTTAATAATTATGCCGTAAATCAATACTTTTGTAGTAGAAGAGACAATTTAGGTTTACTGCTAAATTGGGTCTAACAATTGTTATTATTTAGTTATCAAATGGGTATACCGTCATTTGGGATATAGTTAGCCAGTTTCTTGATGCCCTAACATTGTTCTGTTCGAAGTAAACATAACACTGAAAATTATGTATGACAAAAAACAGTTAACCATTTCAGACATTAGGTCATTGAGTCAATTAATCGAAGCTAAACTTCATAATATATTGTCGTTATCAACCTTACTTTAAATTAGACCCACGTATATGGTTACTGTGGGATATTCCTCTGTATAGAGGTCACCGCACAAATGTGAAGAAGATAATATATGAGCATTAAATTACCTTGTACAGAGGTCACCACGCTATTGTGAAGAATAAGAAGTAACAAACAGTTGTTTCATAGCAATGAACATAGCATACCTTTTTCGGGAAAACAATACATTTCATAGAGTTTGCAGCAAAGGAGTTGGCCTGGCCTTCTGAGTCAATGTTTCGTCGACTAAGTGTACCGCATTTTTGTCAGCTGAACAGGAGATTAAACACATCAAATAATTTAACAAAGCATTTACTAATACAGTGTCTGATCTTGTATAACAACCATGTGACACGCACTTACACAGCAGATAGGATGCACGATTTTGGGCTGTAGGCGTCTCTTGAGAGACTTTCTGTTTCGGTCTATTTAGTAACTCTAAGTAGGCCTACTTCACTCAAAACAACTTTTGTAAGAGTTTGTTTGCATGACGTTCAAATAATTTTAGAATAGAGAGCTGAATATAGATATCTTGTGAAAGTATGATCTGCTTTTGTTGACACGACAAAAATAACTAGTACGAAGGTAGTACGAATTTTATTCTCAGCAGCATAATCATACGCGGAGCAGCTGTGCGAATAACGTCGTCCTTTCGGGAAACGTTTTGTTGTGTTTAATGAGAAACAAATTAAGACTAAGTTTATTTGTATTGTGTCAGTTGATTAATAGTTAGGACTATGGATCGCTAAAATTTTACCCACTGTCTATTTCGTATTTATTGACCGCTTTGTGTATCGCATTCCTGATGCGTTTGTCGGCTACTGCCAGTCCTGCTCCTGGTCGTTGTGTCCCATGCACCAAATAATGCTTCAAGCATGTCATATACATCACGTATTTGTTGTCTATGTCCTCCATTCTCACCATGCCTCCTTAAAAACACGCATAACTAAATAAATCGACGTACAACTAATTCACATAAACTATACAACCGCGGATACTTCTGGCATGGCTGTGAAAAACGTGACGTCACATCTCATCAAAGTGCCTACTGCGCATGCGCAGTATGCGTTTTGAGGAATCCTGGCACGGCTGAATCGGGGCCCGGGACACCGGTACTGACAGTAGAAGCAAAGACGCAGTTGCCGATTCGGTTTACGTCGGTTCAGTAACTCCGCGAGATAACTCGGTGCCAGGCCATGCATCACAGAGTACACAAACACAAGCACTTTATATGTCGGGCGCACACATATAGGTAACCAACGCAGGTGCCGCAGCACTGGAGTGACTTGGTCGTACTTCCTCATACGGCAGACTAGGCGGACTGCGCAGTTTTGCACATGATGCAAACGCTGCAGCGTTGTCTACGGAAGGCCATACAGTAATGAATTTGCATAATCGAAGCGTGAAGTCACGAGTGCGTGCACCAGGGTTTTGCACGCATCATCAGTGATGCTTAGCCGAATTTGTCCAATGTTGCGAATCAAGTGGTAGCACGGCTTTGTTATCTGTGCAACCTGTGCTTCCATAGTATGACCGCTTTCAAGTATGACATCTAGGTTGCGTACGGATGACTTCGGCACAACCCGGTGTCAGCCAATTGTCACGGAATTATCGGAGGGCAAATTGTTTCGTTGTTTTGAGGTGAGGAAGATGACTGCCTCTGTCCTCTCGGTGTTCAAATTAAGTTGGTTTCGTTCAAACCAATCGGTCACCTCCGCTACACATTGTTCAATCTTTGTAATTGCTGCAGTGATGGGTTGATCGTACTCCACTGTCATGTAAATTTGCGTGTCATCCCCATAACAATGATATTGCATATTGCGATGTCATTCTTTACTCGCAGGAGTGCCGTAAAGTGGTCATGGCGGTATGCTGATTGAAAATTATCCCGCAAAATGTTCATATCAAGGTGATTGTTGAGTTGTCTTGCGATCACTTTTTCAACACATGTTGACACAAACGGCAAGTTCCAAACTGGGCGGTAATTGCACAAAGCATCTTCATCAAGCATCACTTTTAGGACTGGTCTAACGACCGCATGCTTGAACAAATCAGGAACAATTCGACTTTCGATGGAAATGTTTATTATCGAATTGATCATGGGTACCAGTTCTGAAGAACATAGTTTAAAGAGGCAGGCAGGTAATGAGTCTAGTCCGCTCGACTTACACGGAGCGACTGCGACCAATCTTGTGACGTCTGATTCAGTGACTTCTGTGAAGCGTGTCAACACAGCACCACGAAAAGCATTGTTGTCACCGAATGCAGCCGCCATCGCATATGAACGGTCACCTCCACAGTAGACTACGCTTTGCTGGATGTCATTCACTTTCGTCACGAAGCAGTTGCCGAAACGTTGCGCCAAATCACTCGAAGACACATACAACAGCAGTTTCGCAAAGCCAGTGTATCCCATGAGGTTTTTTGTGATGTTGAAGAGCTGCTTTTGGTCATTCCCACAACTCGCAATATTGTCGGAGTAGTAACTACGCCTCATGATGAGTAACATATGATTTACGGCCACATATTGAGCCCAATATGCTTGGCGGTGTACCTCGAGGCCACTACGTTGCCAAGTCCGGTCCGCTCGCCGTCGGTTCTTCTTCTCACGCCGAAGTTCGTCGGTGTACCACTGTGAGTTAGATTTCAAGGTTATGGTTTTCTAGAGCAAGGGAGCGTGGTGATCATTAATCCGACATAATCCAGTGCCGTATGCTTCCACCATTGTCTCAAAAGGTCCATCATTGTAAAAAACCGACAAAGATGTAACACCTTTGCCAATATCGGAAACAATAAAGGTAATTATGCCCACCAGAAGACGTAACTTCACACATGAATTACCCACTATGAGACACTACTGCGGACTGATTTCACATTTCCCATGCAACAATTAAGCTAAAATTAGGGCTAACAAATTAGAGTTATTTACAAAACACGTTCAGGCTTGTGCGGGAACCAGCTCGAGCAGTTGTCGTCACGATCTATTTATAACACATAGTCACCTATACGATAAAATAGCGTACGTACAAAACGTGTTCACGTTGCCCGAAACTAGTGAGCGCAGATGTCCATGTATTCTATTTAACAAGATTTAACAAGATTGCCACCCAGAGAATTAACTCTAGGTGGCAGGTGGAAAAGGAAGCCCTTTGGCTTATCGAGAGTCCAACCCTTTTATTTATGTGTATCTCGCCCTTCTGAGGTATATGTCAATTTTAACGTATTCACGCTACTAGCACCCACACAATCAGCAGATAATGTGTTCCATTCATTTACAATCCTTTGTGAAAATGAGAACTTTTTTATATCCAATCTACACTGCTCCTTTGCTAATGTAATTTCATGTCCTCTAATCCTTATTTCTTTCTTAACTGAAAAATAAAATTCCTATCAATATTTTCATAACCATTCATTATTTAAACACTTCTATCTGATCTCCTCTCAATATCCTGGTCTTTAGTGTTGTTAAACCACATTTTTAGTCGAATTTCATAACTCAGTTTTGGTATCATTTTAGTCGCTCTCCTCTGTACTCTTTTTGGCATATCAATGTCCTTCTTGCAATATGGTCTCCATGCCTGTATACAATATTCTAAATGAGGCCTCATTATTGTTTTGTACAGCGGTATTACTAGCTCTTTTTCCTTATACGCTATATTTCGCCTAATTAATTCAAGGATTTGATTTCCCTTCGAAGCTGCAATTCCGCACTGCTCTAAAACCTTCATATCAGCACTAATAGTTAACCTAAGTCCTTTTCTTTTACAGTAGTACTTAGTACAATACCACCCACTGTATATTATACATCTTCTTTCCAGTGTCCTGTGTGGAGGCATTTGCATTTCCCGAAATTGAACAACATTTGCCACTTTTCAGACCATTTAATCAACCAGTCAAGATCATCTTGTAAATGGTGTCTATCTCCATCATTTTAATCCTTCTATACACTTTTGTATCATCCGCAAATTTCAAGACCTTGCTCGTTATATCATCATCCAAATCGTTGATATATATTAAGAATAATATAGGTCCTAGTACTGATCCCTGTGGTACCCCACTCAATACCGATTTCCAGTTTGGAGCCTCCCCATTAACTACTACTCGTTGTCTTCTGTCAATCAGCCATTTTTCTATCCAGTTTATTATATCATTTTCTATGCCATGGGCTTACAGTTTAAGCAGTAATCTTTGATGTGGTACTTTGTCGAAATTTGTAATGAAAATCTAAGTAGATTATATCTACTGGTGATCCTCAACTACCCACTTAGTGATGTCTTCCAAAAAATATAACATATTTGTTAAGCATGACCTCGCTTTTAAAAACCCATGTTGAGATGAGTTTATTAAGTTATGTTTAGTAAGAAAATCCACCTTGTGATCTTTAATTAGTCTTTCTAATAATTTGCAAATCACTGATGTTAAACTCACTGGTCAATAGCTCTCGGACGTGTTTCTCGAACCTGTTTTAAATAACGGTATAATGTTTGCCTCTTTCCATTCTAAAGGAACCACTCCTTCTTCTAATGACAAATTGAAAACTGTTGCAAGTGGTACGCTAATTTGTTCTACAATTTCCTATAGTAGTTTGGGCGGAATCCCATCCACTCCAGGTGATTTATTATCCTTCATAGCCCTTATTTTCTTAGCTACCATTTCCGAGGTTACAATTAACTGTCCAAAATAATCTGAATCTGCCCCCCTTGAACTTAACCTCTGGTACTGGCAGTGAACTAGTATCCTCCCTGGTAAACACTGGAGTAAAAAAGAATACTCCTTCAAGTCTTTTGCCATTAAGAATCCATCTGATATTATATTTCCAGCACTATATTCTAGATGACCGACCTTATCCTGAACTTTCAGTTTGCTTCGAACATACGCATAACAAGTCTTGCTGTCATGTTTTATATTACTAGCTATTTTTTTTTCATAGCTTCTCTTTGCATTTCTAGTTTCAGCTGTAGCTTGGTTAAGTGCTTCTTTATAAATGTGTAGTCTTAATCATTTCCAGTACATCTATATGACTTCCACATCATTTATTTATACTTAATTTGTCTGTAAGTGTTTCTTTTTGGACCGTTTCCCTTGTTTTTTGAAGGGTACAGATCTATCGACTATGCACTTAATTTCACTCTAAGATATTCTAGCATTCTGTTGCTGTCTTATTCTTCAGTGTGTTATTCCAGTTTTTCTTTGCTAAATATTTTCTCATGTCCTTATACCTTCCTTTGTGAACATTTCTCCTATACTGCTTTTTATTATTCCTTTCTGATTTTATGTTGATGGTAAAATGTATCTGTTAGTGATCACTACTCCCCAGTGGCTCACATATCTTGACATTGTTACAACGTCGACCGCTCGATGGTTTTTAGTCAATTTCTAACTGTAAAATTATATAATAGGATAGTTTCAAGGAAACTAAGACTGAAACAAGTTTGCCGTCATATGTGTTTCAGATGAATATGGACAATAATACACTGACTTAGTTGCAATTTTGTTTGCATCATGTATACTTGGAAGGAGAGTGGATGCTAATAAGTTAAATTGGTTATAACAATGTCCGTTAAGAGGTCATTAGACATTTATAGTTGTAAAGGATACCTTACGAGGGAACTATGATTGACACATGGCTATCGCCGTGCGTACTAGAGGACATTAATACGTAAAATAAGTTATATAAATAAGCGTTACGGGGACTTTAGTCAATTTATAACTGTAAACCTATATGACATAATACATTCAAAGGGAACTGGGAATGAAAGATGGCTGTTTTGAAGATATGTGAACACAGACTGAAAGTCTGTTAACGTTGTATAAAAACTTGTTTATTTTACTAAAATGCTCTTGATGGCACACATAATATAATATGTGTACAGACTCTGCTGTCAGGGCAACTTTATGAAACTGCGGGTGACACTACAAGTGGTCTAGTTATTTCATGAAGTGTTAAAAAAATCCAAAGAAAGCTTGCACTGTCCTTAATCGTTGGTAGTACTGTCCACGACATCCCCTCCCGCCTGGCGACTGCTAACTTTCATTAACTCTACGAAAATGTTGTTACCCATCGACAACGCGGTATTTCAACGAACGATGATCTTGATAAATGATCTGGTGGTCTTGATCAATGATCTGACGACATATCTGTAGCGACATATATTGGTCCTCGGTTTAGTTCAATCGAGACCAACGCAAACTTAATGAGTAGACATTGGGACTTTTCATTTAGTTTTCACTGTGGTATTTTACAAGTATCCTACAATATCTTCATACTATTTATTTCCACGTTGGGTCCATTTATGTATAATGCTCTTGGACTAGAAAAGGTCCACTATCTACAGTGGTTGTCTAACATGGATGCCAGACTTGGTGTGGCTAAGGCACACAGGGTACAGTTGGGGACAGTTGATGTGTTCTTCAATGTGGCATTTTGTTACTATTCTGAAAAACATATGCTTTGTATTATATATTTCCGCGTTCAAACCTACTGCTTCTGGAGGAGTATCTGGGAAGCCTCGACTTCTTCACTGAAGATGAGTACAGTACCTGCTACAGTAAATTTATACAACGCATCACCTTTAAAATTGGTTCCTCAATTTCACTCAATTAATGTTGTGCTGTAGTGTACTAATTGTAGTGTACTAATAAATAACGACGATTGTTTTTTTGTATGTTTGTCATAAATATACAATATGGACAACATTTTACACGTTCTTTTTTTATACTATACACATGAGTAGTTGGACGCATACGTAATTTATGTATGCATGTATGTTATGCATGATGGAAGGCGTAACACATTGTCACAGAATCGAGTGTAAGTATTAATAAATTAATAAATTGGCGGTACCCGATTTGACATGGCAAGTTATAGGTTCAGGTGCACTAGGATTCGGAGTGAACGAGATACATAACGTGACATCAGATATGTAAGTACGAGAAGCCAACTGGCATTCCCATTTAATACATCAACAACAAATATATGCGGTTCAATGATAGTTGGCCAACCGTTACTCTGCTATGACATTATATTTATAACACCATACAATGTACTCGCCGAGTATGCATCCAAATACGAATTTACATGGGAGACAGTATAAACAGCTGGTCACTTACATGAATACGGGAATACACCGTTGTAATGTCTATGAACTGTAACCAATGAATGTCTCGTGGTGTGCGAATGTCAACGTTCGCATCAGTCGCGTTCGGCGAGATGTCAGGACGAAGTCGAAAGTCGTTCGGCGTTCGGCGAACGAATGTCGATTCCACGCGAATCACCAGGCGACAACACGGTAACGATATCACGACGTCGGCGATGTCGAGGTCTGTCACGAAGTCTGTGTTGTGACAGCTAGCAGACGAAACGGTGGTGGCCTCGCATTCGAAGATCACGTCAAAACGGAACAGCAGTCGGTTATCGCTCAGTCTTCTTCAACGCGTGAGAAGTGCAGCGTCTCACAACTAATCAGTACTGTTGGAATCGTAGAAGTATTTACTACAGGCGTTGGGCGGACACACATTCCAGCCCAATTCCTGGAGACGAGAGTGCAACACTTTCTTCTGCTCAAATGTTCGTCTCTAATGTTCGTCTGGCCTCGAATGGCCGTCCTGCCCTTATATAGCTTGATGGCCGGAAGTTATTCTGACCAATTACAACACTTAATACAAATTAAAGTCGCTTCAAAAACCAGCTCCCGAAACCTTTCACACATCGAAGCAATCCATTCAACTCGCTGAGTTTAAAATAGATTTTGCGAGCTAAACGTTTGGCTATAAAAGTGCTTATTCAATCTTTAACTTACGTGAATTACTTACATAATTAATATCACTGGATTCCCTGTATCGAGCCGCTTACCACAATATTCATCGTACATTCCAACACTCATGAATTAATCCATAATTTTAATAAAACACACACTCTATTCATAAGCTAGTGATGACCCTAGTGTTTTTTACACCTACATTTCTGTAAACAACTTTTATAAGTTCATAATATAATCTTCTTATAACCACAACATAAGTAGTTTGACAGGCCACCATATTACCAGTCATGTTAAATAATTTCTACAGGTACCAAATTTGGTATACCTAACCGTAGAATTAGTGGTGTACGCTACAAATGAAATGAATTAAATCTGACTCGTCGGCAGATAAAACGTTACACGCCTTAATAGCCAGAGGGCACCAGCGTGTACCTTCGTGACAATACATACCAGAGATGGCAGCACCATCAAAACCACTGTTCTAAAGCCTGATTAAATTCTATACAAACCACTTTGTGACACACATGTTGTTGGATTGATGTCGAACTAGATTTGTAGAATGAGTATAATGAATGCAATGTTTTTTTTAAATTCATAACATAACTCAACTGGTTCAGCTTTGTGTGTGAGAAAATCACGCCTACAACTATTACAATATAAAATATGTGAATATCGTACGCTATCCATGATTTAACTGACATCATGATGACTTGTTGACATTTGATCTATTTCAAACGGCTTTCCTTCGTAGTCTACCAACACCTTGTTTTCTAGTCTACGACCGGACTGCGCTTTTTCTATCAACAACTTTACGACGTAATCCATACCAGATCGTCTGGATAAGAGACGCGAAGTCCTTTGTGTTTCAGAAGTACATTGCCCCTGTGGGGCCCACGCCACTCTACTTACCTAATTTCTGGGGGTTTATGTCTCCAGATGGTACGTGTTCAAAACCGTATCTGATTTACCAACCGTGCTGCATTACTTCCAGCGTTTATGCTCTACATCTGTGACATGTAATGTAACATTAGGCCACTGTTGAATAGTGCGAACTCGGCTTCGGTTACTCCTAGCATGTTTGGGTGCAACGCTATTTAAACCGTATTCGAACCAAGCATATAGTGGAACACGGCCACATGGCCTGCCTAGATCCAACGGCTATGTGGAATATCATCCAGGTCCAACGATATATTTTTTTCAGTGCGTCGCACAGTTTTCGTATATTCGTTTTGCATTTTCCTGTAAATACGAATGATGCGATTCTTTGTGTCATTATGTAAGATTATGTGTAGAGCGATGTCCAATAATAGCTGAGGTCACAATGACCCGATTGTTACGTGACGTGGGACATGTATAATCTGCAATTATTAGGTAAGATAATAAGGCGGAATACTTCGACGTGAGTAGATTTATCCTCGTGAGCAATGGGTGGTAGTAGAACTGCAATGACGCTGGCACATCTTATGAACCTCGAACTTAATCAGTACACACCGACGTCTGACATGAGATGTACTTACAATGATCCACATTTACAGAATTAGTGTATGTGCGCGCGCGTATGTGTATGTGTGTGTGTGTGTGTGTGTGTGTGTGTGTGTGTCTGTGTGTGTGTGTTTGTGTGTGTGTTTGTGTATGTGTGTGTGTGTTTGTGTGTTTGTGTGTGTGTTTGTGTATGTGTGTGTGTGTGTGTGTGTGTTTGTGTGTGTGTGTTGTGTGCGTGTGTATGTTTCTAATTCAAATTCACATGTGAGTGTATGTACATGCTTATATTCCTTCGTGTTTGTGAATATGCAGAATCTGTACATTTGCATTAGAATTAACCACGCAGAATAGTACAATAACTACATATTGAAATGTTAAAAAATACTATAAAAGCAATGCATTGAGAGCGCACCAAATTGCACACGAAATCATTTACAATTTAAAAATTAAAATGTGAGGAAATGTGAGTTATGAAATTGTGTTTGTTTGGTTAGATATCCAAGTGTTTCCTGGCGTACATTGGTGATGTTGTTGCGAGCAAGATCCATTCTTCGTTTACCGAAAGATTCTCTTTTGGCAAATCTGCGAGTTTCTCGTCTAGATTCTGTTGGAGCTGATGGCTGACGTTTGTGTCTTTCAGTTTGCCCACATCTAGCCTCCTCCTTGTAGCGCGTTGTTTCTGGTGTTATGGTGCGATTTGAATTGCTAGTTTGGCATTTATCATCATGTTGTTAGTCCAACAAGGTGTAGAGCCACGCAATGCTTTATTAATGAGGACATCTGCACGATAACGTTGACGCGTGATGACATATTCAAGCAGATGCCAATGGTTTGACCTTGGATGCATTTATGACTTTTTGAACTTATCTTTCATGGGAAAGGTGGTATTATGATTAGCAGTTTGAGTTCTACACATTTTCTGAGTAGTAGCACCCCACTGTCATTTATGTTTCCTGCCCCATGTCTTCCAATGACACCTTCCCATAGGTCTGCATTTTTCTCTACACGAACGTTGAAATATCCAAGAAGGAAACCCTTGTCATTGGCTGGTATCGATGCAAGTACGAAACCAAGGGCAGTATAAACACCTCTTTTGTTTCGTCTATCGCATCCACAGTTGGTGCGTAGGCACTGAAAAGTGTAGCATTACGCGAGTCAGAAGGCTCCAATCTCAGCGTCATTAACCTATCAGTTATTCCAACTGGTAGTTCTGATAGTTCAGTGGTAATTGAGTTTCTGCAAATCCCTAATCTTGGTTCGTCATTTGCAGTTCCTTTCCAGAAAAAAGTGTTATCTTTTTCAGTGGCCTTCATCAGCAAATCTGGTTTCTATCAAAGCAGCATTGTCGATGCCGGAGCGGGTTAGATTCATGGCTACAATAGCTGTCTGACGTTCAGGGCGATTGCTCTCCTTTTTTATCTATGAGCGTTCTGACGTTCCATGCAGCGATGCTCAGGCGCTGGATGTGTTTAGTTTTGGCATTACTGCGTGTCCACATATATGCGGGTCATGTCTGCCGCATATAACGGCGCCACAGTTCCTCCGGAGGTTTCTATCGGAGACCTCACCCGTAACCTTTGGCTAAAGAACCTACAATGCTTGGCAGAGGCTGTTCGGTTAGTTTCTAGTGTGCAGAAACGTCCACTCATAGCCAGAGCCCTGTCTTTTTAAAACAGACTGTGCCACAGAAGGTAAGGGTTGGCTTGTGTGGGAGAACCCCTATTTTTGTCATAAATATACAGTATGGACAACATTTTACACGTTCTTTTTTATACTATACACATGAGTAGTTGGACGCATACGTAATTTATGTATGCATGTATGTTATGCATGATGGAAGGCGTAACACATGTTGTTGGATTGATGTCGAACTAGATTTGTAGAATGAGTATAATGAATGCAATGTTTTTAAAATTCATAACATAACTCAACTGGTTCAGCTTTGTGTGTGAGAAAATCACGCCTACAACTATTACAATATAAAAGCTGTGAATATCGTACGCTATCCATGATTTAACTGACATCATGATGACTTGTTGACATTTGATCTATTTCAAACGGCTTTCCTTCGTAGTCTACCAACACCTTGTTTTCTAGTCTACGACCGGACTGCGCTTTTTCTATCAACAACTTTACGACGTAAACTATACCAGATCGTCTGGATAAGAGACGCGAAGTCCTTTGTGTTTCAGAAGTACATTGCCCCTGTGGGGCCCACGCCACTCTACTTACCTAATTTCTGGGGGTTTATGTATCCAGATGGTACGTGTTCAAAACCGTATCTGATTTACCAACCGTGCTTCATTACTTCCAGCGTTTATGCTCTAGATCTGTGACATGTAATGTAACATTAGGCCAGTGTTGAATAGTGTGAACTCGGCTTCGGTTACTCCTAGCATGTTTGGGTGCAACGCTATTTAAACCGTATTCGCACCAAGCATATAGTAGAACACGGCCACATGGCCTGCCTAGATCAAACGGCTATGTGAAATATCATCCAGGTCCAACGATATATTTTTTTCAGTGCTTCGCACAGTTTTCGTATATTCGTTTTGCATTTTCCTGTAAATACGAATGATGCGATTCTTTGTGTCATTGTGTAAGGTTATGAGTAGAGCGATGTCCAATAATAGCTCAGGTCACAATGACCCGATTGTTACGTGACGTGGGACATGTATAATCTGCGATTATTAGGTAAGATAATAAGGCGGAATACTTCGACGTGAGTAGATTTATCCTCGTGAGCAATGGGTGGTAGTAGAACTGCAATGACGCTGGCACATCTTATGAACCTCGAACTTAATCAGTATACACCGACGTCTGACATGAGATGTACTTACAATGATCCACATTTACAGAATTAGTGTATGTGTGTTTGTGTATGTGTGTGTGTTTTTGTGTGTTTGTGTGTGTGTTTGTGTATGTGTGTGTGTGTGTGTTTGTGTGTGTGTGTTGTGTGCGTGTGTATGTTTCTAATTCAAATTCACATGTGAGTGTATGTACGTGCTTATATTCCTTCGTGTTTGTGAATATGCAGAATCTGTACATTTGCATTAGAATTAACCACGCAGAATAGTACAATAACTACATATTGAAATGTAAAAAAATACTATAAAAGCAATGCATTGAGAGCGCACCAAATTGCGAAATATTCTCTTTTGGCAAATCTGCGAGTTTCTCGTCTAGATTCTGTTGGAGCTGATGGCTGACGTTTGTGTCTTTCAGTTTGCCCACATCTAGCCTCCTCCTTGTAGCGCGTTGTTTCTGGTGTTACGGTGCGATTTGAATTGCTAGTTTGGCATTTATTATCATGTTGTCAGTCCAACAAGGTGTAGAACCACGCAATGCTTTATTAATGAGGACATCTGCACGATAACGTTGACCCGTGATGACATAGTCACGCAGATGCCAATGGTTTGACCTTGGATGCATTTATGACTTTTTGAACTTATCTTTCATGCGAAAGGTGGTATTATGATTAGCAGTTTGAGTTCTACACATTTTCTGAGTAGTAGCACCCCACTGTCATTTATGTTTCCTGCCCCATGTCTTCCAATGACACCTTCCCATAGGTCTGCATTTTTCTCTACACGAGCGTTGAAATATCCAGAAGGAAACCCTTGTCATTGGCTGGTATCGATGCAAGTACGAAACCAAGGGCAGTATAAACACCTCTTTTGTTTCGTCTATCGCATCCAGAGTTGGTGCGTAGGCACTGAAAAGTGTAGCACTACGCGAGTCAGAAGGCTCCAATCTCAGCATCATTAACCTTTCAGTTATACCAACCAACTGGTAGTTCTGATAGTTCAGTGGTAATTGAGTTTCTGCAAATCCCTAATCTTGGTTCGTCATTTGCAGTTCCTTTCCAGAAAAAAGTGTTATCTTTTTCAGTGGCCTTCATCAGCAAATCTGGTTTCTATCAAAGCAGCATTGTCGATGCCGGAGCGGGTTAGATTCATGGCTACAATAGCTGTCTGACGTTCAGGGCGATTGCTCTCCTTTTTTTTATCCAAGAGCGTTCTGACGTTCCATGCAGCGATGCTCAGGCGCTGGATGTGTTTAGTTTTGGCATTACAGCGTGTCCACATATATGCGGGTCATGTCTGCCGCATATAACGGCGCCACAGTTCCTCCGGAGGTTTCTAACGGAGACCTCACCCGTAACCTTTGGCTAAAGAACCTACAATGCATGACAGAGGCTGTTCGGTTAGTTTCTAGTGTGCTGAAAGGTTCACACATTGCCAGAGCCATGTCTGTTTAAAATAGACTGTGCCACGGAAAGTAAGGTTTGGCTTGTGCGGGAGCCGCCCTGTATTACTATAAGGCTTGTGTGCGCTTTCAACGCACGTTCTGCACCAGACCAGTAACAAACCGACGAAGCTATGTTGGGTATAAAAAGCAAGGTCTTCTCCCGGTTGGAGCTTTACACTCAGTCGCGCATTCACTCGCCAATATACTGTCCCCGTCAGGTCGGTGTGAAAGCGACAGAGATAATTTGGTCAATCAACTGCTCTGATAAAATTTTTATGGTATTCTAAATAAGTGAGACGCTAAATTACATGAAGAATATGGAGCAAAGCCTAATTGTGTGGGATTATATAATGACAATAAGGTGTACATGGATAATATAAAAAAACAGGGACTAAAACACCTTAAAGGGGAATGAAACGCTTGAACTGCCGCACCCAAACATAAGAACATATCATTTACAGTACATGTCAGCATGATTTGATGTGCACAGCGCCATGGTATACTTTCAAAAAAATTTCAAACATACCCAACATCGGGACTGTCTAGTGGCGTTTTGTTTGAGTAGCGAGGTACCACGACCGGCCGCACACGGTATTTCAATAAGCGACGCAGCATAGCTCCCAGAAAAACCGACGAAACACATACACAAATATTAAAATAGAGATTCCTGTTGTGAAAGAACATTATGGAAGTTATCAGAATGGTCTGGTTGATCACTATCTCTCGGACATGTTCAATTTCCGGAAACTTCTAACATAAGGCACATGATTTTTTGTAAACATTAGCAAAACCAGTCGTCACCTGCCGGGTTGCCTTGATAGAAGACAGTCGTGAAAGTAATATTTACAAAATATTAAAAGAAACACAGAACATCGTTACATAAACACCAAATGGCATTCGCAGATACTCGTTGTTTGTTCAAAATGACGAAGGTCGGAGAGAATGTGAAGTTCACGTCAATGGATAGGCCCTAGTCGTGGTAGTGTAGAATTGTCACAAAATATTCTCATAGCTATGTTATTTGAATGAGGATAGACATAACCATTATTGTGTCTGCGTCTACTCCATATTAATTGCACACTAACTTTAAAGTTCAGAACCGTTAAGGAACGAACTGATTTACCCAATAAGAGAGTCGTCACATATAAGGGGTATTTTTAAAACACATAGGTATTATATCCTATTCTAGGGGCCGTTGATTAATCCCAGAAAGCTTGACGCTCGAGGTTCAAGTAGTCTAAGACGGAAACCTTAACCTACAGACGCAAGCTCCAATATTAAAAGATATCAGCGGTGATTTATGGGTGCGGAGTCCAGAGAATACGACGAATGACAATGACATTTTTGTCCCGTAGAGGGAAATACATGTGGAGTGTTAGATCATAAAACATAAAACGAAGGTACAGGCAACACAAAAGGACATCAAACGTGTACGTGTGCGCAAGTATACACATACAAAGCAATCATAATTTAGACGGTTTTAAGTTAATTTAAGTTAAAATAAATTCTGCCAAATCACAAATCATCTCAGGCTCAACAAGTGTCAGTCTGGCAGAGACGACTGGCAAAGATGAAGGAAAATTTATATAAATGTATAATTAATGCAAATGCAGCAATACGAAAGAGTACATTTACTACCCATAAGCTTGCCTATTGTAGCGCATCAGCCTTCACTTCAAAAGAATCCATCTGTCATTTGTTTGCCAATATTACGTTTTTTGACTGGGTCCATGTTTTGTGACGGAGCTGATGCCATTGCCACGTTGATAGGCCGATACTGCGGCACAGCACCATCGCCAGATATCATGTATTTTAAATTACCTGGTAAAGCTATACGAATTAAAACGTCTGACCTAACTATGTAAACAACCACCCACAACCGCCAGTCTTCTTGTGTGTATATACTGTAGATATTCACATATCATACTAACCAAACCGTTTTTGCCGTATACAGGGACTAACACTCAAAAATCGGCCTGCACAGCCACAGCGGACGCTGTCGAAGTTCTAGATGCAGACAACAGTGCGAGTCAGCGAAGTTTCTATCCGTCTACAGCGGATCTTGATCATGTACTGATGTTGCAAGTTTCAAATACAGCTCCAATGTCATTTTTATTATTGCTATTAAAATGTAATCTTGGAGCCATGAACAACATCTTCCATATTGATCCACGATTATACGAGAAATAAGTTCTTATATACCCCAGTATTATTACATATTTTTAGATGTTCTTTTCTATGGGAGTGGTACCACATCAATTTAAAATAGCAAAAGTGAAGCCAATCCGTAAACGTAATAACTCGAATAAGTTCTGCAGCTACAGACCAATCTCGATTTTGTCATGTTTCTAAATAAATCCGGAGCGTCTGATATATATATATAATCGACTCGAACGCTTTCTCAACCATTCCCATATAGTATCAGAAGAACAACACAATTTCATGTGAAGCATATTCCACTTACATGAGTAATAAATCATATATGAAAACGATCAGGTGTAATCGATAGCCACATTTAAAATATAGGTATATATATTGACCTATCTAAAGCCTTCGACAAAATATAGCATAATATTATATTACAGAAAAATTAACTGCCATGGCTGTCACAGATTGTCGAGGTATTCGTAACAAGATGGCTCAAGTCTAGTAGGGTTCAGTATTAATTATGTCAACGCTTGTGAATGAGGGCAGCAAGCGTGATCATCGCAACAAGGAACAATGGAAATTTAATAAACTTTATTCCATATATGTAGATAAAAAGGGACCCTTTTATAATAACAATAAAAACCATATGTCTTCTTACTCTACCCTATGTGTGCTTTCATCGATTGCAATCAAAACCGTACATATCCCCAGCTAAACCTTGATACTCGAAAACAATACTAGAACGGCTCGTTAAAAAACTAAGTACTGTTACCACTCTCAAAGGAACTTCAGATGTCAATGCATTACAAGTTCAACTCCGCTCGGACTCAGGTACCATCCCAAATATAGGGAAAAAACAGTCTCTTAATTACATACATTGGGAATCTATATCATCCAAAATATAGAGAACAACAGTCTCTTAATTACATATTATACAGGAATCTATACCATCCCCAGCATAGAGAATAACAGTTTCTTAATTACATACAATACATTGAGACAGTTCAAAGACGTCTAGCCGGCAACTTAATATCTAAATATAACATTGAATTTTGACATCCCTATGTATCTTTTCGCCGTGTAGTCAACCGAAATTACGTTGCGCTCGCTCCGACTTGTCTCGTTAGCCCGACTTAGCTAGTTCGCCACGAGATCGTACCAGAACTCGATGACCGTCCACCGGAAGTGTCCTTCGCTGTTGCCTGCACGCTCTGATGGCTGCCATACGCGTTCGTCCGGTCCTGCTGACCCGGTTGGGCCGACCGTCCACGTAGAGTCGCTCACGTCTCCCGATATTCGCCGCTTGTAGACGACGCTCGTCTTCGCCACACGCCCGCTCTGACCGAAGCTGTTCCACTCGGCCCGCTGCCGCACGCAAGGCGGACCCGTTGTTACACCGTCGCTGTACGCACTCGCCCGGTCCCGTTGACCCGCTGCGTAGAGTCGCTTCTGCACTCGGTTCGCTGCCGCACGCACATGAACAGGTATCACACCGTTTTAAAACGGGAACACAACCTTGTTACTGCTTCCCATGAAATTGTGCACGTTTATTCTGCCTAACGCTATTTCAACGGAACGATTAAAAAAAATTGATAGAATTTACAATCTGCAACTAGGGCTGATTTTGTAGAATCATACTCGTTGAACACATCTAAACATCGTTGAAACTATGTTTCAAATAAATAAGGACATCCACAACTACAAAACTATGAACAACAATACTTACTCAGTTCGTGAAGCACTGAGAAACACGCGGACATTTACAAGTAAATATTCAGGACCTTCATTCATTAATACCTTACCAGAAAACATACACAATTTTACATATGGAAGATTATGCATACACATTAAAACAATACATGTTTTTGACACACTGCAACATAGTGTAGTTTCCCACTTAGATTTTCATCAGGCAAATTCTGTGTTGGTGTAGATTCATATCTGGATGTAGTTTAATTCACGCGTATTTTACTACTCATACACAATAATTACAAGGACTTACCCTTTTGCAGACGAAAATAATCAGGCTAATTTGTAACTGCAAAATTGAGAATTTGTATTGTAATGTTCAAGGCTAAAAATAAGATGTTGCCGTACAGCCTTCAATAATTCTTTGCTATTAACCAAGATTCAATGCATTTGACACGTTAAAGTAAAACAATAAAATACGTGTATGCTCGCACAACTTTGAAATCTGTGTATATCGGTAAATTGTGTTAAATTATGGAACTCCTATGATGGAAACGTAACTAATTCAGCTACATTTAAAATACTCAAAACATTGTCTACATTGTTTTATTTCAAATAATCACCGCCATGAGGCGTTTGTTGAAATCAAAAACGAATTCATCACATATCCTCCACCAGGCGTGAATTAAGAATATGAGTTTTTAGAAACCGAACAACTTTGACTATTTCTCATATTTCCATATCAGCAAAACAAACTCGTAATTCTCTGGTGGTAAATATATGTTATTAATTATTGTTGTACATACCGTGGCCAGTGGCTCACTTTTCACTAGGCACCATTTTAATTTTTTAAATGTCGATTTTAGCTTCATTAAGTTACATTTAGTAATACACGGTAGCAGATAAGGTAGAACACATTGCGCGCGCATTTTTTTTTTGCGTGTGCATGTATGCATGCATGCGCGCATGTGGTTCTGCGTGTGCATGTGTGTAATCCGAGGCACTGACGCAAATGTAACCGAACGACCAGAAAGGTCATTCAAAAAAATTACATGGATACATGCATGTGTTTGTGTGGCCGATGTTATGATAACGGGCAAAAAACCCGTATCTACCCTTTGGATAGCCATAGGCAACTGTTTTAGTTTGTTATGCAGACAGCATCATTGTCGGTGTATAAATACATTTCGACGTAATCGTTACCAGGTCATCGGGAAAATAGGCACGTAGTTCAATGTGTGGAAGATGTATTTAGAGCGCCCAACTGATATCTGATACCTCTGCTCGACCATTTACTTTTAAACTTGCAAACACACGGTCAAAGAAAAGGTAAGTTTTGTATACAGCGCTGTATCCAGTCCTCAGGACGGCTCAAAGCGCTTTACACTTTAGCAGTCGAACACCATCTCCACTTCTCTGGGAAGCATCCTGCAAGGCTGCAATTAATGCGCGAAGACTATTCGTACACACATATCTACCACTGTCTATAGTCATGTACTCATACAGCTGAGTGAACTGGAACAATGTAGAGTGAACGAACTTGCCCAAGGTTTGACACCGCAACACTGGATTCGAACCAGGGTTCTCTCGCTCGAGAGTCCGAAGTTCTTGCTATTCCACCATTGCGCTCCTTCAATAGTGTACAAGAGATAGAAAACAGCTGAAGTAGAACATACTAAAATCAGATAAGTCCCGATGTGTATACGTAGTATGCGAGCAGCCCGACAGGATTAAGGTAATAATACATTAATTTGGATTGTCGCCACTAAGAGCGTGCGTTCGGGTATGTTACAGAGGGAGACAGTGAAACTTGTGTGCAAGTTGAGTTTTCAGTATTATACAAACGAAACAGAACTCTAATAACAAAACTACCAAAGATATTACATTGGCTGTGTTTCCCGACTTATATAAGGCGTTTGGTACATTTGGCTATGACATTTTGTTGTATATTAAAATAATTATGGTATCAGAAGAATACGTAATATATAGTTTGTAGTTACCTTTCTAATCGTAAATAATATATTGACATAAATAGTTGCCAACCTCCACTGATCAATATAACACATCGAGTACCACAAGGATCAATACTAAGACCTGTGCTTTTTTAAATTATGTTAAAAACATAGTGAATTCTAGTTATCTAAACCTGTTATCCTTTGCAGATGATACCACAGTATTCCAGTCAGGGTATGGATATTGAACATTTAGTTATAAAAGTTAATCAAGAACTAAAACAACTATACAATTGGTGGTGTGCTAAAATTGTGCTTGAACGTCAAAAACACACATTTCCTCGTTTTAGTCCTGTAAATACAAACTACGGAGTAAACAATATAATTAAAATAAATATGTAAGTCATCATGAAGGTTGGCAAGTATAATAAATTACGAATCTATTAAATTCCTGGGATTGATACTCCGGTTTAATATTATATAGCACGGAGGTGGGCTGGCGATGAATTTGGGTGATTTGTTTAACAGGATTTTTATGATTGTTATGATTGTAATCATATAGTGATGATAGTCAAATGGTGTTACTGGAAGACGGCTGTTAGCCAAATGACATCCATGCAATGTAACACATTTCCATTTGTATGACATGTATATGTTAACTGTATTTTATGTTGTTACGTTGTAAATAAAGTTACTTACTTAATTACTTACAAATATGTTAATTTTTGAACTGGTGTTTATTAAATCAATCAATCAACCACAAATTGATAAGATACTGTAAAAGCTCGCAATAAATATTTACTTGTAAATGTAGAAAATATGTTCGAAAGGGACTTTTATTCACCCCACAACTCCCGCAAAAAACAGTATAAGGCAATCGTTTACGCGAACGAAACAAAAAGCAAATTGTACATCAGTATCTTATGAAATTATGGAATATGTTTCAAATACAACTTAACAACATAATAGGTCTGATTGTCATAAAGAAGCACCTCAAGGCCTGTCTATAAGGCACTCGTGATGTCGATGAACTCGCAGAAGAAAGTGGTATTAATAGAAACGTATGTTAAAGGTTCTAATTAAACCTACGAAGTTTGGCAAGGCAAGGCCACTCCATGCGAGGTCACGACGAGATTGAAAATATGTATACTTTTCCTAGAAAATGAATATGCTACGTGACGAATATGACCACTGGTTGGTGGCACGACTTAAGAAAAACAAACGCACAAGTGCCGATATACAAAATAACGTATTGAAGGTCATGGGTATAACAATCTTGCAATAAATTGCTAGCTGCTTGCGGAACATGGATTTGTTGGCATGCACAGCTTACTAAACGAGTGAATTTGCATAATGCGGATTGACAAAAACTTTAAAAAATACACAATGCGCTGATGCGTCATCCATAACAGCTATGCGCAAGGATTGTCTAATGCGAATTTGACAGCTAGTTTATAGTTTCATGAATTATGTCACCGCGCTCCCAATGTCAAGAGCTGAGTGAGATATATTATATATAGCACAACGGAGGGACGTACCATCGATGAGGGCAGGGAAGGGAAATTAGACAGATGCATATATTCATAAAGTACGACTGGGGTGTGAAATAAAAACCATTAACCCCACAGTATTACGATATATATGGGCCGCAGCGCAAGTCAAAGGTACACACGTCAATGTCTGACTCCGTTTTTTGACTTGACGCAGTGATCGTTGTTATCAGCGTCTGTTGAAGATACATGATCCACGTTACTCAATCAACATAAACACATAGGGTGTCTCCAAGTTGGACAGAAACTGGAGACAACTGTTTTGATAAACGAATTCCGAACTTGCCCTTGCCACTGCCTTTGTAGACGCTAATCGAATTCGCACATTTTAAACACAGTGGGGGCGTGTCTTCCCTTCCCCGTTATGGTTACAACATTAACTGCAATACAACGTACTACCTGATATTGGTATTAAAATTTGTTGATGTTTCTTGTGTGATATGTTTAGCCTTTTTTACGATCAAAGAATAACACCACCCTTCTCAAAGTGACAACGTCAAAGAGAACGATCGGACAGACAAACTATTAGATCACTAGCCAACAAATGTGGAATAGCTTACCAAAAAGGGTGCGATAAGCGGGAACAATAACGGTATTCCTGAAAACAATAGTAGAACACATGGCCAAGCAACGGAAAATGTTCCTGTTCCAATTGTTGATAAAACAAAATTTAAATATGTTCTAACACATTCATTTCCACATGCTCCTGTCAAAGGAACTATCCGCGCATATAAATATGGCAATTCAGTGCATAACGAATACAAATCGCAACTGATGCAGCTTTTGTAAAAGAGCAAATGTTTTGTACTTTTTCTGCATGTGACGGACATCATGTGCCAAATTATATTTCGCTTGTTGGCAGTACCATAAAATATAGTCCACATTATATTATGGTAATTACGTCAACTGAAATATTATTTCACCAGGCTCTTTTGCAAACAAAAAACAAAAATAAATAAAAAGGTGTGGAGCGTATACTGACCGAACAGTGACTTGCGTCGGATGTAGGTGCAATTTGATTCAAATAAAAATGTTAACATTGCGTTATTAATGTTTTTGCACATTCTGCTGACAATTCCGCTCGTCACCCTGTGTACAGCAAATTCATTGATGTGTATATTTAAGTCTTGTTTATTAAAGCTATCCATTAGCTATATGCGTTTATCTCGAGCTGTATATATTTATAACAACAACAAAACTGACCATATAAACGTAACGTACATCATGCGTATTTTTTGCTACACAAACAAATATCAGTTTTTTATATTTGTGTTGCTACAATTCAATACCTTTTCGCTGGCACTGCACCGGTTAAACATATTATTGCATGATATAATAATAAAGCATACGCTGTTAACGATATGCGTATGGACACATTGAAACAAATATATTTTTTATATTGATTCATAATTTTTTAATGGGCAAACACAATAACAATAATTGAAACAACACTAAGTACACACTTATACAGTGCAATCACCTTGGGTAACATGTATATATATTTGACTCATAACGCTATTGGTGTATTGTTTCCAACCAGTTTGTCATTGAAAAACGCTAATCTAATTTTCACCTATTTCGTAACGGACAACATGCAAAATATACAAATAGACACAACATGTTCTGAAAGAGGGAACATGGCATGATGTCCAGAAAGAAGATACAATACGTCTTTGGCTAATCTGGTCCGCACTGAGCAGAGAAGAAAAATAGATGATGGAAATGTAGACTGCGGGTAGCATCGTTGAAACAAAAAATATGAACGACTTATATGACGGACATAATTGGTTAAACCATTTGCCACGTTGTGGCTATTTTATTCTAATCAAGTCCAGTCTGCGTCACGTGCGCTTTGATATGTCTTCCTTGGTCGGTGTCAATATAAAAAGGCCACTTTTGGGTGTGTTATAGACCAGGTGTCTACTGATCATTGAGAACTGACTATCGGAAATATATTTGTGATGGCGGGCTCCGTGCTATTTACCTCGATCCTCCCTTACTTTTCTGGACCGACACCTTTCCCCACGTATCATTTATCTTCGTTACAATGCCGCCACATATTCTCCAATTCCACAATGGATCACCAATGCCTTGTTGCTAGAAGCATGGATTGTACAAAGACGACATCAATGAAATCAATATAAATCATATATGCAATTTGGCAAAGCAATGTCCATGTTATATTGCATTGATGGTGTCCTTCAACGCAGGACAGCCAATTGATGTTACTCGTAGATATGTACGAAATTTCCTTGGTTCCGATGAAGAAACTGCATGTTCTGCATGGACTAAAGATTTGGCGGTGTGCTTCAAACCTTGTCACATATTTAACAGCTTGTGTTATTGCTTCAGGTGACTGTAGGATATATGCTTGAGTGTGGTATTTTTTCAACAGTTGCGCACGTCAACAAATCGTTCAGCTTATGTTGTTACTTTTGTTATGTCATGTCAACATAATAAGCTGGTCGTACTGTTGATCTGCCAATGCCACCATTACTCTTTTACCGTGTCCTGCCTCGAACTAAATCTATAAAACTCCAACCTTGCAACGAAGAGCTCACTGTGTTAGTATTTGGCATAAATCATGCGCCTGTTCCTGTATTGTATCGGAGAGAAATCCCTCAAATAATCACAGCAGGCATGATATCCGTCACGCAAATTCAGCAAAAGCGGTTGTGACAACTACTATAATTACTAGTCACAACAATGAAAGCTCACAAAGAGATACATTCATCTTGGATTAACTTGGTAAATGTTCAATAATTAGTTCATCATGAAACAATATCTCTGACATGAGGTGAACTTCCTGATGTCCGTCACAATATCAATCGGCGCTAAGACATCAATGAATGCCTACAATCGTGATGCACACATGCATATTTATTTACAAAAAACGTTGCAACTACGCAACTTATGTATAATTTTTGCTAACCACAGGCCCTTACAACATATTAGTAATAACATCACATTTACCACACAGAATAATACAATAGTTTATTTCACACTTCCTATATGTACGCACTGTAGAGCTGAACGGATCTGGATGCTACGGTATGATGCTGGAAAACAGGGACGTGGTCTTCCCATCGCTGTCAGTAGCTGTCTGACATAAGTGGCGCGTCGAGAACCGTCTTCTGTCGACCGAATGCTAGATGTTTTGGTAAATGTGCTGATTCACACTCTTTACTATGTGTTGCCTATCTTAGAGTTGCACACGCGTGACGTGAATGCAATTTGTGCGTTCGTTCAGATACAAGCCATTTAGAGATAGCCAATATGTTTTAATAGGATGGGCGAGATTATGTGAAACATTAAAATATTGTATTATGTTTTAGCTGATAACATGATATGTTAACATGCTGCATGTGTAAAAGCGGCGTTACGGACGCCATGCAAAATATGTTTTTTTTAACAGGATTTTTTTTTCTTCAAATTATGATTCTCGACACCTATTCGTTTCATCATTTGAACCAAACAACAACTGGCGACGAGTTATCTAATTTCAAAAATATTCTAGTGACATTATGCCAAACATGGAAAAACACAAAAATACAACTGCCATTTGGGTGGTTGTTCTAGTTTGATCAATCATATCTTAGGAACCAGCTGTCGTAGAATAATAATGAAACTATGTCTGTATTTCTGAGGATATTTGCCATACAGCCAGCCTGAAATTAAAAGTGTATGGTAATATGTGTTAAAGTAATGCGACAAGAAGGACGTGGTGAACTTGAAATGGGAATATTTTTCGTGGTCTGACCCACATGTATTTCGCCTGTATGGATACATGAATGCGATTGCGTGGCGTACATTGTGACGACTGCTCAAATAAACCTTATACCTAGCTTTAGAACAGACCTTGACATACGTGTTTGTTTGAGATGCAATCTAACAAACGACATGGTAACTGGCATCAACAACAGACCAGGCCCGGTAAAGAGGGATGAAGTCCAAAGTGTGAAAGAAGTTCATTGAATTTACTGACTTAATTTATGCCGGTTTATTTCTTCAATGTGGAAACACACACTCAAAATTCTACGTATTGGCAGACGGCATTGAATCATCAGTAGTCTGCATTACTTCCTACATATCTGGTTTATGTTTGTGTGTATGTGGATCGGACTTCCATAACAACTGATGTCACTAAGACACGTTCTCACGTGACATCGTACACGTATAAATCTGCAAGCATTAGAGACGTAGAACACCGTGATTGTCGACAGTAACCAATAGCTTCTACGAGGAACAAGCACGGACAAGGGCGCGTTCTTTCGTGAGTACATTTAACAACTCTGGGGAAAGAGAGCGTAAGAGTGTATGCCAAATACACGGTGAAAGATGGTTAGGTCAGATAAATATTGATATACGTATTTATGTCACTTAAAAACAAAAAATACACGAGGGCACAAAATTGTGACACTATAATTTCAAGCACAAGAATTGCTTATCACACTAGCAGGGGAATACAAATCCATATTAATTTAATTAATACTACTAGCTCACAACCAAGGACGGACCAACAAATCAAGGAGAGCTGTCATAACCATTACAATGTGTTGATCAAAATATCCTTCCCGCTCGCTAAATATGTTGTTTCTGCAGTCATCAATTACAATATTGTATGCAACATATGATCATTCCGTGGCGTCAGCTGGAATTAGCTGAATATTCAGTTTGTTCACTGAAAAAAGTAAATGAATCTATATAACAACGTTTGTCGTTTTTAAATGCATTACCAACTGGTATGTTTGAAGTGATTTGTCCAAGGATGTGGATGAGCGTAGAAAGAGGCGAGTGGACGTCGGCTCCTGGGATGATATATATACACCTATATAGTTCAAGTATAAATATGTAATATAGTTTACAATTCCTTGGCCAGAACGCTTACTTGTACGCATGTCGCATTTTTTAAACATAAATTCGCCATCTATCCTTATGATATGTGAATGTAAATTAGTTCCATTATTATTAACTGTAGCGGTAACTATATTAACTCACACAGTAATACATATACGTTCGTTTTCTCACACTACTAAGACCTAGTGCAATGGTGTGTCAGAAAATATCAACGGTGCGGAACACTGATGTTAGTGCGTTCCAATGTTCAATACAACTGCTCAATATTTATCTAGAATGATTATTTGTCACAGATAATGAGTTGTCTAATACAACTTATTCTGGTGGTGTGTGGTGCGGCCTCTGTATGTGGAAGAACGTGGTGCTCGAAAGAAGACGCTGATTTAGTTCTGGCGATGTATCGACAATCTATAAGTAATGGCAACTTCAACAGTTTCATCAACAAAACGGTCAAAAGGCATTTCCAATTGACGTTTCCAAAGTTGGAACTGCTTCCATAAAAGGCAATGTTTTACGTTTTCTTTCTGAGTTTTCCGGGCAAATCACGTATGTCTTGGGAGTACATAGAAACAAAATCATATTTCAAAATTTAGAAATAAAAATTTACTGTTAGAAACGTTCATTTCTCATATCCATGCAAGATGTTTAATTTACATGGTAGAGGCTTTCGTTAACGTATCACGTCGACTTCAGTACCGATGACGCTGAAAGTTTCTAATTTGAAAACGAACTATCCTGAAGAATGTTCAGTAAACTAAATTAATGTGTTTTCTATAATAACCATTTCTTGCGTGCCTCGCGTCATCGGTCCACTTCATTGGTTTATTATTGTCAATAGCAAAAAGTCCGAAACCTGACGCGATGCTTTGGTAGTTGACAGTCGTGATAATAATATTTACCAAATGTTAGAAAACACACAGCATCGTTCAACATTAGAAAGATCGGAGAGAATGTGATGTTCACATCTATTGAAAGGCTCTAGTCGTGAGTGAGAGTATAGAATTGCCAAGTAATATTCGTATGGCTATACTACTGGCATGAGAGTAGAGAACATATTGTGCCAGTGTATATTTCTCGTTGACCCAGGAGCTTTGCTGATTTGCCGCGCGCGCCTGGTTCATGCGATTGTTAACATTAATTACGTTTTATGTATTACGCGCACATTACGTTTTCCGTTCCGAATAACTGATGTACCCCATAAAATGTGAGAATACATGTGTTATTTTGAAACGATATAGATATCAAGTTGCCATTCTAGGGGTCGTAGATTAATCCCTGAAAGTTTGGCGCTCGAGGTTCAAGCCTTCTAAGAGGAAAACCTTAATCTACCTACAAGCTGGATTATGAGTAGATTATTGGGTATTTCGATATGTAATCTTTTCATTTGAAGTGTTTCAGGATAAAACGAGATGTCCATTTTTCTTGGTTTAAAAAAAGTTACGGTTGAGTTTCATGTTCAAAGCTTAAATACAAACTTGTAAATGAAGTTGGTATACATTAAGAATCCACAATCATATAGAGAATGATAGCGATGTCTGAAATATTTGTTGCAGATTTGTTACGTAAAATGTGGTATTAACATATTTTATTTACAAAACGCGTATATCCATACAACGCGACCATCATTCCGCATCGTTGCAATTCGGCAACGCGATGTTCATTGGCTGAAAACGGATATATATATATATATATATATATATGTGTGTGTGTGTGTGTGTGTGTGTGTGTGTGTGTGTGTGTGTGTGTGTGTGTGTGTGTGTGTGTGTGTGTGTATGTTTACCTGTAAAATGTCGTGTACAGGCAATATTTTGTGCATTTAAATACATTTCCCTAGTGCAAATACTGATGTTTTTTATTCACATACATTACGTTGGTGTTATTTGGCGAATTGTAGAACTATTAAATTTTACGTCGTGTAGCTTATAATTGCATAGTTACGCGAATAGTAAATTTGGGAGCTTATACTTGTTGTGTTCGACACTGTCTGTACCTATTTGTTTTGACACAGGTCTTCCAGTTTAAATCGATTGTAACTTGATATTGTGTTTTGGTATATATTGACCGCGTCCTGTTTTCTTCGCGTATGTTCAAGACGAATTTTTTGCATGCGTCGGTATGTAGGAATATAGGTTACTTCGCCATATTACTTTTTGTGTTTATGAGGGCGTTTGCTTCACCACAAATTCGGTAGAAGAAATGTCGTACGTCAAAGATTGGTACGTATCTGATCTTATGAACAGTAACTGTGATGATGATGTGTTGCCATTCAGCGACTGCACATATGCTACTTCATAAAATCAAATCTAGAGTAGACATTTATCAGGAAAAGTCAAATGTCAGGGTCAGTGAATATTATACTATTTACAGCAGCGTATGTTTATGCAAACCTGGTCGCTCTAGTCTTTGGGCCTCAAAAGTGCGTTAACACGCAATATTTTCGTAGCGTTTTGTAAACAAAATATGTTAATACTACATTTTACGTAACAAATCTGCAACAAATATTTCAGACATCGCTATCATTCTCTATATGATTGTGGATTCTTAATGTATACCACCTTCATTTACAAGTTTGTATTCATGTGTGTTACATCCACCAGGCCTGACAGCCACCTAGTTCAGTTAGCTACTTCTTGCTCATTGGTTCAATAGTTCACTTGTATCACTAAGTCAGATCAGAGTTGGTGTGATCAGCAGGTTATGACTGAGATATTCTAAATGTGTCTCTCAGTTTATATTTTGTGTCAATTGTTGCATGTAATTAACATAAATACATAACATAAAACTATAACTTAGTGGCTATGCATTTATGTGCCTCATTTTTATGGATAATGAAGGGATTAAATGTGTCATTGCGGCATGCACCACGTGGCTTATCGTTGGTGATAGGAGGAAACCATGATGGATTTTGCCTTTAGGTAACTAATAACACAAATTAATTAGTAAAAACAACATCAACATGCAAAAATGTTTTATCTATTCTAATAATATAAGCATTACATATATTTTATATCTAGAATAAAATCAATGCAAAGAATACATCATAATACTTTCCATAGTCTAAATCTTAACTTCCATTTTCTTCCAGTTTTTTTCCGAAAGAAAGTGGAAGAAATCCCTTTCTTCCCATTTCTTCCAGGTGTCCAGAAAGAAATATATTTCTTCTGGAAGAAACCAAATCCTGACGGTGAAACACAGAATGTGAAATAATAAATATGTTACACACAAAACTTATGTATATACACACATACATACATACACACACACACACACACACAAACACACACACACACACACACACACACACACACACACACACACCTTCCAGGAAAATGAAAAGCACACAAGAATATTCGTGCAAATGGCCCTCCTCCAAATGGAGTCGGTCTGGTACGCCTATGATGTTGATGGAAAGGTGTAATTGGTATTTTATCTGAAACTTGCTAATTGCTGCATTAAATTGATTTATATGCTTACTGCCGTAGCCATTTCATTTTGGTCCTATGGAATTTGCATGGCTAAGCGTAATAATGTATTTATCACTGCATCACAGGATAAAAAAAAGTTGAATTAGGGAATACTTTAAATAGCAAAACAATATATTGAAAGTAAACGTTCCTTAATACAAAAGCAGGTACTTGTTAACCAACTAATTTACATACATATAGTTCCTATAGCAGACATTGCAAATCGCAGAACTAAATTTCGTGTCAGTAAGAAATGCCATGTGAGCACAAATTAATTGTTCGCATCATTATCACCAATATTTGGTGCTATGCTTTGCATGTCATTTGTGCTTATCCAGGTCATTTGAGGTGTATATCTTGAGAATCACGTTGTTGCCATCCTTGATTAAAATCTTACCATTGTGCGTCCAGTGTAATAGTAGTGATGGTATGGAACACATGATATATGTAAACCGTGATGATATGGACGATTTGCTAACCATGGTGGTATATTGGTGGTGATATTGATGGTGTGTAAGCCATGGTGATATTGGTGGTTTGCATACCATGGTGGTATCGGTGTTATTCTACTCACATATGCTACCTATGATTGTAATAATGATATATAAACCGTAATGGTATGTTATGCAAGTGATTACATTGATGGTATGCAAGCCATATTTAGAAGATATGTAATAGAAAACAAAAGGAACGACGTTGTCGTCTTTCTTTATGCTATAAGAATGTTTTATGACAATTGTTAGCCTTTTGTGTATACCCTTGCTCTCAGCAGCGGTCGAAATAAGTCGTTTTGGAGCTTATACATTTTAATAGGTATTATTCTCATAAAAGTATTGAATTAAATCAACTGTTTACTGACTAAACATAAACTAGCAATATTATACATGTAGATTAGAGCATCAGGTGCAACTGTTTGTATTCAAATGCAAATGTCTCCCAAACTGGATGAGTTACAGTTTACGATTTGTTCATTGACAGAAACTAAAGTGTACAAAATGTAATCATATAGGATTGTATCCAATGTGAACTTCGTTACATGTTTGACAATGCCTTCTTTGAAGAAAGTAGGCATAGATTCATACCAGAACAATACTTAAATGGCAAGAGTCATGCTAAGTTACAACTATTAATGTCAACAGGTAAAGTGAGGAGAGTGTATAATTGGACACATTAAATTTTGTTTGCAACTTTCCGTTCATTCAGCATTTTATTGTTTCTAAATGATGTGATTCTAAAGATAGCATGTTACTATAAATGCCTGTAGTACACTACTTCCATTGTTCCAATGATTATGCTAAAATTGCAAATAATATGTAGTGTATCAACGTTAGCTACCATCGTTGTGTGATCACAAAAGTTGCACATGTGTTAAACATGTCAATCACATCACCCTTTGGAATCCTGTTCTACAAATGAAGTTAAACAGTGAAAATATAATGATCATAGGTGTATGACACGGGTACCCCTCAAAAACGTTGAGCAACGAAAGGATTTCAACAGCCAGAAACAAATTAATTTTCAGAAGAGGCGAAACAACAGTGTGTCATTGACTGGAAACCGACAGGTAACGGTGATTTACAGGGTTTGCAGTCTCTTCGAATGGGCGTTTTTTCCATGTTTCTTCCATTCCAGAAAAAACAGTTTCTTCCAGAGGAAAATGTATGTAACTACAAATATCCTGATAAATTATTTTAAGCTAGTGATATTGATATAACATATATCAACATTTTAACTCCATTGCACATAATAAATAAGACTTCTTCTTATTTCTGGCACATACATGGGCTATTTATGTAAGATTTTCATTTGTGTTGTAGATAACTTCGGTGTTGTAGAATACAGTTCTTTACCATAAGTAGGTTTTACATTTCACTTAGAGCTTCTTACTTTAGGCAGTAAAGTTTGTCTAGCTTCAGTTCATGTGTATTACATCCACCAGGCCTGACAGCCACCTAGTTCAGTTAGCTACTTCTTGCTCATTGGTTCAATAGTTCACTTGTATCACTAAGTCAGATCAGAGTTGGTGTGATCAGCAGGTTATGACTGAGATATTCTAAATGTGTCTCTCAGTTTATATCTTGTGTCAATTGTTGCATGAAATTAACACAAATACATAACATAAAACTATAACTTAGTGGCTATGCATTTCAGGGCCTGATTTTTATGGATAATGAACGGATTAAATGTGTCATTGCGGCATATACCACATGGCTGATGGTGGGTGATAGGAGGAAACCATGATGGATGTTGCCTTTAGGTAACGAATAACACAAACTAGTTAGTAAAAACATCAACACGCATAATTTTTTTATCTATCCTAATAATATAAGCATTAAATATATTTTGTATCTAGAAAACATTCAATACAAAGAATACATCATAATACTTTCCATAGTCTAAACCCTAACTTCCATTTTCTTCCAGTTTTTTTCGGAAAGAAAGTGGAAGAAATCCATTTCTTCCCATTTCTTCCAGGTGTCCCGAAAGAAATAGATTTCTTCTGGAAGAAACCAAATCCTGACGGTGAATGTGAAATAATATATATGTTACACACAAAACTTATGTATACACACACATACATACATACATACACACACACACACACAAACACACACACACACACACACACACACACACATACACACACACACACACACACACACACCTTCCAGGAACATGAAAAGCACACAAGAATATTCGTGCAAATGGCCCTCCTCCAAATGGAGTCGGTCTGGTACGCCTATGATGTTGATGGAAAGGTGTAATTGTTATTTTATCTGAAACGTGTTCATTGCTGCATTAAAATTGATTTATATGCTTACTGTTGTAGCCATTTAATTTTGGTCCTATGGAATTTGCATGGCTAAGCGTAATCATGTTTATACCCTGCTGATGCTCAATGGCAGAACCCTGAGCTCGTTTGCTATATAAATTAAACAAGAGTGGATGTAGTTGGTAAAGGTCATTTAATAATTGTACCAACAGGAATTAAATCACATACACGATGAGATAAAGCAGAACAAATCATATTCTCATCGAGGTACTACACAAACAATTATCAAATGACAATCAGATTAGCAAAGGTGGGGCGGCCATTCCCCCCCCACCATGTATAATCGATAAATTGGACAACAGTATAAAGTACTATACTGGAATCACGGTAGGTAATACATCACAAACATTACGACAACTAAAACAACTACTTATCAATCCTACTTTATTTTCCGCCCTAAAAACCCTGCGTACACTTGCTGCTGTGTCATCAATAAGGAGGAAAAAGCCTTCAGGCAAAACCTCGGGTACAATATATGAGCAGGGAAAAGCGTCACAGAAAAATTACCGGTACATAGACCGTATCACAAAAATTAACATTAAAAACAGAGTATAACAATGTGATTACATGTTATACAACATTAGCAAAATGGTGGTAGAGAGGGGAGGAAGGTGGGATAAATTAAATCTTCCTTTGTGTTGAAAAACAAAGACGTGTTACGCAGTCGAATTCCAACACAAAGGGAACGGTCCCAGCTCGGCCTCGTTTTGAGTCCGGGTAAGTATTTACGTAATCCGGACCGTTGTTAGACTATCATTGAACAAAACGTTTATAGGCATCTTCGCCTCACATTGCATAAATACAATTTTTACGTATGTAAAAATAATCATATTTATCACTGCATCTATTTTACTGGGACAAATACTTTTTATTTCTGTCTAAAGTTGTGTTTCGAATAAATGATATGTATGCATGTGTGTTATTGTGTACATTTTAATACAGTTGATTTATTTACAAAATGTGTTGATGTTGAATGTTTTTATAAAATACATGTAGGCCTACATACAGTGTATTATATAACAATATTTCAATTAAATCTGTCTTTTGATATTTATTAAACTATTTATTAACCACATTTGTGTGGAAAGGGTCTGATTTTACTAAAATTGAGGCAGACGTGCTAAATGTTGATGACATTTTTTTTTTTAAATACTATAATAATGAGTTGTACACGTACATTTTATCATTATATACAGTTATTCATATTGTAACGCTACAGTCCAGAATATATGTATTAGTTTTGTTTGCATATTACTCAAATAAAACTTTAAGTCCAGTAGGAAATATACAAAATCTGGGTTAGAGTCAAGTAGTGCTCTTTTGGATGCTACATTTGTGTTGCTATGGATTTTGGTGGTCAGAACGCATGTAAAGCCTAACGCAGTATAACTTTAAACCCCACGTCTGCTTCTGAGCCAGGTATTTAGCAAAGTACAGTGGTGGGGGCACATATACGCCGTAATGTTTATGCCGTTTTAACTTTACATTTCAATCTATAATTTATGTATTACTCTCATGTGCGATTTTATGTTTCTTTGATATTTGCCGATTTGATAAATACCCGTGAACGGGGCATCAGTCACTGATTAAATGGTTTCTAAATAAACGTTATTATTACTAACAAAAACCTGAACAATTCTTCTGTAAGAGAAATGTATATTCTAAATCTCTAAAACATAATCCGTCAAATTTGTGCCAAGAAACTGTTAGAAAAGTTGTTTTGAGTGTAGTACTTACGAAAATAGACCAACATAATCCAAATCTCGCAAGACACCTACGTCAAAAACCAGCGTCCTATGTGAAGCGCACTATGGCTATGCAGCAGTCTATTATCTATATTCCTAGTATAAACTTGGCATAAGAATAACACTGTCGAACATGATTTATGACGAGTTCATTCTAATATAATGTGAAGCCTGAAGGGCTAAGGGATTTGTTGACAGTCAATTTATTTATTGTCGGCCTTCTGCTTCGTTAGAATTGACATGTATATTTGCCGCACTGTAGGTAACGCAGTCGCACAGAGCTGCTGCTTATCTTAAACATATAGCCAATAAGCATTAAAGTGATGTAATTAGCATTGTAGTCTGATGTCTGGATAACATTTAAATGTAGCATTGTCAACTATGACAAGGGATCCATTGTGAAATAAGCACATTTACGCGCAACATTACCCCAGTCACAGAAAGCACGGACGCCATTGATTTTCATAAAGAAAACTGTGTCATAGGTCATAAAAGGTAAGCCAGTGGCCGCTCATTGGCTGTAATTTATATATGAGAAATCACCATATTGCCTGTACATATACAGCTGTACATCTAATATGGATTGTAGGGAAAAGAACATTACCTGTGTATCGAAATTAGTGTATTTATAAATATGCAATTGAAATCAAATATAAGTACTTAAATTTATTTAAAAAAAGATTAATTGAAATCATATTGAGCACACCAGATACATTTTCGACCGACAAAATTTGTGTAGATGTTGTCATTGCAAATGTACAGGTAATGTGATATTATTATGCACGGTACAAGCAATATGGTAGACAGTGTTATACACACACACACACACACACACACACACACACACACACACACACACACACACACACACACACACACACACACACACATATATATATATATATATATGTATATATATATATGTATATATATATATATACATACATACATATATACATACATACATACATACATACATACATACATACATACATACCTTGATCTGGAACAATTACAATGATCATTGTATCAGAGACTGACGTCTCCATGCAGACAAATCCTATTCCTACTCTTACACGACACACTTTGCAAACGGTGGACCGATGTCAGTAACCAATATATTAGTGAAATTGATATGCAAGTATACTGACCGGAGATAAATTAAGATGTCAGTCTAAGCCGCTTGTTGATGCTGTACACGCCAAATTGATCTACAGTAGATTGTTATTAAATACACTGGACGATTCCAAAATATTTTCCAGTTTACGCATAATTTGAAATGTTCAAAATGTATGTACATGGTACAGTAAATTTTCGTCAATGACGCTGCACACGCTATGAAACTTAGTTTTTATTTCATGTAACTGTCATAACAAAAGTAAATCATGTTACCAACACAACTATTTATGGAAAATATGCCTCTTAAAATGTACAATAGCAAACTATAACTTAATTGTATAGAATCATCATTCTTTGAACCTGCAACAGCCCAATTTGTACACCTTATGGGACATTGGTCCGTCAAGGTCATTGTTCATCCCCATATCACGGTGCAGGATTAATTAAAACCTGGGGATATCAACAGTGCTGGAAGTAGATTTCTAACGAAACTTACTTACCTTTATGGCAGTGAGGGTGTTGGAATCAAAACGTTATCCTGCTAAGAAGAGACGTGTAAAGAAAATGTATACAATATATTAATACTCTGACATCTAACAAATACTAAAACTGGACGTACTGATCTTTTCAGATTGATGGAGAAGTACCCTGCCACGAAGGCTCTTTTCGCCAATGTCAACGTTGACGACATCCACAGTCCAGAATTTGGGGCACACGTATTTCGGGTGTTTAACGGTATTCAAATCAGTCTACTCGCATTATACAACCCACAACTTCTCGAGGAAATCACGTCGCATATGGCGGCTCAGCACGCGGCGATAGACGGGTTGAAGGCGGAATACTTCGACGTGAGTAGATTTATCATCGTGAGCAATGGGTGGTAGTAGAACTGCAATGACCTCAAAATAAATCAGTACACACCGGCAGCTGGCATGAGATGCACATACAATGATCCGAATTTACTGAGTTAGTGTGTGTGCGGGCGTATGTTTGCGTGCATGCGTATGTGCGTGCGTCCGTGCGTGCGTCCGTGCGTCCGTGCGTCCGTGCGTCCGTGCGTCCGTGCGTCCGTGCGTCCGCGCGTGTATGTGCGTGTATGTGTATGAACCCGATAAATGCGGGTTGCAGGGCCCAACAGTGTGTGGACATGTCCCGACCCCCACAAATTAGTTTCCAGCTATGGGTTAAATAGCCGCCTGGAGAGGGATGGGCTCCACCAGGTTAGAAAATCTGCCCCAGACACGCTACATGATGAACAAAGCACGAAAGTCGATACCGGAACGATCTCAGGTTACCATTGACCGCGCCATCCGCCTCCCATCAGGATGGACGTGACAAATATGCTACTAATGAACCCTCACCCAAAAAGATCCGTGGGAGGGACTACATCACTATTGCCTTATGGAATGTAAGAACACTTAACCAAACAGGAAAAATGAAAGAACTTGCACCATGAGATGGCAAGCTATAAATGGCACCTCCTTGAACTATGTGAGACCAGGTGGAAGAGCTGTGGTGATGTACAAGCGGATGAAAGAAATACATTCTACTACAGTGGAGAAAATGACAAACATGTAAAGGGAGTAGGATGATTGTTAACAAAAACATAAAGAACTCGGTACTATAGTGCCACCCAACATCCGGCAGGCTCATAACAATCCGCCTTACACATTTCAACATCACGGTGGTACAAGTCTATACCCCGACATCAGATTACGATGATGAGCAAGTGGAAGAATTCTACAATAAACTCCAGGACATCGCCGACCGGGTAGACAAGAAGGATATTCTGATTGTACAGGGTGACTGGAATGCCAATGTGGGTTTCGAGTCACATGCAGAATGAAAAGATTCATGATGTCCTTTCTGCAACGATACAGCTAATGAGAGGGGGCTGCGCCTGCTGAAGTTTGCCAACTACAACAACATGGTGCTTGCAAACACATTTGGAAGACATAAAGCATCCCGAAGATGGACACGGAATGCATATAATGACAATCAGATTGACTACACCCTCGTGCAAAATCGGTTCAGATCTGGGATCAACAGGGCCAAATCAAAGACTTTCCTAGGAGCAAGCGTAGGAAGTGATTATGATCTGGTCTTGATGAATTTCAAAGTACGGCTGAAAAAGATCAACAAACCTAAGAATACCATGCTTAAGTTCAACTTAGAAAAACTGAGAGACTCTGCGATCTTGGCTTCATTCCAGGCAACAATTGGAGGGAAGTTTGCACCACTCTGACGGTTGAAGATTATCTAGAATCGATGACTACCAACGTTAATGCAGTGATGACAGAAACAGCAAATTACATCCTAGGGAAACACCGCCGAAAGGCCAAACCCTGGGTCACAGAAAAAATTATGGAAATATGTGATTTGAAGAAAAACAAGTATATGGAAGAGAGAGCAGCAAATTACAATGAGATCAACGGGAAGATCAGAAAGGGAATGAAGAAAGCCAAAAAATGGATTGAAGAACGGTGCACGGAAATTTAAGACAGCCTCACCAACAACAACGGCAAAAAGAGCGTTCCGAGCCGTGAGAAAACTAACAAAGCAAAGGCAGGAAAAAGTCTACACAATTCAAGACAAAGAGGAAATGCCTCACCGAAGAAAAATATATTATCAACAGATGGACGGAATACTGTTTGGAGTTATACAAATTCCAGACCAAATGGAGATGTGTGTGTTCTAACCAGTCAAGAATCATAAAATTAGGACAACTTTTCAATTTTACGGGAAGAAATGGAGAAAGCAGTAAGATCATTAAGAAAGGCTGCTGGATTTCACAACATCCGCAGAACTGATACTGAACGGAGGAGAAACGGTGATAGACATCCTCATCAACATCTGCAACAAAATCTGGCAGACTGGAGAGTGGCCAACAACATGGACTGATAATTACTCTCCCCAAGAAAGGCAACCTACAACAATGTCAGAACTACTGAACCATCAGCCTCATTAGCCGTGCGAGCAAACTGATGCTGAGAGTCATATTGAACAATTTGAAACCACAAGTAGAAGAGATCATCGCCCAAGAACAGCCGGGCTTTCGCGGTGGAAGAAGCACCACGGAACACATATTCAATCTTTCTGTTCTCGGTGAGAAATACCTGCAAAATCAACATGAACTATTCCATATCTTCATTGATTTCAAGTAGACATTTGACAGGGCGTGGCATGCCGCGCTGTGGGCGACAATGAAGAACTACAATATTGGACAAAAACTAGTACACACCATCGAGCAGTTATACGTTAAAGCTAGCAGCGCAGTACTGGTGCAAGGCTACGTAGTGGGTGAATGGTTCCACACGTCAGTCGGAGTTCGTCAATGATGCCTCTTGTCACCTACATGATTCAACTAATTCCTGGAACGAATAATGGCAGATGCCCTGGAAGACCACACTTACACAGTCGACATTGGAGGATGCATCATCACCAACCTACGGTTCGCTGATGACATCGACGGGTTAGCTGGAAGTGAAGAGGAACTTGCTAGCCTTGTAAACCGACTGGAAAAAACATCAGCCAGATATGGAATGGAAATGAGCACAGCAAAAACAACCTAATGACAAACAACAAAAATGCAATGAGGTCCCGAATAACTGCCAGTGGAAGCGAAATGGAAACAGTAAGTCAGTTCAAGTACCTCTGAGCTATCATCAATGACACCAGCACTGGCGTAATTGAAACCAGGTTGGAGAGAACATCGCACTGAAATCCAAACTTAAACTAGTACGTACACTGGTCCGTTCCATGTTTCTGTATGTAGGCGATTCATGGACCCTCACAGCGGAACTGCAAAGAAACATTGCTGCAGTGGAAATGAAATGCTACCGAAGAATCCTCGGTATTTCCTACATAACCACATCACCAAAGATGAAATCAGAAAAACATCACTCAACATGTGGGACATTATGAAGACCTGCTGACCACAGTAAAAACGATGAAACTGAGATGGAATGGTCGTGTAACACGATCAAGCGGGCTCACAAACACAATACTACAAGGAACTGTGCCGAGGAAAAGAAGACAGGGAAGACTGAGGAAATGATGGTCATACAATGTTGCAGAATGGACTGGGAAGACTTTCGCAGAAACTATGCCATTAATACACACTGCTGTGTGTGTGTGTGTGTGTGTGTGTGTTTCAAATTTAAATTCAGACGTTTGTATGTACGTGGTTATGTTCCTTCGTGTTTGTATATATGCATAATCTTATCAGACGCGCATAACATTAAATTAATATTTACATTCATTTCAATCGGAGTGTCATTTTTGTTTGCAGTTATTGCGTCAGAGATTGAAAGAGGACATTAGTTTACTAGTGGACAAATTCTACGAGGACGCGTGGGATAACTGCTTCGATCCCATAATCAAGGCAATCACAGCACGTTTGATTTGAGTTCCGTTGCATGTAATTGTTTTAATGTAGATGCATCGTCAACATAGATCTCCGCGTGATTAAACATATTCACTCTCACCATCTTCACCCTTGTTTTTACACGTATATCTTTACGTTTTGACTGAATCCTGACACATACACACACACACACACACACACACACACACACACACACACACACACACACACTCATATACACACACAAACTGTTACTGTGGCTGATTTTTCGGACATGCGTACGGGGTAGTGTTGCAGATTTCCGCCGCCAAGGTGGGTAGTGTTCGTCATGAAAATGTTGGTTAAGTCAAAGTTGCAATTCAGCACACACATACTTCCCTCCAAGTTAACTACTTCCCTCACGTAGTATTTGTTTCTCAGCGGGGTTGCGTACACACCTTTCGAACTCCAGGCCTTCTGGTCTGTATGAATATATTAACTTGAGTGTTATGAACTGATTTGTTTGTCGTAAACGTTTTTTCTAAAACTAATTTTAGATCGGCATTGTTTTGTTTCGATTGGCAAGTTGTCCCAGTGGCATATGCCTGTATAAAGGAAATAAGGTTGTCCAGAACCATTTACGCCGGGAATAACACATGCCAAATCACTGACTCTTGTGGGGTATCTAGGATGACCCATTTTAACATTTGTTCTTAAATATGCTAGTGCATTGCCAGCATATTGATAATATTGAACTTATGGCCCAACTTTAACTGTTCTACGCTATATTCAACAGAGAGTATTCCAACGGTCTTAAAGGCGTAAGCAACAACATGGAACCTCGGTGAAGCATTAGCATATAACATAAATCTGATAATTTTACTATGTGTACACTGCATTCTGCACTTCGTTGTTTTCAATAATCCACTGTACCAAGCTGAACATGTGTAATCAAATTGGCATTGAAACAAAGCAGAGACTAGTAGTTTTTTGTTTTGATACTAAACTTTCAGGTGTTATTGTACAAAACTTTAAGTTTATTTGTAGTTTTAGAAAGGATATTAGAAGCTATAATATCACCAGAGAGGAACTGATCTAAAGTCACCCTTAATGTGTGATACTTTACTTTGATTCAATGACATTTCCATTGCATACAACAGATGTATTGTGTTTTTCCTAAATGAAGAGAGAGTTTGTTATCGATTAACCAATCACTGACGGGTTCCAGCTCCGAATTTTCTCGAGGCAAGCAATGCTGAGTCGTCCGCATATAACAAAAGCTTGCATTTAACTGCAGCAGACATGTCATTTACATATAACAGGAAGAGTTGATGCCCAAGTATTGAACCTTGTGGTACACCGCAAGTAATACGTTTTGCCCCAGACATTGTTCCATCGACATCGGTAACATGTACACTATCCGTCAAATAAGATCTAAACCAACATATAGAGAGTTCATTTGCACCTACACCCTTCAGTTTCATCAAAAGACTCGTGTGATCTACAGTGTCAAAAGCCTTTTAAAAATCCAACAATATCATGCCTGTGTAATTGCCATTATCACTTTCTTGTTTAATGTAATCGGTTAGGTGGATCAAGCATGTATCAGTGGAATACGATGACCGAAAACCAGATTGAAATTCGTATAGTAGTTTATGTTTCGTTAAAAAGTCACTGAATTAATTGAAGAATTTTTTTCGAAAATTAAATCATACTTAACACTGAAATTGATCTATAGTTATCAGCACTAGTCGTATTCTTCTTTTATACAGTGGTACAACCCTGGCCATCTTCAAGTCATCGGGGATATTTCCAGTAGTTATAGATAAGTTTACAATGTGAGTAAGATGTTATGCTATGACAGTTGAACCATCTTTGACAACTCTAGCAGGGAGTTCATCTAAACCTGTTGCCTTACTAGCGCTCATGCTACTTAATATAGTGGACACTTGTTATACAGTTACACTGACTAGACCAAACATATTATCTGAAACATTTTGTTAATAATAAAACGTGAACTTGACCGAATCAACCAGAACATGATGGTAGCGTCTCAACGAGCGATGAAGCAATATAAGTAAAATAATCATTACAATATTCCGCGACCTTCCGTTTATCAAAGCATACTTCAATTTCAGATTAACACGTTTCGGTTTGATATTACATTTTGACTATAAGCCAGCCTCTTTCACAGTTTGTCACAGCTTTTTTGGTCGATTGTGATTTTAATTTACATCCTGTACATAATACAGAGATTTAGCCTTTTTCTTTTGGCTTGATATATGTGATAGACAAATAGCGTGAAGTCTGATTGATTTTTTGACTTTCTAAATTTACGTAGATAATAATCTCTTTGACTAATTAAGTTAAGTATTTCGCTTGACATCCAAGATTGTGTTGTTTGTTTAATTCGAACCTCCTTACATGGGGCCAGTTTATTAAGAACTGATAACAGTTTTATTTAAATTTGCCACATGTAATATCAACATTGTTATAACTTAATACATATGTCCAGTCCATGTCATCTAGATTGTGCAAGAACTGATTTTACCATAATGTTTAGAGCAACGCATTTGACATGTGCTATGCTTGTTCACTGGGACTCTGAATACCTTCTCGTACAATAAGTTACTAAATGGTCGCTAATTCCAACATTGAGAACACCTGACTGAAATGTTTTCTCTTGATCAGTTACTAAATTAAGGTCAACAATAGATTCACTAATAGTACATACTCTAGTAGGTTCTGCAATCAATTGCAGAAAGCCAAATGCCGTTCAAAATTTCGTAGAGCATTAACCAAAATATTGTTTCTAAATGGCTCCAAAACATTAGTAATAAAATCTCCAAGTAAAATGCTTTCACTAAAATCGTTTCCTTCATTTAAGGAGAATTCTAAAAGTTCATAAAAGTTGCATTGTCTCGGTGGCCTGTAACATATCTCTGTCGGTATGAGACGCGTTTTAGGCAGGAGAACTTCCACTTACACAGTCTCCATGCCATTCGGTTAGTAAGTCTTGACGTGGGTTAAACGTAAGGTTGCTTCAGATGTAAAGACAGACGGTCATGACGGAGGACTGAATATCCGGGCAGTTCGACCCCCGAGTCCTCAACCGAGTCATCAAGTCACGTTCACTTACACCAATCACTGCTGCCTTTGTTTTTTGCAGCAAGTTATATGTAAAAATATGTACAAATATGTCACTGGCTGTATGCAGACAAATGTATTAGTTGTTATGTTCGTAACATTATAAAATTCCGGACGCGCAACACAGCTGTCTGTTGCTGGTTACGTTAGTTACACGGGTGAACGCTTGTGATTTCTGACAAAAGGTTGTCCTATCAATTAGGTAAGTGACCAATTACAATAATTATTAATGCGGGTATGCTGCAAGCATTTCGGATGGTTTGGGGTGTCTGGAACTCAAGTAATGGGTATTTGAGGTTTGGACTATTTTCATTGTTCATAATTAGATCAACAATACATTTTTATATTTCAGTGCAAATGACTTGAGGATGTATACGACTGCCCTTTTGCCCAAGTAACACCGGTAACCCAGTTAGTAATTAATACAAAATTCAAAATATTCCAGTCTAAATGCAATGGATTTCAGTGCGGCACGACGTGTTTGCGTTAAAGTTCTCCTAGCATTAATTATTGTTGAAGCAGTATATGGGCAGGACCACAACCATGTTGTCTGGGTTGCAGTACAAGGCAATGTTAGTCTAGCCATCGAAAAACTCACGTATTATCTCCTTTCAGAGTGTTGTGAACGATCTTCGACATTTCATTATATTATATAGTAGCTTGCAAATTCCAACTGCGTATCCGCAGTTGGAATTTGCAAGCTACTATATAAGTGAAGAAATTTATGTTGTCTCCAACCTCCTTCAAGTGCCAATGGTAAGCTCGTCCATTAGAAACTATTCTAAATGTAAGTTCTTATATAGCGCAGTAGGTATACAGTCCTGAAGAAGCTCAAAACGCTTTACACTTTACTCCTGGCAGACCTGTTCAATCGATTACCATCTCGACTTCTCTGGGAAGCATCCAACCACGCTGCAATTGATGCGCGAAAACTACTCGTACACAAATATCCACCACTTTCTACAGCCAGGTATTCATTCATATCGCTGAGTGAACTGGAGCAATGTAAAGTGAACGAACTTGCCCAAGGTTCGATATCGCCGCAAATGATTCGAAACCGGGTTTTCTCGCGTGGGAGTCCAAAGCTTTAGCTACTGCATCACGGAACTACACGTACATTCATTCTATGAACAAGACTGAAGATACTTTCGTGATATATTGTCAAATGTTTGGCTAAAACAGTTGTATCGTGATGTCGGTGCTGTTGAAACAATGATATGTTCCTGTTTATTAAGACATCGAAATAGCATATTTACACATTTTTTCAATACCTAGTCTGCTGTACCGTTTATGGATGTAAACATGTCGCAATATATGAATAAAAATAACTTTCAACACTATCAATGTATTTAACGGCTCAGGAAATATAACTAAGAAGGCGAATAAGCGGTTAGCCTAAACATATAGGCTACTGAGCATTACGAACTACACCAGTGTTCCCACTTCGGCGCCCGGCGAACTTGGTAGCGATTGGCTTCGTGGCTTCAGGCTTTCTATCACAATGGCGCTGACCATGCAATTTAACTGATGTGTGTTCAACAAGGATACTATTGTAAACTACTGACATAATCGTAGTTGTAAATGGTTTTTTTGTTATAAATTTTAGACTCATTGGCCAAAAAATGCACTTTATTCCACGTTACGCCTGCCTACCTAATGTTTCCTAGAAATAGGTATTTGCTTGGAAGTACGTGTTTGCGTAGAATGTCAGTCTTGCCTCCGTCTACCCCACTGATAAACATGTACTATGATGGCAGTGTCATATTTTCACACGTTGCACGTCGGGCCAATTACCCAATATCTGAAACATACCTGCTGGTTCGTTTGGTTGAGTCACAAAGTAAGATAGCCTTGCCCCAGTTTCCTCTACTCTCAAACATGTGCCACGAGGGAAGTGCCCTTCTTTCACACGTTGCAATTCGGGCCAGTTACCCGGTGCCTGATACAGATCTTGTTTATGTCTGCCTACTTCGTTTGTAAGCATCACGTACTAAGACATGCCCAAACAATCCTTGGCAAATGACTGTAATTGTATACGTGAGTGTGCGAGCTTGTGCGCGAGTGTGCATGAAAAAGTGTTTTGGCACATTTGACAAATCTATCTCCAAAGCATCAATGTTTTAAACTCTTACAGTTCTTTATATTTCAGTTACCTAATATAGTGTATTTCATAGACCTAACATATTGTGAACACCACCTCAACCATTTCCGTTAGGCGTCTACGGTAACATTATATATGCTTCGTGATGTTTATTATGGCCCCGGCCACATTTGGTAAAAAACTTGTATTGCATTGTTATGGAAATACAATATAACATGAACGTTAATAATGTTATCTGACTGAATCCAGTTGTATTACTTTTGGAAAACAATACCAAAAGGAATGCGGTTATTTTTGCTTTCATAACAAATATTCAACTGCAAAAGACAGCATGTCTTCTACACTACACAATGTTTACACCTTACACAGACAAAATCTCAGTCGCTATATATTTTTAATGGGTACGGGGAAGCATTGTAGCTTACCAATCATTTTCTTTTATTTGAGAAAACAGTTTGTGAAAACAAGTTTGTAATTGTATCACTTGGATGTCGTAATAAACATGAATATCTCATTGCGTGTTTTGACTTCCGTTTTGAACTAAATCACCAAACCAGTTTGAGATTTCGGACGCCCAAAGAAAATTGAAGTTTATTTTAGGGGTTATTTTTACCGAATTAATGCCATGTTCTGTGAACCATCTTCTCGTTAGATATGTTTTCAATTTTACTACGATTCAGTTGGCATGGTTTAACATGAACATTGCCATATAGGGTACCAGTAGAAAACATCCAGGGTCTTCTATCATGACCAAAACCAAGTGAAACTTTTCTCAACGGTACTCCATTTCCGGGATGCAGACTGAGCCGGGTTAGAGCGGCGTTTCGTAGGAATTTAGGAAAAGAAAACGACACAAACTACCTTACCTCCAATGCTTTCACCAGTCTGTTGGTTCGTCTTTTGCTACATTCTGAGATTCCAGATTTATAGAAGGTACATGACATCCCAGACGGTGTGTTGCATTTTTTGTAATAATTAACAGGTGAAGTGCAGAAGCAACCAAATGTGGAGTTGGGTTGGCGTGGAAATGATTCCCCTTCTCACCCGTTCAGAAAAAACATTGATAAAAGGGTCATTTAAAATCTGCTTCTCACTGGTTTTCAGCAAAATAGCATACCGAATCTTAATACGTAAAACACCGTTCCGTAAACTTTTAAAGGGGCTAGCCAAATTTGGTCCGGTTGTCTCTCTGCGGGTAAAAGTGTTTAAATAGATAAACCATACCTTTTTCTAAGCTGTAATATTACTCATTTTATGTGTCATCAGTAGCAGTTAGATTTTGCTAAGGGAAGTCAAATAATGCAAACTTTCCCGCTTCTGGGTTGTTATGTATGCGTATGAATCCAGCAGGATAACAAAATACTGCAATGTTTATTGCGACATGGCAATTTATTCCGTTTATTAAAACACTCGGGCATTGTGGAAGACGCTTTGTCACAATTGTATGTTACTTAGGTATACTTATTTAGTAGTAATATATCATTACCATCGTATTTATGTTTATAAATAATCATCAGTTGAGTGTTAGAGATTTTTCGAAGTAAAATATATATTATTTGTTATAACATGAATATACGTTATTTTAATAAAACGATTATATTATCCTAATATCATACTTATATACATTTGAAATATTAATATGTGGTAATGTAATAACATGAACCAAAGTAGGCCCAACCGTAGGCTTAAAGAATATTCATCATCTTGCCACGATGAACCGTATCAAATGCTTTTTGGAAGTCTACGAATGTCATAATTGCAGGAAGATGCTTTGCTCTAATTCCTTCAATCAACTTTCTCAGGGTTAGTATATGATCTACTGTTGTCCTCCCTGTCCGGAATCCATTCTTATTGTCTCTGAGGTGGTGGTCAATTTCAGGACGTATTCTGTTCAATATCATCCTATTGAATGTCTTTGCCACATTGGAGCTCAGGCTAATGCCCCTGTAATTCCCTGTTATGCTTAAATCGCCATTCTTAGGTATTGGAATAATGTTCAGAACTGTCCACTGTATCGATATTTTCCCTTCAATCAAAGCTTTGTTGCAATACTTTAATATGATACAGTCCAGACCGCAGTGATTTAGCACTTCAGGTGGTATACCATCATCCCCGCAGCTCTTTCCATCATTCAGGGATTTATTGGCCTTCTCATACTCGTCTCTTTCAAAAGGTCCTTCCTTGATGTTGATATTTATGATTACAGGTTGGATCTCTTCATCTTCATCTTCTGTGTCTGGTGAACTGCCTAGTAGTTTGTGGAAGTGATCGTAACAGTTTTCCACCCTTTGTTCTGCAGTTTTGCCCTATAGTTGTCTTATTTGTTTAAAACTAGCTTACAAATGGTGCATTCTGAGGTACGTTTTAACCTTTACCCTTGAATATAGATGGAGAGATATGAAGTAACAAACATCTTGTAGTAATCATGACTGATAAAAGTCAGTAATCATGACAGCTAGCGTGCTATGCAATTAATTAAACAGTTATTTCTGGAATGATGTTTCTATTAATCTCAATATTGTTTCTCATATTGTGTCCTTTTCATTAAACAGTATAAGTTGTTTAGCATATCCAATTTCTGTGCAAACATATCATTGTCTAGCCCAAATTATTCATAACCGTTAACATACACGGTTTTGGGTAATAGGCGTCTTTTATGAGATGTGACCTTCGGTAGTTTATATTCGTAAATACTTCACTCAAATCATCTTTCCCAAAAGTAGTTTTGCTCAAGTTAGTTGGAATACGTACTATATATTTAGCACAAAGATATCTTACGAATCACAGTCCTTCTTTTGTTATAAATAACTGCATAGAACATACATTAGTTGAATAGATTTGTGGGCACTTGTTTCGAATCCGGACCTACCTCGATTTCACCGTTATAACTTGAGTTTTCCCTAACTTTGATACCACAGTGAGATAGTTCTATCATTCAAAGTTATCGTAGGCATATTTACCTTTAAGGATATTGCGTCCTACGCCCATTTGAGGCGTAAATATTATCAACATACGCTGCTATATCGCTCATTTTATGCGCGCTATGCCTATGCGGTAACGCACAGCCGCAGCGGCGCCGACTAGTGCAAGCTTGGTCGCTATTTGGGCTACAAAAGGGTCCGGATTCGATACAAGTGCCGACTAGTTAATAGGATGCACGGTTTTTATTTGGGCTTCAACAGGGTCAGGATTCGACACAAGTGCCGACTAGTGACGTAGTGCCATCAACCTGGACGTGTTTACTCACACCACCGTCATTAACCAGAAATTCAACATAAGCAACACCAGCATTCTGATTTAATCTGGGGACATACTATAATAATAAAATTGAGCGCAAAAGACATCTTAGTCCAGCTACTGTTTTCTTTGTTTCTTTCTCCGAGTTCCACATGTCTCCCAAACGCAGTTGAAGTTTGGGCGCAATGTTACGTGAAGATTTCTAGTTGGAGACACCGGGGATCCGGCGGGAATATTCTGTGATTGGACAACTGTCAAGTGATGTCAATCACGTTATTCAATGGAGTTAATTCCAAGAGGTATTCCTAACTGGCCCAGAACGATGTTAAGACAACTAAACGATGTTGCTACAAATACATGTTACTTTGTGGCGTCATTTCGCGGCGCTTTCCGACGCTGAATATATCGCAAAAGAACGAAACAAAAAAAAACATGGGCGCACGAAATAGCTGTGATGCGGCACAGATAAACGGCGAGACTGCCCGCCTCGGTTGTCTTATAACATTGATGAAATATTTGTTTTTTGAAATTTAAGTGGTTCAGGAGGAAACAGTTTGTTTACATGGCAGTGTGTCGCTTTTGAAGGCATGGCCCCAGGTCTATAACAATAAGGACAGGGTTAAGACATTAGACACTCAACTGTCCACCTGGTCCTTCTTTGGAATTATCCAAGCCCACTGTGCCTTGGCTTCCAGTTACATATCGAATACAATTCAAATTAGCCACTATCACATATCGTACCCTTTCTACGCACCACCCATCCTATTTGTTTAGTCTCCTTCGTTTTCCGACATCCCCAAGAATATCAGATCATCTGTTTCACGACTTTTTCCGAAATCCAAGATTAATATCGACAAACGTTTTATTTTCTGTAGCTGCACCCAAAATCTGGAATTAACTCACTATCGCTTTAAAATCACCTGAAACTATAAATACTTTCTTAAAAAAACTGAAGACTTATGTATTTGAAATTTCATTCGCACCCTAACCTTCGGCGGTCCTTTGCTCTAATGACGACTCTTGCTTGTCCCTATTAACGATTTTGCCTAATGATTCTTGTAAGTTGCGCCTCTAAGCTCAGATTCCTGGGGATTTAGGCGCTAGAGAAGTTTGTCATATTATTATTATTATTTGACTGACAGCACTCCAATTGTTATGAATATCGAATGGTTCGTTTTAAACTACCTTTGTTTCTGCATCGCTAAAACATATTTGGGCAGTCCAGTATGTTAAAAAACATAAACTTTATACCGGCTAAAAACATTGATTTATCTCAAAAGACAATCATGGACGGACAAGGCAGCCCCGTAAAGCATATCTGTTCACAAAGCCAAATATCTTACTTAGATCAATAAAGTAAAAGTACGGGTCACGTCTTTTTTCACGACATTTTTCCTGCACTTGACGAGCAGCAAACATCATGTCTTCGGGGCCACGTTGTGGACGGAAACCGCATTGTGTTTCAGGTAAGATACTCCCCGATAGTCGTTGTAGTCGATTGAACAAGACTTTGACAGGGATCTTTCAAGGAACTGATAGCAGGGAGATCTCGCGGAAGATGCCACTGATAGCCTTGTCACCCTTCTTAAAGATGGCGACGATCATGGCATCATTTAAATCCTGAGGTATTTCCTCAGCATTCCAGATCTTCTGAATGATATGATGTAGGTGCTTGATAATGATTTCTCCTTCATACTTGTATATTTCGCTGGGGATGCCATCATTACCGGAGGCCTTGTTGTTTTTCATTTGGAAAAACGCTTTGCGCACTTCTTCAGGCAGTTCGTCTAGCTCTGTCCTAATCGATGTCTGAGGAATATTGCATATTATACCCTGTTCGACTCGGAAGTTACGATTGAGTAATTTGGAGATATGTTCTTGTCAACGATTTGTGATGTCTTCCTTGTCTTTAACAAGAGTCGAGCCACCTTTTGAGCGCAAAATGCCTTCTTATAGGTCCATAGATAGGCCTGGTGGCGTCCCGTGACTGTTAGAGAATTCCTGTATTTCTGCGGCCTTTGCTATCCAACATTTGTTCTTGATTTTACAAATTTGTGTATATTTGTTTTTTTTATATCCAAGTGTTTCAACGCATACTTTGGTGATGTTGTTGCGTAGCGAGATACATTCCTCGTTTACCGAAAGATTCTCTTTTCGCACATCTGCGAGTTTCTCTTCTAGATTCTGTAGGAGCTGATGGCTGACGTCTGTGTCTTTCAGTTTACTCCTTGTAGCGTGTTGTTTCCGGTGTTTCGGTGCGATTTGTATTGCTAGTTTGGCAAGGATTAGCCTGCTGTCAGTCCAACAGACTGTAGAGCCACGCATTGCTTTAGTAAATAGGATATCTGCACGATCACGATGACGTGTGATGACATAGTCAATCAGATGCCAATGTTTTGATCTGGGTGCATCCATGGTGTTTTGAACTTTTCTTTCACTCGAAAGATGATATTGATAATTAGCAGCTCGTGTTCTACACATTTGCTGAATAGTACCAACTCGTTGTCATTTATGTTTCCTACCCCAAGTCTTCCAATGACACCATCCCATAGGTTTGCATGTCTCTCCACATGAGCGTTGAAATCTCCAAGAAGAAAACCTTGTTATTCGCTGGTATAGATGCAAGGATGGAATCAAGGGCAATATAGAAATCTTCTTTTATTTCGTCTGTCGCACAATAATCCCGCATAACTTGAGGGATGATTAGAATAATGGTTGATGAATGAAAGAATTATGAATGACTGCGCGTTTAGCTTTTTAGTTGGGAAAATCGGTGCGCAAGCAGACGATCCCGCACACTTCGCCAAGCCACCTCTGAACCATGTGGCTCAAGAGGATGTGGACAACATAGACAGGCAACGTAGCTGCAATTAGTTTACAGGAGTACAGTCTGTCGTACCTTGCCTATTGCACACCCACCGCGCGACTTGTTTCCCATAGCTAGAACTGAGTTTCTGGGCAGTAGAGTGCCGCAGATAACGGGGCCACAGTTCCTCCGGAGATTTCTGATATATACGTCACTCGTAACCTGTGGTTAAAGAACGTACACCGGAAGACAGAGGCTGTCTGGTTAGTTTCCAGAGTGCCGAAACGTCCACCCGTAGCAAGAGCTCTATCTTTTTAAAACTGCCTGTGTCAAGGGAAGGAAGGGTTGGCTTGTGTGGAAGAAGCTGTGTATTTCGCTAAGGCATGTGTCGTCTTTTAAGGTACGCCCTGCACCAGACAAGTAACATACCAACGAAGTTATATCGGGTGCGGAAAGCGTGGTTGTGTCCCGGTTGGAGCTATAACTCTCAGTCGCGCATTCACTCGTTAATATACTGTCCACATCAAGTCGGTGTGAAAGCGGCAGAGATAATTTGTTAATCAACTGCTGTGGGAAAATTGTTATGGTATTCTAAATAAGTGTATATATATATATATATATGATTTATTAGTCATATAAATGGAATATGTTTTTCTTGAAACGGTATTGTTCCTTTGATAGTATATGGGAATGGTTGAGGAAAAGTTCGAGTCGATTATATATCAGACGCTCCAGGTTTATTTAGAAACATTACAAAATCGAGATTGGTCTATAGTTGCATAAGTTATTCGAGTTTTCACGTTTATGGATTGGTTTCACTTTTGCTATTTTTTATTGTTGTGGTACCTCTCTAGTAGAAATTGAAATATTAAAAATATACGATAATAGTGGGGTATATGAGAATTTATTTCTCGCATAATATGTTTAGCTACACTCGTAAACGAGATTAATAATCTCTGGTTCCACATTAATAAACTGTCCTTTAATATAAAATTGAATCGCATTATATTCACAACAGTAAATAAAAAAGTACAATATCCCATCTCAAGCAATACAAATTAACTGATCAGTCATCCCTCAACTTAAATTCACTACATTTATTCGCGTGTATATACATGAACACGTAAACTGGTCCATGTACTTGTATAAATTAGCATCTTAACTTGCATGAAAATATTTCCTCCCCTGATATCTCTGAAAACGATCAGTGTTATGTAATATTACATCATTTACAATAGTGTACTCTCATATGAGCTAATACATACTCTATGACACTAAACAAGATCAGAATGATGCAAAATACTATCAGGATCATCTACAAGTATGTTTACCTTGCTCACACGAACCGCTAATTAAACGGAAACATTTATTACAAGTTGTTAAAATTGACAATCTGCAACTAGGGCTAATTTTGTGAAAGCCTACTTGTTAAACACTTCCAAACAGCCTAGGAATTATGTTTCAAATAAATAATGTCATCCACAACTACAACACTAAGAACAACAACACTTACTCTGTTCATGAAGCACAGACAAACACACGGACATTTACAAATGAATACTCAGCGCCTTAATTCAGAAATACCATACCAGAAAACATAAAAAAGTACATCTGAAAGACCATCAAATGAAAATTAAAACAATACATGCCCTTGACATACTGCAACATATCGTAGTTTCCCACGTAGTCTTTAATCAGGCACATCCTGTATTGATGTAGGTTCATATATGGATGTAGCTTAATTCACACATAGTTTACTCATACAAAATACTTATAAGAACTTACCCCATGTGGGTGTGTGCATACATATGTATACATATACGTGACTAGTAACTGTATATTCACTGTTGATATGCATGCACGACATGCTTAAGTTAATTTAATAAACCTTCACATTTATTATTGATACTGGTACAGTTGATACAATGGAAGATACCTTATACAGGAAATCAACACCTCACCTGAGGATACTACAATATAAATAATGCTAACATTAACCGCTCGATGGCGACACTGTCTACGTTTGTTTTATTTCATATAATCACCGTCATGAGGCGCTTGTTGAAATCATAAACGAATTCACCACATATCCTCCACCAGGCGTGAATTAAGTATATGAGTTTTTAGAAACCGAGCAACTTCGACTATTTCTCATATTTCCACTTCAGCAAAACAAACTCATATTTAGCTGTGATACTTCTCTGGTGGTAAATATTGTTATTATTAATTATTGCTGTACATGCCGTGGCCAGTGTCTCTCTTTTCAGTAAGCACCATTTTAATTTCTAAAATGTCCAATTTAGGTTCTCTAGGTTATACTTAGCAAAAGGTAGCAGTTAACGTAGGACACATTGCAAAAATTGTCAAACAAATCATTATCGTTTGAATGGTTATTGAAGTAAACCGCGGGTTGTTCGAAGAACCTCAACATATAATGTTTTTATTTCTCAATCAGATTTGATACATTTTCGGTAGTATCAACTGTGCATTCGTGTGCGTGTGCGTGTGCGTGTGTGTGTGCGTGTGTGTAATCCGAGATACCTACTCAAATGTCACCCAACAAACTGACAGGTCATTCAAACAAATATGGATATATGTATGTGTTTGTGTGACCGATGTTATGATAACGAACAAAAAACCTGCATCTACCCTTCGGATAGACATAAGCAACTGTTTTAGTTCGTTATGCAAACAACATTATTGTCAGGCGTATAATACATGTCGACATAATCTTTACCAAGTCATCGGTATAATAGGCCCGACATTTAATGTGTTGCAGATGTATTTACAACGCCCAATTGATATGTCATATCTCTGTTTGACCATTTTATTTTTAAGCGTGCAGACACACGGTCAAAGTAAAGGTAAGTTTTTTTTTATATAGCGTAGTGTCCAGTCCTAAGGACTGCTCAAAGCGCTTTACACTTTACTTCGTAGCAGGCCTGTTCAGTCGAACCCCATCTCAACTTATCTGGGAAGCATCCAGCACTGGATTCGAACCCAGGTTCTCTCGCTCGAGAGTCCGAAGTTCTTGCTACTGCACCACAGCGCTCCTCCAGTAGTGTACCACAGATTGATAACAGCTGGAGTAGAAAAGACCTGGCTGTCACGTAAATCAGATACACCCCGATGTGTGTACGTAGTAAGTAGGCAGCCAGACAGGATTAAGGCAAAACGAAATTAATTTGGAATGTTGCCACCAATCCACCGCTACTGCGAAAATACAGCGTAGAGTAAAACCACCGTCATGGACTATTTTTCTCTCGTGTGAGTATATTTTAACATTGATCTAAACTAGGAGGTTAGTATGATTTTAAATATACGTTCAAGACATATTGCGATAGGTTATGGAAAATACTGGTAGGAATTGTTTTCTCAGTTCAAACAAATAAATTATTAGATAACACAAAGTAACAGATTAGGCATATGCATCTTGAATAGTTAATAAATCTTACCATTTGCAATTACAATTACTAGAATCACAACACGTTTGAATTGAGATGCGTTTTATGGAATTGCCAAAAAAAATGCATTTTCGTACATCGTCAAAATATAATTGTGCTTAATTATAAACATGTTCATCCGGAGCATGGAAGAACCACTTATTCGTTCAAACCATCAGTAATAATTGAACATTGAAACAAAACAAAACGAAAATGACGCTTCAGTAAAACAAAATGTATTTGTTTATTAAATTTGTACTGAATTCAGATGGATTTAGAGTAAATGGCTAAACTTAATAATATTATGTCATAATTGGTTATTTGGCATTTTAAAGCATTTATTATGGTGTATTATGGAGCAAAGCAACGTAACCATTACGATGTATGTAAAAAGAAATGTTACATGAAATGCATTAAGAAGTTTTATAATTATTCTGGTTGCTTTTTGTTGTGTACACTAATGCTCGTATCAACCTAACTGATGATTTTTCACCTTATAACAATATTTATATATATGAAGATGTTTCACTATGATTTAGCTCACCATTATTTTCGATTTTCACAAATGAGTGAGTCTTATATATATTAAATGTCGGTGTGGATAGTCAATAACCACACGGTGAAATAATTGTATTTTTTTTTTTCTGATTTACTCAGAACTCAGAACTCAAAATCAGTTTATTTGACCTATAAATACGATATATACACAATGAATAACATGAGTACTAGATAAGGTAGTACAGGAGCCACCCCATCAATATAATCAACATCAAAATTTACATGTCACATATCAGAATAGCATATGCCTTGTTTTACAGTTGATAATTACTCAGTGTATCAACATACATACATAATACAATGACTGATTAAATGTACTCTTGTACAAATTGACGTACATATGGATACTTAGGTATACATTTCCATACGTATTACGAATTACATAATATAAACAATTATGAATACGACAACAGGATTCATAATTTAAAATAAAAAAGGTTGTTGTGTATGTTGAAAAACCATAAAGACTGTGGGTGTAAATTTGTATTAATGATAATACTTGGTGTATTGTTAACTGTCTCAACCATGTTGTGTCTTATGCATTTTTTTGCAAATTCATGTTTTAATCTGGACATATACAAATTATTTCTTTCACGTGTGCAGTGCTGATGAATACTATAGATGTGTGTGTTTGGAAAAACATTGAAGTAGTAGGGTAAAAGATTGTTAATTAATTTATAGTAAAATTTTAATTGTTGGATTTTATAAATGTCATCCAACTTTAGCAACTGAAGTCTTTTAAAAATAGGACTTGTGTGAGCATTGTATTTACTTAAGGATATTATTCGTATTGCTTTATTTCTGTAATTTGAAAATTCGATGTGTCTGATGACCCCATAAAAGTAAGCCATAATTAATATGAGGGAGAATAAGAGCATTGTATATAATATATAATGCATTAGTTGGTAAAACATGTTTAAGTTTATTTAGTATGCCTATTGTTTTAGAGATTTTATGTGCTTTTTTTCTATGACTCTGCCAGTTTAAATGGTTATTTATTGTGATGCCTAAAAAATTGAAATCATTTACACATTCAATGTGTGCCCCATCTATTTGTAACACAGGGTATTCTATTTTCTTTTGAGGCATATGAAAAATCATGAATTTAGCCTTTTTTTGCATTTAGTGACAGTTTATTAGCTTTTAACCAATTACTAATCTTTGTTAGTTCTTTGTTAATATTTTTACTTCGCATTTGGCCTTCTGAATCATTAAATGTTTTTAGTGTACTAGTAAGGGTGATGTCGTCAGCATATGTTATGCATTTGTAAAGGTCACTAGAAAGTGCTATATCATTTATATATATATATATAATAAATAAGAGCGGCCCTAAAATTGAACCTTGAGGGACACCAGTGTCGATGGCTAATTCCTTAGACTTAACATTTTCAATTTCTACATACGGCTTACGATTGTGTAAATAACTCTTACAAAGGTCCAGAGCCTTGTCATTTAATCCATAGTAATTTAACTTCTGTACCAATATATTGTGATCAATTGTGTCAAATGCGTTTGATAAATCAAGGTATATATTTATTGGAGTAACCGATTTATCAAGTTCTTTTATAATTCTGTCTATGATTTCGAGTGTAGCAGGCTCAGTAGAATGTTTCTTTCTGAACCCATATTGGCTATTGTAGTATAACGCTTTAGAATGGAAGTAATCGTGGATTTGATCAAACACAACCCTTTCAAAAAAAATTGAAATCACTAGCAGGATAGAAATTGGACGATAATTGTTAAAGTCAGAAACATCACCTTTTTGAAAAGGGGTATGACTTTTGCAATTTTTAATTTGTCTGAAAATATACCAGTTATTATTGATTGATTAATGATTAGAGTAACTGCTTTGCTGATATCATATTTTATTAATTTTAGTAATTGTGTTGAAATACCGTCTTTTCCACCACTTTGAGGTAAACGATCAATTGTATTAACAGTAGTTTCCATGTCAATCGTATTAAATCTGAAAGTGTGAAATATCGGGTTTTTCAGGTAATCTTTGTATGATTTACCTCGTCTAGTTGTTGTTTTAGAGGCTAGAGTAGGACCAGCATTAGTAAAAAACGTGTTAAATTTTTTGCAATAATGCATTTGTCACTAATCATTTCCCATCGAATTTGAACAAATCTGGAAATTTTTCTTTCTTTTGACTTTTCTGAATAATTTATTTAATTAAACACCACGTCTTTTTAACACTATGCCTATGCTTTTCAAAACAGGATTGGTAATGCATTTGCTTAGCTAATCTAATACTACTCTTAAGAATTTCATTATAAGTATGTAAGTCAGATTTAAATTCATGATAATGCTCTGTATTTACTTGAGTCGTTTTCATTCTCGAATACAATTTGTTTTAAAATTTTATCGACACAATAATGCCATTGGTAATCCAAGGAGTTTTCTTATGTTTATACCTGTTAAATTTAATTACTTTAATAGGTATAAATTAATACATAGCTGCAGTAACAATTTCGTCGAGGATATTGTAGTTTTCATTCGGATCCGCATGAATATCTATGTTAAGTTTATTATAAATATTTGAGTTTATTATTTCATTTTTATTGAGCGAGTCAGGGCTTTGTTGTTTTATTCGTATAAACCTTGGTATTGCACTAGTGGTTTCAACATAATCCAGACTTAGAAAGTACGCAAAGTGATCAGAAATATTGCTCACTAAAATACCAGCTGATGATTTGAAGGATCCTTTTGACAAATTGCATAAAACATTATCAATGAGTGTTCCATGATATTCTGAAATGTGAAACGATTGTGTAAAAATAGTCACATATTATGGGTTTTTCGTTAATTTTAAGCAAGTCAATATTGTAATCTCCTGCAATTATTATTTCACTTTTAGATTTTTGTAAATCAACTAAATTTGATGCAAATTCTTTTGTAAATATACGGTAGTTTTCGATAATATCTCTAGATGGTCTACACATATTTCCAAGAATTATTTTTGTCTTCATGGCACAACATGTTATTTCAATAAATTGACCTTCCCAAGTGTCTGTATTTGCACGGATATTTACAGATTTGTAATTGTATTTGTTGCTGAGGTAGATTGCCAAGCCGGCATATGCACTACAGATTTTGCCTTGGCGTATTAATGTATATCCATCTATTTGAAATAAAGAAGTGTCAGCCTCTCCATCGAGCCATGTAGACATAGGGCATTAATCTCACAGCCACTACTTCTGAATGATTCTAGCTTTATTTTAATTTCGTCAATTTTTGCATTTAAACTCTGACAGTTTAGGCTTAGCACGATAAACTTGCTTTGTTTGTTCTTTAAATTGTTTATTAAATTATCAACGTCGAAGTATGGTGAATGTTGAAATAGTTCAACATCCCCATCTTCATTCATTTCATCCGTTTTTAATATGTGATAGAGATAATTTTTCTCTAGACCACCAAATTGCGCTAAGAAATAATTGTTATCAATCATATTGGAAAATTGAATAAACAATAGTGCTCTGTGTTTACAGGACACATCATATAAACATAGACTAGACGTTGTGTAAGAGCTGCACAAGCTATACCCTGAACATTATACAAATACATTTTATAAAAGAGAATATTTTGCATGCATGTATAACACACTGTACTTATTGCATCAGCGCAAAAACCGTAAAAGTAAATTACAGCATATGTATTGCCACAACATGAAAGTAGAGTGAGAATAGTGAAATAAGTATATAGAACAAAACACAACATGATTATTAAGTCGTGCGCCACATATCATGATTGCCTCGATACTAGTTATAGCCTCGATTACAGATCATGAACAACAAAAAGAGCGCTCTAAGTCACACGATATGTTTATGTGAGTAAAAATAATCATGCAAGTTATTCCATTTTATTGTTAATACGTATACTAACAATTAAACTGGAAAAAATTTCTTTTACTAACGCAAACCACCTTAGTAACAACGGTGAATCCTGGCACTGGTGAATCGGGGCCCGTGACACCGGCTTCGCAGTGGGTCACTCGCGGTGATCGCCATTTTGCTATAGCTGCAGCCAGCCTATGGAACCGACTGCCGGACTGTGTCAGGATGGTAAAGACACAGCCACAATTCAAAACACTTCTTAAAACCTTTTTAGAGTGGACTTTATTAAATGCACTTACCCTTATTTTATGTAATTATTATTATAATTTTTTAATTATTTATTTCATTTAAATTTACTTTTTTTTCTATTGTTACTTATATACTTATCGTATAATATCAGCGTAGTAACATCTTTTTCCTATTTTAGTACGTGAGCGTCATAAATTAATAGCAAATGTTAGCATCACTACGATAGCCTAGTAACATTTTCTGCAGAGGTGGGTTGCTTAATTTTCGCTCGATACCCCAACTTTTTCTTAACCTAATCCTAAATAGTTAATGTTTTACCCACTAGATGGCTCCACCTTGTGACGTAATGCTCCAGTTTTCAACTTTTCAACTGAAGTGTCGTCGTATCGGAAGTCTCGTGCCTGTCATGGGTGCACTTGCGGTTCCACCATTTCCTGGAAGTGTGTCGACAAATAGAGATAAGGCATCCACGGTAGATTACAATACTCTAACTATTTACATTGGTGTTCGTTGAATGACGCCGGATGTCCCCTATATCTTATGGCCGCGCCATCTGTTAATATCAACGGTAGTCGTGCAATCGGAAGTGAATCTTTTGAAATATGGCCGCTTCCTAATAGTTTGAATCTTCTAGATGACGCAACACCTCGCATAGGAAATTCGCTATTTGTAAATAAGGAAATACGTTTCAATACCGGATGCACGTCGCCGGTAAAATGGCTGCTTCATATACTTATCCTTTCTGCTAAATGAAGCGACACCTCATATTGACATTTCTCTGAAATCATACGGGTCTCATGACCGCCCCATTGGAAGTGAAACAAGAACAGATGGCTGCCTCTTGGAATGAAGATATGTCACGTTATTTTCCTTAGATGGTTTGGACATAGTAATTTTTCGATAATAGGATTTTCGAAATTTACTTATTCGAACTGGTCGACCCCCCAAACTGACACGTAAAGTCACTAGATGGCATTTCTTGGTAGGCCGTGGATGGCAGCGTTTCTACTAGACCGCGAACAGAGAGTGAAAATCGGCGACGCGTTGTAAAAGCCAGGTTACCCTGGCGTTCCCCAGGGAACATTGTCAAGACCAAAACACTTTGTGGTTCATATCAATGATTTGCAAACATCTTGTCCTATGTTTAAATATGTTGACGACTGCACCATATTTGAAATATTCAATCAAAGTATGATATATGTTATACAGGATTCTGCCAACATTATTGAGCGATGGTCTAGTAATAATGACATGCGCATCAATACGAGTAAGACAAAATAAATGGTTATATGTTTCGGTAAAGATAGAACATTTGTAGAATCTCTGCCGTATATTGATATAAATGGGACAGATATTGAGAGAGTTACTCAAGCAAAAGTTCTCGGCGTAACTATATCATCGGATTTCAGTTGGAATACACACGTTGATGAAATAGTATCAAAGGCAAGAAAGAGAGTGTATATGATCTATCAGTTGAAACGCGCTGGTATCAATCAAAATGACTTGGTGAGAATATATGTATCTGTGATTAGACCAGTAGTTGAATATGACTGCCCGATATGGCACACGAACTTGCCTAAATATTTTTTTCGGACAACATCGAGATCATTCAAAAAAGGTGTCTCAAAACTATATTTCCTGGTTGTGTGTACGAGGATATTCTGGAGATGGTAAACTTACCAACGCTGCATGATAGACGCAATGAATTGTGTAAAACGTATTTCGCTAGAATGAAGCGTAGTGACCACAAACTGAATACGCTACTACCAAATATTCGAAATGTGCCGTATACACTAAGATCATTCAATGAGTTACCCGTCCCAATGGCGAACACAAATCGCTACAAAACTAATTAATTCCGTGGTGTTTAGTACACTGCCATAACACTTAATGATTTTAGTGTATGTCTCAACAGTCAATTTTAATATTTAAACTATATGATTTCATTTTGGTGTATTTTTAGTATCTTATTTTTTTATGAAAGATAGTAATGCAATGTACACGTTTTTATATAAAGCGCGTCATACTGAGTTAGTTGCGTCACGGGGCGATTTTGTGTAATTTACTTAAGAGTATCTTTGGTTTTGTGTTATTTTATTGAGTACAACATGTTTTATGAGTATTCTAACATAATGTTGTGTCGTATTGTAACTTGTAACAGTATGAAACTTGCGTGATTTGGGGCTTTTATGGTGAATGTATGTACAATCCAACTGAACAGATGCAAATAATAATAAATTTATTCTTTATCTTATTCTATTGTTCTAGGCCAATAGGTCAAACTATGAATGATGGATAAGACTTTAAAAGTGATGGACAAGAGCTCCAATGTCAGCGCGTTCAAAAGACTAACATCTAGAAAAGATCAGATTTTCAAAAGACATTCAAGACGAAACACCAATCAAAGATGGAACGTCGACTAAGTTCAACCTTCGACAGAATGTACACACGTTCAATAAACAAACATGTAGAAAATTAGACAAACAATCACTTTAAAAATTTAGACTTTATACATCATAAATTATACCTTTAACACTATACACTATAACTTATGTGTTATGCCTTATACCTTATACTTAGGCCTTACTCACAATGCACTATAGATTGTACTTTATACCTTACACACCATACACGATAACTTATACATTATACTTTCAACTAGTTACACATTATATACTACACATCATACTTTAAAATGCATCAGACACAACATAGTAGAGACAGTTAACAATACACCAAGTATTATCATTAATACAATTTACATTCACAGTCTATGGTTTTTCAACATACACATCAACACTTTTTAATTTTAAATTATGAATCCAGTTGTCATATTTATAATTTCTTTATTTGTAATTCGTAATGCGTATTGAAATGTATACCTAAGTATCCATATATACGTCAATTTGTACAAGAGTACATATAATCAGTCCTTGTATTATATATGTATTGATACACTGAGTAATTATCAACTGTAAAACAAGTCATATGCTATTCAGATTTGTGACATGTAAATTTAGTAGTTTGTTTATATTTATGGGGTGGCTCCTGTGCTAGCGATATTATATATCTTAATGGAAGTCTCCCGACCTTATCTATTACTTACGTTATTCACTGTATATGTATCGTATTTATAGGTCAGATAAATTGATTCTGAGTTCTTTGTACGTTACACCTTATACATTATACCCTACATACGTTACGTTATAAATTATACCTTATACGTTATGTATTATGCATTATACATTATTATTTTTACCACACTCACGAACAAAAATGGTAAGAACTTACGACGCTCTCGCATTCAAGTTGGAAAACGTGCGTACATTCAATAACCACACGGCGAAATAATTTTATTTTTTTATCTGAATTATGATAAAACTACAGCAGTTACTCAGAAAACGCAGTGTTAATCACGTCATGGTGATGTATGGCAAACGTTCGGGCCACAAAAAAAGAAGAAGCATTATTTTGTGTAATAAATAAACTTATTTTATAAAATACAAATATAAATTATGATTGTCATGGCTTAATTGACTTAACATCTATTTCACCCATACCACAGTTGTGCTTGTGTGTACGTGAATGTGCGTGTGTGCTCATCAGAGTAGTCGTGTGAACGTGTCTACGTGGGCGCGTGTGCTCGTGTGTGCGTGCTTGCGTGTGTGCGTTCGTGTATGTTACAAGGGGAGACAATGCAATTAGTGTGGAATTTGAGTTACAAATATGTTATTTTTGAACTGATGTTTATTATATTAATCATTCAACCACAATCTGCTAAGATAGTGAAAAGGCTCACAATAAATATTTACTTGTAATTGTACAAAATATGTCCAAATTAAACCTTGGTTCATCCCTCAACTGCCGCCAAAAAGAAAATTATAAGACAATCGTTTACGCGAACGAAACAATAAGCTAATTGAATACCAGTATCATATGAAATATATATGGAATATATTTCAAATGCAATTTGACGACATAATAGGTGTGATTGCTATAAAGAAACAGCTCAAGGCCATCCAAATGTACTTATAACCTCTCGTGGTCTCGGTGAACACGAAGAAGAAAATGTTATTAACATAAACGTATGTTAAAGGTTATATATAAACTTACGATGTTTGGCAAAGCAATGGTACTCCCTGCGGGGACACGACGAGAATGAAAATAATTGTTTCCAATATGAATGGGTATGCTACGTGTCGAATATAACACCCGGTTGGGGCGATGGCATATAAAAAAACAAGCAAACACACAAGTGCCGAGAAGCAAAATAACATACTGCAGGTCATGGGTAAGACAATCGTACAATGAGTTGCTAGCTGCTTGCGGAATTTGGAATTTTTAGTGTGCACGGCTAAGAGAGTGAACGTCTTGGAATTTGCACAAAGCGGGTTGACGAAAACGTTTAACAATTAGAATGCGTTGATGCTTCATCCATAACAGCCATGCGCAAGGACTGTTTAATACGAATTTGACAGCTAGTTTATAATCTCATCAATTTATGACACTGGGCTCCCAATGTCAACAGTTGAGCGATATGTTTATATATGACACAACGGAGGGGCGTACCATCCTTGAGGGTACCAACGGGAAATTTGACATATGCATTTATGTGTCAAATACGTAAGGGGTGTGAAATAAAAAAAACACTAACGACACAGCATTACGGTATATATGGGCCGCAGCGAAAGTCAAAGGTACAAAAAAGTACAACCGTTCTTCGACTTGACACAATGATCGTTTTTATCAGCGTTTGTTGAAGTCACACGATCCAAGTTACTCAATCATCATCTAAATATAGGGTGACTCAAAGATAGACGGAAACTGGAGACGACTGTTTTGTTAACAAATTCCGAACTCGCCATAGCCACTGCTTTTGCAGACGTGCACCGAATTCGCTCACATAAAACAAAGTGGGGACATGTGTTACCTTTTCCGTTATATTTACAATATTATCTACAGTAGAGCGCAGTACCTCATATTGTTATGAAAATCCTTTGATCTTTCTTGTATGATATGTTTACACTTTTCACGACCAAAGAATAACACTACACTTCTCAAAATGACAAATTGAAAAAGATCGATCGGACAGAGAAACTTTTCGACGACAAACACACAAAGGTGGAATAGCTTTCAAAAATGTGTGCGGTAAGCGGGAATAATCAAGGCATTCCTGAAAACAATATTAATACACATGTATTTCGCCTGTATGGATACATGAATACGATTACGTGGCGCATATTGTGACGACTGCTCAAATAAACCTTATACCTAGCGTTAGAAAAAATGTCGACATATGCGTTATTGATCGATGCAATCAAGTAAACGATATGTTATCTGATATCAACAACAACACGACGCAATCCTCAACAGACCAGGCGTGGGTAATAGGCACGAAGTCCAACTTGTGGAAGGAGATAATTGACTTACTCTTTATACCGGTTTATTTTTTCAATGTGAAAAATCCCTACAAATGAGAATGATGCGTTTCGTTATTTGAACCGTTATGTAAGTGGATATGTGTAGGTCTTCGATAACAGCTGAGGTCACAAAGACACGTTCGTCACGTGACGTCGTACACGTATAAAAAGCAAGCATTAGAGCACACACGCACATACTCGTAAACACAAGCACAACTGTGGTATGGGTGAAATAGATGTTAAGTCAATTAAGCCATGACAATCATAATTTATATAGATAAAAAATAATGTATTTTATAAAATAAGTTTATTTATTACACAAAATAATGCCTTTTCTTTTTTTGTGGCACGAACGTTTGCCATACATCGCCGTGACGTGATTAACACTGCGTTTTCTGAGTAACTGGTGTAGTTTGATCATAATTCAGATAAAAAAGTAAAATTATTTCGCCGTGTGGTTATTGAATGTCCACACGCATTCAAGTTGGAAAACGAGCGTACATTCAATAACCACACGGCGAAATAATTTTATTTTTTTATCTGAATTATGATAAAACTACAGCAGTTACTCAGAAAACGCAGTGTTAATCACGTCATGGTGATGTATGGCAAACGTTCGGGCCACAAAAAAAGAAGAAGCATTATTTTGTGTAATAAATAAACTTATTTTATAAAATACAAATATAAATTATGATTGTCATGGCTTAATTGACTTAACATCTATTTCACCCATACCACAGTTGTGCTTGTGTGTACGTGAATGTGCGTGTGTGCTCATCAGAGTAGTCGGGTGAACGTGTCTACGTGGGCGCGTGTGCTCGTGTGTGCGTGCTTGCGTGTGTGCGTTCGTGTATGTTACAAGGGGAGACAATGCAATTAGTGTGGAATTTGAGTTACAAATATGTTATTTTTGAACTGATGTTTATTATATTAATCATTCAACCACAATCTGCTAAGATAGTGAAAAGGCTCACAATAAATATTTACTTGTAATTGTACAAAATATGTCCAAATTAAACCTTGGTTCATCCCTCAACTGCCGCCAAAAAGAAAATTATAAGACAATCGTTTACGCGAACGAAACAATAAGCTAATTGAATACCAGTATCATATGAAATATATATGGAATATATTTCAAATGCAATTTGACGACATAATAGGTGTGATTGCTATAAAGAAACAGCTCAAGGCCATCCAAATGTTACTTGTAACCTCTCGTGGTCTCGGTGAACACGAAGAAGAAAATGTTATTAACATAAACGTATGTTAAAGGTTATATATAAACTTACGATGTTTGGCAAAGCAATGGTACTCCCTGCGGGGACACGACGAGAATGAAAATAATTGTTTCCAATATGAATGGGTATGCTACGTGTCGAATATAACACCCGGTTGGGGCGATGGCATATAAAAAAACAAGCAAACACACAAGTGCCGAGAAGCAAAATAACATACTGCAGGTCATGGGTAAGACAATCGTACAATGAGTTGCTAGCTGCTTGCGGAATTTGGAATTTTTAGTGTGCACGGCTAAGAGAGTGAACGTCTTGGAATTTGCACAAAGCGGGTTGACGAAAACGTTTAACAATTAGAATGCGTTGATGCTTCATCCATAACAGCCATGCGCAAGGACTGTTTAATACGAATTTGACAGCTAGTTTATAATCTCATCAATTTATGACACTGGGCTCCCAATGTCAACAGTTGAGCGATATGTTTATATATGACACAACGGAGGGACGTACCATCCTTGAGGGTACCAACGGGAAATTTGACATATGCATTTATGTGTCAAATACGTAAGGGGTGTGAAAAAAAAAAAAAACTAACAACACAGCATTACGGTATATATGGGCCGCAGCGAAAGTCAAAGGTACACAAAGGTACAACCGTTCTTCGACTTGACACAATGATCGTTTTTATCAGCGTTTGTTGAAGTCACACGATCCAAGTTACTCAATCATCATCTAAATATAGGGTGACTCAAAGATAGACGGAAACTGGAGACGACTGTTTTGTTAACAAATTCCGAACTCGCCATAGCCACTGCTTTTGCAGACGTGCACCGAATTCGCTCACATAAAACAAAGTGGGGACATGTGTTACCTTTTCCGTTATATTTACAATATTATCTACAGTAGAGCGCAGTACCTCATATTGTTATGAAAATCCTTTGATCTTTCTTGTATGATATGTTTACACTTTTCACGACCAAAGAATAACACTACACTTCTCAAAATGACAAATTGAAAAAGATCGATCGGACAGAGAAACTTTTCGACGACAAACACACAAAGGTGGAATAGCTTTCAAAAATGTGTGCGGTAAGCGGGAATAATCAAGGCATTCCTGAAAACAATATTAATACACATGTATTTCGCCTGTATGGATACATGAATACGATTACGTGGCGCATATTGTGACGACTGCTCAAATAAACCTTATACCTAGCGTTAGAAAAAATGTCGACATATGCGTTATTGATCGATGCAATCAAGTAAACGATATGTTATCTGATATCAACAACAACACGACGCAATCCTCAACAGACCAGGCGTGGGTAATAGGCACGAAGTCCAACTTGTGGAAGGAGATAATTGACTTACTCTTTATACCGGTTTATTTTTTCAATGTGAAAAATCCCTACAAATGAGAATGATGCGTTTCGTTCTTTGAACCGTTATGTAACTGGATATGTGTAGGTCTTCGATAACAGCTGAGGTCACAAAGACACGTTCGTCACGTGACGTCGTACACGTATAAAAAGCAAGCATTAGAGCACACACGCACATACTCGTAAACACAAGCACAACTGTGGTATGGGTGAAATAGATGTTAAGTCAATTAAGCCATGACAATCATAATTTATATAGATAAAAAATAATGTATTTTATAAAATAAGTTTATTTATTACACAAAATAATGCCTTTTCTTTTTTTGTGGCAAGAACGTTTGCCATACATCGCCGTGACGTGATTAACACTGCGTTTTCTGAGTAACTGGTGTAGTTTGATCATAATTCAGATAAAAAAGTAAAATTATTTCGCCGTGTGGTTATTGAATGTCCACACGTTTTCCAACTTGAATGCGAAAGCCTCGTAAGTTCTTACCATTTTTGTTCGTGAGTGTGGTAAAAATAATAATGTATAATGCATAATACATAACGTATAAGGTATAATTTATAACGTAACGTATGTAGGGTATAATGTATAAGGTGTAATGTACAAAGAACTCAGAATCAATTTATTTGACGTATAAATACGATACATATACAATGAATAACGTAAGTAATAGATAAGGTCGGGAGACTTCCATTAAGATATATAATATCGCTAGCACATAAATATAAACAAACTACTAAATTTACATGTCACAAATCAGAATAGCATATGATTTGTTTTACAGTTGATAATTACTCAGTGTATCAATACATATATAACACAAGGACTGATTATATGTACTCTTGTACAAATTGACGTATATATGGATACTTAGGTATACATTTAATTACGTATTACGAATTACAAATAAAGCAATTATAATTATGACAACTGGATTCACAATTTAAAATTAAAAAGTGTTTATGTGTATGTTGAAAAACCATATAGACTGTGAATGTAAATGTTAGTAATGATAATACTTGGTGTATTGTTAACTGTCTCTACTATGTTGTGTCTAATGCATTTTAAAGTATGATGTGTAGTGTATAATGTGTAACTAGTTGAAAGTATAATGTACAAGTTATCGTGTATAGTGTATAAGGTATAAAGTAAGATCTATAGTGCATAGTGAGTAAAGCCTAAGTATAAGGTATAAGGCATAACACATAAGTTATAGTGTATAGTGTTAAAGGTATAATTTATGATGTATAAAGTCTAAATGTTTAAAATGATTTTTGTCTGATTTTCTACATGTTTGTTTATTGAACGTGTGTACATTCTGTCGAAGGTTGAACTTAGTCGACGTTCCAACTTTGAGTGGTGTTTCGTCTTGAATGTCTTTTGAAAATCTGATCTGTTCTAGATGTTAGTCTTTTGAACACGCTGACATTGGAGCTCTTATCCATCATTTTTAAAGTCTTATCCATCATTCATAGTTTGACCTATTGGCCTACCAAGAAGTGCCATCTAGTGACTTTACGTGTCAGTTTGGGGGGTCGACCAGTTCGAATAAGTAAATTTCAAAAATCCTATTATCGAAAAATTACTATGTCCAAACCATCTAAGGAAAATAACGTGACACATCTTCATTCCAAGAGGCAGTCATCTGTTCTTGTTTCACTTCCAATGGGGCGGTCATGAGACCCGTTTGATTTCCGAGAAATTTCAATATGAGGTGTTGCTTCATTAAGTAGAAAGGATAAGTATATGAAGCGGCCATTTTACCGGCGACGTACATCCGGTATTGAAACGTATTTCCTTATTTACAAATAGCGAATTTCCTATGCGAGGTGTTGCGTCATCTAGAAGATTCACACTATTAGGAAGCGGCCATATTTCAAACGATTCACTTCCGATTGCACGACTACCGTTGATATTAACAGTTGGCGCGGCCATAATATATAGGGGACATCCGGCGCCATCCAACGGACACCAATGTCAATAGTTAGAGTAATGTAATCTACCTTGGATGCCTGATCTCTATTCGTCGACACACTTCCAGGAAATGGTGGAACCGCAAGTGCACCCATGACAGTCACGAGACTTCCGATACGACGACACTTCCGACGTAGCGCCCCCTAGTTGAAAACTGGAGCATTACGTCACATGGTGGAGCTATCTAGTGGGTAAAACATTAACTATTTAAGATTAGGTTCAGAAAAAGTTGGGGTAAATCGAGCGAAAATTAAGCAACCCACCTCTGCAGAAAATGTTACTAGGCTATCGTAGTGACGCAAAAATTTGCTATTAATTTATGACGCTCACGTACTAAAATAGGAAAAAGATGTTACTGCGCTGATATTATACAATAAGTATTAAACACAATAGAAAAAAAAGTGAATTTAAATGTAATAAATAATTTTAAAATAATAATAATAATTACATAAAATAAATGTAAGTGCATTTAATAAAGTCCACTCTAAAAAAGGTTTTAAGAAGTGTTTTGAATTGTGGCTGTGTCTTTGCCATCCTGACACAGTCCGGCAGTCGGTTCCATAGGCTGGCTGCAGCTATAGCAAAATGGCGATCACCGCGAGTGACCCACTGCAAAGCCGGTGTCACGGGCCCCGATTCACCCGTGCCAGCATTCACCGCATACTTTCGGCCCGCGACTGTAGCGGGCCCAGAGTAGGTGCGTGCCAGGATTTCGCGTCGTTACTAAGGTGGTTTGCGTTAGAATACGAAATGTTTTCCAGTTTAATTGTTAATATACATATTAAAAATAAAATGGAATAACTTGCATGATTATTTTCACGCACACAAACATAGCGTGTGACTTAGAGCGCTCTTTTTGTTGTTCATGATCTGTAATCGAGGCTATAACTAGTATCGATGCTATCGTGATATATGGCGCACAGCACTGTCTATATGCACAGCCGCGGTGTCGTGCTATTCTTTTGTGCATACGAAATACTTTATTCTTGAAATGGTGGTAAACTAATAAGCATAATTAATAGTTTGCTTTAATAAATAAAAATGTAGTAGACCTACTTATTCTGATTGCCTTCTTAAGTAAAAATGTAATGTTTATTTATCCTTTATTTGATGGATAACTATTTGCACACATTAGGGCACAGCATATTGTGTGATAAAAGTGGTTTTAATTGATATATATTATATATATATATATATATATAAAACGCTTACAATGGGTGCCACTGGTTCACATACAAAAGAATTACAATATGTATGACCGGTTTCCTCTAGGTAAATTCCTAAACATGTTATTGAAGTAACTTGAATTATACTAATTACATTTATTTTAATTATATCACGATTATCGTCTTATTTTCAGGAGTAAATATAATAAATCCAATCCAAAAGTCATCTAGGCTAAACAACCAGCCAACCAACCGATATTTGGTGTTATTAGCAACACATTCAACTGACTGGATTGAACTGTCTTCTGTCATTGCCAATATATTAATATACCATACATCGACAACTTCATAAAAGAAACATTTAAGCACACTCATAGCCAAACTTGCTGGCTACTAACAAACTAACCTATGCGCACACTCAACATCTCATTTTCTTCCCTCAAAGACCAACTATACCAACCAACAGCACCTATGAAATATGCATTCTCTCTGTGCGTTGGCTGAATTCATAAATGTAACCCACCATCCCAAAATGAGACACTTCTTACTGATGGTCATTACGAGTTATGAGCCGTCACTGTCAAAATTTGTTATTGAGTATCCATCGTGAATAGACAAATCTGTCATGTGTTACTTGTAATGTGAACATTGTAAAAATGTTACCAACATGTGTTTCGTACTGAGTTTTGTGACAAATGTCAATTTTTTATTGCTGACAATGCTCTAAACTATGGCCAACAGTGTGAAACCACAAAGTGAAAAATCACAGCCAACAGAATTAAAACTACAGTCAAGAAAGTAAAAACCATAGCCAGCTGAGAGAAAACTTTGAAACTGTTTTTCTTGAAACCATAATTTTTCATGTTTAAAATTAAAATAACTATATCTCTGGAAGTAATGAGAATATAGTTATTATTGACGTATGAATTTCTCGAGTAGCGTCTTGTTTTGGCATGGTGGGTCACAAATGTTGTGCATTAAACTTTCAACACTGTTTCTCAAAACATGAATTCCTCCACTAATCAATTCAGTAATGAATAACTTTGCCAACAATTTATTTACAAAGTTTCCATTAGTACCTTGCATAGATCTTTGAGGAACATTATCCTCCTTTTAGTATTTTTTAGGCCAGGTCTCACACATTACACAGTCTTAGTTCACTGTTCAGTATAACCACCTCAGAAAGAAAAAGACGGGCGGTTGCTTGATGATAAATGATCAAAAATTAACAAAGTGACAGGGTGCCAATTTGCAGGGGTAACTACATTGTGAGGTTCTTCTATACTCTCTTAGTACAGTTCTACTGTACTCTCTTAGTACAGTTCTACTGTCTTAGTACAGTTCTACTGTATTATCTTAGTACAGTGTGTGCAGTAGAACTGTAATGTTACCAGTTCGGCACACTGCAAGTGCCACCATGAAAAACAATGTTCGCACTCGAACCAGTCTGTGTAGTCTCTATTGGGATGGCAGGTGAGATTGCCGCAAGAATCACTGCTGTCCTCTTCCACCAGTCGGGCGGTCACGAACTCTCGGTAGTGAAAAGCCTGGGCCTAACCCATCAGGCCAACTGCCACACCCTTTGCCAAAGCCTCAGCATTCTACAATAGTAATTATTTCTTCATTTAGTAATACTGTTTAATAAAACTGTAGTCAATTATGGTGTTATGCCTGATCTGATTGTTTAAGACATTTCTAACACTAGGCTTTAGGCTGAAGATGGACCAGATATATTATCTTGAACCATTTTATTTACTTGGTGCTAGTGATCAAGTACTTGATAATTACTTGTAAAATTTGAAATGTATACTGGTTAGTAGTACAACATATAATATATGGAATGGACTGTGATTAAATAAAAACAAAACTAGATGGCGACTGACCAAGCAAAATGTGTAAATACAATAATTTTCTGCAATTACGTATTATAAGAAAGACTTACCATAAGGACAAATATACCACAGTTTGAACCGTCTGCTTGCTGTCTGCTTGCTGCTTGACTGGTTTCCCATTCTGCGAGTTCTGTTTCTACAGTCTTCGCGCGCATCTTCATGTAGCTCGTTCAATGACAATGTCATAAAAATACAGGCATATTAGATGGGTGCAGTTACATAGGGCTTCCTACCACCATTATTTTACATTTACATGTTTTTCATAACATACACACGCACGCACGCACTCACACACACACACTATATCAACTAGCTTTGACTGTGTTGTTGTAAGGTTCATTGTAATAATATTTGCAGTGCAGAATACATGTACTTTGTTCTTTTTACATGTTACACATACATATTTTTGGGAAAAGCACAATTTCACATGGATTATTGTGTTCATATGAAAGGGCTTATATAGTGCTATATAAATTATAAATTAGTACTCACTTCCAACCATCAATGGATGTAGAGACAGCTTTGTCATACTTGGGAGAGTTGAGCGAGTTCAGGACACACACTTGACGGCTATGAGTGTTGGCAACAAGGAGCACCCAATGCTCTCCTGCATCAACTTGGTGTGGATTTGTGGATGCGTAGCAGCATACAGGCACAACCACATACTTGAAACTGGCCAAGTGCACCAGAGAAGCATGGTTACTTTATAGTAACTGTTGTATATATTGAAATAAAGATAAGTTACAAAGAAACATGTTTAATATATCATAGCAGTTAGTGACTTAGTGTAATAGTGGTAGTTGTTGTACTAATAACAATATTAGCAGTAAACATTTTATTTTACGATGTTGGTTACTGTTACATTCTCAGTTCTAATTATACATGTTTACATAAAATACACAATTCACAATATATATATATATATATATATACATACATATAAAGAAATAAAAACACAATTTCAGTACAATAAAAAAACAATCAACTAATCAAATTTATAAAGAAATATAAAAAAACATTAATATATGGAAAATATCAACAGTGTAATTGGAGCAATCTTAGTCAGTGTTATCACTAATTATTCTCAAACACATGAATAACGAATCATATAGTTCTATGAAAGACCCATTTACCAACAGTGGCCAGGTGCTTCAAAACCAAACTTTCCATTGACCACAAGATGACCAGGTGATAACTAATTATAATTACCAGCCGACTTCTAGGCTGGTAATAAAACTAGGCTCCACATGAACTGAGAGAGCAGAGATAGGAATAAGAAAAAGATTAAACAAAAAAGGAATGCTGCAGTCCACGTGTTGTCAGATGACAAGTCCTGTACACATAGGCACAACAAAATTCACACACTCCGGGCAAATGCTACCCCGGGCAAAAGCTCCCCTTTCTACCCTATTTCTGCCATGGGCACGGCAGAAATACCTTTCTGCTCGGCAGAAAACCAACCCTGCAATTTAGTTATATGATTTTGAAACTTAGATTTATTTACTTAAATTCCTGAACAGCTCTTGACATATACATTTTACATTAACATGTGTAGACATTTCCTTTCTTATCTCAGTTTTGGTGGATTGAAGATCATTTAATAATCTAAGTCAATGGATATGTATACACTGTACATTCATTTTTAGGGAAAGTGCCCTTGCAGGACCTTGCCCAATGCCTTTATTTTAAAATTTTGCCTAGCATAAATTTATTTAAATACACTAAAAATAAGCCATTATTTTAAAATAAGGGATTTGACTCATCATGTTGTCATTTCCAGGGCAAATATATATTAATGTAATCAATTATCATGCATCATTTCCACAGCACCAGAAATAATTAGTGAAAGTCAATTAATTAAATGTTGAAAATAATAACTGTTTGCTGAGCATTTCCAGTTCAACATTAATGTAATTACTAGAGGAGATGCAATGTTTCGGTCAATAAGCCCATGCCAGGGGTAATTTTGCACAAAGTGCAATACCAGTTGGGATCGAACCAACAACTAAAACCAAAACATTAGCATCTACTAGTAATGACCAACAAAAATTGTTTTATAAAATTTAGAAAATTTATAAAGCAATTACTCCAAAATGCAAGCTGATTCTCTTTGAAAGACTTTATGGTAACCTTTCTCTTGGCCTAGGCATTGCCCGGTGTGGTCAAACAGCATTAGTGACTGATGTCAGAAATAATGTGGAAACAAATTAACAAGAGTTCTGAGCACTATTTCCTACAGACAGTGCAATATAAGTTAGTAAAATCAAAACGTTCTGAGTGAGAGAAATGTCAAGTGAAATAGTAACTAAATCCTTACAAAAATCACTTTACCAATACGATAATAGCGTTTTATATCCATACCTTCGGCCAAAATTTCAATGTTTGATAGTAAAGATTTTATAAATTTGAGTTAACCGAATGAAAGAAATATGAGCGTGCAGAGAAATCGCGTCGACTTGGACTTTAGAGAAGTAGACTTATGCAAATTATTTTATACCATCTGAGATACAAAGACAGCCAGGGTTGAGGAAAAAGAGTTGACTTAAATTAAAATTGACTTAACCGAGTTCGAGTTATGTGGAGTGCCCTGTATTTCCTTTCTTTATTAAAATTCATCAGCACATGTATTTTTCATAATTTCAAAACACAATTCTCAATAACCGAGTTCTATTATTTTGCAGATGCAGCATGCGTCCAGAAAGTGACGATCAAACAATGTGTCTTTGTGCGGTCTATTTTTGTTGTATGCTGTCAACATCGGAGGAGTCGGTTGTTTTTCTTGTTCAGACATCGTACAACAGTGTTTCAACTTCATGTACTGATCATCTTCTAAAACGTAGAACATAAAATAAGTATAATAAACAAATACTACATAAAATAATACATTCCATACATAGTATCTGCCACCTTTATAAAATCTCCAGGCGCTATACAAACCCTTAGAAGGGCACAAAGAACCAGTAGACAGTAGAGTGGTGGTTAATAATTATGCCGTAAATCAATACTTTTGTAGTAGAAGAGACAATTTAGGTTTACTGCTAAATTTGGTCTAACAATTGTTATTATTTAGTTATCAAATGGGTAAACCGTCATTTGGGATATAGTTAGCCAGTTTCTTGATGCCCTAACATTGTTCTGTTCGAAGTAAACATAACACTGAAAATTATGTAGGAAAAAAACCAGTTAACCATTTCAGACATTAGGTCATTGAGTCAATTAATCGAAGCTAAACTTCATAATATATTGTTGTTATCAACCTTACTTTAAATTAGACCCACGTATATGGTTACTGTGGGATATTCCTCTGTATAGAGGTCACCGCACAAATGTGAAGAAGATAATATATGAGCATTAAATTACCTTGTACAGAGGTCACCACGCTATTGTGAAGAATAAGAAGTAACAAACAGTTGTTTCATAGCAATGAACATAGCATACCTTTTTCGGGAAAACAATACATTTCATAGAGTTTGCAGCAAAGGATTTGGCCTGGCCTTCTGAGTCAATGTTTCGTCGACTAAGTGTACCGCATTTTTGTCAGCTGAACAGGAGATTAAACAAATCAAATAATTTAACAAAACATTTACTAATACAGTGTCTGATCTTGTATAACAACCATGTGACACGCACTTACACAGCAGATAGGATGCACGATTTTGGGCTGTAGGCGTCTCTTGAGAGACTTTCTGTTTCGGTCTATTTAGTAACTCTAAGTAGGCCTACTTCACTCAAAACAACTTTTGTAAGAGTTTGTTTGCATGACGTTCAAATAATTTTAGAATAGAGAGCTGAATATAGATATCTTGTGAAAGTATGATCTGCTTTTGTTGACACGATAAAATAACTAGGTAGTACGAATTTTATTCTCAGCAGCATAATCATACGCGGAGCAGCTGTGCGAATAACGTCGTCCTTTCGGGAAACGTTTTGTTGTGTTTAATGAGAAACAAATTAAGACTAAGTTTATTTGTATTGCGTCAGTTGATTAATAGTTAGGACTATGGATCGCTAACATTTTACCCACCGTCTATTTCGTATTTATTGACCGCTTTGTGTATCGCATTCCTGATGCGTTTGTCGGCTACTGCCAGTCCTGCTCCTGGTCGATGTGTGCTATGCACCAAATAATGCTTCAAGCATGTCATATACATCACGTATTTGTTGTCTATGTCCTCCATACTCACCATGCCTCCTTAAAAACACGCAGAACTAAATAAATCGACGTACAACTAATTCACATAAACTATACAACCCCGGATACTTCTGGCATGGCTGTGAAAAACGTGACGTCACATCTCATCAAAGTGCCTACTGCGCATGCGCGCGCATGCGAAGTATGCGTTTTGAGGAATCCTGGCACAGCTGAATCGGGGCCCGGGACACCGGTACTGACAGTAGCAGCAAAGACGCAGGTCTCAGTTGCCGATTCGGTTTACGTCGGTTCAGTAACTCCGCGAGATAACTCGGTGCCAGGCCATGCATCACAGAGTACACAAACACAAGCACTTTATATGTCGGGCGCACACATATAGGTAACCAACGCAGGTGCCGCAGCACTGGAGTGATTTGGTCGTACTTCCTCATACGGCAGACTAGGCGGACTGCGCAGTTTTGCACATGATGCAAACGCTGCAGCGTTGTCTACGGAAGGCCATACAGTAATGAATTTGCATAATCGAAGCGTGAAGTCACGAGTGCGTGCACCAGGGTTTTGCACGCATCATCAGTGATGCTTAGCCGAATTTGTCCAATGTTGCGAATCAAGTGGTAGCACGGCTTTGTTATCTGTGCAACCTGTGCTTCCATAGTATGACCGCTGTCAAGTATGACATCTAGGTTGCGTACGGATGACTTCGGCACAACCCGGTGTCCGCCAATTGTCACGGAAATATCGGAAGGCAAATTGTTTCGTTGTTTTGAGGTGAGGAAGATGACTGCCTCTGTCCTCTCGGTGTTCAAATTAAGTTGGTTTCGTTCAAACCAATCGGTCACCTCCGGTACACATTGTTCAATCTTTGTAATTGCTGCAGTGATGGGTTGATCGTACTCCACTGTCATGAAAATTTGCGTGTCATCCCCATAACAATGATATTGCATATTGCGATGTCATTCTTTACTCGCAGGAGTGCCGTAAAGTGGTCATGGCGGTATGCTGATTGAAAAGGATCCCGCAAAATGTTCATATCAAGGTGATTGTTGAGTCTTCTTGCGATTACTTTTTCAACACATTTTGACACAAACGGCAAGTTCCAAACTGGGCGGTAATTGCACAAAGCATCTTCATCAAGCATCACTTTTAGGACTGGTCTAACGACCGCATGCTTGAACAAATCAGGAACAATTCGACTTTCGATGGAAGTGTTTATTATCGAATTGATCATGGGTACCAGTTCTGAAGAACATAGTTTAAAGAGGCAGGCAGGTAATGAGTCTAGTCCGCTCGACTTACACGGAGCGACTGCGACCAATCTTGTGACGTCTGATTCAGTGACTTCTGTGAAGCGTGTCAACACAGCACCACGAAAAGCAGTGTTGTCACCGAATGCAGCCGCCATCGCATATGAACGGTCACCACCACAGTGGACTACGCTTTGCTGGATGTCATTCACTTTCGTCACGAAGTAGTTACCGAAACGTTGCGCCAAATCACTCGAAGACACATACAAAAGCAGTTTCGCAAAGCCAGTGTATCCCATGAGGTTTTTTGTGATGTTGAAGAGCTGCTTTTGGTCATTCCCACAACTCGCAATATTGTCGGAGTAGTAACTACGCCTCATGATGAGTAACATATGATTTACGGCCACATATTGAGCCCAATATGCTTGGCGGTGTACCTCGAGGCCACTACGTTGCCAAGTCCGGTCCGCTCGCCGTCGGTTCTTCTTCTCACGCCGAAGTTCGTCGGTGTACCACTGTGAGTTAGGTTTCAAGGTTACGGTTTTCTAGAGCAAGGGAGCGTGGTGATCATTAATCCGACATAATCCAGTGCCGTATGCTTCCACCATTGTCTCAAAAGGTCCATCATTGTAAAAAACCGACAAAGATGTAACACCTTTGCCCAAATCGGAAACAATAAAGGTAATTATGCCCACCAGAAGACGTAACTTCACACATGAATTACCCACTATGAGACACTACTGCGGACTGATTTCACATTTCCCATGCAACAATGAAGCTAAAATTAGGGCTAACAAATTAGAGTTATTTACAAAACACGTTCAGGCTTGTGCGGGAACCAGCTCGAGCAGTTGTCGTCACGATCTATTTATAACACATAGTCACCTATACGATAAAATAGCGTACGTACAAAACGTGTTCACGTTGCCCGAAACTAGTGAGCGCAGATGTCCATGTATTCTATTTAACAAGATTTAACAAGATTGCCACCCAGAGAATTAACTCTAGGTGGCAGGTGGACAAGGAAGCCCTTTGGCTTATCGAGAGTCCAACCCTTTTATTTATGTGTATCTCGCCCTTCTGAGGTATATGTCAATTTTAACGTATTCACGCTACTAGCACCCACACAATCAGCAGATAATGTGTTCCATTCATTTACAGTCCTTTGTGAAAATGAGAACTTTCTTATATCCAATCTACACTGCTCCTTTGCTAATGTAACTTCATGTCCTCTAATCCTTGTTTCTTTCTTAATTGAAAAATAAAATTCCTATCAATATTTTCATAACCATTCATTATTTTAAACACTTCTATCTGATCTCCTCTCAATATCCTGGTCTTTAGTGTTGTTAAACCACATTTTTAGTCGAATTTCATAACTCAGTTTTGGTATCATTTTAGTCGCTCTCCTCTGTACTCTTTCTAGCATATCAATGTCCTTCTTGCGATATGGTCTCCATGCCTGTATACAATATTCTAAATGAGGCCTCACTATTGTTTTGTACAGCGGTATTATTAGCTCTTTTTCCTTATACGCTATATTTCGACTAATTAATCCAAGGATTTGATTTCCCTTCGAAGCTGCAATTCCGCACTGCTCTAAAACCTTCATATCAGCACTAATAGTTAACCTAAGTCCTTTTCTTTTACAGTAGTACTTAGTACAATACCCCCACTGTATATTCTACATCTTCGTTCAAGTGTCCTGTGTGGAGGCATTTGCATTTCCCGAAATTGAACAACATTTGCCACTTTTCATACCATTTAATCAACCAGTCAAGATCATCTTGTAAATGGTGTCTATCTCCATCACTTTTAATCCTTCTATACACTTTTGTATCATCCGCAAATTTCAAGACCTTGCTCGTTATATCATCATCCAAATCGTTGATATATATTAAGAATAATATAGGTCCTAGTACTGATCCCTGTGGTACCCCACTCAATACCGATTTCCAGTTTGGAGCCTCCCCATTAACTACTACTCGTTGTCTTCTGTCAATTAGCCATTTTTCTATCCAGTTTATTATATCATTTTCTATGCCGTGGGCCTATAGTTTAAGCAGTAATCTTTGATGTGGTACTTTGTCGAAATTTTTTATGAAAATCTAAGTAGATTATATCTACTGGTGATCCCTCATCTACCGACTTAGTGATGTCTTCCAAAAAACATAACATATGTGTTAAGCATGACCTCGCTTTTAAAAACCCATGTTGAGATGTGTTTATTAAGTTATGTTTAACAAGAAAATCCACCATGTGATCTTTAATTAGTCTTTCTAATAATTTGCAAATCACTGATGTTAAACTCACTGGTCTATAGCTCTCGGACTTGTTTCTCGAACCTGTTTTAAATAACGGTATAACGTTTGCCTCTTTCCATTCTAAAGGAACCACTCCCTCTTCTAATGACAAATTGAAAACTGTTGCAAGTGGTACGCTAATTTGTTCTAAATTTCCTATAGCAGTTTGGGCGGAATCCCATCCACTCCAGGTGATTTATTATCCTTCATAGCCCTTATTTTCTTAGCTACCATTTCCGAGGTTACAATTAACTCTCCAAAATAGTCTGAATCTGCCCCCCTTGAACTTAACCTCTGGTACTGGCAGTGAACTAATGTCCTCCCTGGTAAACACTGGAGTAAAAAATACTCCTTCAAGTCTTTTGCCATTAAGAATCCCTCTGATATTATATTTCCAGCACTATATTCTAGAGGACCGACCTTATCCTGAACTTTCAGTTTGCTTCGAACATACGCATAACAAGTTTTGCTGTCATGTTTTATATTACTAGCTATTTTTTGTTCATAGCTTCTCTTTGCATTTCTAGTTTCAGCTGTAGCTTGGTTAAGTGCTTCTTTATAAATGTTGTAGTCTTCATCATTTCCAGTACATCTATATGACTTCCACATCATTTGTTTATACTTAATTTTTCTAATGGCTTATTTCGATAAGTGTTTCTTTTTGGACCGTTTCCCTTGTTTTTTGAAGAGTACAGATCTATCGACTATGCACTTAATTTCACTCGTTAAGATATTCCAACATTCTGTTGCTGTCTTATTCTTCAGTGTGTTATTCCAGTCTATCTTTGCTCAATATTTCCTCATGTCTTATACCTTCCTTTGTGAACATTTCTCCTATGCTGCTTTTTATTATTCCTTTCTGATTTTATTTTGCTGGTAAAATGTATCTGGTTGTGATCACTACTCCCCAGTGGCTCACATATCTTGACATTGTTACAACGTCGACCACTCGATGGTTTTTAGTCAATTTCTAACTGTAAAATTATATAATAGGATAGTTTCAAGGAAACTACGACTGAAACAAGTTTGCCGTCATATGTGTTTCAGATGAATATGGACAATAATAAACTGACTTAGTTGCAATTTTGTTTGCATCATGTATACTTGGAAAGAGAGTGGATGCTAATAAGTTAAATTGGTTATAACAATGTCCGTTAAGAGGTCATTAGACATTTATAGTTGTAAAGGATACCTTACGAGGGAACTACGATTGACACATGGTTATCGCCGTGCGTACTAGAGGACATTAATACGTAAAATAAGTTATATAAATAAGCGTTACGGGGACTTTAGTCAATTTATAACTGTAAACCTATATGACATAATACATTCAAAGGGAACTAGGAATGAAAGATGGCTGCCACGATGGCTGTTTTGAAGATATGTGAACACAGACTGAAAGTCTGTTAACGTTGTATAAAAACTTGTTTATTTTACTAAAATGCTCTAGATGGCACACTTAATATAATATGTGTACAGACTCTGCTGTCAGGGCAACTTTACGAAACTGCGGGTGACACTGCAAGTGGTCCAGTTATATCATGAAGTGTTAAAAAATCCAAAGAAAGCTTGCACTGTCCTTAATCGTTGGTAGTACTGTCCACGACATCCCCTCCCGCCTGGCGACTGCTAACTTTCATTAACTCTACGACAATGTCGTTACCCATCGACAACGCGGTATTTCAACGAACGATGATCTTGATAAATGATCTGGTCGTCTTGATCAATGATCTGACGATGCACTGTAGCGACATATATTGGTCCTCGGTTTAGTTCAATTGAGACGAACGCAAACTTAATGAGTAGACGTTGGGACTTCATACTATTTATTTCCACGTTGGGTCCATTTATGTATAATGCTCTTGGACTAGAAAAGGTCCACTATCTACAGTGGTTGTCTAACATGGATGCCAGACTTGGTGTGGCGAAGGCACACAGGGTACAGTTGGGGACAGTTGATGTGTTCTTCAATGTGGCATTTTGTTACTATTCTGAAAAACATATGCTTTGTATTATATATTTCCGCGTTCAAACCTACTGCTTCTGGAGGAGTATCTGGGAAGCCTCGACTTCTTCACTGAAGTTGAGTACAGTACCTGCTACAGTAAATTTATACAACGCATCACCTTTAAAATTGGTTCCTCAATTTCACTCAATTTATGTTGTGCTGTAGTGTACTAATTGTAGTGTACTAATAAATAACGACGATTGTTTTTTTGTATTTTTGTCATAAATATACAGTATGGACAACATTTTACACGTTCTTTTTTATACTATACACATGAGTAGTTGGACGCATACGTAATTTATGTATGCATGTATGTTATGCATGGTGGAAGGCGTAACACATGTTGTTGGATTGATGTCGAACTAGATTTGTAGAATGAGTATAATGAATGCAATGTTTTTAAAATTCATAACATAACTCAACTGGTTCAGCTTTGTGTGCGAGAAAATCACGCCTACAACTATTACAATATAAAAGCTGTGAATATCGTACGCTATCCATGATTTAACTGACATCATGATGACTTGTTGACATTTGATCTATTTCAAACGGCTTTCCTTCGTATTCTACCAACATCCTGTTTTCTAGTCTACGACCGGACTGCGCTTTTTCTGATATCAACAACTTTACGACGTAATCCATACCAGATCGTCTGGATAAGAGACGCGAAGTCCTTTGTGTTTCAGAAGTACATTGCCCCTGTGGGGCCCACGCCACTCTACTTACCTATTTTCTGCGGGTTTATGACTCCAGGTGGTACGTGTTCAAAAACGTATCTGACTTACCAACAGTGCTGCATTATTTCCTGCGTTTATGCTCTACATCTGTGACATGTAATGTAAGAATAAGCCGCTGTTGAATAGTGTGAACTCGGCTTCGGTTACTCCTAGCATGTTTGGGTGCAACGATATTTAAACCGTATTCGCACCAAGCATATAGTGGAACACGGCCACATGGCCTGCTTAGATCCAACGGCTATGTGGAATATCATCCAGGTCCAACGATATATTTTTTTCAGTGCGTCGCACAGTTTTCGTATATTCGTTTTGCATTTTTCTGTAAATACGAATGATGCGATTCTTTGTGTCATTGTGTAAGGTTATGTTTAGAGCGATATCCAATAATAGCTGAGGTCACAATGACCCGATTGTTACGTGACGTGGGACATGTATAATCTGCGATTATTAGGTAAGATAATAAGGCGGAATACTTCGACGTGAGTAGATTTATCCTCGTGAGCAATGGGTGGTAGTAGAACTGCAATGACGCTGGCACATCGTACTAACTTCAAAATAAAAACGTCTGGCATGAGATGCACTTAAAATGATCCAAATTTACAGAATTAATGTATGTGCGTGTGTGTGTGTGTGTGTGTGTGTGTGTGTGTGTGTGTGTGTGTGTGTGTGTTTGTGTGTGTGTTTGTGTATGTGTGTGTGTGTGTGTGTGCGTGTGTTTGTGTGTGTGTGTGTGTGTGTTGTGTGCGTGTGTATGTTTCTAATTCAAATTCAGATGTGAGTGTATATACGTGCTTATATTCCTTCGTTTTTGTGAATATGCAGAATCTTATCAAATGCGCACAACATTAACTGTACATTTGCATTAGAATTAAACACGCAGAATAGTACAACAACTACATATTGAAATGATAAAAATACTATAAAAGCAATGCATTGAGAGCGCACCAAATTGCACGCGAAATCATTTACAATTTTATAATTAAAATGTGAGGATATATGAGTTATGAAATTGTGTTTGTTTGGTTTGATATCCAAGTGTTTCCTGGCGTACATTGGTGATGTTGTTGCGAGCAAGATCCATTCTTCGTTTACCAAAAGATTCTCTTTTGGCAAATCTGCGAGTTTCTCGTCTAGATTCTGTTGGAGCTGATGGCTGACGTTTGTGTCTTTCAATTTGCCCACATCTAGCCTCCTCCTTGTAGCGCGTTGTTTCCGGTGTTATGGTGCGATTTGAATTGCTAGTTTGGCATTTATTATCATGTTGTCAGTCCAACAAGGTGTAGAGCCACGCAATGCTTTAGTAATGAGGACATCTGCACGATAACGTTGACGCGTGATGACATAGTCAAGCAGATGCCAATGGTTTGACCTTGGATGCATTTATGACTTTTTGAACTCATCTTTCATGCCAAAGGTGGTATTTGTGATTAGCAGTTTGAGTTCTACACACTTTCTGAGTAGTAGCACCCCACTGTCATTTATGTTTCCTGCCCCATGTCTTCCAATGACACCTTCCCATAGGTCTGCATTTTTCTCTACACGAGCGTTGAAATATCCAAGAAGGAAACCCTTGTCATTGGCTGGTATAGATGCAAGGATGTAATCAAGGGCAGTATAAACACCTCTTTTGTTTCGTCTATCGCATCCAGAGTTGGTGCGTAGGCATTAAAAAGTGTAGCATTACGCGAGTCAGAAGGCTCCAGTCTCAGCGTCATTAACCTTTCAGTTATTCCAACTGGTAGTTCAGATAGTTCAGTGGTAATTGAGTTTCTTACTGCAAATCCCTATTCTTGTTTCGTCATTTGCAGTTCCTTTCCAGAAAAAATTGTTGTCTTTTTCAGTGGCCTTCATCAGCAAATCTGGTTTCTATCAAAGCAGCAATGTCGATGCCGGAGCGGGTTAGATTCATGGCTACAATAGCTGTCTGACGTTCAGGGCGATTGCTGTCCTTTTTTATCCATGAGCGTTCTGACGTTCCATGCAGTGATGCTCAGGCGCTGGATGTGTTTAATTTTGGCATTAGAGCCTGTCCACATATATGCGGGTCATGTCTGCCGCATATACCGGCGCCACAGTTCCTCCGGAGGTTTCTATCGGAGACCTCAACCGTACCCTTTGGCTAAAGAACCTACAATGCTTGGCAGAGGCTGTTCGGTTAGTTTTTAGTGTGCTGAAACGTCCACACATAGCCAGAGCCCTGTCTTTTTAAAACAGACTGTGCCACAGAAGGTAAGGGTTGGCTTGTGTGGGAGAACCCCTGTGTTACTATGAGGCTTGTGTGCGCTTTCAACGCACGCCCTGCACCAGACCAGTAACAAACCGACGAAGCTATATTGGGTATGAAAAACAAGGTCTTCTCCTGGTTGGAGCTTTACACTCTGTCGCGCATTCACTCGCCAATATACTGTCCCCGTCAGGTCGTTGTGAAAGCGACAGAGATAATTTGTCAATTAACTGCTCTGATAAAATGTTTATGGTATTCTAAATAAGTGAGACGCTAAATTACATGAAGAATATGGAGCAAAGCCTAATTGTGTGGGATTATATAATGACAATAAAATGTATATGGAAAATATTTAAAAACAGGGACTAAAACACCTTAAAGGGGAATGAAACGCTTGAACTGCCACACCCAAACATAAGAACATATCATTTACAGTATATGTCAGTATGATTTGATGTGCACAGCGCCATAGTATACTTTCAAAAAAAATTCAAACATACCCAACATCGGGACTGTCTAGCGGCGTTTTGTTTGAGTAGCGAGGTACCACGACCGGCCGCACACGGTATTTCAAAAAGCGACGCAGCATAGCTTCCAGAAAAACCGACGAAACACATACACAAATATTAAAATAGAGATTCCTGTTGTGAAAGAACATTATGGAAGTTATCAGAATGGTCTGGTTGATCACTATCTCTCGGACATGTTAAGTTTCCGGAAACCTCTAACATAAGGCACTTGATTTTTTGTAAACATTAGCAAAACCAGCCGTCACCTGCCGGGTTGCCTTGATAGAAGACAGTCGTGAAAGTAATATTTACAAAATATTAAAAGAAACACAGAACATCGTTACATAAACACCAAATGACATTCGCAGATACTCGTTGTTTGTTCAAAATTACGAAGGTCGGAGAGAATGTGAAGTTCACGTCAATCGACAGGCCCTAGTCGTGGTAGTGTAGAATTGTCACAAAATATTCTCATAGCTATGTTATTTGAATGAGGATAGACATAACCATTATTGTGTCTGCGTCTACTCCATGATACCTGATGCTAAGTATGTGACGCATTACGTATTACGTGCACACTAACTTTAAAGTTCAGAACCGTTAAGGAACGAACTGATTTACCCAATAAGAGAGACGTGACATATAAGGGGTATTTTTTTAAAGACATAGGTATTGTGTCCTAATCTAGGGGCCGTTGATTAATCCCAGAAAGCTTGATGGTCGAGGTTCAAGCAGTCTAATACGGAAACCTTAACCTACAGACGCAAGCTCCAATATAATAAGATATCAGCGGTGATTTATGGGTGCGGAGTCCAGAAAATACAACGAATGACAAAGACATTATTGTCCCGTAGAGGGAAATACATGTGGAGTGTTAGATCATAAAACATAAAACGAAGGTAAAGGCAACACAAAAGGACATCAAACGTGTACGTGTGCGCAATTATACACATACAAAGCAATCATAATTTAGACGATTTTAAGTTAATTTAAGTTAAAATAAATTCTGCCAAATCACAAATCATCTCAGGCTCAACAAGTGTCAGTCTGGCAGAGACGACTGGCAAAGATGAAGGAAAATTTATATAAATGTATAATTAATGCAAATGCAGCAAGAGTACATTTACTACCCATAAGCTTGCATATTGTATTGTATCAGCCTTCACTTCAAAATAATCCATCTGTCATTTGTTTGCCAATATTACGTTTTTTGACTGGGTCCATGTTTTTGACGGAGCTGATGCCATTGCCACGTTGATAGGCCGATACTGCAGCACAGCACCACCGCCATATATCATGTATTTTAAATTACCTGGTATAGCTATACGAATTAAAACGTCTGACCTAATTGTGTAAACAACCACCCACAACCGCAGTCTTCTTGTGTGTATATACTGTACATATTCACATATCATACTAACCAAACCGTTTTTGCCGTATACAGGGACTATCACTCGAAAATCGGCCTGCACAGCCACAGCGGACGCTGTCGAAGTTCTAGTTGCAGACAACATGCGAGTCAGCGTCGTCTCTTGAGATGACGCTCTACCTCCTAAAACAGCCATATAACGATCGAAAAATAAAACGTTTACTCACGCCGCTTAAACACATTATCCGCTTGGCTATTGGTTAATAAACAAAATTGGTCATACTACTATTAATACATTCGGTACATTGCGTCAGATTGTTATGTCATCATGTATCGCAACTAGATTTATGTTATGTGTTATTGATTGACGCGTGATGGCATTTGAAATTACGCTCGCGTTTTTGATAAACTAAGCCAATACGGCTGAACTGGGCTACAATGCAGGTTGAATGCGATCAATACATTATTTTTCGTGTAGTCAGAGCGCCGATTTGTGTCAAACTTTGAAGGAAACGCGAGCTCACCTCAATGCGATACGTTTGTTGTCCTGCGTCTTTTAATCGATAACAGACTTATAGTCAGAATCCGTATTGGCCGAGTTCATCCGTATTGCGGGCGAGTTCATCGGTATTTGCTGAGTTAATCAGCATAATTTCAAACGCTATCACAATTCGGCACAAACGTTCCAAAGTTTCACAGCCCGGGAAATAATTGTGATAATTTATAGTCCCGTCATTGCCAGTTTAAAATGTCGAAGTTCGGTTAGAGAATGACTATTTAACAACTATAGATACACCTACACAAAATTGTCAGTTAATAAAAAATATGAATTGCTAATATTCGTAATGTCTCCGTATTGGCATTCGGGTAGCGGTATTGACCCTCTTACTGTGGTCACAGGCCACTACGGTACCCTCAGGCCAATACGAAGAAATACGAATATCACCAATCAATAACATATACAACTGTTAACCCAAACATGTTTCATGGTCGTGCATGCGTTCGCGAAAATGCACATTACTATGTCGCTCCAGACGTGCCCGTGCATGTACGCAAACATATCATTCTTACAATAACTACAACCGATGTAGCAGAGAGCATGCAGGCACATTTTGCTGAACATAGTGAAAACAACAATTTCACAGTTATCAACACATCAGCAGATATACAAACATGTGAGCACATTACACACAGCGGACTGATCAGCTGATATACTAAATTTTAAAATATATATTTTTTTCCATACAAAAACTTCGAAAAACTAGAATTATGCATAAAACACTAAACATTCAATTGTGTAGGGTTAACTGAGGTATGGCTTGCTGATCATGATGACACGAATTGATATAACATTAATTAATGTACTCAAGATACTTATCCCAGGCAAGAAAGGAGAGGAATCTGCTATCTATATTTCCAACAAACGCCTATGTAAAATTAGGAAGGGGTTAGGACACTGTTAGACTTCCTGCTAGGTTACAGACAAAAAAAGTGCAGTATATTTTTGAGAAATGACTTTTTACAATATTCACCTGCTCTGACATAAGTGCATTTGAGTAGTCAAATTTCTAGATGTGATTGTAGAAGCTGTTGACAGTAAAATGTTGTCTTTTTAGCTGATTTTACTAAACGGAAGGGTATCTGGCAGCAATTTGGCTAGTTGACACTTTAGCCGGATTACTGCCTGCATCCATTTGTAAATATTGACGGGTGTCATACATACAGGCATTTTGCAAGAGCCAAGGATATTAGATTTTGACTAAACTCGACCAGCATGTCAATGAGATGATAATAACAGCAGGTGAGAAGTTAAAGAAACTTTATAGGTCACGTTTTCTTATAACCACACAAAACATTAACATGGTCGCCAATGGGACAACTGACAGTGTGCTGACCCCATAACGTAATGATCGGATATGACCACAGTTATAATACATCTAACTTCATTGAGACTAAACAAAGCAACAACATTTTACAATAACTAATGTTCATAAACCTCCAAGTACAAACACATATAGTTTTAACGAAGGACTTCGTACTAAACACGGGATTAGAAACACTGTATAGTGATGGGAGATATTACTTTAAATTCAATTAACACCACCTCGCGCCAGTTTAATGGTTTTATCAACAAAATGTATGCAAACTGATGGTACCTAACAATTAGTAAAACAAGGCAGCTAATTGAAGATGTTCTGGTATGCAAATCAAAAGTATCTAACCAGAAGAAAATGTTCACTTTGTCGGACTGCTCAGAAACGATAAACCCAAAAGAAACAGCAAACGAGTTCAATGGTTATTGTGTCTATGTGGCGTCAACTCTTGTTAAGTATATAATGTCAACGGTAAGTAATTAAACAACTGCATTTGTTAGGTATCTAATAACAGTTCTGGCGTCCCACAAGTCCCGATGAAATTGTTTCACTGTTATGTAATATTAGGTCCAACACGTCTAATGGTTTGATTCATTGATCCGTATTATAATAGCAATGTTTCATATACAGCTCTAAAGTAATTTTAATTATTGCTATTAAAATGTAATCTTGGAGCCATGAACATCTTCCATATTGATCCACAATTACACGAGAAATAAGTTCTTATATACCCCAGTATTATTGCATATTTTTAGATGTTCTTTTCTACGGGAGCGGTACCACATCAATTTAAAATAACAAAAGTGAAGCCAATCCATAAACGTGATAACTCGAATAACTTCTGCAGCTACATATCAATCTCGATTTTATCATGTTTCTAAATAAATCCGGAGCGTCTGATATATATATTTATAATCGACTCGAACGCTTTCTCAACCATTCCCATATAGTATCAGAAGAACAACACAGTTTCATGTGAAGCATATTCCACTTACATGAGTAATAAATCATATATATAAACGATCAAGTGTAATCGATAGCCATACTTAAAATATAGGTATATATATTGACCTATCTAAAGCCTTCGACAAAATATAGCATAATATTCTATTACAGAAAAATTTACTGCCATCGCTGTCACAGATTGTCGAGATATTCGTAACAAGATGGCTCAAGTCTAGTAGGGTTCAGTATTAATTATGTCAACGCTTGTGAATGAGGGCAGCAAGCGTGATCATCACAACAAGGAACAATGGAAATTTAATCAACTTTATTCCATATATGTAGATAAAAAGGGACCCTTTTATAATAACAATAAAAACCATCTGTCTTCTTACTCTACCCTATGTGTGCTTTCATCGATTGCAATCGAAACCGTACATATCCCCAGCTAAACCTTGATACTCGAAAAAAATACTAGAACGGCTCGTTAAAAAACTAAGTACTGTTACCACTCTCAAAGGAACTTCAGATGTCAATGCATTACAAGTTCAGGTCCGCTCGGACTCAGGTACCATCCCAAGTATAGGGAAAAAACAGTATCTTAATTACATACATTGGGAATCTATATCATCCAAAATATAGAGAACAACAGTCTCTTAATTACATATTATACAGGAATCTATACCATCCCCAGCATAGAGAATAATAGTTTCTTAATTACATACAATACATTGAGACAGTTCAAAGACGTCTAGCCGGCAATTTAATATCTACATATAACATTGAATTTTGACATCCCTATGTATCTTTTCGCCGTGTAGTCAACCGAAATTACGTCGCGCTCGCTCCGACTTGTCTCGTTAGCCCGACTTAGCTAGCTCGCCACGAGATCGTACCAGAACTCGATGACCGTCCACCGGAAGTGTCCTTCGCTGTTGCCTGCACGCTCTGATGGCTGCCATACGCGTTCGTCCGGTCCTGCTGACCCGGTTGGGCCGACCGTCCACGTAGAGTCGCTCACGTCTCCCGATATTCGCCGCCTGTAGACGACGTTCGTCTCCGCCACACGGTCGCTCTGACCGCAGCTGTTCCACTCGGCCCGCTGCCGCACGCAAGGCGGACCCGTTGTTACACCGTCGCTGTACGCACTCGCCCGGTCCCGTTGACCTGCTGCGTAGAGTCGCTTCTGCACTCGGTTCGCTGCCGCACGCACATGAACAGGTGTCACACCGTTTTAAAACGGGAACACGACCTTGTTACTGCTTCCCGTGAAATTGTTCACGTTTATTATGCCTAACACTGTTTGAATGGAACGATTTAAAAAATTGATAGAATTTACAATCTGCAAATAGGGCTGATTTTGTAGAATCATACTCGTTGAACACATCTAAACATCGTTGAAACTATGTTTCAAATAAATAAGGACATCCACAACTACAAAACTATGAACAACAATACTTACTCAGTTCGTGAAGCACTCAGAAACACGCGGACATTTACAAGTAAATATTCAGGACCTTCATTCATTAATACCTTACCAGAAAACATACACAATTTTACATATGCACGATTATGCATACACATTAAAACAATACATGCTTTTGACACACTGCGACATATTGTAGTTTCCCACTTAGACTTTCATCAGACAAATTCTGTGTTGGTGTAGATTCATATCTGGATGTAGTTTAATTCACGCGTATTTTACTACTCATACACAATAATTACAAGGACTTACCCTTTTGCAGACGAAAATAATCAGGTTAATTTGCAACTGCAAAATTGAGAATTTGTATTGTAATGTTCAAGGCTAAAAATAAGATGTTGCCGTACAGCCTTCAATAATTCTTTGCTATTAACCAAGATTCAATGCATTTGACACGTTAAAGTAAAACAATGAAATACGTGTATGCTCGCACAACTTTGAAATGTGTGTATATCGGTAAATTGTGTTAAATTATGGAACTCCTATGATGGAAAAATAACTAATTCAGCTACAGTTAAAATACTCAAAACACTGTCTACATTGTTTTATTTCAAATAATCACCGCCATGAGGCGTTTGCTGAAATCAGAAACGAATTCATCACATATCCTCCACCAGGCGTGAATTAAGAATATGAGTTTTTAGAAACCGAACAACTTTGACTATTTCTCATATTTCCATATCAGCAAAACAAACTCGTAATTAGCTGTGACACTTCTCTGGTGGTAAATATATCTTATTAATTATTGTTGTACATGCCGTGGCCAGTGGCTCACTTTTCACTAGGCACCATTAAAAAATTTTAAATGTCGACTTTAGCTTCATTAAGTTACATTTAGTAATACATTTTTTTTGCGTGTGCATGTGTGCATGCATGCGCGCATGTGGTTCTGCGTGTGGATGTGTGTAATCCGAGGCACTGACGCAAATGTAACCGAACGACCAGACAGGTCATTCAAAAAAATTACATGGATACATGCATTTGTTTGTGTGGCCGATATTATGATAACGGGCAAAAACCCGTATTTACCCTTTGGATAGCCATAGGCAACTGTTTTAGTTTGTTATGCAGACAGCATCATTGCCGGTGTATAAATACAATTCGACGTAATCGTTACCAAGTCATCGGGAAAATAGGCACGTAGTTCAATGTGTGGAAGATGTATTTAGAGCGCCCAACTGCTATCTGATACCTCTGCTCGACCATTTACTTTTAAACGTGCAGACACACGGTCTAAGAAAAGGTAAGTTTTTTATACAGCGCTGTATCCAGTCCTCAGGACGGCTCAAAGCGCTTTACACTTTAGCAGTCGAACACCATCTCCACTTCACTGGGAAGCATCCTGCCAAGCTGCAATCAATGCGCGAAGACTATTCGTACACACATATCTACCACTGTCTATAGCCAGGTACTCATACAGCTGAGTGAACTGGAGCAATGTAGAGTGAACGAACTTGCCCAAGGTTTGACACCGCAACACTGGATTCGAACCAGGGTTCTCTCGCTCGAGAGTCCGAAGTTCTTGCTATTGCACCATTGCGCTCCTCCATTAGTGTACAAGAGATAGAAAACAGCTGAAGTAGAACATACTAAAATCAGATAAGTCCCGATGTGTATACGTAGTATGCGAGCAGCCCGACAGGATTAAGGGAATAATACATTAATTTGGATTGTCGCCACTAAGAGCGTGCGTTCGGGTATGTTACAGAGGGAGACAGTGAAACTTGTGTGCAAGTTGAGATTTCAGTATTATACAAACGAAACAAAACTATAATAACAAAACTACCAAAGATATTACATTGCCTGTGTTTCTCGACTTATATAAGGCGTTTGGTACATTTGGCCATGACATTTTGTTGTATATTTAAATAATTATGGTATCAGAAGAATAAGTAATATATGGTTTGTAGTTACCTTTCTAATCGTAAATAATATATTGAAATAAATAGTTGCCAACCTCCACTGATCAATATAACACATCGAGTACCACACGGATCCATACTAAGATCTGTGCTTTTTAAAATTATGTTAAAGACATAGTGAATTCTAGTTATCTAAACCTGTTATCCTTTGCAGATGATACCACAGTATTCTAGCCAGGATATGGATATTGAACATTTAGTTATAAAAGTTAATCAAGAACTAAAACAACTATACAACTGGTGGTGTGCTAAAATTGTGCTCGAACGTCAAAAACACACATTTGCTCGTTTTAGTCCTGTAAATACAAACTACACAGTAAACAGTATAATTAAAATAAATGTTTAAGTCATCATAAAGGTTGGCAAGTATAATAAATTACGAATCTATTAAATTCCTGGGATTGATACTCCGGTTTAATATTATATAGCACGGAGGTGGACCGGTGATGAATTTGGGTGATTTGTTTAACAGGATTTTGATGATTGTTATGATTGTAATCATATAGTGATGATAGTCAAATGGTGTCACTGGAAGACGGCTGTTAGCCAAATGACATCCATGCAATGTAACACATTTCCATTTGTATGACATGTATGTGTTAACTGTATTTTATGTTGTTACGTTGTAAATAAAGTTACTTACTTACTTACTTACAAATATGTTAATTTTTGAACTGGTGTTTATTAAATCAATCAATCAACCACAAATTGATAAGATACTGTAAAAGGCTCGCAATAAATATTTACTTCTAAATGTAGAAAATATGTTCAAAAGGGACTTTTATTCATCCCACAACTCCCACAAAAAACAGTATAAGGCAATCGTTTACGCGAACGAAACAAAAAGAAAATTGTACATCAGTATGTTATGAAATTATGGAATATGTTTCAGATACAACTTAACAACATAATAGGTCTGATTGTCATAAAGAAGCACCTCAAGGCCTGTCTATTGTTATGGGTTACCACTCGTGATGTCGATGAACTCGCATAAGAAAATGGTATTAACAGAAACGTATGTTAAAGGTTCTAATTAAAACTACGAAGTTTGGCAAGGCAAGGCCACTCCGTGCGAGGTCACGACGAGATTGAAAATAAGTATACGTTTCCTAGAAAATGAATATGCTACGTGACGAATATGACCACTGGTTGGTGGCACGACTTAAGAAAAACAAACGCACAAGTGCCGATATACAAAATAACGTATTGAAGGTCATGGGTATAACAATCTTGCAATACAATGCTAGCTGCTTGCGGAACATGGATTTGTTGGCATGCACAGCTTACTGAACGAGTGAATTTGCATAATGCGGATTGACAAAAACTTAAAAAACACAATCCGCAGATGCGTCATCCATAACAGCTAGGCGCAAGGATTGTCTAATGCGAATTTGACAGCTAGTTTATAGGTTCATGAATTATGACACCGCGCTCCCAATGTCAAGAGCTGAGCGATATATATTATATATAACACAACGGAGGGACGTACCATCGATGAGGGCAGGGAGGGGAAATTATACAGATGCATATATTCATCAAGTACGACAGGGGTGTGAAATAAAAACCATTAACCCCACAGTATTACGAAATATACGGGCCGCAGCGCAAGTCAAAGGTACACACATCAATGTCTGACTCCGTTCTTTGACTTGAGGCAATGATCGTTGTTATCAGCGTCTGTTGAAGATACATGATCCACGTTACTCAATCAACATAAACACATAAGGTGTCTCCAAGTTGGACAGAAACTGGAGACAACTGTTTTGATAAACGAATTCCGAACTTGCCCTTGCCACTGCCTTTGTAGACGCTCACCGAGTTCGCACATTTTAAACACAGTGAGGGCGTGTCTTCCCTTCCCCGTTATGGTTACAACATTAACTGCAATAAAACATACTACCTCATATTGTTATTAAAATTTGTTGATGTTTCTTGTGTGATGTTCTTTGTTATTCTTTGATCGTAAAAAAGGCCACCACCCTTCTCAAAGTGACAAAGTGGCAATTCAGTGCATAACGAATACAAATCGCAACTGATGCAGCTTTTGTAAAAGAGCAAATGTTTTGTACTTTTTCTGCATGTGACGGACATCATGTGCCAAATTATATTTCGCTTGTTGGCAGTACCATAAAATATACTCCACATTATATTATGGTAATTACATCAATTGAAATATGATTTCACCAGGCTCTTTTGCAAAAAAAAAAAAAAAAACATAAAAAGGTGTGGAGCGTAGACTGACCGAACAGTGACTTGCGTCGGATGTAGGTGCAATTTGATTCAAATAAAAATGTTAACATTGCGTTATTAATGTTTTTGCACATTCTGCTGACAATTCCACTCGTCACCCTGTGTACAGCAACATCATTGATGTGTATATTTAAGTCTTGTTTATTAAAGCTATCCATTAGCTATATGCGTTTATCTCGAGCTGTATATATTTATAACAACAACAAAACTGACCATACAAACGTAACGTACTTCATGCGTATTTTTTGCAACACAAACAAATATCAGTTTTTTATATTTGTGTTGCTACAATTCAATACCTTTTCGCTGGCACTGCACCGGTTAAACATATTATTGCATGATATAATAATAAAGCATACGCTGTTAACGATATGCGTATGGACACATTGAAACAAATATATTTTTTATATTGATTCATATTTTTTTAATTGGCAAACACAATAACAATAATTGAAGCAACACTAAGTACACACGTATACATTGCAATCACCTTGGGTAACATGTATATATATATTTGACTCATAACGCTATTGGTGTATTGTTTCCAACCAGTTTGTCCTTGAAAAACGCTAATCTAATGTTCACCTATTTCGTAACGGACAACATGCAAAATATACAAATAGACACACCATGTTCTGAAAGAGGGAACATGGCGTGATGTCCAGAAAGAAGATACAATACGTCTATGGCTAATCTGGTCCGCACTGAGCAGATAAGAAACATAGATGATGGAAATGTAGACTGCGGGTAGCATCGTTGAAACAAAAAATATGAACGACTTATATGACGGACTTAATTGGTTAAACCATTTGCCACGTTGTGGCTATTTTATTCTAATCAAGTCCAGTCTGCGTCACGTGCGCTTTCATATGTCTTCCTTGGTCGGTGTCAATATAAAAAGGCCACTTTTGGGTGTGTTATAGACCAGGTGTCTACTGATCATTGAGAACTGACTATCGGAAATATCTTAGATAATTTGTGATGGCGGGCTCCGTGCTATTTACCTCGATCCTCCCTTACTTTTCTGGACCGACACCTTTCCCCACGTATCATTTATCTTCGTTACAATGCCGCCACATATTCTCCAATTCCACAATGGATCACCAATGCCTTGTTGCTAGAAGCATGGATTGTACAAAGACGACATCAATGAAATCAATATAAATCATATATGCAATTTGGCCAAGCAATGTCCATGTTATATTGCATTGATGGTGTCCTTCAACGCAGGACAGCCAATTGATGTTACTCGTAGATATGTACGAAATTTCCTTGGTTCCGATGAAGAAACTGCATGTTCTGCATGGACTAAAGATTTGACGGTGTGGTTCAAACCTTGTCACATATTTAACAGCTTGTGTTATTGCTTCAGGTGACTGTAGGATATATGCTTGAGTGTGGTATTTTTTCAACAGTTGCGCACGTCAACAAATCGTTCAGCATATGGTGTTACTTTTGTTATGTCATGTCAACATAATAAGCTGGTCGTACTGTTGATCTGCCAATGCCACCATTACTCTTTTACCGTGTCCTGCCTCGAACTAAATCTATAAAACTCCAACCTTGCAACGAAGAGCTCACTGTGTTAGTATTTGGCATAAATCATGCGCCTGTTCCTGTATTGTATCGGAGAGAAATCCCTCAAATAATCACAGCAGGCATGATATCCGTCACGCAAATTCAGCAAAAGCGGTTGTGACAACTACTATAATTACTAGTCACAACAATGAAAGCTCACAAGGAGATACATTCATCTTGGATTAACTTGGTAAATGTTCAATAATTAGTTCATCATGAAACAATATCTCTGACATGAGGTGAACTTCCTGATGTCCGTCACAATATCAATCGGCGCTAAGACATCAATGAATGCCTACAATCGTGATGCACACATGCATATTTATTTACAAAAAACGTTGCAACTACGCAACTTATGTATAATTTTTGCTAACCACAGGCCCTTACAACATATTAGTAATAACATCACATTTACCACACAGAATAATAAAATAGTTTATTTCACACTTCCTATATGTACGCACTGTAGAGCTGAACGGATCTGGATGCTACGGTATGATGCTGGAAAACAGGGACGTGGTCTTCCCATCGCTGTCAGTAGCTGTCTGACATAAGTGGCGCGTCGAGAACCGTCTTCTGTCGACCGAATGCTAGATGTTTTGGTAAATGTGCTGATTCAAACTCTTTACTATGTGTTGCCTATCTTAGAGTTGCACACGCGTGACGTGAATGCAATTTGTGCGTTCGTTCAGATACAAGCCATTTAGAGATAGCCAATATGTTTTAATAGGATGGGCGAGATTATGTGAAACATTAAAATATTGTATTATGTTTTAGCTGATAACATGATATGTTAACATGCTGCATGTGTAAAAGCTGCGTTACGGACGCCATGCAAAATATGCTTTTTTTAACAGGATTTTTTTTTCTTCAAATTATGATTCTCGACACCTAATCGTTTCATCATTTGAACCAAACAACAACTGGCGACGAGTTATCTAATTTCAAAAATATTCTAGTGACATTATGCCAAACATGGAAAAACACAAAAATACAACTGCCATTTGGGTGGTTGTTCCAGTTTGATCAATCATATCTTAGGAACCAGCTGTCGTAGAATAATAATGAAACTATGTCTGTATTTCTGAGGATATTTGCCATACAGTCAGCCTGAAATTAAAAGTGTATGGTAATATGTGTTAAAGTAATGCGACAAGAAGGACGTGGTGAACTTGAAATGGGAATATTTTTCGTGGTCTGACCCACATGTATTTCGCCTGTATGGATACATGAATGCGATTGCGTGGCGTACATTGTGACGACTGCTCAAATAAACCTTATACCTAGCTTTAGAACAGACCTTGACATACGTGTTTGTTTGAGATGCAATCTAACAAACGACATGGTAACTGGCATCAACAACAGACCAGGCCCGGTAAAGAGGGATGAAGTCCAAAGTGTGAAAGAAGTTCATTGAATTTACTGACTTAATTTATGCCGGTTTATTTCTTCAATGTGGAAACACACACTCAAAATTCTACGTATTGGCAGACGGCATTGAATCATCAGTAGTCTGCATTACTTCCTACATATCTGGTTTATGTTTGTGTGTATGTGGATCGGACTTCCATAACAACTGATGTCACTAAGACACGTTCTCACGTGACATCGTACACGTATAAATCTGCAAGCATTAGAGACGTAGAACACCGTGATTGTCGACAGTAACCAATAGCTTCTACGAGGAACAAGCACGGACAAGGGCGCGTTCTTTCGTGAGTACATTTAACAACTCTGGGGAAAGAGAGCGTAAGAGTGTATGCCAAATACACGGTGAAAGATGGTTAGGTCAGATAAATATTGATATACGTATTTATGTCACTTAAAAACAAAAAATACACGAGGGCACAAAATTGTGACACTATAATTTCAAGCACAAGAATTGCTTATCACACTAGCAGGGGAATACAAATCCATATTAATTTAATTAATACTACTAGCTCACAACCAAGGACGGACCAACAAATCAAGGAGAGCTGTCATAACCATTACAATGTGTTGATCAAAATATCCTTCCCGCTCGCTAAATATGTTGTTTCTGCAGTCATCAATTACAATATTGTATGCAACATATGATCATTCCGTGGCGTCAGCTGGAATTAGCTGAATATTCAGTTTGTTCACTGAAAAAAGTAAATGAATCTATATAACAACGTTTGTCGTTTTTAAATGCATTACCAACTGGTATGTTTGAAGTGATTTGTCCAAGTATGTGGATGAGCGTAGAAAGAGGCGAGTGGACGTCGGCTCCTGGGATGATATATATACACCTATATAATTCAAGTATAAATATGTAATATAGTTTACAATTCCTTGGCCAGAACGCTTACTTGTACGCATGTCGCATTTTTTTTAACATAAATTCGCCATCTATCCTTATGATATGTGAATGTAAATTAGTTCCATTATTATTAACTGTAGCGGTAACTATATTAACTCACACAGTAATACATATACGTTCGTTTTCTCACACTACTAAGACCTAGTGCAATGGTGTGTCAGAAAATATCAACGGTGCGGAACACTGATGTTAGTGCGTTCCAATGTTCAATACAGCTGCTCAATATTTATCTAGATTGATTATTTGTCACAGATAATGAGTTGTCTAATACAACTTATTCTGGTGGTGTGTGGTGCGGCCTCTGTATGTGGAAGAACGTGGTGCTCGAAAGAAGACGCTGATATAGTTCTGGCGATGTATCGACAATCTATAAGTAATGGCAACTTCAACAGTTTCATCAAGTGGTACACCGATGTGTTCATCCTGTACGTATATATTTTCACATCACGTCTACTCATTCTTATCGACTCTCTTTCTATCCAACGTGATAGTTCCTGCATTAATGTTGTTCTCTTATTCTATATTAACCTATTTATATGTTTGTTTATTTATTATAATAATATCGTATAACTAGGTATACATTAGTTAGGTGATATATATATATAATATAATATATATATATATATTTACATTAGCTTATTTTGGCATACTGTTAGACCTATTGTACTCTAATTAAAATAATTACTTTTAATATATTTATTTAACTACTGTACATCTTTGTACTTTACTGATGTTCGTTAATATTTTAGAAACATACCAAACGTATATATAACTTATATATTTAAATATATATTAGTATATGATAATTATAGATTATATTCATTAAACAAGATACATATATTTCGTATTTTTATTTGAAACTGTATTCGCGTTGCATGCTGTAAAGAGACAATTTAAAATTGAATATGGCGCTATATTAAATAAAGTAATTGTATTATTATATTAGTAGTAGTACCACCGTATGGTCCATGTTCATGGCTAATGTAAAAAAAAGTGTACAATTGATATCAATCATGTTTTTGTTTTGCTTCACAGTGAATTATAAAGACATGCTACTGAAAATGTTACAATATATGGGTCTCACTATGCGCGTTCAGGATACATATAGCTTTCCCGCATTACTAATTATTAAAATGGCTCAACGTGTGTTAGGAAAACAAAACGGTCAAAAGGCATTTCCAATTGACGTTTCCAAAGTTGGAACTGCTTCCATAAAAGGCAATGTTTTACGTTTTCTTTCTGAGTTCTCCGGGCAAATCACGTATGTCTTGGGAATACACAGAAACAAAATCATATTTCAAAATTGAGAAATAAAAATTTACTGTTAGAAACGTTCATTTCTCATATCCATGCAAGATGTTTAATTTACATGGTAGAGGCTTTCGTTAAAGGGAATAAAAACCAGGCATTAGCTAAAATCCGTTTTCCATGTGTACACAAAGATTAACATTGTATGTAACATTTGACAACATTTAAAAAATACAGAAAAATACGTTTGTAGACAAAATTCTATTTTAAACCCGTCTGTGTAGAGATTCCCGCAGAAAGTTGAAATTTAATGAGCTAGGCGATCACGTGGTATCGTGACGTCAAAGATGACTCTCGGCTTTGTTGACATCTATGCATCGCCATTGTTGTTCTCTCCATTCTCTTGTAACATCATGGCTAGTGGGAGTTTCCCAGAGTTTCAAGTGAAATCATACGATTTTGAGCCACTAGCGGGAACGGTTACAGCGGATGATTCGTCTGATTCCGCTCTTTCCGAGCATTTCAGCGACGGTAGCGAAGAAGATGATGCGGAGTCGGACAGTCACAATGTGAATGTTCGCTCAGGCAACACCGACTGGTAAGCTGCAACTTCATTATAATGACACATATGGTGTGAAAACTTCGACAACAACACTGATATCGTTTTAGTACGACGTTATATTATAAAATGCGGTGTCAAAGCTGTACAGAGAGTTAGCTAGAGGTTGTAGCTAAGTAGGTCATCGGACGAAGTAATTGTAAACAGACTTGTCAAAGACAAACTTCACAAAGTTACGAACCGTCGAACGTCGTAAGCATGGTAGTCTGGTTTATGCGGATCGAGTTTAGGACGTTATAGCTACTTACGATATCACCCCTCTGGACAAAACCCACACTTTTTTAGTTGGACAGTTGTTCGCGAGATGACCATAATATCATGACTTATATATCATGACAATAATTGTATTACTCTGAGTCTGACACATAACAATATAGCTACTATATAATCAAAATAAACTAAAATAAACATTAAAACAACATGCAGAACAATTGAATAATTATGGTAATGGGTTATAGCCTGAAGGGTTATGTCCTAGACCTAGGGGTTTAGTGTAACCTTAGGGGTCTTATATGTGAGATGCTACCAGAGGGTATATATGTGCCCTACGACTATGTCCATAAAAATCATAAGGACATAGCATTTTTAATCACATTTTTTGTGTGACATATTTATTACAAATCCATCAAGCAAGTTTCAGAACACAGTTTTACTGGATTGAATCATTACAAATTCATCAAGCAAGTTTCATAACACAGTGTTACTGGGATGAATCATTCCAAATGTTGGTAACTGTGTAGATCTGGTAACACAATGTGAATCACCACACGGTGCACAGACAATGGTTATAAGCCAAAAAACACCCATGGGAATATTTCCCCTGCAGGCAGATGAAAATATGGCTTCAGCAAATACCCATTGATAAACAAGTTATCTAGTCCATTTTGTTGATCACTTTACCTATGACATGCTAATAAATAGCATAGCTTCACATCTACAGACCAATTATTATCTTTACAGGGCAACTTCCCATTGAGCCGAGAAACTGCTGCACTACGACATTGGTTTGGCCAGTGCAGTTTCGGCAACGTGCGAAAAGATGACGAAGTGAAGACACTGCCACCAAGAAGTACCTCTCCCTGGAAGGGCAGCAATCTTTCCTCAAGGGAGTCTTGTTTGTAACACCCTCCTCTGTGTCAGTGTACTGGTCGACATGGTCATCGCTGTCACTGTTGCTGCTGTCACGACTAGTCGACTCATTGTCAGAGCAAACATACTCTGGATCTGCAGCAGATGTCACTTCCTCCCCGTTTTAGTCACTCGAGTCACTAATCGGACCAGTCAACAAACTGCACTGCACACTCGTTGACCTCACTGCTGATGTCACCTGCACAGCAACCTGCTCTGATGCACAGTCTGCTTGCACTCTTCTCGTGCGAGTTGATGGCCTGATGTCAACCTGAAAGCATTTGCTGCTCCTTTTTGGAGTGGATGATGTGACTGACTCAGGTGTGGAATCCTCTGTATCACAGGAATCCGTACGAGAGCTGTCATATTCAGTTGCTGTATCTTCAGATGACCCATTCTTGGTCGACGGTGGACTATCTCGAGCTGCTGTCAGAATGTCAGCAAATAACTGAAATAACAAATGACCCTTATAGAGTTTGCAAACAAATTAATTGTTGTAGGTTTCTGACAAAAGCAAACAAAATCCTGTCTTTTACCATCTTGTCAGAAAGGAGTACATCCATTTGTCTAGTCATTTACCCAGCTTCCAAGTGTGAACAGACTGCCTAGCTGTGAAAAATACAAATTAATAAATTTATTTCAAGTTGCAAGGTATGTATTGTTTATTCTATGATAAAAACATCATAAATAATTGATATTACGCTTACAGAATCTACACAGAGACATAGTTACTTTTGTTATGTTACACTTTTATGCAAACAATTACCTGGAAAATGTGACAATATATTACTTGTGAACATTTTATTTTTGGTTATAACTAATCATCTATTAAATATACAATAGATAGGTTTGCAACTTGCATTGCATTTATTGTTATTGTTTCACAACAAATGACCATTTTCACACTTGGTAGCTGGGCAACAACCCACATCCAAATGTGAACATATTTATTATTTGATAAATTTACTTGATTTTTTTAATAACATTAAGTTAAAAATCAAATAAATTCATTAATGACATTTTGTAACATCATTAGTAGAATCCTTATCCATTGATATAGTTACTATCATAACAATATGTGACTATCATAACAATATGTGACTGCAGACATGAACAATCCTGCAATACTCAATTTTATAGTCACAATAGGAAGCCTGCTCCAGGAGTGGTGTAATAATAATAATACCTATTAGTAACAATAAGTTGAACAAAGCACAATATAATAACAGAAACAATGTAATAGTAACTGGCATATAATATATATACATGTTTATTAATATATGTCCCATCAAAATAGAAATTTAATTATGCTTTCTGTATCCTATTGAACTAGTTTATCCAGGTTTTATGATTGCCAACATCCATCCCATGAATAATGTGGGAGCCGAATAATGGTCCTTGGTACATTTCTGAGCTTCTGTTTAAAAAAACATCATGACTTGTGCCAGTAATTAGCAATGCACCAAGCAGTAAGGTGTAATTACACTGATTGCAATCTATTAAATTGCAGTGACATTTCTTTTGTCTTCCATTCATTCATGTTATACAGACATAAAATGAAAAATATGTTCTATCCGTAAACGTTGTTAGTAGATAATACAATATACAATAGTTATATTTTTGTTCTAAATATTTATCTCGGTACATACTGTAGTTCCAATTCAAAATGTAATGATAATACCTTCAAATGTAATAGTATATATTGCATGATGTACATTGTCTTCGATATTCAACTGTAATAAAATGGAAACTAGGCAATAGCAATATATGACACTGTAATGTAATTCACCTGTGCACTGGAGTTATGAAAATACAAATCAATAAATTACTATTGAAATATAAAAAATTCTATAGTAACAAATGTAACAGTACTTGTGTGTTACAATAGTGTGTGTTATGAAAGCTGCTCTCTACTGTAAGAATTCTATAGTAACAAATGTAACAGTACTTGTGTGTTACAATAGTGTGTGTTATGTAACAGTACTTGTGTGTTACAATAGTGTGTGTTATGAAAGCTGCATCTACTGTAAGAATTCTATAGTAACAAATGTAACAGTACTTGTGTGTTACAATAGTGTGTGTTATGAAAGCTGCATCTACTGTAAGAATTATATTTATTGAAAACATTACTTTTGAAAACTTAAACATAATAGATTATTAACTCGATGAATACATACTGTAATCTACAGGGTGTTCAATGTGGTAACCATTCAATATTAATAATAATTAATCACATCTACCTGCAAGGTTTACCAATTGCAATGGTGATCAGGGTGATATTAGGCATGGGTTAATTGCATGGGTTAATTATAGTAATAATAAGTATCCGACATGTCACATCCATGTTACCCAGTTCCTGCCATTTCCACCTAGCATGCTTTAATTACCAGTAGATCAGGTTCAGATAACTATTTTAACTGGAGGGAGAATGCAGTGGGCCAGCTGGAGGTGGCTGGTGTATTTGTTATTCATAGCAGGAAAGACCTACAAAGTGCAATGTCAACTGGTAATTAATTAGATTTGATCTTTGATCAGTTGACTCAGGCAAACACTACACTTAGTTCCTCAGTCAAGTGGAGGAGTCACAACAAAGGAGTCCAATTAGCTGGATTAGCAGACAGGTGCCAAACACTGTAATAAACTGTTTCTACAGAGAATACTGATGAGGGATAATTCTTCAGCAAGTCATTGATGACATAAGACTTTAGTGAGTCATGTGTCAGAGGAGGAGATTGCCAGCAACTGGTTCCAACTATGAGAGTGAGACAGACCACTTCCTAATTTTTAAATTTTTGTTTTAAATATATAACTTATGCATGGTACTTTATGTGTACATATATTTGATGTTGATCAAAATGCATGGCACTTTCATAAAGTCCAAGTATTGTCATTTAAAAAACAACAAATGTTATGTATGAAAAATAATAATTAATTTATGCAAATTCAACGTTAAATACATTTGAAAATATAATTATTCTTCCATCTGCAAATTCACATTGCAATGTTCTATATCCAAGTATTGCTTCTTACGGTTTAAAAAACATTGTAACAGACTAACCTGACTCGGCAACGAGTATAATTAAAATAATTATTTCTTATTTGCATGTAAAACTAAATAGATTAATTAAATGCCTTACATTCCTGTAACCATGATAATGATAAAAACAGTCACCTGAATCGATTTGATTACACTATCAAATTTTCCACAAAACTGAGTATATGTAGATTTATTATAGTAGTATCGTGCATAACTACAATATTTAGAATATCAGATACTTAGGAAGAGTTCCGTGATATGATTGGAACCAATGGGATACAATGACAATAAGTTGAATAACTTATTTTGACACTTGACACACACGAGACCGTCCAGTCCAGGCATTATACTAGACCTACAGAATAATAATAGTAGATATAACATGTAAGAATTACCTTGATTCGTTGCCGCTTTCGGTAAGCAGACCTCGTAAATTCACCACTCGTCGAAGGAACCTGGTACCCCAAAGAAGCCATGGGTGTAGTTGCTGAGCCGGCTGTAGTCACAGCGGCAGCGGAGCCTGCGGCACTGGAACAACGCTTGCGAGACCCGCTTGCCTTCGACTCGGGCAAAGCGGCCGTCGATCCTGCCCGTGCCGACGCCTGTCTTCTGCGGATTGACGGCATCAATGCAGCTTCTACTGCCGGGAATATTGTTGGGACTGCATCGCTTTTCAACGATATTCGAGCACCAAGATATCCAAGGGTTGCCAACATCTCCGGATCGCGATCGAAACAGCTTTTCTCAAAATGAGCGGAGCAAAGCCGGCTGTGTTTCGTCGGCTTGAAATTAGCTCGCTTGATTTTGGCGATCCATTTCTTCAATAAAACTGGATCCGTAGGGAACCGAAAAAAATTGTGTGTTGCTCTATGTTTAGAAGAGTTTGCATTACAACCGAATGCCGCACAATGAACCATGATGATATTCGCATTACACAGCCACCTCTGCTGTCATATTGCTGAGAATGAATGTAAACAAGCGGTCGCTGTATCGGCAGAGTCAACTCTGACGTCACATCTCGGCATCCCGAAAAGCGCGCCAAAAATATGCATATTCGAAAATGTCCGGATGTACAGCATAAAATGTGGAATTTCTAATTCTTCGATTTTGGGGGATTTTTTTGGCTTGGTGGACATGGAAATATATAGCAGGATCTAATTTAATATGAATTCAAGCAATAGATGTTTTTATTCCCTTTAACGTATCACGTCGACTTCAGTACCGATGACGCTGAATGACGTGAAAGTTTCTAATTTGAAAACGAACTATCCTGAAGAATGTTCAGTAAACTAAATTAATGTGTTTTCTATAATAACCATTTCTTGCGTGCCTCGCGTCATCGGTCCACTTCATTGGTTTATTATTGTCAATAGCAAAAAGTCCGAAACCTGACGCGATGCTTTGGTAGTTGACAGTCGTGATAATAATATTTACCAAATGTTAGAAAATACACAGCATCGTTCAACATTAGAAAGATCGGAGAGAATGTGATGTTCACATCTATTGAAAGGCTCTAGTCGTGAGAGTATAGAATTGCCAAGTAATATTCGTATGGCTATGCTACTGGCATGAGAGTAGAGAACATATTGTGCCAGTGTATATTTCTCGTTGACCCAGGAGCTTTGTTGATTTGCCGCGCGCGTCTGGTTCATGCGATTGTTAACATTAATTACGTTTTATGTATTACGCGCACATTACGTTTTTCGTTCCGAATAACTGATGTACCCTATAAAATGTGAGAATACATGGGTTATTTTGAAACGATATAGATATCAAGTTGCCATTCTAGGGGTCGTAGATTAATCCCTGAAAGTTTGGCGCTCGAGGTTCAAGCCTTCTAAGAGGAAAACCTTAATCTACCTACTAGCTGGATTATAAGTAGATTATTGGGTATTTCGATATGTAATCTTTTAATTTGAAGTGTTTCAGGATAAAACGAGATGTCCAGTTTTCTTGGTTTAAAAAAAGTTACGGTTGAGTTTCATGTTCAAAGCTTAAATACAAACTTGTAAATGAAGTTAGTATACATTAAGAATCCACAATCATATAGAGAATGATAGCGATGTCTGAAATATTTGTTGCAGATTTGTTACGTAAAATGTGGTATTAACATATTTTATTTACAAAACGCGTATATCCATACAACGCGTACCATCATTCCGCATCGTTGCAATTCAGCAACGCGATGTTCATTGGCTGAAAACGGATATATATATATATATATGTGTGTGTATGTGTGTGTGTGTGTGTGTGTGTGTGTGTGTGTGTGTGTGTGTGTGTGTGTGTGTGTGTGTGTGTGTGTGTGTGTGTGTGTGTGTGTGTGTGTGTGTGTGTGTGTGTGTGTGTGTGTGTGTGTGTGTGTGTGTGTGTGTGTGTGTGTGTGTGTGTGTGTGTGTGTATATGTTTACCTGTAAAATTTCGTGTACAGGCAATATTTTGTGCTTTCAAATACATTTCCCTAGTGCAAATACTGATGTTTTTTTATTCACATACAGTACGTCGGTGTTATTTGGCGAATTGTAGAACTATTAAATTTTACGTCGTGTAGCTTATAATTGCATAGTTACGCGAATAGTAAATTTGGGAGCTTATACTTGTTGTGTTCGACACTGTCTGTACCTATTCGTTTTGACACAGTTCTTCCAGTTTAAATCGATTGTAACTTGATATTTTGTTTTGGTATATATTGACCGCGTCCTGTTTTCTTCGCGTATGTTCAAGACGAATTTTTTGCATGCGTCGGTATGTAGGAATATAGGTTACTTCGCCATATTACTTTTTGTGTTTATGAGGGCGTTTGCTTCAACACAAATTCGGTAGAAGAAATGTCGTACGTCAAAGATTGGTACGTATCTGATCTTATGAACAGTAACTGTGATGATGATGTGTTGCCATTCAGCGACTGCACATATGCTACTTCATAAAATCCAATCTAGAGTAGACATTTATCAGGAAAAGTCAAATGTCAGGGTCAGTGAATATTATACTATTTACAGCAGCGTATGTTTATGCAAACCTGGTTGCTCTAGTCTTTGGGCCTCAAAAGTGCGTTAACACGCAATATTTTCGTAGCGTTTTGTAAACAAAATATGTTAATACCACATTTTACGTAACAAATCTGCAACAAATATTTCAGACATCGCTATCATTCTCTATATGATTGTGGATTCTTAATGTATACCAACTTCATTTACAAGTTTGTATTCATGTGTATTACATCCACCAGGCCTGACAGCCACCTAGTTCACCACTTCTTGCTCACTGGTTCAATAGTTCACTTGTATCACTAAGTCAGATCAGAGTTGGTGTGATCAGCAGGTTATGACTGAGATATTCTAAATATGTCTCTCAGTTTATATTTTGTGTTAATTGTTGCATGTAATTAACACAAATACATAACATAAAACTATAACTTAGTGGCTATGCATTTAAGGGCCTGATTTTTATGGATAATGAAGGGATTAAATGTGTCATTGCGGCATACACCACATGGCTGATGGTGGGTGATAGGAGGAAACCATGGTGGATGTTGCCTTTAGGTAACGAATAACACAAACTAATTAGTAAAAACATCAACACGCATAATTTTTTTATCTATCCTAATAATATAAGCATTAAATATATTTTATATCTAGAAAAAATTCAATACAAAGAATACATCATAATACTTTCCATAGTCTAAACCCTAACTTCCATTTTCTTCCAGTTTTTTTCCGAAAGAAAGTGGAAGAAATCCCTTTCTTCCCATTTCTTCCAGGTGTCCCGAAAGAAATATATTTCTTCTGGAAGAAACCAAATCCTGACGGTGAAACACAGAATGTGAAATAATAAATATGTTACACACAAAACTTATGTATACACACACATACATACATACATACACACACACACACACACACACACACACACACACACACACACACACACACACACCTTCCAGGAACATGAAAAGCACACAAGAATATTCGGGCAAATGGCCCTCCTCCAAATGGAGTCGGTCTGGTACGCCTATGATGTTGATGGAAAGGTGTAATTGTTATTTTATCTGAAACGTGCTCATTGCTGCATTAAAATTGATTGATATGTTTACTGTTGTAGCCATTTAATTTTGGTCCTATGGAATTTGCATGGCTAAGCGTAATAATGTATTTATCACTGCATCTGTTTTACTGGGACAAATACTTTTTATTTCTGTCTAAAGTTGTGTTTCGAATAAATGATATGTTTGCATGTGCGTTATTGTGTACATTTTAATACAGTTGATTTATTTACAAAATGTGTTGATGTTGAATGTTTTTATATAATACATGTAGGCCTACATACAGTGTATAGTAAGTATTACAATATTTCAATTAAATCTGTCTTTTGATATTTATTAAACTATTTATTAACCACATTTGTGTGGAAAGGGTCTGATTTTACTAAAATTGAGGCAGACGTGCTAAATGTTGATGACATTTTTTTTATAAATACTATAATAATGAGTTGTACACGTACATTTTGTCATTATATACAGTTATTCATATTGTAACGCTACAGTCCAGAATATATATATTAGGTTTGTTTGCATATTACTCAAATAAAATTTAAAGTCCAGTAGGAAATATACAAAATCTGGATTAGAGTCAAGTAGTGCTCTTTTGGATGCTACATTTGTGTTTCTATGGATTTTGGTGGTCAGAACACATGTAAGGCCTAACGCAGTATATTTTTAACCCCCACGTCTGCTTTTGAGCCAGGTATTTAACAAAGTACAGTGGTGGGGGCACATATACGCCGTAATGTTTATGCCGTTTTAACTTTACATTTCAATCCATAATTTATGTATTACTCTCATGTGCGATTTTATGTTTCTTTGATATTTGCCGATTTTATAAATACCCGTGAACTGGGCATCAGTCACTGATTTAATGGTTTCTAAATAAACGTTATTATTACTAACAAAAACCTGAACAATTCTTCTGTAAGAGAAATGTATATACTAAATCTCTAAAACATAATCCGTCAAATTTGTGCCAAGAAACTGTTAGAAAAGTTGTTTTGAGTGTAGTACTTACGAAAATAGACCAACATAATCCAAATCTCGCAAGACACCTACGTCAAAAACCAGCGTCCTATGTAAAGCGCTCTATGGCTATGCAGCAGTCTATTATCTATATTCCTAGTATAAACTTGGCATAAGAATAACACTGTCGAACATGATTTATGACGAGTTCATTCTAATATAATGTGAAGCCTGAAGGGCTAAGGGATTTGTTGACAGTCAATTTTATTGTCGGCCTTCTGCTTCGTTAGAATTGACTTGTGCATTTGCCGCACGATATGTAACGCAGTCGCACAGAGCTGCTGCTTATCTTAAACATGTAGCCAATAAGCATTAAAGTTATGTAATTAGCATTGTAGTCTGATGACTGGATAAAATTTAAATGTAGCATTGTCAACTATGACAAGGGATCCATTGTGAAATAAGCACATTTACGCGCAACATTACCCCAGTCACAGAAAGCACGGACGCCATTGATTTTAATAAAAAAAACTCTGTCATAGGTCATAAAAGGTAAGCCAGTGGCCGCTCATTGGCTGTAATTTATATATGAGAAATCACCATATTGCCTGTACATATACAGCTGTACATCTAATATGGATTGTAGGGAAAAGAACATTACCTGTGTATCGAAATTAGTGTATTTATAAATATGCAATTGAAATCAAATATAAGTACTTACATTTTTTTATTTTTTATTAATTGAAATCATATTGAGCACACCTGATACATTTTCGACCGGCAAAATTTGTGTAGTTGTTGTCATTGCAAATGTACAGGTAATGTGATATTATTATGCACGGTACAAGCAATATGGTAGACAGTGTTATACACACACACACACACACACACACACACACACACACACACACACACACACACACACACACACACACACACACATATATATATATATATATGTATATATATATGTATATATATATATATATACATACATACATACATACATACATACATACATACATACACACACACATACATACATACATACATACATACATACATACATACATACATACATACATACATACATACATACCTTGATCTGGAACAATTAAAATGATCATTGTATCAGAGACTGACGTCTCCATGCAGACAAATCCTATTCCTACTCTTACACGACACACTTTGCAAACGGTGGACCGATGTTTACGCAGTTTAGAAGAAATGGTACCAGAAACGAATATGAATACGATAAATGAAAAAAGGAAACATTATTCACAGCGATAGTATTATTATGAGTCATATGTGGACACATCAGTAACCAATATATTATTGAAATTGATATGCAAGTATATTGACCGGAGAGAAATTAAGATGTCAGTCTAAGCCGCTTGTTGATGCTGTACACGCCAAATTGATCTACAGTAGATTGTTATTAAATACACTGGACGATTCCAAAATATTTTCCAGTTTACACATAATTTGAAATGTTCAAAGTGTATGTACATGGTAGAGTAAATTTTCGTCAATGACGCTGCACACGCTATGAAACTTACCTTTTATTTCATTTAACTGTCATAACAAAAGTAAATCATGTTACCAACACAAATATTTATGGAAAATATGCCTCTTAAAATGTACAATAGCAAACTATAACTTAATTGTATAGAATCATCATTCTTTGAACCTGCAACAGCCCAATTTGTACACCTTATGGGACATTGGTCCGTCAAGGTCATTGTTCATCCCCATATCACGGTGCAGGATTAATGAAAACCTGGGGATATCAACAATGCTGGAAGTAGATTTCTAACGAAACTTACTTACCTTAATGGCAGTGAGGGTGTTGGAATCAACACGTTATCCTGCTAAGAAGAGACGTGTAAAGAAAATGTATACAATATATTAATACTCTGACATCTAACAAATACTAAAACGGGACGTACTGATCTTTTCAGATTGATGGAGAAGTACCCTGCCACGAAGGCTCTTTTCGCCAATGTCAACGTTGACGACGTCCACAGTCCAGAGTTTGGGCCTCACGTATATCGGGTGTTTAACGGTATTCAAATCAGTGTACTCGCATTATACAACCCACAACTTCTCGAGGAAATCACGTCGCATATGGCGGCTCAGCACGCGGCGATGGACGGGTTGAAGGCGGAATACTTCGACGTGAGTAGATTTATCATCGTGAGCAATGGGTGGTAGTAGAACTGCAATGACCTCGAACTAAATCAGTACACACCGGCAGCTGGCATGAGATGCACTTACAATGATCCGAATTTACTGAGTTAGTGTGTGTGCGGGCGTATGTTTGCGTGCGTGCATATGTGCGTGCGTCCGTGCGTCCGCGCGTGTATGTGCGTGTATGTGTATGAACCCGATAAGTGCGGGTTGCAGGGCCCAACAGTGTGTGGACATGTCCCGACCCCCACAAATTAGTTTTCAGCTATGGGTTAAATAGCCGCCTGGAGAGGGATGCGCTCCACCAGGTTAGAAAATCTGCCCCAGACACGCTATATGATGAACAAAGCACGAAAGTCGATATCGGATCGATCTCAGGTTACCAATGACCGCGCCATCCGCCTCCCATAAGGATGGACGTGACAAATATGCTACTAATGGACCCTCACCCAAAAAGATCCGTGGGAGGGACTACATCACTATTGCCTCATGGAATGTAAGAACACTTAACCAAACAGGAACAATGAAAGAACTTGCATCATGAGATGGCAAGCTAAAAATGGCACCTCCTTGAACTATGTGAGACCAGATGGAAGAGCTGTGGTGAAGTACAAGCGGATGAAGGAAATACATTCTACTACAGTGGAGAAAATTACAAACATGTAAAGGGAGTAGGATGCTTGTTAACAAAAACATAAAAAACTCGGTACTATAGTGCCACCCAACATCCGGCAGGCTCATAACCATACGCCTTACACCAACATCATGGTGGTACAAGTCTATACCCCGACATCAGATTATGATGATGAGCAAGTGGAAGAATTCTACAATAAACTCCAGGACATCGCCGACGGGGTAGACAAGAAAGATATTCTGATTGTACAGGGTGCCTGGAATGCTAATGTGGGTGTCGATGCACACGCAGAATGAAAAGATTCCTGCTGTCCTTTCTGTAACGATACAGCTAATGAGACGGGGCTGCGCCTGCTGAAGTTTGCCAACTACAACAACATGGTGCTTGCAAACACATTTGGAAGACATAAAGCATCCCGAAGATGGACACGGAATGCATATAATGACAATCAGATTGACTACACCCTCGTGCAAAATCGGTTCAGATCTGGGATCAACAGGGCCAAATCAAAGACTTTCCTAGGAGCAGGCGTAGGAAGTGATGATGATCTGGTCTTGATGATTTTCAAAGAACGGCTGAAAAAGATCAACAACCCTAAGAATACCATGCTTAAGTTCAACTTAGAAAAACTGAGAGACTCTGCGATCTTGGCGTCATTCCAAGCAATACTTGGAGGATATTTTGCACCACTCTGACAGTTGAAGAAGATCTAGAATCGATGACTACCAACGTTAATGCAGTGATGACAGAAAGAGCAAATGACATCCCAGGGAAACACCGCCGAAATGCCAAACCCTGGGTCATAGAAAAAATTATGGAAATATGTGATTTGAAGAAAAACAAGTATATGGAAGAGAGAGCAACAAATTACAGTGAGATCAACGGGAAGATCAGAAAGGGAATGAAAAAAGCAAAAAAATGGATTGAAGAACGGTGCACGGAAATTTAAGACAGCCTCAACAAC
>OZ023215.1:45229625-45333892 GCA_963995525.1 Escarpia spicata | reverse complement strand
GTTTGGAGTTATACAAATTCCAGACCATATGGAGATATGTGTGTTCTAACCAGTCAAGAATCATAAAATGAGGACGACTTTCCAATTTTACGGGAAGAAATGGAGAAAGCAGTAATATCATTAAAAAAGGCTGCTGGATTTCACAACATCCGCAGAACTGATACTGAACGGAGGAGAAACGGTGATAGACATCCTCATCAACATCTGCAACAAAATCTGGCAGACTGGAGAGTGGCCAACAACATGGACTGATAATTACTGTCCCCAAGAAAGGCAACCTACAACAATGTCAGAACTACTGAACCATCAGCCTCATTAGCCGTGCGAGAAAACTGATGCTGAGAGTCTTCTTTAACATCTTGAAACCACAAGTAGAAGAGATCATCGCCCAAGAACAGCCGGGCTTTCGCAGTGGAAGAAGCACCACGGAAGACATATTCAATCTTTCTGTTCTCGGTGAGAAATACCTGCAACATCAACATGAACTATTCCATGTCTTCATTGATTTCAAGTAGGCATTTGACAGGGCGTGGCATGCCGCACTGTGGGCGACAATGAAGAACTACAATATTGGACAAAACCTAGTACACACCATCGAGCAATTATACGCTAAAGCTAGCAGCGCAGTACTGGTGCAAGGCGCTGTAGTAGGTGAATGGTTCCACACGTCATTCGGAGTCCGTCAATGATGCCTCTTGTCACCTACATGATTCAACAAATTCCTGGAACGAATAATGGCAGATGCCCTGGAAGACCACACTTACACAGTCGACATTGGAGGATGCATCATCACCAACCTACGGTTCGCTGATGATATCGACGGGTTAGCTGGAAGTGAAGAGGAACTTGCTAGCCTTGTGAACCGACTGGAAGAAACATCAGCCAGATATGGAATGGAAATTAGCACAGCAAAAACAACTTAATGACAAACAACAAAAATGCAACGAGGTCCCGAATAACTGCCAATGGAAGCGAACTGGAAACAGTAAGTCAGTTCAAGTACCTCGGAGCTATCATCAATGACACCAGCACTGGCGTAATTTAAACCATTTTTTTGAAGTTCATCGCACTGAAATCCAAACTTAAACTAGTACGTACACTGGTCCGTTCCATTTTTCTGTATGTATGCGATTCTTGGACCCTCACAGTGGAACTGCAAAGAAACATTGCTGCAGTGGAAACGAAATGCTACCGAAAAATCCTCGGTATTTCCTACACTAACCACATCACTAAAGATGAAATCAGAAAAACATCACTCAACATGTGGGACATTATGAAGACCTGCTGACCACAGTAAAAACGATGAAACTGAGATGGAATGGTCGCGTAACACGATCAAGCGGGCTCACAAAAACAATACTACAAGGAACTTTGCGGAGGAAAAGAAGACAGGGAAGACAGAGGAAATGATGGTCATACAATATTGCAGAATGGACTGGGAAGACCTTCGCAGAAACTATGCCATTAATACACAACTGCTAAGTGTGTGTGTGTTTCAAATTTAAATTCAGACGTTTGTATGTACGTGCTTATGTTCCTTCGTGTTTTTATATATGCATAATCTTATCAGACGCGCATAACATTAACTGAATATTTACATTCATTTCAATCGGAGTGTCATTTTTGTTTGCAGTTATTGCGTCAGAGATTGAAAGAGGACATTGGTTTCGTAGTGGACAAATTCTACGAGGACGCGTGGGATAACTGCTTCGATCCCATATTCAAGGCAATCACAGCACGTTTGCATTGAGTTCCGTTGCATGTAATTTTTAAAATGTAGATGCATCGTCAACATAGATCTCCGCGTGATTAAACATATTCACTGTCACCATCTTGACCCTTGTTTTTACACGTATATCTTTATTGACGTTTTGACTGAATCCAGACACACACACACACACACACACACACACACACACACACACACACACACACACACACACACACACACACACACACACACTCACTCACACACACACACACACACACACTCACATACACACACAAACTGTTAGTGTGGCTGATTTTTCGGACATGCGTACGGGGTAGTGTTGCAGATTTCCGCCGCCAAGGTGGGTAGTGTTCGTCATGAAAATGTTGGTTACGTCAAAGTTTCAATTCAGCACACACATACTTCCCTCCAAGTTAACTACTTCCCTCACGTAGTATTTGTTTCTCAGCGGGGTTGCGTACACACCTTTCGAACTCCAGGCCTTCTGGTCTGTATGAATATATTAACTTGAGTGTTATGAACTGATTTGTTTGTCGTAAACGTTTTTTCTAAAACTAATTTTAGATCGGCATTGTTTTGTTTCGATTGGCATGTTGTCCCAGTGGCATATGCCTGTATAAAGGAAATAAAGTTGTCCAGAACCATTTACGCCGGGAATAACACGTGCCAAATCACTGACTCTTGTGGGGTATCTAGGATGACCCATTTCCACATTTGTTCTTAAATATGCATTACCAGCATATTGATAATATTGAACTTATGGCCCTACTTTAACTGTTCTACGCTATATTCAACAGGGAGTATTCCAACGATCTTAAATGCGTAAGCAACAACATGGAACCTCGGTGAAGCATTAGCATATAACATAAATCTGATAATTTTACTATGTGTACACTGCATTCTGCACTTCGTTGTTTTCAATAATCCACTGTACCAAGCTGAACATGTGTAATCAAATTGGCATTGAAACAAAGCAGAGACTAGTAGTTTTTTGTTTTGATACTAAACTTTCAGGTGTTATTGTACAAACCTTTAAGTTTATTTGTAGTTTTAGAAAGGATATTAGAAACTATAATATGAGCAGTTCCTCTCTGGTGTGTGATACTTTACTTTGATTCAATGACATTTCCATTGCATACAACAGAAAGATTGTTACATTTGTACAATTTTCTCTTCGTTCCAAACACGATGGATTGTGTTTTTCCTAAATGAAGAGAGAGTTTGTTATCGATTAAACATTCACTGACGGGTTCCAGCTCCGAATTTTCTCGAGGCAAGCAATGCTGTGTCGTCCGCATATAACAAAAGCTTGCATTTAATTGCAGCAGACATGTCATTTACATATAACAGGAAGAGTTGATGCCCAAGTATTGAACCTTGTGGTACACCGCAAGTAATACGTTTTGTCCCAGACATTGTTCCATCGATATCGGTAACATGTACACTATCCGTCAAATAAGATCTAAACCAACATATAGAGAGTTCATTTGCACCTACACCCTTCAGTTTCATCAAATGACTCGTGTGATCTACAGTGTCAAAAGCCTTTTGAAAATCCAACAATATCATGCCTGTTTAATTGCCATTATCACTTTCTTGTTTAATGTAATCGGTTAGGTGGATCAAGCATGCATCAGTGGAATACGATGACTGAAAACCAGATTGAAATTCGTATAGTAGTTTATGTTTCGTTAAAAAGTCACTGAATTAATTGAGGAACATTTTTTCGAACACTAGAAATCAGACTTAACACTTAAATTGATCTATAGTTATCAGCACTAGTCGTATTCTTCTTTTATACAGTGGTACAACCCTGGCCATCTTCAAGTCATCGTGTATATTTCCAGTAGTTATAGATAAGTTTACAATGTGAGTAAGATGTTATGCTATGACAGTTGAACCATCTTTGATATCTTTAGCAGGGAGTTCATCTAAACCTGTTGCCTTACTAGCGCTTATGCTACTTAATATATTGGACACTTGTTCTACAGTTACACTGACTAGACCAAACATATTATCTGAAACATTTTGTTAATAATAAAACGTGAACTTGACCTAATCAACCAGAACATGATGGTAGCGTATCAACGAGCGATGAAGCAATATAAGTAAAATAATAATTAAAATATTCCGCGACCTTCCGTTTATCAAAGCATACTTCAATTTCAGATTAACACGTTTCGGTTTGGTATTACATTTTGACTATAAGCCAGCCTCTTTCACAGTTTGTCACAGATTTTTTGGTCGATTGTGATTTTAATTTATATCCTGTACATAATACAGAGATTTAGCTTTTTTCTTTTGGCTTGATATATGTGATAGACAAACAGCGTGAAGTCTGATTGATTTTTTGACTTTCTAAATTTACGTAGATAATAATCTCTTTGACTAATTAAGTTAAGTATTTCGCTTGACATCCAAGATGACGAGGCTATATTTGGCGGAGATAGATCGTAGAAATTGGTGGTGTAAAAAAGTAGATAAACAAGTGGAATTACTGATTGATAAGTATTATTCTTGCCTTAATATCATTCATAAAGTTGCAATAAACATATATTGAGTAGCAGTTGTTAGTTAAAGTATTTTAGAACACATTAGTATAGTGAGTGATAATAGGGTAACTCACTTAGGCGGCTTAGCCTTCGATAAGTTGTAAACAAGATTTAACAAACCTGATTATGTGGTAGAATATATAGGAGATAAAGTAACAACCATCAAACTACTTACATCAGATAATATCTGTGTAAGCCAGTACTTGCTAGATATTTTGATTAGGTAGCATTGTTGTTAAAATTAAGCATTGGCGATAGTCGGCCGGCGTAACCTAAATAAATAAAGCAGCCTAACATAACGTAATTGATTGTATTTAAATTAGATCACTACCGGTAATGTTAGCGTTCGTGTTAGGATAAATAGTCGGCTGTGTAATTGAAATTTGTAACCTAAAGTGTGCTGTAGTACACAGGAAACAGTCTTTATAAAGACTAAGTTAGTTAAGTTATTAAATAAATTCTGATCGGGATATGGCGCCTTGCAAGCGGCAAGTCAAGGCAAAGCGACACTAGGTGTGCGATCACTGCCACAGCTGGGTAGATTTTGCATTGTCCGGGTGTGGAAAGTCATGGGCAGAAACCATGGAGGAAGGATTCACCTTTCAGTGCATTGGATGTTGGAAGGTGGAGTGTCTGCAGAAGGAGATAGTTAGGTTGACAGATATTGTGAAGGGAATGGAGATGGAAATTAGCAAGGAGGCAGGTCGAATGGAGAGAGACGACAGGGAGAGAGGCGAGAATACTGCAAGACTGAAGGAGAATAGCAGTGGCAAGAAAACTGAGGAAAGGAGATTGAGGGGAGGGAAGGTGATTGGAGAGGAAGAAATTGGAAAATCGACAACAGAAAACGGGACAAGCGTGAAGGAGACAGGGAAGAAAGTGACCGTAGACAAGGAGGGAGGGAAGATAGAACGGGAGAGGAGAGAGGAAAATGAGATGGGATGAAAGAAGAAGGTACGAAAGGAAGTGAGAGCAAATGTGATAGAAGAGAAGTCGATAAAAGGGACGCTGACAGGAGGAAAGGTGACAAGAGAAAAAGCGACAGGAAAGAATGGATCGGAAGAGAATGTGACAGGAGAGAAGAAGACAGGGGGGAAAGACAACAACCAGACAGATGCAAACCGAAGAAGGAGCTATTCTAAGGCAGTGATTGAGGGGGCAATGAGGAAAGAGAGGGTGTTGATGGGTGACTCCATTATGAGAAAGACAGACAAGACACTGAGCGAAGGGAAGGACGTCGTTGTTTGTTTACCGGGGGCTAGGATTGAACATGTAACTGACAGGGTAGAGAAGGTATTGGAACATGGCAAGGGGGGTCTATACTGGTACATGTAGGAACAAATAATGCAGACAGGGAGGGAACAACTGCAATAGTACAGAAGTATAGACAGTTAGTGAGGAAGCTAAAGAATACGAGAGTCGAACAGGTTATTTTGTCAGGAATTTGTCAGTAATGGGAGGAAGGGGGGCAACGTATATAAACTGCAAGAAGATGGCGATCAATGCACTGGCTGAGCAGATGTGTGAAGAACAGCGGGTGGGATTCACAGATTTATGGGGATACTTTGTTGGGAGGGAAGATATGTACATGAGAGATGGCCTCCATCTTAGTGTAAAGGGGGCAGCAGTTTTCTCTGAGAATCTGCTGCAATCTGTTGACAGTGGGACAGGTTGCATCTATTTAAACTAGATTCGCAGGGGGGACTCACATAAAAGCCTGAAAATGGAGGCATAGATAAAGACAAAAAAACAAAACAGCAAATAACAGTCTGGAAAACTCTTCTGAAGCTGGATATAAATGTGTTTGTTTAAATGCAAGGAGTATAGTAAACAAAAGAAATGAACTAAACATTATGGTAGAAGATATTGACCCTCATATAATAGGTATAACCGAATCCTGGACCACCACCGATATATCAGATGCTGAATTCGGACAGACAGGATATGTAATGTTTAGAAAAGATAGAATAGGAAGAAAGGGAGGTGGAGTTATTTTATATATTAAAGAATCTATTAAGGCTTATGAAATAAAATTAGAAAGAGAAGCAGATTGCGAAGAAGCTGTTTGGTGTAACATAGTTACAGGAAACTCAACGTTAACAGTTGGGTTAGTTTATCGAAGTCCAAACATAAGAATACAAGATAATGAAAAAATACAAAACGCTATAAGGGAAGTAAGCAAACGGGACTGTATTATTATGGGGGATTTTAACCACGGGCATATACAATGGAAATCTCTACAGAGTATGGGGAGTGAGGACCACAAGTTTTTAGTTTTAGTTCAAGATACATTCCTTTCTCAACATGTGCTAGAACCAACAAGGGGTCGAATGAATTAGTTGACTATGTCAAGATATGTGAGCCACTGGGGAGTAGCGATCACAACCACATACATTTTACCATCAAAGTAAAATCAGAAAGGAATAGTAAAAAGCAGTATAGGAGAAATGTCCACAAAGGAAGGTATAAGGACATGAGGAAATATTTAGCAAAGATAGACTGGAATACGACACTGAAAAACAAGACGGCAACAGAATGCTGGAATATATTAAAGAGTGAAATTAAGTGCATAGTCAATAAATTTGTACCCTTCAAAAAACAAGGAAAACGGTCCAAAAAGAAACACTTATCGAAAGAAGCCATTAGAAAAAATAAGTATAAACAAATGATGTGGAAGTCATATAGATGTACTGGAAATGATGAAGACTACAACAGTTATAAAGAAGCACTTAACCAAGCTACAGCTGAAATTAGAAATTCAAAGAGAAGCTATGAACAACAATTAGCTAGTAATATAAAACAGGACAGCAAGAGTTTTTATGCGTATGTTCGAAGCAAACAGAAAGTTCAAAATAAGGTCGATCCTCTAGAAGATAATGCTGGAAATATAATATCAGAGGGATTCATAATGGCAGAAGACCTGAATGAGTACTTTAGTTCAGTGTTTACCAGGGAAGATATTAGTTCACTGCCAATACCAGAGGCTTAGTTCAAGGGGGCAGATTCAGACTATTTAGGACAATTAATTGTAACCCCGGAAATGGTAGCTAAGAAAATAAGGGCTATGAAGGATAATAAATAACCTGGAGTGGATGGTATTCCACCTAAACTATTATTGGAAATTGTAGAACAAATTAGCATACCACTTGCAACAGTTTTCAACTTGTCATTAGAAGAGGGAGTGGTTCCTTTAGAATGGAAAGAAGCAAACATTATACCGTTATTCAAAAAAGGTGCGAGAAACAAGTCAGAGAACTATAGACCAGTGAGTTTAACATCAGTGATTTGTAAATTATTAGAAAGACAAATTAAAGATCACATGGTGGATTTTCTTGTTAAACAAAACTTGATAAACCCATCTCAACATGGTTTTTTTAAAGCGAGGTCATGCTTAACAAATATGTTATGTTTTTTGGAAGACATCACTAAGTGGGTAGATGAGGGATCACCAGTAGATATCGTCTATTAGATTTTCAAAAAGCTTTTGACAAAGTACCACATCAAAGATTACTGCTTAAACTAAAGGCCCATGGCATAGGAAATGGTATAATAAACTGGACAGAACAATGGCTGATTGACAGAAGACAACGTGTAGTAGTTGATGGGGAGGCTTCAAACTGGAAATCGGTATTGAGTGGGGTACCACAGGGATCAGTATTAGGTCCTATATTATTCTTAATATATATCAACGATTTGGATGATGAAATAACAAGCAAGGTTGATACAAAAGTGTTTAGAAGGATTAAAAGTGATGGAGATAGACAGCATTTACAAGATGATCTTGACAGGTTTATCAAATGGTCTGAAAAGTGGCAAATGCTGTTCAATTTTGGGAAATGTAAATGCCTCCACACAGGACATGGGAACGAAGAAGTAGAATATACAATGGGGGGTACTGTACTAAGTACTACTGTAAAAGAAAAGGACTTAGGGTTAACCATTAGTGCTGATATGAAGATTTCAGAGCAGTGCGGAATTGCAGCTTCAAAGGGAAATCAAATCCTTGGATTAATTAGGCGAAACATAACGTATAAGGAAAAAGAGTTAATAATACCGCTGTACAAAACAATAGTTAGGCTTCATTTAGAATATTGTATTCAAGCGTGGAGGCCATATCGCAGGAAGGACATAGATATGCTAGAGAGAGTGCAGAGGAGAGCAACTAAAATGATACCAAATCTGAGGGATCTTAGTTATGAAATACGCCTAAAAAAATGCGGTTTAACAACACTAGAGACCAGGAGATTGAGAGGAGATCAGATAGAAGTGTTTAAAATATTGAAGGGTTATGAAAATATTGATAGAAATATGTTTTTCTCAGTTAAGAAAGATAGAAGGACTAGAGGACATGATCTTGCATTAGCAAAGGAGCAGAGTAGATTGGATATAAGAAAGTTTTCATTTTCACAAAGGACTGTAAATGAATGGAACAGATTACCTGCTGATTGTGTGGGTGCTAGTAGCGTGAATATGTTTAAAAATAAAATCGACACATACCTCAGACGGGCGGGATACACATAGATAAAAAGGTCGGACTCTCGATAAGCCAAGGGCTTCCTTGTCCACCTGCCACCTAGAGTTAATTCTCTGGGTGGGAATCTTGTTAAATCTTGTTAAATCTGATTGTGTTGTTTGTTTAATTCGAACCTCCTTACATGGGGCCAGTTTATCAAGAACTAATAAGAGTTTTATTTAAATTTGCCACATGCAATATCAACATTGTTACAACTTAATACATATGTCCAGTCCATGTCATCTAGATTGTGCAAGAACTGATTTTTACCATAATGTTTACAGCAACGCATTTGAAATGTGCTATTCTTGTTCACTGGGACTCTGAATACCTTCTCGTACAATAAGTTACTAAATGGTCGCTAATTCCAACATTGAGAACACTTCACTGGTATGTTTTCTCTTGATCGGTTACTAAAATAAGGTCAACAATAGATTCACTAATAGTACATACTCTAGTAGGTTCTGCAATCAATTGCATAAAGCCAAATGCACGTTCAAAATTTCGTAGAGTATTAACCAGAATATTGTTTCTAGATGGCTCCTAAACATTAGTAATAAAATCTCCAAGTAAAATGCATTCACTAAAATCGTTTCCTTCGTTTAAGGAGAATTCTAAAAGTTCGTAAAAGTTGCATTGTCTCGTTGGCCTGTAACAGATCTCTGTCGGTATGGGAAGCATTTTAGGCAGGAGAACTTCCACCTACACAGTCTCCATGCCATTCGGTTAGTAAGTCTTGACGTGGGTTAAACGTAAGGTTGCTTCCGATGTAAAGACAGACGGTCATGACGGAGGACTGAATATCCGGGCAGTTCGACCTCCGAGTCCTCAACCGAGTCATCAAGTCACGTTCACTTACACCAATCACTGCTGTCTTTGTTTTTGCAGCAAGTAATATGTAAAAATATGTACAAATATGTCACTGGCTGTATGCAGACAAATGTATTAGTTTTTATGTTAGTAACATTATAAAATTCCGGAAGCGCAACACAGCTGCCTGTTGCTGGTTACGTTAGTTACACGGATGAACGCTTGTGATTTCGGACAAAAGGTTGTCCTATCAATTAGGTCAGTGACCAATTACAATAATTATTAATGCGGGTATGCTGCAAACATTTCGGATGGTTTGGGGTGTCTGGAACTCAAGTAATGGGTATTTGAGGTTTGGACTATTTTCATTGTTCATAATTAGATCAACAATACATTTTTATATTTCAGTGCAAATGACTTGAGGATATATACGACTGCCCTTTTGCCCAAGTAACACTACCAGCTAGTAATTAATACAAAATTCAAAATATTCCAGTCAAAATGCAATGGATTTCAGTGCGGCATGACGTGTTTGCGTCAAAGTTCTCCTAGCATTAATTATTGTTGAAGCAGTATATGGGCAGGACCACTACCATGTTGTCTGGGCTGCAGTACAAGGCAATGTTAGTCTAGCCATCGAGAAACTCACGTATTATCTTCTTTCAGAGTGTTGTGAACGTTCTTCGACATTTCATTCTATTATATAGTAGCTTGCAAATTCCAACTGCGGATACATTGTGAAGAAATTTGTGTTGTCTCCAACCTCCTTCAAGTGCCAATGGTAAGCTCGTCCATTATAAACTATTCTAAATGTAAGTTCTTATATAGCGCAGTAGGTATACAGTCCTCAAGAAGCTCAAAGCGCTTTACACTTTACTCCTGGCAGACCTGTTCAATCGATTAATATCTCGACTTCTCTGGGAAGCATCCAACCACGCTGCAATTGATGCGCGAAAACTACTCGTACACAAATATCCACCACTTTCTACAGCCAAGTATTCATTCATATCGCTGAGTGAACTGGAGCAATGTAAAGTGAACGAACTTGCCCAAGGTTCGATATCGCCGCAAATGATTCGAAACCGGGTTTTCTCGCGTGGGAGTCCAAAGCTCTAGCTACTGAATCACGGAACTACACGTACATTCATTCTATGAACAAGACTGAAGATACTTTCGTGATATATTGTCAAATGTTTGGCTAAAACAGTTGTATCGTGATGTCGGTGCTGTTGAAACAATGATATGTTCATGTTTATTAAGACATCGAAATAGCATATTTACAAATTTTTTCAATACCTAGTCTGCTGTACCGTTTATGGATGTAAACATGTCGCAATATATAAATAAAAATAACTTTCATCACTATCAATGTATTTAACAGCTCAGGAAATATAACTAGGAAGGCGAATAAGCGGTTAGCCTAAACATATAGGCTACTGAGCATTACGTCCCACTTCGGCGCCCGGCGAACTTGGTAGCGATTGGCTTCGTGGCTTCAGGCTTTCTATCACAACGGCGCTGACCATGCAATTTAACTGATGTGTCTTCAACAAGGGTACTGTTGTAAACTACTGACATAATCGTAGTTGTAAATGGTTGTTTTTGTTATAAAAATTTTACTCATTGGCCAAAAAATGCACTTTATTCCACGTTACGCTTGCCTACCTAATGTTTCCTAGAAATAGGTATTTGCTTGGAAGTACGTGTTTGCGTAGAATGTCAGTCTTGCCTCCGTCTACCCCACTGATAAACATGTACTATGATGGCAGTGTCATATTTTCACACGTTGCACGTCGGGCCAATTACCCAATATCTGAAACATACCTGCTGGTTCGTTTGGTTGATTCACAAAGTAAGATAGCCTTGCCCCAAACATGTGCCACGAGGGAAGTGCCCTTCTTTCACACGTTGCAATTCGGGCCAGTTACCCGGTGCCTGATACAGATCTTGTTTATGTCTGCCTACTTCGTTTGTAAGCATCACATACTAATACATGCCCAAACAATCCTTGGCAAATGACTGTAATTATATACGTGAGTGTGCGAGCGTGTGCGCGAGTGTGCATGAAAAAGTGTTTTGGCACATTTGACAAATCTATCTCCAAAGCATCAATGTTGTAAACTCTTACAGTTCTTTATATTTCAGTTACCTAATATAGTGTATTTCATAGACCTAACATATTGTGAACACCACCTCAACCATTTTCGTTAGGCGTCTACGGTAACATTATATAATGCTTCGTGATGTTTATTATGGCCCCGGCCACATTTGGTAAAAAAACTTGTATTGCATTGTTATGGAAATACAATATAACATGAACGTTAATAATGTTATCTGAATGCATCCAGTTGTATTACTTTTGGAAAACAATACAAAAAGGAATGCGGTTATTTTTGCTTTCATAACAAATATTCAACTGCAAAAGACAGCATGTCTTCTACACTACACAATGTTTACACCTGACACAGACAAAATCTCAGTCGCTATATATTTTTAATGGGTACGGGGAAGCATTGTAGCTTACCAATCATTTTCTTTTATTTGAGAAAACAGTTTGTGAAAACAAGTTTGTAATTGTATCACTTGGATGTCGTAATAAACATGAATATCTCATTGCGTGTTTTGGCTTCCGTTTTGAACTAAATCACCAAACCAGTTTGAGATTTCGGACGCCCAAAGAAAATTGAAGTTTATTTTAGAGGTTATTTTTACCGAATTATTGCCATGTTCCGTGAACCATCTTCTCGTTAGATATGTTTTCAATTTTACTACGATTCAGTTGGCATGGTTTATCATGAACATTGCCATATAGGGTACCAATAGAAAACATCCAGGGTCTTCTATCATGACCAAAACCAAGTGAAACTTCTCTCAACGGTACTCCATTTCCGGGATGCAGACTGAGCCGGGTTAGAGCGGCGTTTCGTAGGAATTTAGGAAAAGAAAACGACACAAACTACCTTACCTCCAATGCTTTCACCAGTCTGTTGGTTCGTCTTTTGCTACATTCTGAGATTCCAGATTTATAGAATGTACATGACATCCCAGACGGTGTGTTGCATTTTTTGTAATAATTAACAGGTGAAGTGCAGAAGCAACCAAATGTGGAGGTGGGTTGGCGTGGAAATGATTCCCCTTCTCACCCGTTCAGAAAAAACATTAATAAAAGGGTCATTTAAAATCTGCTTCTCACTGGTTTTCAGCAAAATAGCATACCGAATCTTAATACGTAAAACACAGTTCCGTAAACTTTTGGTCCGGTTGTCTCTCTGCGGGGAAAAGTGTTTAAATAGATAAACCATACCTTTTCGTAGGTGCTCGTAAAGAGCACATATTTTGTGCTAACCTGAACCACATCTTAAAAGCCAAGTGAATCACACTATCAAATCACTTTTCATTTTGCTACAACAACAACCAGTAACATAAGCGAATACATAAAACAATCGTTTAAAAAAGTAATGTTGTGTTGCATGGGGTAACATGGCATGTTAGATGCCGTCTTCCTGTGACCCCTCAAGGATAAATTTAAACTACGACACACAAGTACACGTGTACGATAACTACATTACAACGATGACCGTGTAACAGCGGACTGGGTGTTTGATGGAATAAATAATAATTTTAAAAAACATGTCATAACAAATTATTCTATGAGATTTATCCGGATCTAGCGTAGATATAAAATACCTCTAACTGCACTCCATACATCTGGGATTTAGGCAATGTATATAGTTGAGGTAGCTATCTACATATTGTTTGCATAACAAAACTTTGAAATGTGGTCTAGATTTAGTGTTTTATATCATATAGTCAAGACTATTCCATATTTTTTATGAAATTATATTTAGGTATCCTAGATGAAAATGTGTTCTGGGTTTCTCTGTATGTAAGAGTTAAATGATCTGGTAAGTCTGATGTTAGTGGCTAAGTTCTTTTTAGGTATATAATCTTGAAAGGATCTATGCAGTGTGGTATGTTGATAGTCATACAGAAACAGAAAAGGCGTGTAACGTGTATATGTCACAAAATATAAGTGTATTGTCAGTTTTAAACATAGGATCGGTGTGACTTCTTTATATTTTTATTAATTATACGTACAGCGCGTTTTTGTAAAATTTATAACTTCCTTATAGTATTTCCATTTCCCCATACTTGTACGCCGTAAGTTTAATGACTTTGAATTAAGGTAAAATAGAGGGTTTAAAGCATCATGTGACAAAACATATTTCAATCTATTAATTGCAAAAATTGCTCTAGATATTTTAGAACTGATTAAATTAATATGTTTATTTCATGTTAAATGATTATCGATATGTATTTCGAAGAACTTCACTGTTTCTTCTTTGTTATATTTACGAACATGATTAATAACTTCCCTGTTTATTTTAATACAATTATTTACCTGGTATTTGCTATTTGGCGGACTAAATATGCAAACGTGTGTCTTTTTAATATTTAAAGACAATTTATTGGCACAAAGCCAATCGTATAAATATATAAATTATTGATTTATCCTGTTGATTGAAGAGTCAACTTGAGGATCTGATTGGTATACAGTTGTATCATCGATTTTATAAATAAGTGACAAACCTTTTATCATTTATTCCCCGAATTCAATAACAAATTAATGTGTTCCCAACTTACAATTTCACCATGGGACCGTCGCCTCCCCGTTGATGTTTCAAATACATGACCTACCTAGAAGCATGCTAATTCTCAACTTCTCGACGCGTACTGTCATGTTTTCATACCGTTCAACAGTTCTTCCTTATCTGTCCCAGTCTATTGCCCTGGTTTAATCTCTTATCATGTCGCCAAGCAACGTGGTGTCTGGTTACACCACTGTGTTCCAAGTGTCTGCCCCTGGTACTGACGAACTGGGTCAATGTCCTTGTTTTCAACACCCCTCCTTTATGTAAGATTTAACGTATCATTCATACAGTCCTTTTCGATGATCCGCCAGATGGCGCCCCTCGCAATGGTACAACTGAAGGTGAGTCATCTTTGCACGTTTCTAAATCTGGACATGTTCTAACCGGTTCTGACTGGTTTTATCCGGGTCTAACAACTTGAAACCGGTTCAATCCGGTTCAATTCGGTTCAAACAGGTTCAATCAGGTTCTGAAGGATTATACCGGATCCTAACGGATTCTATCGGTTTCTAATAGAACATGTATCAGACGTCACGGATCAACGACTACACTGATGGAGGAATAGGTGCGCATGCGTGCGTGCGTGCGTGCGTGCGTGCGTGCGTGCGCGTGTGACTAAGAAACTTGTAGCTGTTCGTGAACTCAGACTTATGTATAGTGTGTGTGTGCGTGCGTGCGTGCGTGCGTGCGTGCGTGCGTGCGTGCGTGGAATACACCGGAAAGTCAATCTTCAATTCTAAAGGTCATAAGTACAACTAAGTGTACCATTTCAACTAATTGTATTCCCTGAGACTACAAATTACACTAATTTTCAATTCACATTGTCATCTCAATATTACTCACTACATATATAATGTTAGAGAACAAACAGGTATTTGTTTGAACAACAACACCAGTAGTATCATATCATAAACTGACTAAGAACAAACTAGTCTTAACAACAACATAGTATTCGACTATCCCATAACAATACTAAATAAAACACCTCAATAATCCAACCAGAACAAAGCTATATACCCGCATGCACGACCAGCCATGATTTAGATCGGGATGCGATATTTAACCGCTCTGGTTCTTGTTTTGTGAATATAAATTAGTTTTACTCCTTCGTTCTAACATAATGTTACCAGCTAATTACAAATCCGGTTGCAGCCACACTCAAGAGGGTGAGCATTTTGTACTATAAGCATTTAAGTGTTGTGAAGTGAAACTAGCTCGGATGTTAATGCAGTTGGTTAACTCTAGTTACATACTACTGAGCGTGGCAATATTTAATCAAACAAAACATATCACATTGTACGGGCGGACGGGCGGACGGGCGGACGGACTGACGGATTGATGGTAAAAAAAATATGATAGATTGATCTCTTCCCTCGTGTTACTTATACTTCGTGTATCCATCATTTTTATTCTTGCAAACGTGTAATCATCCGGACCCGTTATTATCATTCGAGTCACAAGTGTACTCTTGCTAACGATACGCCCAACACACTTTGCACGGACTTCAGAACATTGGTTGTTGATGAGGCTTGGGTTAATGGTTGCTACGCACCATTGTATTAATTTAACTATAGCACGACCATAATACTAGGCACATGTTATTAAACGTGTTCATATAAGTTTATATATACATAATTGGTGACTTTCGTTCCCACCCAACGAATAATACACTCCTTCTCCAATACCTTGGATTGACTAGACGTGCACAAATACGTTATATGTCCTCAATAAATGGAACGGATACTAATGTAATTTCTATTGTCAATTGACTGTATAAGTTAATGCGATGTAACCGGCCAATTAATAACGACGTCGTCTTCCCGATTGTGTTGCTGCGTAACGATTAGTCAGAATGCCCATTGACCGAGTTCAAATCGTATTAATTCGTTTGATCCAGGAATTAGGGTCACTGCTGGCGCCATCTGTTACATTGCAGTAGCACCATTGCTTTATGTTTTAGATGATCATTCCCGATTTGGAAGAGACAGTCACATCTCAAGAAGCATATAATTTATTATCATATAGTGCAGTTGAATAATGTGTAAGAGACACAGACTAATACTACTATTTCAGTGTAACAAATGGCGCTAACCGAATGACTCTGCTTCATATTCAAATGCATTGGTCGTATTTCATAGTGTGTCGAATTCATCCAAATTGCGGTCGAGTTCTTCAAGAACGTTAGATTATAATGTTTGCATAATTCCAAACGCCAACACGCGTTGACAAAGACACACAATTGCATCAGCGCACACAAAATCGCGGGAAAATATACATACACATGCACATGCATCTATATATATATATATATATATATATATATACGTAATATGACAATATGAATGTATATCTATATATGGCAATATGAATGTGTGTGTGTATATATATATATACATATATATATATATATATATATACACACACATTCATATTGCCATGCATAGATATACATTCATATTGTCATATTACGTATTGCCTTCGTGTTGACCCTTGGATAGCAAAACTACCCCTCTCCGAACGGGATTACTTGGAAGTTCATACATAGCAGCCGTGATAGCAGTATTTATCGAATGATACAAAAACACAGACACAGTGTCATTACACCAACATAATTACGCGCTCGCACAGGTGTGCGATTTTTTCAACACATCTAAAATGTAGACAACCGCAACACGCACGTGCTACAATACTCGCTGCATGTACAAAATGGCGAACGTCGGAGAGAACGTGAATTTCATATCTATCAATAGGCGCTAAATATTATAGGATAGAGTTGTCAATTAATAGTTGTATTGAGATGGTGTTCGCATGAGGATAGACGTTAGCCTATTGTGTCAGCGTCTATTTCATATTGCCAAGCAACCTAGTCCATGATGCAGGGACCGATTTAACAAGATTTAACAAGAATTAACAAGATTGCCACCCAGAGAATTAACACTAGGTGGCAGGTGGACAAGGAAGCCCTTTGGCTTATCGAGAGTCCAACCCTTTTATCTATGTGTATCCCGCCCTTCTGAGGTATGTGTCGATTTTATTTTTAAACTTATTCACGCTACTAGCACCAACACAATCAGCAGATAATCTGTTCCATTCATTTACAATCCTTTGTGAAAGTGAATCACCGATTGTGACAGATCAAAACCCAGTCTACGTACTTCATTGACAGTGTTCAATATTGCCCAATGTGCTATGTTCATGAACCTAGTTATAGAAAATTCACATGGCACATTACTAGGAACCTCAAACACGACCCAAACCTTTTGGTTTCATGTTCAGTTTAACATTGTATATATTCCACAAAAAGCTGGAATGCATTTCGCCTTCATGTTTCACGAAAGCATTCGCACATTCCAGTTGACAATCATTAAGACAATGAAGATGAAATGAATATATTTCCAGTGGGAGGTAACGAGGATGTACAGCGCAGTGATAATTCTCCCGTGTCGTCACACAGTATGCAGCTGCCAGTTATGTGCTATCACTGAACGCACAACATGGTTTGTCCGAAAGGGCAATCAATGAAGCGCTAAACACGTCAACAGATTTTTTGACAGAGTAAATACACGCATACAGGAGAGAATATAAACTGCAAAATCCAGGACAAAACTTTAAAATTAGCTCATTTCAAGATTTGGTGTCGCAGTATCTTAGAGAGAAGTTTTAATGCTTGCATTAAGAAGAAAGAGGTATATTTGGGGGAAAGGGCTATACGGACCAAATCAGGTGTGAGACAAATAAGGTGTTATGGCTATGTCATTCCTTTCCAATGAAGCCTTCAAAGTGTACTTGAAATGCCCGAGATATGACAGTGTGTGCAGCATGCCCACAACACTCCTGGAGATGTTGTATATGATTTATGTGATGGTTCACGCATGCAGAAACCCCACCTGTTTCAGAGGAATAATTCAACTCGTCACATCGTCTTATATACAAATGAAACTGACCTAGCGAATCCCATTTGTGCCCATGTTAAAAAACGTCAAGTAACAATGTTTTACTTCACACTGGGTAATATACTTCCTCAGTTTAGGTCAAAACTGAGTAGTATTTACCATCTTGGAATGGCAAATCATTTAGATATGAAATGTCGTGGCCCAGATAAATTACTGGCTGACTTTATTGAAACAGTCACTAGTCTGAGTGAAGGAGGCATAGGTATGGAAATGTATGATGTCAGACAAAACATAGAAAAGGCTCTTGTTGCTGTAACTGGAGAAACACCAGGAATTTATTGGTTAGGTGGATTTAAGAAACGTGTTTAATTTGCATATCAAGGTAGTAAAACATGTGATGCTACCATAGATGACACGAAGGTGACATTTAAGCTGACATATAAGTCTGGGCACCGTAACAAAAGCAGCTAAAGCATAGTCGAGTAAAATGTGGGGAAAGAAAGTTGCTTGGCTAGATTACTCGACTTCCACAATGCAACTCTTTTGCATGATCTTATGCATGTAATTCTTGAGGGACTGATTCAATACCAGTTGCAGCTCTTCGTGTTTCATGCTATCATAGCACAGAAATCCTTCACTTTGGATTGGCTAAATGCAACCCCTGTGCAGATTTCCCTACACTTACATGGAAAAATCAATGCCAGAAATGATACACAAAAATTATCTTGTTGACAGTAAGCTGAAACAAACGTCAGCAGCAACGCTTATTTTGGTCAGTGTGCTACCCTTCATTCTCGCTGAAGACGTACCTCAATATGATCAGAAGAGGCAAAATTTAGTGGGATTTTTCCACAATTGTCAGTTACTGTACTGGTGAATTGGGAAAGTCGGAACAAGCCATATACACACCACACAGTGTTTAAAAGGGAATATCCCAAGGCTTGTATCACTGTTAAAATGCATTACCTGCTGCACATGCCTGACCAGATGAGACTATTTGGGCCTGGCATACATTATTGGTGCCTCAGGTTTGAAGCAAAGCATGCCTTCTTCAAGGGTTTAAAATGCATATCCTACAGAAACTAGCTGTGGGTGGGTGGGTGGGTGGGTGGGTGGGTGGGTGAGTAGAATATATCTGAAGCTTGGGTGTGACATTGCAATGTTCTGTTGTAATTATTAAAATAACAGATCAGTTTCTTTGACTGTTTAGTGTTTTTTAAATATTTTGGTCTACATTAGTCATGAAAGTGCTGCAGAACTGGGCGTTTGGGAAGGAATTGAGAGGGCTTTGCTCGTGGTGCTAGGTTATATAAATACCACAACAAGGTAGGTAGTTGCTTATCCATTTCCGGACGTTGCAGCCTTGATGGGTTCTGTATAGACGGCTCTTTTACCTGCCATTCTCCCCACCCGCCAGACGCCTGCTCCCATCTATCCCTCCATGTACCCCTCCCTTTGTCTCCTTAGGCTTCCTCCGCCTCCGCCGCCTTCCACCCCTTCTTCCATTATTAGTCTCTCCGGTAACCGATGGCGTTTCACATGGCCGAAATAACTTAGTTGATGTTTATTTACAAAGTTCAATAAAGTCCCGGGTATAACACCAAGCTCATCCGCGATGGATTCGCCAGCCCCATGCCCTCTCCACGAAATTCACAAAATATCTCTATAATACTTCTTTTCAAACGCATCTATACGTTTAGTAAAGTTCTTATTAAGAGTCCAGGTTTCGCATCCATACGTAGCAGTTGGAAATATGCAGACTCGGATAATTCGCAGTTTCATATCCACGTACGTCTTCCCCCACGACCCCCTATCTTCGTCAACTTTCCAGCCACCACAGCCAACCTCCGCTTGATCCCCCTCGTCCCATCTCGATCCGCTTGCATCAGTGAACCCAAACACTCAAAACTTTCCACTCGTTCCACATCCTCGCAATCTACTGTGACGCGAGCTGGCCCCCGACATCCCTCCACTTCCACAATCCTAGTCTTCCCCACGTTTAGCTTCAATTCCGTAGTTATCAAGTCATCCAATCCTTCTTTTGTATCAGATATCAACGTTGTGTCGTCGGCATATCTCAGTTCATATATTTCCTGTTCATTCACTTTCACTCCAATACAAAACTTGCTTCTCGGGTAAGTATCAACCTCTTTCATGATATTCTCTGTGTATAGACGGAATAGGTGGGGGGTGACAGAATGCACACCTGTCTCACACCCTTACCGACTGGAAACCAATATGTCGTGTCACACTCTAATCTCACTGCATACTGCTGTTCAACATATACATTTCGGATAAGTGATGTAATTTTCTGGTCAAATGCCATGTGTATCAAGGTTTTCCAGAGTTGTTGATGACTAACATTATCAAAAGCTTTTGAACAATCTATGAAACAGATCCTAAGGTCGCGCAGAACTCTTCATGTTGAAAATGTGATCTCCCCTTCCTCCTTCAGTCCGGAAACCAGCCCGTGCTCCGTTGACCCCACATTCTAATTTTGTTGCGATTCTCTTCATTATGATTTTCATCATAACCGTGCTCGCACGGACGATGAGGGATATAGTCCCGTGGTCTGTACATTCTTGTATGTCACCTTTTTTCGGTATTGGTATAAGAAAGGCTCGTTTCCAGTCCATGGACCATGTTCCACTCCCCCATACCCTCTTACACAATGTGTGACAAACATCCAAACCTGCTTCGCCACTTGCTCTTATTAGCTCTGCAGTGATGTCATCAGTGCCAAGTGACTTTCCGTCCCCCAGACTTTCCATTTCCCACTCCATCCCCGAATGCAAAGACTGACTACTATTAAAATAATATATTATGCTGACTACTATTAACAATATTAATAATTACACCTCTATTGTACATAAATCTTCGGACACATTATAGTGGAATCTTGGAGGTGTTGTAAATTAAAATAGTATGTTATAACAGTGACTTGTAACAGACTTGTAACATACATCTTATCCCATGTAAAGTAATTGTTATACTGGTGGATTGCTCATTGCACACCACAACTTGTAATCGCCATTTACTGCAGTTCTGTGCCGAAAGAAATACATCAAAGGGGATGCTGTATACACGTCAAAGCTATGTCTAGACTCGACCAACTGATTGACATAGCGGTCTAAAACGCAGGCCATTGTCATCAAATCATCCACCCTCTGTGTGCAAATAACACTAACACATGTCGATGTCTGCGGTCAGCTTGTGCCAACATCTGCTGTCGTCAGATATATCGGTTTTATTATTGATGCCGACCTCTCGATGGCGGCACAAGTAGCGTGCCGGAGTGTATATTACCACCTGCACCGAATCGCACGTATACGCGACACATTAACGACCGAAACAACCAAGTGTCTCGTACATGCTCTTGTTACTTCAAGAATAGACTACGGGAACGCTATTTTGTACGGAATATCCGACCGGTTACTCCACCGCCTTGAGATGGTACAACACTCTGCGGCCAGAGTCATATTACGCGCACTTCGGCCAACTGACCGTGGACTATTGACTGTACCTTGAGCGGTACGGCCGTCGCTCGTTTTCGTGCGCTGGACCGACCCTCTGGAATGCGTTGCCGGAAGATCTACGACTGATACAGTGCATGGACACATTTAAAGCTTATCTTAAATCACACTACTAGCTTTTAATGTTTAGTCGTCGTAATTTTTATACTTTAGTCGTCATACGCCATATTTATTTGATTATTTGAAATTTTTATTGAAACTAATGAGTTATTATTGTAGTTATTTATTATTTATTAATTAACTAATATATATTTATAATATATTTATCTCGCAATTTACTATATAGTTGTTTTATATTATATATGTATATATATATATATATATATATATATATATATATACTTATTTTACTACTGATGATACAAATAATTTACATCAATGTCATCTTTGATTTAGTTTCTCTAGTTCAGTTTTATATATCAAAGCCTTAGCTATATGTATTAATTTTTTTTCTCCATATTTTCATGCAAACGGCATTTGTTTTGTACACCAGATTATAAATTATCATATTATGGACAGCAGGGCTTATACTTAATAATTGCATTTTTTATCTCGTGTTTGTAGAAGCGTTGGCTCAGTTTTTTCCGGGTTACCACATATTTATATACAGGCTGTAACAGGTGCACTTATGGGAATCGGTCAGATGTTTGCACAGTGTTGTCGTGCAACAAAAGAATATATATATAGACATCATAATATTGCAGAAATGTCCGTGCAGAAATGTGTTTATATTAATGGAACTATTCTGTGAATATAGGGTGTGCATGGAGACATCATGGCATTCCAGCAGCTAGAAGCACAAAAAGGATTTAAATGCGGCAAAGGATGAAATAGCATGCAATCCCTTATTATTAATAACTCAGCCCCCCCCCCCCAAAATCAATTCTGACAAGTTTCATAACTGCGTCGTATATATCGTATGATATATATATATATATACATCGTGCATTTTTTTCATATTCAATTGAATGCTGCTAGCTAGACAAATAGTGTGGGTAGAAAGACGAAACTGTAGGTATAAATAAGAAACAATGTGATCAATATACTCGATTGAACTTTCTTGTCCTTATTGGGTATTAAGAGTGTTAAGAGCTGGATTAATATAACAATGTTTTATATTGGTAGTAACTTGTTCAGTCTAGTTATTTTGTGACCATATCGTAATTTTTTATACTTATTGGTTTGCCTTCGTTGTCCTTGTTGTAGTAAATCCCTTCTCTATATGAAGAACCCCCTCATGACTTCACTGGATTGGCACCGCTTCCTAGTTGGATAGAACTCTTAGTGAGTATCGAGTAGATATAGATTTAACAAGATTGCCATTCATAAACTATTTATGGAAAAATATACCTCATGATATGTACAATGACAAACTATAACTTAATTGTTTAGATTAAAAAATCATTATGTGGACCTGCAACAACCCCATTTGTCCACCATATCGCACATTGTTTGCCTTATGGGACATTAGTCCTTCAACATTATTGTTCATCCCCATGTCACGTGGCTGGATGAATAAAAACCTGGGGATATCAAACATACTGGATTTATATAAATTGTATGTTACTTAGGTATACCTTTTTATTAGTAATATATCATTACCATCATATTTGTGTTTATAATTAATCATCAGTTAAGTGATTAAGAGATTTTTTGAAGTAAAATATATAATATTTGTTATACGTTATTTTAATAAAACGAATATACATACTATCCTAATACCATAATTATATACATTTGAAATATTAATATGTGGTAATGTAATAACATTAACCAAAGCAGGCCCTATCATAGGCTTCAAGAATATTCATAATCTTGCCACGATTAACCGTATCAAATGCTTTTTGGAAGTCTACGAATGTCATAATTGCAGGAATATGCTTTGCTCTAATTCCTTCAATTAACCTTCTCAGGGTTAGGATATGACCTACTGTTGTCCTCCCTGTCCGGAATCCATCCCGATTATCTCTGAGGTGGTGGTCAATTTCCGGACGTATTCTGTTCAATATCATCCTGTTGAATGTCTTTGCAACAAGGAGCTCAGGCTAATGCCCCTGTAATTCCCTGCTATGCTTAAATCGCCATTCTTAGGTATTGGAATAATGTTCAGAACTGTCCATTGTATCGGTATTTTTCCTTCAATCAAACCTTTGTTGCAATAATTTTTGTAAGATACCGTCCAGATGGAATCAAGGGCAGTATAAAAACCTTCTTTTGTTTCGTCTGTCGCATCCTGAGTTGGTGCGTAGGCACTGAAAAATGTAGCATGACGCGAGTCAGAAGGCTCCAGTCTCAGCGTCATTAACCTTTCAGTTATTCCAACTAGGAGTTAAGATATTTCAGTGGCAATTGAGATTCTTACTGCAAATCTCATGCCATGTATTCTTGGTTCGTTATTTGCAGTTTTCATCCAGAAGAAAATAATGTGTTTTTCAGTGGCAAATTCGGCAAAACTGATTTCGCTCAAAGCAGCAATATAGATGCCTGAGCGGGTTAGTTCCATGGCCACAATAGCTGTCCGACGTTCAGAGCGATTGTTGTCCTTTTTATCCATAAGCGTTCTGATGTTCCATGCAGCGATGCTCAGGCGCTGGATGTGTTTAGTTTTGGCACTAGTGCGTGTCCACACATCGATGGGTCAAGCCTACCGCAAATAATGGGGCCACAGTTCCTCCGGAGGTTTCTGTCACAGACCACACCCGTAGCCTTTGGCTAAAGAACCTACAGCAGAGGCTGTTCGATTCGTTTCTAGTGTGCCGAAATGTACACACATAGCCAGAGCCCTGTATGTTTAAAACAGATTGTGCCAGAGGAAGGAAGGGTTGGCTTGTGTGGGAGAAGCTGTGTGTTATGCTAAGGCTTCAGTGCGCTTGTAACGCACGCTCTGCACCAGATCAGTAACAAACCGACGAAGCTATACTGGGTACGAAAAGCAAGGTCTTCTCCCGGTTGGAGCTTTACCTCTTAGTCGCGCATTTATTCGCCAATATACTGTCCACGTCAAGTCGGTGTGAAAGCGGCAGAGATAATTTGTCAATCAACTGCTTTGATAAAACTGTTTATGGTAATCTAGATAAGTGACACGCCAACTTACGTGAAGAATGTGGGACAAAGCCTAATTGTGTGGGAGTATATAACGACTAACACACCTTAAAGGGGAATGAAACGCTTGAACTGCCGCAGCCCTAACATAAGAACATATCATGTACAGTACATGTCAGCATGATTTGATGTGCACATCGCCATGGTATATTTTCAATAATTTTTCAAACAGGCCCAACATCGGGACTGTCTAGCGGCATTTGGTTTGAGTAGCGTGGTACCACGTCCGGCCGCACACGGTAGTTCAATAGGCGACACAGCATAGCTCCCAGAAAAAAACTACGAAACATATACAACAATATTAAAGTAGAGATTCCTGTTGTGAAGGAACATTCTGTATGTTATCAAAATGGTCTGGTTGATCACTATCTCTCCGACCTGTTCAGTTTCCGGAAACCTCAAACACAAGGTAAATGCTTCTTTATAAACACTAGCAAAACCAACCGTCACCTGCCGGGATGACTTGTTAGAAGACAGTTGTGAAAGTAATATTTACAAAATGTTAAAAGAAGCACAGATCATATTTACATAAATACCATAATAACCATTATTGTGTCTGCGTCGACTCCATGACGCCTGATGCTATGTCTGTGACGTCTACTCCATGACGCCTGATGCTATGTCTGTGACGTCTACTCCATGACGCCTGATGCTATGTCTGTGACGTCTACTCCATGACGCCTGATGCTATGTCTGTGACGCAGGAGAAGGAGAAGATATAGGTATTATGTTCTACTCTAGGGGTAATATTTTCGACGGAGCTGATGCCAGTGCCACGTTGGTAGGCCGATACTGCGGCACAGCACCACCGCCAGATATAGTATATTTTAAATTACCTGGTAAAACTAAACAAATTGAAATGTCTGATCTAACTGGGAAAACAACCACCCACAGCCGCCAGTCTTCTTGTGTATTAAATACTGTACATATTCACATATCATTATTAACCAAACCGTGTTTGCCGTATACAGGGACTATCACAAAAAAATCGGCCTGCACAGGCATAGCGGACGCTGTCGACGTTTTAGATGCAGACAACGGTGCGAGTCAGCGTCGTTTCTTGAGATGACGCTCTGCCTACTAAAACAACCGTATAACGATCGAAAAATTAAACGTTTACTCACGCCGCTTAAACACATTATCCGCTTGGCTATTGGTAAATTAAAAAAATTGTCATACTACTATTAATACATCGGGTGCATTGCGGCAGATTGTTACGCCATCCTGTTTCGCAACTAGATTTATCTTATGTGTTATTGATTGACGCGTGATGGCATTTGAAATTACGCCCGCGTTCTTGATAAACTCAGCCAGAACGGCTGAACCGGGCTACATACATGTTGAATGCGCTCAATACATTATTTTTCGTGTAGGCAGAGCACCGATTTATGTCTAACTTTGAGGGAAACGCCGGCTCACCTCAATACGTTTGTTGTCCTGCGTCTTTTCATCGATAACAGCGAATTGGTTAGATTTCTTGTTCAGAAGAATGTTCATGCTTGCAAACAAAACCAGTTTTTATTAATTGATCACGTAGGTTATTGCCCAAAATACGACGCAAGCGTTGACATAATACCGTCGTCGCTTTCCCGATCGTATAGCTGCACGACGTATAGTCAGAATCCGTATTTTAACAATATTTAACAACACTGCCACCCAGAGAATTAACTCTAGGTGGAAGGTGGATAAGGAAACCCTTTTGCTTATCGAGAGTCCGACCCTTTTATCTATGTGTATCCCGCCCTTCTGAGGTATGTGTCGATTTTATTTTTAAACATGTTCACGCTACTAGCACCCACACAATCAGCAAATAATTATGTTCCATTAATTTACAGTCCTTTGTGAAAATTAGAACTTTCTTATATAGCTAATCTACACTGTTCCTTTGCTAATGTAACTTCATGTCCTCTAGTCCTTCTATCTTTCTTAACTGAGAAAAAATATTTCTATCAATGTTTTCATAACCATTTATTATTTTAAACACTTCTATCTGATCTCCTCTCAATCTCCTGGTCTCTAGTGTTGTTAAGCCGCATTTCTTTAGGCGTATTTCTTAACTAAGACTTCGTATTGGCCGAGTTCATCCGTATTGCGGCTGAATTCATCGGTATTGCGGTCGAGTTCATCGATATTGGCCGAGTTAATCAGCAAAATTCCAAACGCTATCACGATTCGGCACAGACATTCCACAGTTTCACCGCACGGGAAATAAATGCGAGAATTGATAGTCTCGTCATTGCTAGTTCAAAATGTCGAAGTTCGGTTAGAGAGTGAATATTTAACGCCCATAGATACACCTACACAAAATTGACAGTTAAAAATATGAATTGATCATATTCGTAATGCCTCCGTATTGGCATTCGGATAGCCGAATTGACTCTCTAACTTTGGTCACAGGCCAATATGGTACCCTCAGGCCAATACAAAGAAATACGAATATCACCAATCGATAACATATACAACTGTTAACCCATAAATGTTTCATGGTCGCGCATGCGAACGCGAAAATGGGCATTACTATGTCGCTCCAGATGTGCCCGTGCATGTACGAGAACATATCATTCTTACAATAACTACAACCGATGCAGCAGAGAGCATGCAGGCACAAAGTGAAAACAACAATTTCACAGTTATCAACACATCAGCAGATATACAAACATATGAGCGTATTACAGACAGCGGACTGATCAGCTGATATACTAAATTGAAAACAATCTACTTTTTTCCATAACAAAATTTCGAAAAGCTAGAATTATGCATAAAACACTAAACATTCAATTGTGTAGAGTTAACTGAGGTCTGGCTTGATGATAATGATGACATCCAACACACAATTTTTTTAAATGTCGATTTTAGCTTCATTAAGTTACATTTAGTAATACACGATAGCAGATAAGGGAGAATACATTGCAAAAAATGGCAAACAAACCATTATCGTACAAATGATTATTGAAATAAACCGCGGGTTATCCGAAGAACCTCAACATATAATGTTTTATTTCTGAATCAGATTTGATACATTTTCGGTAGTATCAACTTTGTGCGTGTGTGTGTGTGTGTGTGCGTGCATGCATGCGCGCATGTGATTCTGCGTGTGCACATGTGTAATCCGCTCTGACATGCACTGACGCAAATGTAACCGAACCAGACAGGTCTTTCAAACACAATTATATGGATAGGCCTACACGCATGTGTTTGTGTGTCCGATGTTATGATAACGGGCAAAAAACCTGAATCTTCCCTTCGGATAGACATAGGCAACTGTTTTAGTTCGTTATGCAAACAGCAATATTGTCAGGCGTATAATATATTTCTTTGTAATCGTTATCGGGAAAATAGGCACGGAGTTCAATGTGTGGAAGATGAATTTAGAAGATGAATTTACAGCGTCCATCTTATATTTCATACCTCTGCTCGACCACTTACTTTTATACGTGCAGACACACGGTCAAAGAAAAGGTGAGTTTTTATACAGCGCTGTATCCAGTCCTCGGGGCGGCTCAAAGCGCTTTACAATTTAGCAGTCGAGCCCCAATCTCCACTTCTCTGGGAAGCATCCAGTCAGGCTGCACTGGATTCGAACTAGGGTTCTCTCGCTCGAGAGTCCGAAGTTCTTGCTACTGCGCCATTGCGCTCCTCCGATAGTGTACAATATATATATATATAACATCTGAACTAGAAAATACCTAGCTGTCGCATAAATCAGATAAGTCTGTTGTGTATACGTAGTATGCGAGCAGCCAGACAGGATTAAGGGAATGAGACATTAATTTGGATTGTCGCCACTAAGAGCATGCGTACCGGTATGTTACAAATGGAGACAGTGAAACTTGTGTGCAAGTTGAGTTTTCAGTATTATACAAATAGTCCATTTGACACACACATGTGTTCAACAGCCAACCTAGAAATAATTTGCATAAATCCAAGATGTCCACTGTCTTGAAAATTGTTGAACTACTAGTCCTAGAATGATGTCAAATACCTCTTTTAAGGGGAGTTGGGATGCGTAGAATCCATTTATGATGTTATTTTTTTCAATTCTAGGTCAATATTAGATGCTGAAGATCAGGTGAAGGTCAAATGTTTGATTTCTCGTGGACAAAGAAAGTAAACTTCTACTAATTTATATTTTAATTTATTCATGCACATAAATGGATAATCTTACAATATTTGACACATTTGTGCGTGAGAAAAAACAGTAATCAGTCATATTTGAAACACGTAGTCACATCTGCTACACGTAATGTGTAGTGCAAATATAATTATGAACATTGGCATTCATATTCCTTTGTGAGAGTAATCATGCACGAAAGTTATTGTAAGGACGATACAAGGTATGGATAACAATGGATAACATATAATCTTACACAATGCTATGCTACAAGCGTAAGGTTTACGCTATCTTGGTAACTGCAGATATCGCCTAATATTCTTTACCATTTAATCAGAATCAGCAAGACCATCCTCAACATCTTCATGGCCGTCACCTTCCTCATCTACATCCCCATCTCTACTCTCTCATCCTCAAAATCCTCCTCTTCAGTATCGTCCATCTCGATACCCTCCTCGTCTCCAGCCTGATCCTCTTCTGTCTTAGTGTACGGATTACAGCAGCCCACTTCGCCAGAGCAGTTGCAGAATGTCGTTCACGAAATATGTTTATTGTGGCAGCCACCGTGCTGCACTTCTTGCCCTTTCACAATGAATCACATCAAACAGGTGTGGTGGACCTGACGAAAGGTTCAGCGTTTGAAATGTACGTGGCCGCAGCATATTGGGGGCTGACAGGTATCTTCAATGGGAAGTCCTGGGTGAAAGCCATGCGGTATTTTCGGGGCGTATCAGCAGCGCTCTTGAAGCGGTTTCTATCAACAGGGCCGAAGACAGATAGAGCAGTATCTGAACTGCTCGCCTCAATCCAACTGGCCGGCACTGGGTGGACAACTTCCTTCTCCCCACACTCCTCGTCCACCAGTTTGAGAGTGCAGAGAGAGAGAGGGTGACATTTAGTACAAGCAGCTGGTCAAGTAGCGCATGCTGAAGTACTTCTTCCTCGCTGGACAGGTGCAGTACGCCCGCTATCCCACTCAGTACCTGCTGGAGATGCCTGTGCTCCATGCTGAGGCCAAGGCGGAACTTGTGTCCGGCGCTTTTGTCTGTCGATACCATGTGGGATACTAGAACGCTGTCTCTGGTGATTAGATTTGGCGAGCAGACTGCCATCAAGATCGGAAAGGGAGCTCTCACGGGCATCTCTCTATCTGCTGAGCTAGTTTGTGAGTGGATTGACGCCTTCCCCATCACCGCGCACGTGTCAGACCGCGTGGACTACATCTACTCTGCTAATCCGCCAGGCCATTCTGCGCAGAAACAGCACAATTAGGAGTTGTAGCACCAGCGTATCTTGGATGCGGATGATTGGGGTTTCATTGATGCAGATGTACAGAAGTTCCCTCACCCACTAGAAGACCACCGTCCTCATCTGTATAATCACCTCACCGGCTAAGTTGCTCCTGCTGAAGTGAATGAAGCTGATTTGATTATGCTTGGAGAAAAGATGCAGAACAATTATTAGTCAAGGCGATGGACGGTCTAAAGAAGCAGGACAAAGGCAACAAGGGCAGGCCAGTCATCGATCTAGAGAACATTTTGTTTCTCCAGCTCTTGATGATTGGTCAGCGGCGGCAGATGGAGCTAGAGCCACTGTTAAACTGCTAGATGTGTGCAGTGCCTCTATCGCTCTTCGACGAGCATGGTTGTCTCCGCAAAGCCAACAAGTCGGGGCTGGTCAAGCACCTGGGTGTGCTCGAGATCTCGGCAGTCCCTCAGATCTGATCGCATCCATCCTGGGTCGTCTGGGTCACTATCCAGATGATACTGAGAAAATAGTTGTCTTCGACAAGATGTATCTGCCAAGGATCACCAGAGAATACGACGGGCTGGTGAAGTTATCCTCATCTACGAGCTCTCCATCACCAGTCCTCTGCCCAAAAGAGATGCAATCCTGAAGAGCAAGAACAACAAGAGGAGCTTGGCGAGCGTGTTGTCTACCTTCAGTGCAGGAGAGAACGTAACGATGGAGACTCGTGACGATGGTGCGTTTGGTCATGATGAGGCGGACATCACCATGATCTCCTATGTCATTGAAGCAGCCAACTCTGGAAAAAGCGTGATCCGTGTACATAGCGACGACACAAACGTGTTTGTCCTACTAGTCTATTGGGTCATATAATTTGGGTGTAGCGGGAGGAGATGATGTGCAAGGTGCAGATGGAGCGATGGGATGGGACAGTGCTGGATATCAACGCCATCTGCGCTGACATATGGCCACAGTGTCTGCAGCTGCTTCGCATGCACGCACTCAGCGGGTGCGACACCACCACATATCCGTATGCCAAAGGCAAGATCAATGCACTAAACACCTTGCTCACTGGGGACTTCCCAGGTTTGGATGATGTGCTAGGGAAGAGGGCGCCACGCAGGCGGATCTGATGGAGACGGCGAAAACCTTCTTCATCGCTCTGTATCGTCAGCCACTGGGGACATCCATGGAGTCTGCACGCTTCACACTCTTCACCAAGAAGAAGAAAAGTCCCAATGTCAAGGCCCTGCCTCCAACATCCGCCAACCTGTTCCTGCACTTGCTGCGGGCCCATATTCAGGTCATGCTGTGGAAAGCGGCAGACCAGCAAGCCCAACCCGATGAGTCAGCTGATATAACTCACTTCCGGTGGGATATCAGGGATGGCGTCCCCCTCCTGTTATTGGTCAGGGTGACCTAGGCCCACCACTCCTGTGTGATGTGATTCATTGTGAGTGTAGGGCACAGGGCAAGAAGTGCGGCACGGAAATGAGGAGGGTGAAGGCCATGAAGATGTTGAGGGTGGTCTTGCTGATTCTGATTACCTGTACGATGAGTGGGAGTAGGTAAATGTTAAAGATTATTAGGCGATATCTGCAGTACAAGCCTGTTTCAACTGGAAGCAGTCAACGGCTTGCCACCAGGCAATCTCTCACTTTGGTCAATAGGGATGGCAAAAGGAAGCGATGATTACCTTTCTGGACCACTCTCGCCGACGCAAGTATGGCTTGTGCCATCCACTAACACTGTGGGTACACGAAAGCTTCCAAGGGGAATTGCAAGTGCTGCAGGGCAGGCCTTCGTTGCAATGCATTGAGCAAGAACGAGGGTAGCTGCCTAAACTGTGATAGTGGCAGTGTTTGGCGAAGATAGATCGTAGAAATTGGTGGTGCAGAAAAGTTGATAAACAACAGGAATTACTGATTGATACGTAGTATTCTTGTCTTAACATCATTCATAATGTAGCAGTAAACATATATTGAGTAGCTGTTGTGCTTAAAGTTAGTTAGATAAAGTATTTTAGATCACTTTAGTCTAGCGAGTGATAATAGGGTAAATTAGCCTACGATACGTTGTAAACAAGATTTAACAAACCTCATTATGTGGTAGAATATATAGGTGATAAAGTAACAAACATAAAACTACTTACATAAGATAATATATGTGTAAGCCAGTACCTAGACATTTTGATTATGTAGCATTGTTTTTAAAATTAAGCATTTGCGATAACTGGGCGAACAAGTTAGTTTATGAAGCTAGTGTCCCAAGTATTCGCTCTGACGCGGTATAACCTAAATAAATAAGGCAGTCTAGCGTAAAGTAATTGATTGTATTTAAATTAGGTCACTGCCGGTAACGTTAGCATTTCTGATAGGATAAATAGTCAGCTGTGACTATAACCAAAAACTGTGATCGAAATAACCAAGGCAATCTTACGTAAAGTGTGACATTTCTGCTCAATAAACAGTCTTCTTAAAGGCTACATAGACAGTGAATAGTGTAAACATAGTTAACTAAACTATTTTAAATAGCTAATATGATTATTATATTTAAGTAAATTCTTATTTGGCGCCTTGCAAGCATCAATTCAAGGCATAGCGACACTTGGTGTACGACGACTGCCACAGTTTGGTGTAATTTGCCCTATCCGGCTGTGGGTAGTCATGGGCAGAGACCAAGGAAGAGGGATTCACCTTTCAGTGCATGGGTTGTTGGAAGGTGGAATGTCTGGAGAAGGAGGTACCTAGGTTGGTTGATATTGTGAAGGGGATGGAAATGAGAATCAGCAAGGAGACAGGTGGAATGGAGAGAGACGACAGCGATAGAGTTGGGAATACTGTGAGGAGCTGAGTAGTGACAAGAAGGCTGAGAAAAGGAGACTGGGAGGAGGGAAGGTGATCCGAGGGGAAGAAGAAATTGGGGGATCGACGGCAGGAAATGTGACAGGCGTGAAAGTGACAGGGAATAAAGTGACCGTAGAGAAAGGGGTAGGAGGGGAAAGAGACGTGTGAAGAGATAAGGAAATGCAATGGGAGGAAAGATGACGGGAAGGAAGGAAGTGAGAGTAAATGTGACAGAAGAGAAGTTGGGAGGGACAATGACAGGAGAAAAGGTGACAAGAGAAAGAGCGTCAGGAAACAATGGAACGGAAGAGATTGTGAAAGGATAGCAGAAGACAGGGGAACAAGACTTCAACCAGACAGATGCAAACCGGAGAAGGAGCTACCCTGAGGCAGTGATTGAGGGGCTTTGAGAAAAGATAGGGTATGTTCATGGGCGACTCTATTCTGCTATATAACACACTAAGCAAAGGGGAGGACGTCGTTGTTTATTTTCCGGAAGCTAGGATAGAACATGTGACTGAAAGGGTAGAGAAGGTATTGTGGCACTGCAAGGGAGGGTCTATACTATTACAAGTAGGGACAAATATAGCAGACAGGAGGAAATAACTGAGATAATACAGACGTACAGACAGTTAGTGAGGAAGTTAGAGAAGACAAGAGTCGAACAGACAATTATCTCAGGAGTTTTGCTAGTAATGCTAGGAAGGGAAACTGCACGAGGAGGCGATCAACGCACTTGTTGAGCAAATCTGTAATGAAGAGGGTGTGAGATTCGTAGATTTATATGGATACTTTGTTTGGAGGGAAGAAATGTACATGAGAGATGGCCTCCATCTAAATAAAAAAGGGCAGCAGTTTTCTCAGAGAACTTGCTGCCATCTGTTGACAGTGGGACAGGCTGCATCTATTTAAACTAGATTCGCATGGGGGTTTCACATAGAAGCCTGAATCTGGAGGCACAGCTAAAGGCAGCAGAACTAAACCAGCATAGAACAGCCACGAAAACTTTTCTCAATCAGGATATAAATGCGTTTGTTTTAATGCAAGGAGCTTAGCAATCAAAAGAAGTGAACTAAACATGATGGTAGAAGATAGTGTTCCTCACACAATAGGTATCACCGAATCATGGGCCACCACTGATATATCAGATGCCGAATTGGGACTACCAGGCTATATAATGTTCAGGAAAGGTAGAATAAGAAGAAGGGGAGGTGGAGTTATTTTAAATGTTAAAGAATCTATGCAGGCTTATGAAATAAAATTTGAACAAGAATAAGAAAAAGAACGTTTTATTTAGACCCCAATTACAATATATGTATAATGTCAAATTAACGTAACATAAATATGCATATATGTTCATATATACAAATGCAGTGTAATTTCAATTAGGTGGGGTCTGTGACTCCTATTCAGACAATTACAGTAGTTCTCTCATAGGAGCCACAATAATAATTTGTTCCAACTAAATTTTAGCGAAGGAAGTGCAATGTGCAGGAAAATAAAATAAACTGAGATTGCTTGATCACATATTTGAATCCATTGGAGTATTAGAAAGAGAATCAGATTGCGAAGAAGCTGTTTGGTGCAACATAGCTACATCAAACTCAATGTTAACGGTGTGGTTACTTTATCGAGGTCCAAACATAAGCGTAAAAGAGAATGAGAAAGTACAAAACGCTAACGGGACTGTATTATTATAGGAGATTTTAGCCATGGTTATATACAATGGAAATCTCTACAGAGTACGGGTAGTGAGGACCACAAGTTTTAGTTTTAGTACAAGACAGTTTCCTTTCTCAACCAGGGTTGAGAATGTGTTAGACATAGTTTTGTCCTCACATGATGAATTATTTGACAAAGTCAAATTATGTGAGCCACTGAGAAGTAATGATCACAACCAGATACAGTTTACCAAGTAAAATCAGAAAGAAAAAAAGCAGTTCAGGAGAAATTTCCACAAAGGAAGATATAAAGAAATTATAAAATATTTAGAAATGATAGATTGGTACAACACACTGAAGAATATAACAGTAACTGAATGCTGGAATATCTTAAAGAGTGAAATAGAGTGCATCGTCAATACATTTGTTCCCTTGAAAAAAAACAACGGGAACGGTCCAGAAAGAAATGCTTATCGAAAGAAGCCATTAAAAAAAATGTGTACAAACAAATGATGTGGAAGTCATATAGACGTACTGGAAAAGACGAAGACTACAACATTTGTAAAGAAGCACTAATCCAAGCTACAACTGAAATTAGAAATTAGAAAAGAAGTTACGAACAAAAATTACCTTGTAACATAAAACAAGACAGCAAGAGTTTTTATGCATATGTTCGGAGCAAACAGAAAGTTCAGGATGAGGTCAGTTCTCTAGAAGATAGTGCTGGTAATATAATATTAGAGGGATTCTTAAAGGCACAAGACCTGAATGAGCATTTAAGTTCAGTGTTTACCAGGATAGATATTAGTTCACTGCCAGTACAAGAGGCGTATTTCAAGGGGGCAATAATCAGACTATTTAGGACAGTTAATTGTAACCTCGGAAATGGTAGCTAAGAAAATTAGGGTTATGAAGGGTAATAAATCACCTGGAATGGATGGGTTTCCGCCCAAACTATTATTGGAAATTGTAGAACAAACTAACATACCACTTGCAACAAGTTTTCAAATTGTCATTAGAAGAGGGAGTGGTTTCTTTAGAATGGAAAGAAGCAAACATTATACCGTTATTTAAAAAACATGTCAGAGAACTACAGACGAATGAGTTTAAGGTCAGTGATTTGCAAATTATTAGAAAGACTAATTAAAAATCACATGGTGGATTTTCTTGTTAAACATAACTTGTTAAACACATCTCAACATGGATTTCTAAAAGCGAGGTCATGCATAGCAAATATGTTATGTTTTTTGGAAGATATCACTAACTATATCTATATCACAAACTAACACATGAAATTGTAGAACATTTGTTTCTTACCGCTTGCTACAGTTTTCTACTAGTCATTAGAAGAGGGAGACTTTCCTTTAGAATGGATATATGCAAACATTTTACCGTTATTTAAAAAGGTTCGACAAACTATTCAGAGAACTACATACCAATGAGTTTAACATCGGTGATTTATAAATTATTAGAAAGAACAATTTAAGATCACATGGTGGATTTTTTGGTAAAACATAACTTGATAAACCATCTCAACATGGGTTTCTAAAGGCGAGATCATGTTTAACAAATCTTTTATGTTTTTGGAAGATATCACTATATGGGTAGACGAGGTATCACCACTCGATATCATCTACTTAGATTTTCAGGAAGCTTTAGACAAAGTGCCACATTAAAGATTAGTGCCTAAACTAAAGGCCCATGCCATAGGAAATAGATTAATTAACTGGATAAAAAAATGGTCAATTGAGAGAAGACAACGGATACTAGTTGATGGGGAGGCTTCAAAATGAAAATCAGTTTTGAGTGGGGTACCACAGTGATCAGTGCTGGGACCTATATTATTCTTAATACATATCAACGATTTGGACGATGATATAACAAGCAATGTGTTGAAATTTGCGAGTGATACAAAATTGATTAGAATGATTAAACGTGATGGCGATAGACAGCATTTACAAGATGATCTTGACAGGTTGATAAAATGATCTGAAAATTAGATTTTTTTCAATTTGTGGAAATGTAAATTCTTCCACACAGAACGAGGGAACGAAGTTGTACACTATACAAAGGGAGGTTCTGTACTAAGTACTACTGTAAAAGAAAAGGACTTAGGTTAACCATTAGGGCTGATAAAAAGGTTTCAGAGCAGCGCGGTATTGCCGCTTCAAAGGGAAATCAAATCCTTGGATTAATTATGGGAAATATCATGTATTAGGATAAAGAGTTAATAATACCGCTGTACAAAACAATAGTTAGGCCTCATTTAGAGTATTGTATTGAAGCGTGGAGGTCATATCGCAGGAAGGGCATATATATGGTAGAAAAAGTACAGAGGAAAACAACTAAAATGATACAAAAACTGAGGGATCTTTTGTTACGAAATACACCTAACAGAATGTGGTTTAACAACATTAGAGACCAGGAGATTGAGACGAGATCAGATAGAAGTGTTTAAAATATTGAATGGTTATGAAAATATTGATAGAAATATTTTTGCTCAGTTAAGAAAGATAGAAGGACCAGAGGACATGAAGTTATATTAGTAAAGGAGCAGTGTAGATTAGATAAAAGAAAATTCTTATTCTCACAAAAGACTGTAAATGAATGGAACATATTATCTTCTGATTGTTTTGGTGCTAGTAGCGTGAATATATTTATAAATAAAATCGATACATACCTTAATAGGGCGGGATACACGAAGGTAAAAGCATTTCAGTATCGATATCAAATAGTCACTCCACATACATCTAGAGTGTAAGGCAATATCTTAGATTGAGCATGACACCAAGATGGTGACCATACGCAATAGTACGTTATTGGCTCGAAATATCCATATTTGGGGATAACATTACCTTGAATGCGACCTCGTCGCGTACCCTTGACATAGAATAGGCAAATTAACCCTGGATGTGGATTCCCCATACATGACTACAAGTTAGAGTTCTGGTCATGGCATTATAAACTATATTATATATTTCTACTTGAACTATGTAGGTATGTATATATCATCCCAGAAGCCGACGTCCACTTGCCTCTTTCTACGCTCATTCATGTCTTTGGACAAACCACTTTGAACATACTAATTGTCAATGCATTTCAAAACGACAAACGTTGTTATTTAGATTCGTTTACTTGTTTAGTGTATACATTCAATGGTCAGCCATTCTCCCGGTGGCGCCACGGAATTATCATATGTTGCTCGCACCTAAATCGTTTGACCTAGACCCAGCTCCTACCTGGCTAGTGAGAGAATCGATCGATGAACGGCTGCCCATTTTGTCGCACATATTTGTGCCATCCCTGCAGTCGTCCGTTGTTCCAGATAAATATAAAACTGGCTACATCTCGCCACCAATCAAGAAGGCTGGACTAAATTCAGAATCATTTCAGAACTATCGACCTGTATCGAATCTGGCATTGCTCTCTAAAGGAATCGAGTGGGTCGTAGCAAAACTATTGAATGTTCACATGCAAGAGAACAACTTGCACGACCAGTTTCAATCGGCGTATCGACAAGATCATTCAACTGAAACGGTTCTGCTTAAAGTACACAATTATATTCTGTGTGCAGTAGACCGTGGCTGTGTTGGTTATGCTTGATTTGACCGCCGCTTTCGAAACCAATGACCACGGCATTCTATTGAGGAGACTCACTCACAGATTCGGTGTCACTGGCGCTGCACTTGAGTCGTTCAGATCGTACTAGTCCGGTCGGCATCAATTCGTTCGTGTTGGAAGTGTCAAATCCTTCCCAACGGCCGTGCAGTTTGGTGTACTGCCCCGTACTCGGGCCATAACTGTTCACTACATATATCACACCACTTGGCGACGTCATCAATAAATTCGGCTTTGATTATCACATATATACCGACGACACGCAACTTTATGTTTCGTTTTGTCTTTGTGGAGATGGTCAATTAAACTCAGTGGCCAAATTATGACGTTGCCTAGACAAAAATTGGCGAATGGTCTCGGACCAACTAACTTAAACGAAGTTAAATGATCAGAAGATGAATGTCATGGTGTTTGGCATTAAACATCAGTTGCCACTGCTAAAGGACATTCGCATCACTATTGGCGACTCGGCTATGACTTCATCATCAAGTGCTCGCAACCTTGGCGTTGTAGTTATTCATCCCTCAACATGACTAACCATATAAGTGCTATTTGCCGAACAGCGTATATGCACCTCCACAGTCATATCAGGCGATATCCCACTACAGATGTAACGATATCACTGGTGCTTGCTTTCGTCATATCTGGATTGGACTACGGGAACGCTTTACTGGCTGGATACCACATGACCACATTTACAAACACCAGCGAATCCAAAATATGGCAGCCAGATTCATCGCGCTCACACCTCGCCGTGACCACATAACTCCGATTCTAAAATAATTACACTGGCTGCCAATCAAATGCTGAATCGAGTTTAAAATACTTCTTCGTGTATTCTGATGTATGAACGGGACGGCGCCGCTGTATCTGGCCAACCTGTTAACTAGGCACTTTCCGGGACGCACACGTTCGTCTGAACGACATTTCCTTTCCACGAACGAAGTTGGTCAATTTCGGGAAGCGGTCCTTCCGTGTAATTGGTCCTCGACTGTGTGGAATGCGCTACCCATTGCTATCCTTGGCTTGAACATCTTGGAACTGGATCATTGAGATGTTGCAGTGCATGAAAATTGGAAAAGCAGTGGAAATATTGATCAGATAAGTTTAAATTTGCGAAAGTATTATTCATAAACTACCTGGAGACATAGTAAGAAAAGATTACAGCTAAAAGTTAGTTAGAGAAAGTAGTTTAGACTACCTTAGCTTTCGTGAGCGATATCAGCATTCGGTGATGAGTACATTAATGCGACATTATATTTCATAAATAGCGTGCTGCCACTACTATCATCTTCAGATATGGTCATATCACATGTAACATACAGTAGTGTAGTATTTATTTATCAATTGGTAACGCATGATCTAATAATATTAAAAGGATGTCGATTGACACTGAAGCATTTCTCAGATTCAAGTTTCAGGTGGCATTGATGAAAATGACTTCACAAAAATTATAAATTTGGACCGCGATGAAAGCTCAGTTAGAGCTCAGACTCGATATTACAACGTTGAGGACTTGAAGGGCTTCCTGGCTAAAAAAAAACATTTTTTTTTAAATGGCTAAGTCTGAACATAGCCTCTTTAAACTCAAAATGTGATGAGTTAAATATCTTAGTTAACACGCTGGCTGATTCATGTGTATTTATAAATGCCATATGCTTACAAGAGGCAAGAATAGGGCAACACACATACATTGAGTATCTTAAATTAAACAATTATACTATGATAACCCAATCATACATTAACAATTGTTCAAGAAAAGGACGGCTGGTAACATACATATCAAACAACATTTCTGTAGTCAATTACAAATCGCATAATATCTACTCAACCTGTGAAGGATTGTTTATAAACATTGTTGACGATGTAAAGACATTACAATATGTAACATTTATAGACCTCCAAAAGATAACAATAATCATGCCTCAATAGATTCATTTCTGCAATATTTCACCATAATCCGGAACTTATGCAATTCTTCTAAACACATGGTACTAACAGGAGACTTTAATATTGATTTATTAAAATTAAGCTCCAATAATACTTTTAAAGAATGTCATGATTCATTGTCAGAATTATATATGCTACCTATCATAACCTTGCCAACAAGAATATCAAAAAGAAACGCAACACTAATAGACCATATGTATTGTAAATCTCCAAACCCACTCACAATCTCACAGAGTTGTATACTAGCTACACAAATCTCTGATCACATGGCCATATTTGGTGCTCTAAATTTTAAAGTTAATAAAACATTTAATAAAATAAAAACAATTAACACAAGATCATTTACAGGAAACAAAATGCGGGGTTTTATTGAAGAACTCGAAAACATAGAATGGACCGAAGTTGTTGATCATAATGTAACAGCAGACCTTACGATAACCTATGATCAACAATTCACTACAAAACTTGATGAAATAATAAATACACACTTTCCATTAAAGTCTGTTACATTCAATAAATACAAACACAACAAAATCCAAATGGATGAATTATAATCTCCTCTCAGACATTAAACAAAGGGACGAACTCTACAGAACAGTCAACACGATAGAACATGGCACAATGGCATATGCCTCAAAATATGCGGAACTTAAAACTAAGGTTAAACAAGTGAGAAAGCTGAAACGAGATGCCAAAGCAGATTATTACAAGTTAGAATTTAATAAATAAAACGAAGACACTAAAAACATGGGAAACTATTCCTGAAGTAATGAATAAATCCAGAATCCAAAAAAAATTACCAACTCACCATAATAAAAACGGAAGCAATATAACATATAAAAACAAAATAGCAAATCAATTCAACATCCTTTTTTCTAAACGTTTGGCCAAATCTTGCTAATAAAATTGATACTGAAGGAAAACCTAACTTCAAAACTTATATAGACAAGAAGAAAGTACAGACAGTTTTCACATTTACACCAATTGGCGAAGAACAAACGAAAACAATTATACATAAACTAAAACATAAGAAACGCTCTGGATATAACAGCATTTCTCAAATGTTATTAAAAGACTGAAGATAACAACACATAACGTAAGAACACTACTAAGAGATGAACAGATACAAGAACTGGAGGAAGAACTTAAGGAAACCAAGTTCGTATGGGATGTGAACGGGATCGGAGAAGTTAGAAGAAGAGAGGAATGCTTCACTGCCTTACAAAGCGGCTATCTACTATACCATTCCACAGCGAACAACGGCCAAGCTGGAGTAGGCTTACTCTTAAACAAGAAATGGAAAGACAATATAATGAGGGTTAAGAGCATCAGCCCGAGAGTAGCAGAACTTTTTGTATGCATAACAAAGCGCTACAAACTGAAGATAGTACAATTATATGCACCAACAACATCATACTCAGAAGAAGACATAGACAACTTCTACCACGACGTGGATGAGACCTTAGAAAAGCCTAACCACTACACGATAGTGATGGGAGACTTTAATACGCAAGTAGGGAAACGAACAAACATTTCGGAAACGGCAACAGGCAAATTTGGCCTAGGTTTGAGAAACGAAAGAGGCGACACCTTGGTAGAATGGGCAACATCAAGAAAGTACAAAATCATGACTACCATGTTCCAGAAGAAAGCAGGGAGGAGATGGACATGGAAAAGCCCAAATGGAGAAACGAAGAACGAAATTGACTACATCCTGACAAACAAGCCAGACATGGTCACTGATGTCATTGTCATTGGAAGTGACCACAGAATGGTAATGAGCAACATAAAATTAGACGTCAAGGCTGAAAGGAAGAAGTTGGTAAACAAGAGACCACCGGGTGTAGATACCACACACATCGGAAGAAAAAAACTTGAATTCCAACTCGAACTGCGAAATCGATTCGAGACACTACAGGAACTAGACGACATCGACACCATAAGCGAAAACATCACTGAGATGATCCAACTAAGTGCAACAAGTGTAGCCAAAGCAATCAACACGCATGTAGTGACGAGAATATCGTCACCGACACGAGCACTAATGAAAAAACGAAAAAAAATGGTGGTTAACGGCGACCGTAAAAACAAATAGAGTACGCAGAAATATGCAAGACCATCAAAAAGAAAGTGAAGGAGGACATCAGAAAGTACAAACAAGAGATCATACGAGAAACAATTATGTCATCGAAGAGCCTGAAGAAAGCAAGAAGAACGCAGGCACTAGGCCGAAACAGAGTGATTACACTTCTAGACAAGCAGGGTAAAGAAATACAAGACCAAAATATGATCATAGAACGAATAGAGGAATTCTACACCGAGCTATATGACAGTGAACAGAGTACCATAATTCACACCGATGCGAAAGAGGTACCAGAAATAACACCATGGGAAGTGGAAGCTGCGCTAAGAGATATGAAGAATGGGAAGACATCAGGCAACGACCATGTAAACATTGAAACATTAAAAGCACGAGAAGATATCATCTCGAAGACACTGGCTAAGCAGTATACTAAATGCTTATCAGAAAGACGAATACCCACCGCTTGGAAGAACGCAAAGATGGTGATAATCTTCAAGAAGGGAAATAAGAAAGACTTGAAGAACTACAGACCGATATGTCTGTTATCAAACATCTACAAATTACTCACAAAGATACTAACGAACAGACTAGAGAAGACACTGGACGAAAACCAACCACGAGAGCAAGCAGGATTCAGAAGCAGGTACTCAACGACAGACAACATACACGTCGTAAACCAACTGAAAGAGAAGTGCCGAAAATATAATATCCCCCTCTGCATCGCTTTCGTCGACTACGAGAAGGCTTTCGACTCGGTGCAAACCCAAGCAATACTGACCTCCCTTCAAGAACAGGGGATAGACTATGTGTATATCGATCTCCTGAAAGACATCTACACCAACAGCTCGGCGACAGTCCACCTACACAAAAAGAGCAACAAGATCAACATCAGGAGAGGAGTACGACAGGGTGACACCATATCACCCAAGCTGTTCACGGCAACACTCGAAAGCATATTCCGAAGACTGACCTGGGAAACCAAAGGCTTGATGATTGACGGAGAATATCTCAGCCATCTTAGCTTTGCCGACGACATACTCATATGCGCTACTACACCGGAAGAACTACAAAACATGCTGCAGGAGCTAGCTGATGAAAGTGAAAAACAAGGTCTCAAGATGAACATCTCGAAGACAAAAGTGATGCTAGAAAATGACACACCAATATATATCAACACGACGCAGATAGAGAACGTTGAAAGCTACGTCTACCTGGGACAGCGGAACAGTATCAGAGACAAAAACCAAGACAAGGAGATTCAAAGAAGGATCACTGCCGGCTGGACAGCATTCGCCAAACACCGCGACATCTTCAATGGTAACTTTGGGACCTGCTTGAAGAGACAAGTCTTCAACTCATGCGTACTTCCAACGATGACATACGGCGCGGAAACATGGGCACTCACCATCCAGGCAAAGAACAAGCTAGCAGCGGCACAAACGAAGATGGAAAGAAGTATGTTAAACATCACATATCGGGAGAGAAAACAAACATCTGGGTAAGGCAGAAGACAAAGGTCATAGACGTGATAGAACAAATCAGAAGACAGAAGTGAACCTGGGCAGAGCACATCAGCAGACTACGAGATAACCTATGGACATCGCGTATCACAACCTGGAGACCTTACGAAGGGAAACGATCTAGAAGAAGACCGGCGAGACGGTGGAGAGATGAACTAGACGAATACTGGAAGAGCACCATTTGGCAGAGGATAGCGCAAGACAGGCAGATTTGGAAACGACATGCTGAGGCCTTTGCCCAACCACGGGCTACTATGGCTGCACAATGATGATGATGATGATTAAAAGCTTCATTCAATGCCTAAGCCAAGCCAATTACTTGCATAATTAATCAGTCACTGACAACAGGAAGATTTCCCAATAAATTGAAAATGGCGAAGATTGTTCCTATTTTCAAGAAAGATGATGAACACGATATGAATAACTACATACCTATATCACTTTTACCTTCTGTATCTAAAGTGTTTGACTATTTACATATTTCACTATAACTAACCTCTTATGTGTAAATCAGTACGGATTCAGAGAAGGCTATTCTACTAAATTAACATTAACAGAAATGGTAGATCGAATATATTTAGATCTTGATGAAAACAAACTACATATATCAATATTCCTAGATTTGTCAAAGGCTTTTGACACTATTGACCATGCATATATTGGTTCAGAAGTTACTTATACAACAGACAGCAATATGTTGAAGTTAACAACGTTCAATCATCTGCAGAAACAATAATCGCAGGAGTCCCTAAAGGGTCAATATTAGGACCTCTATTATTCTTAATATATATAAATGATTTAGCAATGGCTAGTACAACATTTACACCCATCATGTATGCTGATGACACCACCCTGCTCAACACGTTGGGCAACTTCACAAATAACCATACAACTAACTCAACATCTAATCAAATAAATATGGAATTAACCAAGATAACGGACTGGCTAGCAGTAAACAAGCTCTCACTCAATGTAAGCAAAACGAAGATGATGATTTTTCATAGTAAACAAAGAAAATAAAAAATACCGACATTCCTAATATTTAGGTAAACAGTATTCCAATTGAACATGTAACACACTTTAAATTACTTGGTATTCTCATAGATTCGAATCTAACATGGTCTTCTCATCTCAATTACATAGCCAATAAATTGAATTTTCAAGGATATGTGGAATTATATCTAGATTAAGACATTATGTTCCAGTGTACATCCTGAAAACAATCTACAATTCACTATTTTTATCACACCTAAATTATGAAATAACAGCATTGGTCTTAATATAGGACCACGAATAAGTAAGTTGCAAAAAATATATTATACATATAATATTTGTAAATGATGGTATTACTTGTTTACTACTCTGTTTTACTTCAATTAATTTAGAGGATTGTTTTTAAAGATATATTTATAAAGACATATTTATTATATATTCGTCATGGTGGCCTGCACGTCAGTGATCTTGGAGATCTTAGTGCAGGTCTCCATAGATCAATCATCATGTATGCTTATAATAATGTATAAACTGTATTATTATGTACATAATTGATCTGAAATTGTTTGTTGATAAATCGTAGTGTTACGCTCATTCGCTATGGGGCACAAAGCGTATTTCTAGTGATAGGTGATAGGTCAGTTTAATTCAGAGGATTGTTTACTTTATTGAATATATGAGAAAAAGTGATTTGGAGTAAATAGACTACACACAAAGAGGTATCTGACAAACGTCTTAATAACTTAGTTTCAATGTGACTCATCAACCAGTGCGAACTGGTTCAACATAAACATACACATATTTACACACGTAAAACTATAGTCAAGTTGTAGTAGAAAGCCACTTAACTTAGACTTAGACATTCTGGTATACATCACATTGGGGAAACCGTCTTTTGAAAGATTACGTAGAAAGACATAAATTACATTATTATCACTATTATTAAATAAATTCTGACATGGCGCTTTGTACGCAGCAAGTCAAGGCAAAGCGACACTTGGTGTGCGATGATTGCTACAGCTGGGTGGATTTTGTCTTGTCCGGTTATGGGAAGACATTGGCAGATACTGTATCGTTTTGTTGTTATAACGTAAAGTAATTTCGGAAGCGTGTTTTATAAAGACGACTGGTTTATTTGAACATCTCCATGCAGACCCGCTACACGAGGCTCGGTCAAGGACTGCTGAAATCACGTGATGGTGTCACCTGTCTAAACTATGCCAAGTTAGTGGGAACATAGAAATACAGTAGCGCTACCTAGCGATTATACTAAATTTAAATGACATATCGCCACAGATACTAAGGGAGAGGGATTTACCTTTCTGTGCGTGGGTGTTGGAAGATGGAATGTCTGCTGAAGGGTGTAGTTAGGTTGACATATATTGTGAAGGGACGGAGATGAGAATTAGCAAGGAGATAGTTGGAGTGAATAGAGACGACAGGGAGAGAGTAGGGGATACTGTGATAAGAAAGGAGCAGAGTAGTGGTAAATAAACTGAGAAAAAGAAACTGAGAGGAGGGAAGGTGATGGGACAGGAAGAAATTGGAGAATCGAAGGCAGGATACTTGACAGGTGTGAAGGTGACAGGGGAGAAAGTGACAGTAGAGAAGGAGGTAGGAGAGAAAATTGGACGGGAGAGGAGAGACAGAATTGCGATGGGAGGAAGGTTGACTGGATGGAATGAAGTGATAGTAAATGACAGAAGAGAAGTTGATGAAAGGGATTATGACTGGAAGAAAGATGACAAGAGAAAAAGCGACAGAAAGGGAATGGAACGTGAGATAATGTGACAGCGACAGGGAAAAAAGACAACAATTAGGCAGATGCAATGTGAAAATGGAGGGTGTTCATGGGCGACTCTATTCTGAGAAAGACAGACAAGACACTAACTGAGGAGGGGAGAACGTCGTTCTTTGTTTACCGGGGGCAAAGTATGGTATAGAACATGTGACTGAAAGGGTAAATAATGTATTGGGGCATGGGAAGGGAGGGTCTATATTAGTATATATTAGTTGAACATATTATTCTCTCAGGAAGTTCACCACTAATGCGAGGAAGGGGGCCAAAAAATTGAAATTGCAATCTAGTTGATCTGATGTGTGAAGAAGAGGGGGTGACATTCATTGATTTATGGAGATACCTTGTTGGGTGGGAAGATATGTACATGAGAGATGGACTCCATCTAAGTGGAAAGGGACAGCATTTTTCTCAGAGAACCTGCTGCGATCTGTTGACAGTGGCACAGGTTGCATTTATTTAAACTAAATGCTCAAGGGGGATTCACAGGGAAGCCAGAAAATGGAGGCATTGATAAAGACAGCCGAAATAAATCAGCAAAGAACAGCCTGGAAAACTGTTCTTAAACTGGACGTACATGCGTTTGTTTAAATGCGTTGTAAAGAAAATAGTGAACTAAACATTATTGTAGAAAATATTGACCCTCAAATAATTGGGATAGCCGAATCATGGACTACAACAGATGTATCAAATGCCATATTGGGATTGACAGTCTATTTGGTGTGATAAGGAAAGATGCAATAGGAAGAAGGGGAGGTGGAGTAATTTTATATAATAAAGAATCTTTCCAGGCTTATAAAATAAAATTAGAAAGTGAGCACATTGCGAAGAAGCGGTGTAACATAGTTACACGAAACTCAACGTTAACGGTTGGGTTAGTTTATCGAAGTCCAAACATAAGCATAGAAGATAACGCAAAAGTATTAAACGTTATAAGGGAAGTGAGCAACCGATACTGTATTATTTTGAGGGATTTTAACTTTTAATGGTCATATCCAATGGAAATCTTTACAGAGTACAGGTAGTGAAGATCACAAGTTTTCAGTTTTGGTACAACATAGTTTCCTTTCTCAACATGTGGTAGAACCAACCAGGGGTGCGAATGAATTAGTTTACTATGTCAAGATATGTGAGCCGCTGGGGAGTAGTGATCACAACCAGATACGTTTTACCATCAAATTAAATCAGAAAGGAATAGTAAAATGCAGTACAGGAGAAAACAACATTTATAAAGCAGCTCTTAACCAAGCTATCAATGAAATTAGAAATACAACGAGAAGCTATAAACAAAAATCAGTTTGTAATATAAAATACGACAGCAAGAGATTTTACGCATATGTTCGGAGCAAACACAAAGTTCAGGATAACGCCGGTCCTTTAGAAGATATTGCTGGAAATATAACATTTGAGGGATTCTTTATGGCAGAACACCTGAATGGGTATCTTAGTTCGGTGTGTACCGGGGAGGATATTAGTTCACTGCCAGTACCAGGGGCTAAGTTCAAGGGTGCGGAATCAAGCTATTTAGGACAGTTAATTGTAACCCCGGAAACGGTAGCTAAAAAAATAAGGGCTATGAAGGATAATAAATCACCTGGAGTGGATGGGATTCCGCACAAACTAATACATGAAATTGAAGAACATTGTTTCTTACCGCTTGCTACAGTTTTCTACTAGTCATTAGAAGAGGGAGACTTTCCTTTAGAATGGATATATGCAAACATTATACCGTTATTTAAAAAGGTTCGACAAACTATTCAGAGAACTACATACCAATGAGTTTAACATCGGTGATTTATAAGTTATTAGAAAGAATAATTTAAGATCACATGGTGGATTTTTTGGTCAAACATAACTTGATAAACCATCTCAACATGGGTTTCTAAAGGCGAGATCATGTTTAACAAATCTTTTATGTTTTTGGAAGATATCACTATATGGGTAGACAACGGATTACCAGTAGATATCTTCTACTTAGATTTTCAGAAAGCTTTCGACAAAGTGCCAGATCAAAGATTACTGCTTATACCATGGCATAGGAAATGGTATAATTAACTAACAAAAAATGCTGATTTACAGAAGACAAGGTTGGTAGTTGATGGGGAGGCTTCAAACTGGAAATCAGTTTTGAGTGGAGTACCACAGGGTTCAGTACTGGGGCCTATATTGTTCTTAATATATCTACACGATTTGGACGATGATATATCAAGCAAGGTGTTGAAATGATACAAAGTGTTTAGAATGATTAAACGTGATGGAGATAGTAACATTTACAAGATCATATTGACAGGTTGGTTAAATGGTCTGAAAAAATAGCAAATGTTGTACAATTTTGGGAAATGTAAATGCCTCCACACAGGACATGGAACAAATATGTGCAATATACAGTAAGATATAGTGTACTAAGTACTACTAAAAAAAAAAGGATTTAGTGTTAACTATTAGTGCTGATATGACGGTTTCAGAGCAGTGCGGAATTGCAGCTTCAAAGGGAAATAAAACATTGGATTAATTAGGCGAAATATTGCGATTAGAAAACAAAACTGATAATACCGCTGTACAAAACAATAGGCCTCATCTAAAATATTGTATTTAAGCATAGAGGCGATATCGCAAGAAAGTCATAGATATGCCAGAGAGAGTGCAGAGGAGAGCGACTAAAACGATATTAAACTGAGGGATCTTAGTTACGAAAAACGCTTAAATGAATGTGGTTTATCAACACTAGAGACCAGGAGATTGAGAGGAGATCAGATAGAAGTGTTTAAAATGTTGAATGGTTATGAAGATATTGATATAAATATTTGTTTCTCAGTTAAGAAAGATAGAAGGCTAGAGGACGTGAAGTTACATTTGTAAAGGAGCAGTGTAGATTAGATATAAGGACGTTCTCATTTTCACAAAGGACTTTAAATGAATGGAACATATTATCTGCTGATTGTGTGGGTGCTAGTAGCGTGAATGAGCTTAGAAATAAAATCAACACATACCTGTGAAGGGCGGGATACATGTAGATAGAACGTTTTGAACTCTCGTTAAGTATAATATAGTGAGTATCGGCGTTTAAAAGACAATAAAGACTCACATTTTAAAGCTCAATACTGCTGACATTTTTAACACTTCAATTCATTTGATGACATTTTACTGCATATCTTACTTTATATATATATATATATATATATACATATATATATATATATATATATATATTATTTTAAGTGCATGTATCAGTATTTATTTATATGTGCGTGTGTGCGTGTGTGCGTTTGTGTGAACATGTATGTATATGTATGCGTATATATAGGTTGAGTAATAATTACTCTAATTTAGAATTTATCCAATTTTACTTATTATAACTAATTGTTTTAGTATAACTAACTTAATATGTTCTACAATTTATATCTCAAGTTTCGTTTTTACAGTTTTTACTGATATATATTTAATTGCTTGATTGAATTTTGATTGTACAGCGCTTTGAGCATTTTATGGGTATTGTGCTATATAAATATAAACTATTATTATTATTATGCCGTAATTGACGACTGCAGATACAACATATACAGAGTTGTTAAATATACCCATGACAGAAGAAGCCCTTGTCCGTGTTTGTTTCTCAACGACGTGTTTTTGTACAATCGATTTGTGACTGTCGACAATCAGAGTGTTCTACGTCTCTAATACTTGCAGTTTTATACGTGTACTACGTCACGTGACAATCGTCTTTTGTGACCTCAGCTGTTATCGAACTCCGGTCCACATATACACTTTCATAACGGCACAAAGAATGAAACGCATCATCCTCATTTGTAGGGTTTTACAAAACAAATATATCATATCTGGGTAATCAATAGAACAACACACATATCGTTGAACATAGGTGGTGAACATGGGTGATAATACTCATCAATGCGTCGGAATCGGACTGGGCGCAACACCGCGTTCCACAAAATGTTGGGTCACAATCGTAACATTAATGTGTGTAGAACGTTGCAACATTAGCAGGTGCTACGGCATATATACCGTATCTTTTGAAAACACTTATCGTTTGTCTCGAATGAAAAGATGAAAATTGCTAAACATGTCACACAAGAAAGGTATTACATTTTATTGCAGTCAATGTTGTAAACATAACGGAAACGTAAGACACGACCACACTGTGTTTAAAATGTGCGAACACGGTGCACGTGTACAAAAGGATCAAATGTCTTTAAACAGTGGCTAGAACGAGCTCGGAATTTATTTAACAAACAGTCGTCTCCAGTTTCCATCTATCTTGGAGATACCGTATGTGTTGATGTTGATTGATTGACATGAAACCTGTGTCTTCAACAATCGTTGATAGCAACGATCATTGCGTAAAACAACGGGGTAAGGCACTAACGTGCGTACCTTTGACTTTCGCTGCGGCCCATATGTATTGTGAAGTAAAGGTAAGTTCTTATATATCGCATTATCCAGTCCTCTGGACTGTTCAAAGCGCTTTTCACTTTACTCATTGGCAGAACTGTTCAATCGAACAACATCTCGACTTCTCTGGGAAGCATTCAATTAATCACAAGTTTCGAGGCTATATTTGGCGGAGATAGATCGTAGAAATTGGTGGTGTAAAAAAGTGGATAAACAAGTGGAATTACTGATTGATAAGTATTATTTTTGCCTTAATATCATTCATAAAGTTGCAATAAACATATATTGAGTAGCAGTTGTGCTTAAAGTTAGTTAGTTAAAGTATTTTAGAACACCTTAGTATAGTGAGTGATAATAGGGTAACTCAGTTAGGCGGCTTAGCCTTCGATAAGTTGTAAACAAGATTTAACAAACCTGATTATGTGGTAGAATATATAGGAGATAAAGTAACAACCATCAAACTACTTACATAAGATAATATCTGTGTAAGCCAGTACTTGCTATATATTTTGGTTAGGTAGCATTGTTGTTAAAATTAAGCAAGGGCGATAGTCGGGCGGCGTAACCTAAATAAATAAAGCAGCCTAACATAACGTAATTGATTGTATTTAAATTAGGTCACTACCGGTGATGTTAGCGTTCGTGTTAGGATAGGCTAAGTTCAAGGGGGCAGATTCAGACTATTTAGGACAATTAATTGTAACCCCGGAAATGGTAGCTAAGAAAATAAGGGCTATGAAGGATAATAAATCACTTGGAGTGGATGGTATTCCACCCAAACTATTATTGGAAATTGTAGAACAAATTAGCATACCACTTGCAACAGTTTTCAAGTTGTCATTAGAAGAGGGAGTGGTTCCTTTAGAATGGATTGAAGCAAACATTATACCGTTATTCAAAAAAGGTTCGAGAAACAAGTCAGAGAACTATAGACCAGTGAGTTTAACATCAGTGATTTGTAAATTATTAGAAAGACAAATTAAAGATCACATGGTGGATTTTCTTGTTAAACAAAACTTGATAAACCCATCTCAACATGGTTTTTTTAAAGCGAGGTCATGCTTAACAAATATGTTATGTTTTTTGGAAGACATCACTAAGTGGGTAGATGAGGGATCACCAGTAGATATCGTCTACTTAGATTTTCAAAAAGCTTTTGACAAAGTACCACATCAAAGATTACTGCTTAAACTAAAGGCCCATGGCATACGAAATGGTATTATAAACTGGATAGAACAATGGCTGATTGACAGAAGACAACGTGTAGTAGTTGATGGGGAGGCTTCAAACTGGAAATCGGTATTGAGTGGGGTACCACAGGGATCAGTATTAGGTCCTCTATTATTCTTAATATACATCAACGATTTGGATGATGAAATAACAAGCAAGGTGTTGAAATTTGCGGATGATACAAAAGTGTTTAGAAGGATTAAAAGTGATGGAGATAGACAGCATTTACAAGATGATCTTGACAGGTTGATCAAATGGTCTGAAAAGTGGCAAATGATGTTCAATTTTGGGAAATGTAAATGCCTCCACATAGGACATGGGAACGAAGAGGTAGAATATACAATGGGGGGTACTGTACTAAGTACTACTGTAAAAGAAAAGGACTTAGGGTTAACCGTTAGTGCTGATATGAAGATTTCAGAGCAGTGCGGAATTGCAGCTTCAAAGGGAAATCAAATCCTTGGATTAATTAGGCGAAACATAACGTATAAGGAAAAAGAGCTAGTAATACCGCTGTACAAAACAATAGTTAGGCCTCATTTAGAATATTGTATTCAAGCATGGAGGCCATATCGCAGGAAGGACATAGATATGCTAGAAAGAGTGCAGAGGAGAGTAACTAAAATGATACCAAATCTGAGGGATCTTAGTTATGAAATACACCTAAAAAAAATGCGGTTTAACAACACTAGAGACCAGGAGATTGAGAGGAGATCAGATAGAAGTGTTTAAAATATTGAAGGGTTATGAAAATATTGATAGAAATATGTTTTTCTCAGTTAAGAAAGATAGAAGGACTAGAGGACATGATCTTGCATTAGCAAAGGAGCAGAGTAGATTGGATATAAGAAAGTTTTCATTTTCACAAAGGACTGTAAAGAATGGAACAGATTACCTGCTGATTGTGTGGGTGCTAGTAGTGTGAATATGTTTAAAAATAAAATCGACACATACCTCAGACGGGCGGGATACACATAGATAAAAAGGTCGGACTCTCGATAAGCCAAGGGCTTCCTTGTCCACCTGCTACCTAGAGTTAATTCTCTGGGTGGCAATCTTGTTAAATCTTGTTAAATGCGTGAAGAATATTCGTACACGAATAACCACCGCTGTCTATAGCCAGGTACTAATTCATACAGCTGAGTGAACTGAAACAACTCAGAGTAAACGACACCGCCGCATAGGATTCGAACCCGCGTTCTCTCAGTCGAGAGACGGGAGCTCTTATCGCTGCGCTACTTCGCTCCACACAATCGTATCGTAATGCTGTGTCATTGTTTTTTATTCCATACCCATGAAGTATTTGATGCATAAATGCATATGTCAAATTGTCCTCGCTGCCTCCATGGATGGTACGCCCCTCCGTTGTGTCATATATAAAACATATCGCTCAGCTGTTGATATTGGGAGACTATTAACAAGCTGTCAAATTCGCATTAATCATCCTTGCGCATTGCTGTTATGGATGAAGATTCAGCGCATAACACTTTTTAAAAGTTTTCGTCAACCCGTATTATATAAATTATCAAATGGTTACTCGCTTAGTCAGCCGTTCATGCCACAAAAATCTGTGTTCCGCAAGAAACTGGTAATTCATTGCTAGATTCTAATACTCCTGAGCTGTAGTATGTTGTGTAGCACCTCGACACTTGTGTTTTTACTGGTTTTTCTTATGACATGTCACCAACCAGGAGTTATATTCGCCACGTAACTATTTCGTCTGAAAAGAAAGTATACTTATTTTCCTTTTCGTCAAGTCCTCGCATGTAGTGGCCTTGCCTTGCCAAACATCGTAGATTTAATTATAACCTTTGATATGCTGTTTCTGAAAGAGAAATAGGTGTTAAGTTAGTTAAGCCATGTCATAATTTATATAGATCAAAATAAATGTATCATATAAATTAAATGTATTTATTCCACAAAATAAAGCTTCTTTCTTCATTATGTGGTACCACCATTTGCCTTACGTCACGGTGCTATGATTGACACTGCGTTTGCTGTGTAACTGCAGCAGTTTAATCATAAATCAGACAAAAATTAAATGATTTCACCCTGTGTTTATTGACTGTCCACACCGTTACCGATAGTTAATATATAAGACTAACTTATTTGTCAAAATCGAATATAATGGTGAGCTAAGACATAATATAACATCGTGATGTGAGACGAAAACCATTAATTCCTAAACACTTTTATTATTAACACCATTAGCATGGCTTGGAATAATTTTGAAACCTGTCACAGTTATATGTAAAAAAGTAAAAATGATCAATTAGGCTGATACGAGCATTAACGTACTCAACCAAAAACAATGAGAACAATTATAAAACTACTTAATGCATTTCATGCAACATATCTTTTTACATACATTGTAACGGTTAATTTGCTTTGCTCCATGATACAGCATATAATGTCAAATGACCAATTATGACCTAATATTATTTAGTGTAACCATTTAGTGTGCACCCATCTGCATTCATTGCACATGGAATAAACAAATACATTTTGTTTTACTGAAGCAATATTTTCGTTTTATTTTGTTTCAATGTCCAATTATTATTGATGGTTTGAACGTATAATGAATCGTAAGTGGTTCTTCCACGCTCCGGATGAACATATGTATGCACAAATCTACGTTGGCGATATATGAACATGTATTTTTTTTTGTAATTCTATACAACGCTACTCAATATAAATTGGAATGAAAGTTTATTCAACAACATAAAACATGCACAATATGGTGTGTTGTTCCTGAAAGGACATAGCTGAAGTCTTAGGCTTACATGTTGCTATGCCCTTTTCAAAGAAAAAAAACCTGAATCAATACAATACGAATTATAAATAAATTACAACATAAAATTCAAAATTCATGTATCAAATTTTTACCATATAGTGCTCGTGTTACTAATGGATGGATTTAATTAAACATGATCTTCAATTAACAATTCACAAAAATGTAGAAAGTAATGACAAGTTGAACGCTTTTTAAGTTGTCTTTTAAACTGGGAAGTTGAGTCAATTTATTTGCTAAATTGTTCCACGTTCTTATACCCTTGACAGTGAGTGACAGTAGTTTAAGGATGGTGTTTGTCTTTTTAGCATAGTTTCTTTGTTTCTTAACATCCCATCTCCCATCTATTTTGGGGCCAATCTCTCACCTTTTTACGACAGAAACACATTAAAACTAATTGAACACATGTTAATTCATGTTTCCAGTAAAATTGTCAATGGAAGGGAAGTAAATAAACTATTTAAGAGTACATTATTTTCAATCAATTCAATCAGCCATATATCAATTCAAGCAGTCGTTTATTTCATACAAAACAGTACACCAATATACATCAGCATAATCATGTGTAAAGTATCAATAAAATAAAACTAACGTAATAACACAATGCATATACAAGCTTACGGGTGTGTATAAACTGCAAATACCAATATCATGCACAATAAAGAGGAATTGTACACATACTTATTTACAATACTTTGAACCAGCAAATTCATGCTTCTAGTATCTTCATTTACAATAGTATGAAATATTTGTTATCAATTCAATCGGTTATTTATTTATTACAAAAAGGTACAGCAATACAAATCATGATAATATTGTTTAATATATCAATACAATAAAACTAGCGTAGTAATACTATGTCAATGTACTAGTTTACAGTAGTGTATTAAGAGCACTGTACCCAGTTAATGCATAATAGCACAGCACAACATGACAAAAACACAAACTATAGTACTGCTATCAGTTTAGTGCAATAATAGTATTCTTCAGTATAAATTTATATTAAATTAGTATCAGATATAGAATAGATTAGAAGTTAAGGTATACAACAATTGCATTTGTGTCATTGTCAAATATGTGTATTTGCTTGACTAGGTCAGGGTTGTCATAAAACAAAACCATAACTGTACTCAGTATTTGCAAATGGGTAATCTAAGCAATACCCGTGACAAGAACGTGACAGCCACAACAATGCCTAGGCTGAGTAGAAGTGCAACACAAGGAGATAATGAATGTGTATGCCCTAATTAGACATTCATGACAAGCCTTTAACCATAGCCTGGTGAATGTTAGGATTAATCCTGTGGCCTAAGTGAACCCATGTTTTATCATTCATGCATGTCATCAAAGTAGAAACAAACCATACAAACAAACCGATACATGCTGAGTCTCGTTAACATCGTATATAGGCATATAAAATAATATAGGGGACAAACCCCACCATGTCAGTGTTTATTGCCACTGCCTGGGAAAGACAGTTAGAAATAGACCAAAGGTTGAAACTACATTTTACGAGAAGACCACACAGCCCTTTATCAATGCTTGCAATTTCAGAGTGACATTGCCATCAAGCATTTGTTGAAACGCATTTGTTTTGTTTTCCACCTGTTGACTAACTGAGTTCGTGTTTTCAAATAGGCGGAATGACCATCCAAATGCATCAAGCATGGTGGCTTCGACGCATTGATGAAAGCCATGATTTCCACTTTGCCTGAAAAGAAAAATGGAAACTTTATATTACAAAATATATTACAAAACACTTTGTACAATTTTTCTACTGCAAACAAATGTGCTATATAACCGTTATTGTTGAGGCTACCCATGCAAATATAGTCTTTGCTGTAGTCTGACATCTTTTTTACTATCAATATGGCTCACATTTATAACAAACACATATCTCCAAATTGCTTTTGTTCACAAACAGTGCATTTGTCAAGTAATAAATCCTGCTTGTCTATCTTTAATGGCCATTTAGAGAATATTCAATTTTGTATATTTGTAATTTACACATGCCTGGTAATACTAAAGACATATCAGTAATGCTTACCTTGTTGTATTATATAAATTTGTTCAGTTAGTGTTAATTGCAGCTGTAGCTTTTTTACATGATAACCTCTGGCCATGGTATGCCAGATCATTTGAACCGTGCAGAGCACTACGGTTAGTACATTCCGAAATGATTCTTTGTTACAGATAATGAGTTGTCTAATACAAGTGGTCCTTGTGGTATGCGGCGCAGCCTCTGTGTGTGGAACTACGTGGTGCTCGCCAGAAGACGCTGATTTCGTTCTGGCGATGCACCGAGCAACCAGAAGTGGCGGCAACGCCAACCTACATATCCAATGGTTCACGCTATTTTTCGCCCAGTAGGTATCTACTTTCAAGACACGTCTAAAGACTCATTTTTATCGACTATATTTCTTGTCCAACGTGATAGTTCCTGCACTATTGTTGTTCTCTTATTATATGTTAAACTTGTTACATGTTTGTTTATTATAATAACATTGTATAACTAAGTATGCATTAGTTAGGTGATATATACTGTATATATATATATATATATTATACATTGGCTTATTTCCACATACTATTATATCTATTGAACTCTAATTAAAATAAATATGTTTAGTATATTTATTTAATTATTGTACATATTTTTATTTTACGACGTTCGTTAATATTTTATAAATATTATTACAGTATATGTTCATTAGACAAGACGCATATATTTTATATTTTTATTTAAAATAGCCTTCATGCTATTTGTAGAGAATGTGTGTTTATTTATTAATTTTTAAAACTGTATTCGTCTTGCATGCTGTAAAGCGCCAATAACAATTTAAAATATGATCTGATTATTATTATTATCGTGTCGTCCATGTTCAGGGTCAATGTCAAAAAAGTGCACAATTGAAAAAATCATGTTTTTGTTCTGCTTCACCGTGAATTATAAATTCAAGCTAATGAAAATGTAACCGTAGATGAGTCTCACTATGCGCTTTCAGGATATGTATAGCTTACCCGCTTTACTAAATCTTTTTTTTAAATGGCATAACGTGGGCGTAAGGAACAAAAACGGCTAAATTGTATTTTCAATTGACTTTCCATACTTGGAACTGCTACAATAAAACGCAATGTTTTACAATTTATTTCGTGCAAATAAGATATGTCTTGGGAGTACACAGAAACAAAATCATGTTTCAAAAATGAAAAATAAAAATGTATGTGTTTTCAATAATAATAACCACTTTTTGCGTGCCTAGCGTCATCAGTCCAATACATTGATTTATTATTGTTACCAGCAAAAAGGCCGCCACCTGGCAGATGTCTTGGTAGTTGACAGTCGTGATAGTAATATTTACCAAATGTTAGAAAACACACAGCATCGTTCACAATTAGGAAGATCGGAGAGAATATGTTGTTCACATCCATTGAAAGGCTCTAGTCGTGAGAGTATAGAATTGGGAAATAATATTCACATGGCTATGTGACTGGGATGAGGGTAGACATAAGCATATATTGTGTCAACGTATATTTCTTGTTGATCCAGGAGTTTCATCGATTTGACGCGCGCGCGTGGTTCGTGCTATTGTTAAATTACGTTTTACGTATTACGCGCACATTACGTTTTACGTTCTGAACAACAATATGTACCCTATAAAAGTGATAATCTTGACATATATGGGTTATATTGAAACGATATAGGTCTTATGTGCTATTCTTGTGGTCGTCGATTAATCCTTGAAAGTTTGGCGGTCGAGGTTCAAGCGGTCTAAGAGGAAAACTGATAATCGTGCATACGCATGCACGATTATCAGTAGATTATATGGTATTTCGATGTGTATTCTTTTCATACGGGGTTAACGAAGGAATCCTTAAACAAATTGGCTAAATTCACTCTTGAAGGGTTCAGGGCAAAACAAGATGTCCGTTTTCCTTGGTTTTGAGAAAATTCACGTTTGTGTTTCCTCCTCAAAGTTTAAATACAAAGTTGTAAATGACGTTGGTGTACATTAAGAATCCACAATCATAGTATAGAGAATGGTAGCGATATCTGAAGTATTTGTAGCAGATTTCTTACGTAAAATGGTATTAAAAGATTTTGTATATATATATATATTTATATACATATTTGTATATATATTCTTCTTCTTCAGTTAAGCATATCTCTGCGAGACGTAGCTGCCCAGATGATCCCACGATATGCTGCTCTGTCTGCCGTTTGTCTCCGTGCTCTCACGATGTCGTCTTCCAACCAGTCGCTGATGTCCCGCTCCCATTTTCTCCTTGGTCTTCCCATTCCTCTCTTTCCCTACACTTTGCCTTCTAAATCTGTTTTCTCTAAGGAATTATGTCATTTGATGTGGCCAAAATAACTCAGTTTTAGTCCTTTTATTATATTCACTAGTTGACAGTTCTTAATGTCTAATTTTTTAAGGATCTCTGCATTGGTTGTTCTTGTTATCCATGGCACTCTTAGGACTTTTTTTTAACATTTCATCTCAAACGCTTGTATTCTTCTCATGTCTTCTTTGTTCAGTGTAAACGTTTCGCTCCCTTATAGAGCTGTTGTGAAAACGCAGGTTTTTAAAATTCTGATCTTTGTTGGTATATTTTGTCCTTTCCATACATTTTTCAGATTATTTAGTTTCTGCGTTGCTATGGCTATTCTTCTTCTGATCTCTGATGATATCTTGCCGTCTTCTTGTAGTCTTGCTCCAAGGTATTCGTAGTGGTTCACATTTTCAACTTGCTCCCCGTTGATTTCAATTTCTGTTTTTTTAATGCATTTGTCAGTGTACATGATCTTTGTTTTCTACACATTAAGTAACAAGCACTTTTTCTCACTGTGTTCTTTTATAGGCATGATTAGGTTTGTTAGGCCGATTGTTGTAGTGGATATGAGTGCGGTATCGTCTGCGTATCGTACGTCTCTGATGCTATGTCCATGAATATTCACTTCATCATATCTTGTACTTCTGTCATCTATCTAATAGAGATAGAACACACCCTTGTCTTACTTCTTTTCCCTGTGTAAAAGTTTCTGTAGATGTGTTTTCCAGCCTGACTACTGCTTGTTTTTTGTTATAAAGCAAATATAGCTCGTCAACGTAAAACAATGTAAAATGGCGTTTTAACTGCGTGTCCAGCAAAATCGACGGAAAAGGCTACCTACAAAAGCATAGGAATTGAACTCCGTTTTTACGTGTTTTCATGCCTACGGTTACCCCATGCTAAAACTCCTTCAATGGCAATATCAATATTCACGATATTTCTTGATCAAAGGAGAAAAACTAAATAGTGGCATCTAATTTCCAGCGTCATCTCAACGAAAACTGAAAAACACCGTTCACAGCGCATATATATATATATATATATATATATATATATATATATATATATATATATATATACATACCTTGACTAGGAAAAATTACAATAATTACTGCATCAGAGATGCAGACAAAAGCTTTTCCGACTCTTACACGATACACTTTGCAAACAATGGACAGATGTTTTCTCAGTTTAGATGAAATGGTACCTGAAACGAAGGTGAATACAATTAATAAAAAAAACGAAATAGTATTCTCATGAGTCATATGTGGACATATCAATAACCAATAATAGTGAAATTAATATGCGAGTATACTGACCGGTGAAAAACCCAGATGTTAGTCTAAGCCGCTTGTTGACGCTGGACACGCCAAATTGATATACAGTCGATTCCTCTAGATGATTCCAAAACATTTTCCAGTTTATACGTAATTTGAAAAATTCAAAGTGTATGTATATAGTACAGTACATTTTCGTCGATGACGTTGGACACGCGATGAAACTTAGGTTTGGCTTCATGTAACTGTCATAAAAAGTAATCAATATACTATTTATGGAAAAAATTCCTCTTAATATGTAGAATACAAAACTGTAACTTAATTGTTTAGAAACAAAAATCATTATTTGGACATACAACAACAATATTTGTTCACCTAGGTTCCTCAGCATTATTGTTCATCCCCATATTACGGTGCTTGATAAATAAAACCCTGGGGATATCAACAAGATTGGAATTATATAAACCAATAGATTTCGAACGGAAATTTTATTGTAGACGAATGCTTACCTTTTCGGTAATGAGGTTGTTGAAATCAATATGTCATTCTGCCAAGAAGAGTCGTGTGAAGAAAAAATATAATATATATTATTACCCTGACGTCTAACAATTACTAAAACTGAACGAACGGAACTTTTCAGATTGATGGAAAAGTACCCTGCCACGAAGGCTCTTTTTGCCAATGTCAACGTTGACGACATTCACAGTCCAGAATTTGGGGCTCACGCATTCCGGGTGGCTAAAGGTATGCATGTGTGTGTACTCGAATTACACAACCCAGACGTTCTCGAGGAAATCACTTCGCATATGGCGGCTCAGCACGCGGCGATAGACGGGGTCAAGGCGGAATACTTCGACGTGAGTAGATTTATCCTCGTGAGCAATGGGCGGTAGTAGAACTGCAATGACGTTGCACGTCTTATGAACCTTGAACTAAATCAGTATACACCGGCGTCTGAGATGCACTTACAATTATTCCAATTTGCGTGCGTATGTGTGCGTGCATCCGTGCGTGTGTGTGTCTGTGTGTCTGTGTGTCTGTGTGTGTGTGCTTGTTTGTGTGTGTCGTGTGTGTGTGTGTGTGTGTGTGTGTGTGTGTGTGTGTGTGTGTGTGTGTGTGTGTGTGTGTGTGTGTGTGTGTGTGTGTGTGTGTGTGTGTGTGTGTGTGTGTGTGTGTGTGTGTGTGTGTGTGTGTGTGTGTGTGTGTGTGTGTGTGTGTGTGTGTGTGTGTGTGTGTGTGTGTCTAATTCAAATTCGGATATGTGTGTATGTACGTGCTTATGTTTCTTCATGTTAGTGAATATGCAGGATTTTACCACAGGCGCATAACATTAACTGTATATTTGCTTTTGTATTAAACACATATAGCATTGCAATACTTACATATTCAAATGTTAAAAAACATAAAAGCAATGCATTTATAGCGCACCAAATTCCATATGAAATCATATACAATGTAAAACTAAAATGTGAGGAAATGTGAGTCTTATTACAACATGCATAATATCGACTTTTATATATTATCTCCTAAATCACAATGAAATCACAGTTCTATCGGAGTGTCATTTTTGTTTGCAGTTCTTGCGTCAGAGATTGAAAGAGGACTATGGTTCGTTGGTGGGCAACTTCAATGAGGACGCGTGGGACAACTGCTTCGATCCCATAATTAAGGCAATCACAGCACGTTTGCTTTGAGTTCCGTTGTATGGAATTTTGTTTAATGTGATTGTATCGCCAAAACAGATCTGTGCGTAATTAAACATATTCACTGTCACTTGTCTTGGAAGCAATTATTGCCAGAAACACATGTTTTCATATGTATTCCTTTATTGACGCTTTGACTGATCACACACACACACTCACTCACAAACTGTTAGCGTGGTTGGTTTTTTAAGAGGTGCATAAGGGATAGTGTTGAAGATTTCCGACGCCTAGGGGATAGTATTGGCCATGACAATATTGCTTACGTCAAAGTTTCATTTCAACACACAAATACTTCCCACCTCAGGCAGATTTTTTTTCTCAGAGAGGGTGCGTACTTTCGAACCTCAGGTCTTCAGGTCTGTATGCAACCAGACAACACATGTTCTCTCACGTAAACAAGACTGCGACGTAATCGTTATCAGGACATCGGGATAACAGACCCGAAGTACAATCCGATTAAGATGTCAATGCCTTATGGCACCCATTATTTAGGGAGTGTGATTCCGTGAAAATACAGTGGTGAAGGCACGCCATCGGTGCTTGTGGGTAAAGGGAACCCGAATGGAAAACAAAACTTCTTCTCTGAGCTCCATGAATCCGTTCAGTCATTTTATGAATGATTAAAAATAAGCATGGAAAACGCTATGCCGGCGACGTCTAATGATGATTGAGGAAGAGTATGTCAAAAGAAGCAAAAGAGTATTGAACACTTTTAACCGAGACCCCCGTTGTCAAGGTATTTGTAATGAGGAAATATACTACAATTGCGTACGGTCTTCATACATACATACATACATACATACATACATACATACATACATACATACATACAAACATACATACATACATACATGCATGCATACATACACACATACATACATAAATATAATAATATATAAAATACATATATACGTATACACTTGCATCCCCTCCCCCTAACATTATAGTTTGGAGCGCTGGAGATGAAACCCAATATTTATAGTGTCAAGACCTCGAGGGGGTACAAATGGAGGTTTTTTGCAGTACCTCAATGTGGTTTGGCGAACCTCAATGTGGTGCAATTTTTAGAGCCTCAACCAACCCCCAAATTTTCAACGCGTTCCGTTCATAAGAATATTTATTACGACGTCCGTTTTTTCCAAGCTGTAATATAACTAATTTTATGTGTCATCAGTGACAGTTTGATTTTGCTATGGGAAGTCAAATTATGCAAACTTTCTCACATCTGGGTTGTTATTTATGCGTACGAACCCAGCAGAATGACAAAATACTGCAATGTTTATTGCGACATAGCAATTTGTTACATTTATTACGACATCCGGACGTTGTGGAAGACGCGTCGTTGTGGGAAGCCATGTCATATTTCTATGTTACTTATGTATATCTATATAGTAGTAATATACAACTACCATCGGAAAGTTTGTTTATAAATAATTATCTGTTGTGATTTTTCTAAATAATGTATTTATTTATTTTCTAAAACAATTGTACATACATTTGGCTATTTTTTATAATATGAATAATGCAAAGCACCTTCGTTGTCATCAAATGACTGCGGCATCTATGACAACATTAGGCTGAGCGATAAATGAAATTGCACAAAAGCAGTGAAGTCAGCAAATTGACTACTGTAGGTTGTCTGTAGTATGTCCCAGAACACTAACAAAACTGAGTTGGCATGTGCCCATCTTCTTTGCAGCGAAATCGTCTAGTGAACTTAAATTATGAAATGTAAAACGTTCTTTATGAACTTTAAACGGAAACAACGTTTTGTCGAAATATCCACAGCTTCGTGTACGTTGCTATTCATCGTGTGTCTTCCCTGAAGCAGCATATTCAATTGATTCTAATGTCCGAAAATGAGTGTCGGAATGCCAGGCTGAAATCCGAACTCAGTAACTTCCAGCTAGGCGACCGGCCTGTCAATTCGATGGAGAAAACTAAAAAAAAGTCACACATCTTGACAGCACCGCTGCATAGCTCAGCCACCTATCGATTATATGATAGATCGTAAAATATAATAATTTTTAGTTGCTCTTGGCAATTTCCGACTCTTTGTGGGCCAGCTAGAAACCGTCCGCGGGCCAATGTTTGAGGAACTTCTACGGAAGCGAAACAAAAAAACATGAGCGCACATACATAATGATAGTCTGCGATGTCGTGTTTTATTGCTGAACACGTCACAATCTACGTGTTTATGCCTGTAATATGTTAGATCTCCTTGGACTTGCATTACATTCAACACATACTACCAAGAATATCGGCTGCTACTATGACCAACAAAAAGTACGTTATTGTGAAGAAAAAAGTCACACAGATTTGGACTGCCTGGACTCTACTTACCATTCTTCGGCCTACGATGTGCCGCGCCTGATCGATATAATTTACTTACCCATCAAATGACCAGTTGTTAAGCAAAACCTCCCTCAGACCACCCAAAATGGATACCGAACACGTGTTGCAAAGCTGGACGTACGGTATACATCACTACGCGGAATAAGAGTTTGATTTATATTGGCATAGGCCACTAGCTATCGTCATGCGAAGCGTCACATCCCTAAAATAAACATAAGTCGCCATAGGATTGCTGTGGCGCATATGTCTTCTATGCTCCTTTTCAACTTATTTTTCAGTAAGCATCCGATACATGTATATAAAATGAATATTAGCATACGTAAAATACGCCATTTCCGGATATCCAGTGTGTTATTTGCGATAATGTCCACCACCACATCAAATCAGATTAATGATCAATTCTACATATGCTCACCTATTGCCGGTCATCATGGATATTTTAAATTTCCAAAGGATGCCACGGTGGCATCATGAAGTTTCTGAATCGGTATACGTTCTAGCTACATAAATAATAATAATAATAAGTAATAATAAGATACGGCAGACAGAGCAGCGTATCGTGGGAGCATCTGGGCAGCTACGTCTCGCAGAGATATACTGAACTGAAGAAGAAGAATAATAAGAACACTTATATAGCGCAATAAATATAGATAAATCCATTCGGACGCGATTAGAATACATCATTATATATATATATATATATATATATATATATGTATATATATATGCAGAACATTAATAAGCTACGTAAAATTTATAATAATAATTTAGTTAAAGTAAATGACAATATATACACAAATGATTTAAAAAAAAATACTTACAGCTAAAGATGATCATTAAAATTAAATTAAAGGTATATTGATAATAAATCAGTAAAGATTGTGTAACATTAGTTTAAAAACATGTACAAGATAATAAATAATTTAAATAATAAATTAACAGACTAAACTGACTGGCTAAACGCTATGTTGTGTAAGCAACCAGGAAACGATGGGTTTTAAAGAGTCTTTTGAAAGTCACAAGGCAGCAGGTTGTCTTCATCTCGTTTGGAAGTGAATTCCACAGTTGTGGAGCAGATACCGAGAAAGTTCTGTCGCCGTATCGGCTGCGAGATGGTGGCACGTACAAGTCATTGTTTGTAGTTGAACGCAACACTCGAGTAGCTCTTTGTTCGTGGAGTAGGTCGGTGATGTAAGCTGGTGCCAGTTCGTGTTGAACAGGAAACGTGAGTAGCAGAATTGCGTAATGAATGCGTTGCTTCACGGGAAGCCAGTGCAGTTTTTTGAGCACCGGTGTGATATGGTCCCATCTGTGGCAGCGGACCACCAGCCGAGCATCAGCATTCTGCACTCTTTGCTGCTTGTTGATTAGGCAATCGGGGATGTCATATAGCAGTCAGTTCGCATAGTCAATTATCGATATAACAAGAGAGTAAATAAGACGGACTGCGGCTTTCTGTGCTAGGCACGATCGGCTCGACGCAATGTTCTTAGGATGATAGTAGGCTACGCAGCACGTGTGCATTACATGACTGACCATCGACATTTCCGAGTCGAATACAACGCCGATGTTTCTGGCAGTAGGACTTGACGTTATGTCGCAGTCGCCAATTTTGATCACGGTGATGTTGTGTTTCGCTTGATTGTTTCGTGATGCTAACAAAAGTGCGACCGTTTTGTTATCATTCATCTTTAGTCTATTATCGACCATCCACACACGGACGTCGTTGATGCAGTGCTCAATTCGGCGTAGAGACAACATTCTGTTGGTTTCGGACATCTCGAAATTGATGTATAGCTGGGTATCGTGCGCGTAGAGGTGGAAGCCCAGGTTGTGTCTTCTGATGATATCACCGATAGGTGCTGTGTACGCAGAAAACATCAGAGGCCCCAGCACCGATCCTTGAGGGACGCCACAAGCGACGCTGGTTTTGCTGGAAGCGCCACCTGGTATATTTACTGACTGCGACCTGTCGGTTAGATGTGATCGCATCCATGACATCACGGAACCAGCCATTACGAAGCGTTGTTCTAATCGGCTGAGCAGAATTTCATGGTCAACTGTGTCGAAGGAGGCCGACGTGTCAAGTAGAACCAGGATGACTCCATACCGCCGGTCTAGCGTCTCGAGGATGTCATTCCATTATGTACCAGAACGAGCGCAGTTTCCGTCGAGTGGTGCGATTTGTAGGCTGATTGGTATCGTTCAAGAAGATTGTTATCAGTCGATCAGTGTTCGACGAAACCAGCAAATTCAACGAGAAAGTCAGTGTACGAATGTTTATTCTTTTTCGACGGAGGTGGACGGTAAATGATTACAAGTTTCATGGAGTTCCCCGATGATGAAACATCAACATCCACGAACTCGAAAGATTTCATATCATCACGTCGGTTAACAACCACTTTGAAACTCGATCGGTAAACAAGGCCGATACCACCACCGCCGCGATTTTTCTGAGGAAGATGCACAAACTTATATCCGGCGGGCGTCAGGTCTTTTATAGTTTTATAGTTTTTTTCTCCAGTGCTTAGCCACGTCTCTGTGATGGCTACAAGATCCATATTCACCTCGGTCACGTAATCCGTGAATACGTCAGTCTTGTCGCGAATTGAACGAGCGTTAACAATGCCCTGTGTGACCGGTTCTGCGACACGGCTGACCGCACCGGTGTTACTGGAAGGTGACATGGTGGATACAGCAATCCTCGTAACCGGGTGAGTCTTGTCTAATGGAATAGGAATGAGAGTCTTAATGTCATGTCTGGTAAATGTCCCATGTCTGCTGAAAGACATACACGTATGGGTCGTTGTTTGTGGGTGCCCCCGGCAACCACGATGGGTGGGTCGATGGAGTGCCACCCTCACATCACAGGCAGATCTCGACGCGGCATGGTTGAGAGGAATGTGTCTGCTGGTCCGTAGCCAATGCAGGTATTCCTGGGTCATGCTTGGCAAGTTGACAATGTTCTCTTTGTCTGGGTTACACATGACCGATCACCAGGTAATTATTATGTTGGGTTTGAATAGTATTACGCAACTAGAACATTACATTTTAAAATATGTGTAAATTATATGGGAATGTTTGGTCCCCGAGATGCAAACCCTTTAGTAGGAAAACGTTGAAATACACATCCAATTATGCATACACACATAAATACGTGCGTACATACGCTCTTATCTACCATACGTACGTACATGTATGCATACATACATATATACATACATACATGAATACATACTTGCATACACACTTACACACATACGCACGTACATATGTACATACGTGCATACGTACATATGTGCAAACGACCACACGTACATATGTACATACATGCATACGTACGTCGGCCTGCATACATACATCATTGGCGTCGGAACCGGGCGCTTTCGGGCCCAGTCCCCCTCCCCCTAATATTATAGGTTGGAGGGCTGGAGATAGGATGAACTCCCAATGTTTAGATTCTGAAGGCCTCGAGGGTGTGCAAATTGAGTTTTTGGAGAGCCTAGAGGTGTTTGGGCGAACCTCAAGGTGGTGCAATTGGAGGTTTTTTGAGAGCCTCAGCCATCCCCAATATTCAACGCATTCCGTTCAAAAGAATGTTTATACTATGTTTTTAAGAATATTTATTACGACGTCGGTTTTTCTTATGCTGTAATATTACTCATTTTATGTGTCATCAGTATCAGTTAGATTTTGCTATGAGAAGTCGAATAATGCCAACTTTCTCGCATCTGGGTTATTTTTATGCGTATAATCTCAGCAGGATGACAACACACTGCAACGTTCATTGCAACATAGCAATTTTTTACGTTTATTACGACATCCGGAGTTTGTGGAAGACGCGTTGTTGCGGAAAGCCATGTCACATTTTTTTAACCGCGAAACTTAGTATTTTTCTATATCATCATAAAGATAATTATGTCATCTACAAATATGTCGCTGGATATTATTGACGTTTCAAAATCTTCAGCGCTTAACATGCATTAGGTCACCCTGTCGCTGGTCACGTAAGCATTTCGCCACGTTAGCCTCGTGAGCGTGTGCTACTTCTGGCAAACAACACATTGCAACAATTCCGTGGATTTCCGGCCACGAAAATTTAAGTTTTTCTATAACATTGTACAGGTATTCCATGTACAAATATGTCACTGGGTGTACGCAGACAGACAGACAGACATATTAATTTGTTTTGACCATAAATGTACATAAATACAAAAACATAAATGTAAGGTCAAGGAGACTCCCATTAAGACAACATGTCGCTAGCATGGGAGTCCCCTTTTAATAATAGCAAATCAAGTTAGTGAATAGCAACAGTAAATAGAAATAATAGTCACAAATCAATGTTAATAAATACAGATATGTAATTACGCAATGCAACAAGTCAACAACATATATGGTAGAATATGGCCAGAATAACCATTTATGCAAATATTTACAAACAAATGTGGGCCAATTGAGGTCTTAAACACTGCCCCGTTTACTTAGCCTATACATTCTAAATAAAGGCCCACATTATAAAGCACTACATTAAAATAGTGGTAGATAATACCAAAAAAACTCAAAAAGATGTCTCACAAACATTTTGACAACTAAAACTACTACTTATAAAAACATACTAAAGAGAGGTGGGGCCATTCCGCCACAAGGTCACCTGAGCATGTGACCACCCCACCTCAAATGAGAAGGACTCCTATATCTATATATACAAGGACTGGAAGATCTCGCCCGTGACAAGTCTTTGTATCATTCTAACTTATCATAGCACCCATCATTGTAACAGCCCAAGTGCTGTGCTACGTACAACAAAGCTTGGAAGATCTCGCCCGTGATAAGTCTTGGTATCATTCTGACTTATCATAGCACCCATCATTGTAACAGCCCAAGTGCTGTGCTACATACAACAAAGCTTGGAAGATCTCGCCCGTGACAAGTCTTGGTAATAACTAACTTAGCGATTAACGAAAAAAGAAACGGCTGAGCGTACAATGCACGGTGAAATAAAACAAGTATACTCAGGCTTTCTGCCGCTTGCTGGAGTGTAGATCAACACGGATGTCGTCGACCGATGTTGAGACCTCGACGTGAAAAACGCTAAAGCGCACTAAAATTGGCGCCGAATTTTGTTCGTACAACCGAGAAATTCGAATATGGCCGCCGCCGGGACCGCTCTGGCCTTTTATACCCTGCGCGGCGGGACTTCTTTTCACTGTATTCATACGCTAAAGCGCGGGAAAACCTGAAACTATTCAAATGTTGGACTCTTGACCTCTTCGGTACCGTGTCCCCTGTTTACCTAGCATGACTTAAATGTTCACTTGATTGCCTCGCGTAAAAATTATTATGCTATGTATTTTCATAACCCCATTTATACAGCATATTGTATACTAGTATTATGTATTACATATATAACAATTGTGGATATCACAATGACATTTATAATTCATAATTAAGTAGTTTTTAATGTAAGTTGTGAAACCATGTAGGCTATTTGTATACATTTTATCAATGATAATCCTTGGAGTATTGTTAACTGTTTCTTTTACGTTGTGTCGTATGTGTTTTTTGGAATATTCATGATTGAATCTGGGAATAAAAAGGTTATTTATTCCTCGTGTGTAGTGTTGATGGATGTCAAAGTTGCGTAAATAAGGGATGTGGCAGAAATATTCAGGTAGATCGTGATTGACTAATTTATAATAACATTTCAGTTGTTGCATTTTATAAATATTACCCAGTTTTAGAAATTGTAGGTTTTGAAAAATCGGATCTGTATGTGCATTATATTTACTCATAGAAATTATTTTCATTGCTTGTTTTTGTAAATTAAAAACTCGATGTGCTTGATGACCCCATAACACGATACCATAGTTAATATGAGGAAGAATGAGGGATGTGTACATAGTAGATAGTATGTTTTGTGATAAAAAGTGTTTAAGTTTATTTAAAATTCCATTTGTTTTATTTATTTTGTTAACTATTTTATTTGTATGACTGCCAGTTTAGATGACTATTTAATGTTATTCAAAAAAATATCACTTATACAATCAATGCTTTTCCAATCTATTTTCAACAAGGGGATATCAAGTTTCTTTTGAGACATATAAAATATCATGAATTTAGTGTTCTTGACATTTAATGAGAATTTGTTGGCTTTTAGCCAGTTACTGATCTTATTATGTTCGATGTTTACATTATTACTTTGGATTTCGATATCTGGATCGTCGAAAATATGTAATGTGCTACTAAGGGTCGTGTCATCAGCATAACATATAAATTTAAATAGGTTACTAGAAAGAGCTATATCATTTACATAAATTATAAATAAGAGGGGTCCCAAAATAGACTCCTGGGAATACCGGTGGTGTTAATATGTTCTTCAGATTTGAAATTTTCAAATTCAACATATTGTTTACGATTAAGTAAATACATTGTGCAGAGATCTAGAGCTTTACAGTTTAGTCCATAGTATTTTAATTTATGTAATAGTATATTGTGGTCGATGGTATAAAAAGCTTTTGATATGTCAAGATATATATTCATAGGCGTTTTGACATTATCAATGTCTTGTGTAATTCGGTCTATTATTTCCAGAGTTGCCAGTTCAGTGGAATGTTTTTTCGTAAACCATATTGGCTACTGTAATATAGTTTTTGGACTGGAAATATTCGTGTATTTGATCAAACATAGTTCTTTCAAATATTTTGGAAATAGCTGGCATAATAGAAATTGGGCGATAATTATCAAATATAGATTTATCACCTTTTTTAAAAAGGGGAACAACTTTGGCTATTTTTAATTTGTTTGGAAATATACCAGTCATTATTGATTAATTGATAATTAAAGTGACCGCTTCACATATTTCGTTTTTATAGCTTTTAATAATTTTGTTGATAGACTATCTTTCCCACAACTGGACTTTGAAATTAAGCGATCAATTATAGTTCTTATAGTGTCCACGTCTATTGTTTTAAAATTGAAAGCGTATGTACTTGGATTGTTTAAATAATCTTTGTAAAATTTGTTTTCAGCGTTACTTATTTGAGATACAAGGGTACGACCTATATTCATGAAAAATGAATTAAATTGATTGGCTATGATTTGTTTTCATATATAATATCTCCATTAATTTTAAAAGAATCAAGGAACTGGTCTGAATTTGATTTTGTTCTTATAATTTCTTTAATTATACTCCATGCTTGTTTTATATCATGTTTATACTTTTCAAAACTGTACTGATAGTGGATTTGTTTGGCTAGTCGAATATTTTTTAGAATTCCATTGTAAGTATGTATTGTAAGTAGCGTTTTGTATTTGCAGGTGTTTGTTTGCAGAGAAATGTATGAGTTTTTATGTTATCGACGTTACAAAATCCCTTTTGCTGGTTAGGTCAATTACACGGATGAGCGCGTGCGATTTCTGGCAAAAGGTTGTCCTAACAACTATGCCAGTGACCAGTTACAATAATTATTAATGCCGGTAGGCTGCAAATATTTTGGATAGGTTTGGGGTTTCTGGAACTAAAATGTTGGGCATTTGAGGTTTGGTCTATTTCTAGTGTTCATAATTATGTCAACAATGTTTTTTTTTATAGATTTCAGTACAAATGACTTGAGGATGTATATGACTGGGCAACGGGGAGAATGGTAGTCAACTTCCCAGCCTAAATGCAGTGGATTTCAGTGCAGCATGATAAGTTTGCGCTAAAGTTCTCCTAGCAATAATTATTGTTTGAAACAGTATTTGGGTAGGACCACTACAATGTTGTATGGGCTGCATGACAAGGCAATGTTAGTCTAGCCATCGAGAAACTCACATATTATCTCCCCTCCTTTCAAAGTGTTGTGAACGTGTTCGACATTTCATTCCATCTAGTAGCTTGCATATTCCAAATGCGGAGAAATTGTGAAGAAATGTGTGATGTCTCTAACCTCCTTCAAGTGCCGATGATAAACAAGTCCACTGGAAACTATTCTAAATGTAAGTTCTTATATAGCGTAGTAGGTATACAGTCCTCAGGCAGCTCAAAGCGCTTTGCACTTTACTCCCTGGCAGGCCTGTTCAATCGTTCACCATATCGAATTCTCTTGCGCTAAAACTACTCGTACACAAATATCCACCACTTTCTACAGCCAGGTATTCATTCATACAGCTGAGTGAACTGGAGCAACGTAGAGTGAACGAATTTGCCCAAGTTTCGACACCGCAGCACAGGATTCGAACCTGTGTTCTCTCAGTTGAAAGTCCGAAGCTCTAGCTACTGCACCACGGCGCTACACGTACATACATTCTATGTAAAAGACTGAAAATAGTTTCGTGATATATTGTCAAATGGTTGTTTAAAGCTATTTTATTGTGATGTATGTATTGTTGAAACAATGAAATGTTCATGTTTATTACGACACCGAAATAGTACATTTACACATTTTTCTTTACCTGGTCTGCTGTACCGTCTGTGGATGTAAACAAGTCACACTATATACATGAAAACAACTTTCATCACTAACAATGGCTTTAACAGCTCTGCAAATATGACTAAGAAGGCGAATAAGCGGTTAGCCTAAACATATGGGCTACTTAGCGTTACAGACCAGTATTCCCACTTCGGCGCCCGGCGAACGTGGTTGCGTGTGGCTTCGTGACGTTACGCGTTCTATCCCAATGGCGCTTAAAATGCAATTCAACTTATGTGTCTTCAACAAGGGTACTATTGTAATTTACTTACATAATCGTAGTTGTAAATGGTTGTTTTTTGTCAGATAGTTTAGATTCATAGGCCAAAAATGCACTTTATTAAACGTTACGGCTGTCTACCTAATGTTGCCTAGAAATAGGTATTTGCTGGGAAGTACGTGTTTGCGTTGAGAGTCAGCCTTGTCCCCGTCTCCCCCACTGTCATACAAGTGCTACGAGGGCAATGTCATATTTTCACATGTTGCGTTACTGACGAATCACCTACTATCTTAAACAGGTCTTCTTTATATCCGCTGGTTCGGTTGGTTGCGTCATCAAACTAAGACAGCCTTGCCCCAGTTTCCCCTACTGCCAAACATGTGCCACGAAAGAATCTTGTTTATGTCCGCCTACTTCGATGATAAGCATCACATGCGTGTGTGTGTGTGTGTGTGTGTGTGTGTGTGTGTGTGTGTGTGTGTGTGTGTGTGTGTGTGTGTGTGTGTGTGTGTGTGTGTGTGTGTGTGTGTGTGTGTGTGTGTGTGCATGTGTGTGTGTATGCGTGCATGCGTGTGTGTGTGCGTGCTAGTGTGCGCGCATGCATGTGTGAAAAAGTGTTATGGCATATTTGACAAATATATCTGCAAAATATAAATGTTGTAAACTCATACAGTTATTTTTGTTATCAGTTAGCTAGCATAGTGTATTTCACAGGCCTAACATATTGTGAACACCACTTCAACCATTGTTGAAGGCGTCTGCGGTAACATTATATTTGCTTTAACAGTTCTCCATGACGTTTATTACGACATCGGCCACATTTTGTAAAAAATTATACTATATTGTTATGACAATACAATATAATACGGAAGTTAATAATGTTATTTGAATGCAACCAGTTCCATTACTTTTTAAAAACAATACAAAAAAGGAATGCGGTTATTGTTGCTGTTATAACAAACATTCAACTCCAAAAGACAGCGTGTCTTCTATATTCACAATGTTTACACTTTACACAGACAAAACCTCAGTCGCTATACATTTTACGGGGAAGCATTGTAGCTTACCAAACAGTTTGTGTAATTTATGTGCAAGCAGACATATAATGCTAATATCATTGGTGAATATTTGAGAAAACAGTTTGTGAAAAAAGTTTGTAATTGTACCAATTAGATATCGTAATAAACCTGAATATCTCATTGTTTCAACAATATCAACACCTTATTACGTTACGTGTTTTGTCTTCCATTTTGAACTAAATCACAAAACAAGTTTGAGGTTTCTGACGTATAAACACCTACATTTGAGGGATAAAACATAGAAAATTTAAGTTTATTTTAGAGGTTATTTTTACCCAATTACTGCCAAGTTCTGTGAACCATCTTCTCGTTAGATATGTTTTCAATTTACCTACAATTCAGTCGGTATGGTTTAATATGAACATAGCAATGTAGGGTACCAGTAGCAAGCATCCCGCGTTTCTATCATGACCACAAAACTATTTCATTTCGTAGTAATGTTGGAAAAAAACAATAAAAAGTACCTTACGTCCTTTGCTTTAACCAGCACGTAGGTTCCCTTTTGCTACATTCAGAGAATCCAGATTTACAGAAAGTACATAATAATAATAATATACTTTATTTACACACCAGCAAATCCGGGACTAATGACCCGTTCACGGATGTTTACAAATCCGCAATCATCTAAGATGCATAAAAAAGCATTTAAGAGAAATAAATAAGAAAAAATAAGTAAAGTTAGGAAGCAAAGCTACAGTGTATATATGTAGATAAACCTATGATTAGTAAAATTTACGGGTAAATGCAATGATAAAGTAAACGATTCGCAAAAGTACTGAACAGCAGAACATAATGAATAAAAACTAAATAAATAAAAGCCTAAATTACATTAAATAAGTTGACTAGATACTAAAATGTGTTTCTGAGATAAATAAAACTAAAAATTTATTAAACATGTAAGCATAATACAACGGTTAAATGAGGTCTGATAATATTAATTTGAGAACAGAAATGTCTTCAATAATTGTCATAGCTGCCTAATGTTCTCTATCGCGCGTAGCTTCACAGGCAGAGAGTTCCAAAATATCGGCCCAGCACACGCAAACGCCGGCAACCATAACTAGGTTCTAGGTTCACGCATGGAACGTCCAGAAGCAGACCACCGCCAGAGCGTAGAGTCCTGCGTGGCGAGTGATGATGTAACAGTGACGCGAGATACACTGGCGTGCCTGTATACAGTGCCGTGTGTACAACCATGAGTAACTTGTGCTCGATGCGCTTTCTGACTGGGAGTTAGTGTACCTGTTGAAGGACCGCAGAGATAGATCGCCGGTCATCTCATCGAAGTTGCATCACGACACGAGCGGCTGACCGTTGAACTCTCCCTAGACGGTGCAGCAGACGGTCAGATATATACCAAAGAGCATTGCATTTCCATAATAAATTATGGATGTCACAAGTGCATGGACAAGACATTTGCAGACACTGGTCGTCATTGCCTTTCGTACACGAGCAATTCTCGAGAGATGGTAATAAGCACTTCGACATACATTTGCCACCTGCATCGCCATCGATCAATCAGCATAGATTGCAACGCCAAGATCACGCACAATGGTCGACGTCGCTACATACCGTCCGCATATGTTGATATGCTCAATGAGTATTGGTCTGAGCAAGCTCGGTGAACGCATAACAATTGCTTCCGTTTTCTCTCGTTGAGAACCAGTCCGTTGTCATGGAGTCAAATTTACTTCACTGATGCAAGCCTCCATTCTAATGAGAGCATCTGTATGCTCAAACGGTGGAAAATCGACATATAACTGCGTAGCATCGGCGTACAGATGGTGTTGCACGTCGTGTCGGTTGAGTAATTCACTAGAGGCGCAATGTAGGCGTTGAAGAGCACTGGCCCAAGAAATGAACCCTATGGTACTCCGGATCATATTAGAATAACACAATTTTATAGTTTTTCGCAAATCACATCAATATGGTTTTTATTACGCATAAAATGCATAATCCAATATCTGCTAATCCTCATTTAGAATCTCTAGATTCATCATACGTTGATGCAGGATGAATGGTTCATAAATACTAACATCAATAAACAAAGAGAGAGAGAGAGAGAGAGAGAGAGAGAGAGAGAGAGAGAGAGAGAGAGAGAGAGAGAGAGAGAGAGAGAGAGAGAGAGAGAGAGAGAGAGAGAGAGAGAGAGAGAGAGAGAGAGAGAGAGAGAGAGAGAGAGAGAGAGAGAGAGAGAGAGAGAGAGAGAGAGAGAGAGAGAGAGAGAGAGAGAGAGAGAGAGAGAGAGAGAGAGAGAGAGAGAGAGAGAGAGAGAGAGAGAGAGAGAGAGAGAGAGAGAGAGAGAGAGAGAGAGAGAGAGAGAGAGAGAGAGAGAGAGAGAGAGAGAGAGAGAGAGAGAGAGAGAGAGAGAGCGGGAGAACATTGATTAAACTTAGACATTAACTGCAACTCAAAAACATACATTGTGGACGGAGTCAGGAAGATCGTTCGATTTCAACAATGTATAACGAATATTACCAAAATCTGATGTGGGTGGACCTGCTGATTAAAACGATATGTGTTTTATAAAAGGGTATGTTGAAGGTTTTTTAGATGAGGAGTGCATCGAAGAATGCACCGATTTTCGCATAATAATTATGACATCCCTATACCAGATGCGTAGTAATTGACTACATATGCTGCTTACATATATATGTATACATATTGTCTCGCAGTATAATAAAGGCAGTTCGGCAATCACTTAATACTGGAAACTCTTGGCCACCTTCTCTAAATAGCATGAATACCCAATTTTGTGTCGCCATTCTGTTTTAACCCAGGGGTAAAAACCGCCGCTGTAAATAATTTGAACGAAACAATCCGAAAAGGGGGCGACGGGTGTTTAGAAAGGTAGCTGACTGGTCGAAGATCGATAACATTTTGTAAAAATGTGGAGAACATTTTTTGTTGTTGACATATTTGGTTATATCAGTTATTCAACAAGCCTTTGCTGTTTTGTTCATGAAATGAACGAATTCGTAAAATAAAGTATGTTTTATGTGATGCCTATCGTTTCAAAGTCTTTTATTTTTACGCAATGATGCGTAACATCGTCAAATTCATGCGTTGTTTTTGCGTCGCTTCGACAATGAACTCTAATATGGCGCCCACCATTGGAAAGCTCAGAATATCCCCTTCAAAATATGATCAACGTGTCCTATTTATATCTGACCTGTCACGAGTACAGGCGGGAATAAATTAGGCAGTGTCGGACAAAGAAATCAGCGTTTATTGGTTGATCTTCATCACGTGACTTGTACGCATTATCTCATTGGTTGATTTTGGCTGACCCCTCGACTGAACCCTCATCCGTTCATTGTGTTTACATTCGAGTCGGCCAATTTTATTCAGCGTTGGAAGTCATTTTAGCTAGATATTATCACTGTGCCATTACCAAGAAAGAAATATTCCTCTCGGTTTGGTCTGAAGAAAGGGGCCGTGCGTAGGAAGTTGCGTATGGCACGTTCAGTTCGGGCAAAACGAACAGAAACGGCATCGGGAATCGAAGAGGGCCACGCCGTGCCTGTGACTGCGCCTGCTGACGCTGTGCCTAGTCCAACTTCTACTGTTGTGTCAATGGACAATCAACCCGATGTATCGATTGAGGTAATATTCCATGTTATTTATGACAGTGATTATTTATTGTTGCATGCTAATTTCGCATACTGGTTCCGCATATGTTTATTTTATCAAATGGAAAAATGGCAATCACATTCAGTGATTCACACTTGCAGCAACACACTCGCTCAAAGCCAAGGTCAGACAATGATAAGCCTAATGCTGCATGTGGGTGTTATTTCTGAAACAACCGTACTAGTCTGAATATATAGGGCTTGATAATTACAAATATTATGATGAGCACTATTGGATAAATAAATTGTTTGTTTTGGCTGGTGTGGCATTGTGCAAATAAATTTACTTATATAGGCTGATATGCAGCTATAACTATGGCTTATTCGTATGCTATGGATTATTTTTTGGATATATAATATAATAATGCTGATTTAGTTTTACTTAGTATAATTACAGATTTCAACTACACAGGTCAATAAACGTTTGTAATAACATACAAACGTTGGAATATGCTCAGGTACATTTTTGCACATATTTTGCTAAATAGATAATTATTGATTGATAATTATATTTATATTATCAGCAGGTACTCGATGAGCCTACTCCATCAACATCGACTGCTGCTTCATCATCATTGACTTCAGCAACGAAGAGAAAGTGTGACTTCCGACAACTTCCTGATGCATCTGAGTCTGGTGAAGATGTCCGCACCAGCGATATGACAGCGATCATTCTGCGCTGTCAAGTGTTGACAGCGCTTGTCAAAGATTTGGCATATTCGTTGCGTGGATGCACCAGCCTTATCATTCGGCCTGTTGACTGCAGGATTGGCCTTGTGTGCCTGCTACAGACTTACTGCACATCATGTGAGTCGATTCTCAAGTCGACCTTCAGCAGCGACCGACTGTATCGACCTCTACCAACGTGTCGTTTGTTGCGACACTTTCCGTCATCTCCGCTACCATGGACATGGGAGTGGGTCATGCTGGTCTCGTAAATCTGGGTCGTCATCTCGACATGACCGTGCCAACTGGGAAGACGTACGCCACATATGTGAAAGTGCTCGCAGATGCAAACCTTGTGGCGACTGCATCAATCATCGATGAGGCAGCAGAAGTGGTCCGCTATACATACCGTGATTGGGACTCATCTGCCGTGACCGAGGAAGGCATCCTAGACCTCACTGTCAGCTTTGACGGCACGTGGATGACACGCGGCCACAGGTCTAAGTACGGTCTTGGATGTGTGATAGAGGTAGCGACAGGGCTGGTCCTGGACTTTGTGATCATGTCACTGTACTGCCACAGTTGTGCTGGTGCATATGCACGCTATGGTGGAGAAGACAAGGCCGAATATAAGACTTGGAAGGCAGAGCACACGGACTGTAACGTGATCTACAGAGGCTCATCTGGGGGCATGGAGATGGCTGTTGCGGAACAACTGTGGGGGCGTTCCATCATAAATGTTGGGTTCAGGTACACTACCCTCTTGTCTGACGGAGACGCCAAGACCCACAACCATCTGTGCAGCCTCAAAGAGTACGGCGACACAGCTATCGAGAAGGAGGAGTGTATCAACCACCTATTGAAACGTCTCGGCACGGCTCTCCGCAAGCTATCAAAAGAAAGCAAGAAGAAGGGCGTGACTCTTGGTGGTTGTGGCTATGGCAAGCTGACTGAAGTCACAATCACCAGACTCACGGGCTCCTATGGGAAGGCAATCCGGGCCTACCCAATGGATGAGAAGGCCATGACTGATGCAGTCTTTGCGACCTTTTATCACTCTATCTCTACAGACGAGCATCCACAGCATGACCGGTGCCCTGATGGCGAGGCCAGCTGGTGCTTCGTGAAGCATGCAGAGGTGCAACCCAGAATGCCAACGAGTCACTGCACGCTAAGATCTGGGCGAAGTGCCCCAAGACCGGATTTGTGGGGTTGGAGAAATTGACTGCTGCGACGTGTTCTGCCATCGCAGTATTCAACAGTGGTGTTGAGCTGTCGGTAAGCAAGCTGTGCGAGGCAATGGACATTGAGTCTGGCTTACGACTGCTGGCATCTGCCAAGAAGGCCGACACGCAACGACTGACACAGTCATTTAACATAACATTTTTATGCTGGTGGAACATTTCTACTTTACATTATTTACGTAGTGTTTGTTTATATCTTTGAAGGAATTTGAATGTGTAATCGGATTATGGATGTGTAATAAATGTCTGTATCATGTAATTACTAGAAATGGCTTGTGGAAATTCATATTACCTGAGAGCCATCTTGCCATATAATGAACTGGTAAGTTTTATTCAGTTGTGTACACTTTAGGTATTGCAGTTACATGTTCAAGTTAATGAAACATTGATTGCGTTTTACTCAAATAAAGTTTTTCATCAAAATCGTTACTTCTAAAGAGTACATTTCCTTTATTCTTCAGTGTAATTGCTTCAAATTTGTGTTAGTGCTTGCTGAAAGTATGCTCCTAACCATCAAAGAGCCATTTTGTAGATATGTACATACTATTCTCATAGTGTGATACAAGTGTTGACCGTCATCAGAAATGTTGATAATGGTAATATTGTAAAATATGTAAAAAAAATATGATTATTTAGTTATTGCAAATATCTCTATATGGTATTTATCAATATCATTTTAAGTACATGCTCACCAATTTTTATTGAATTTGGCCTGCCCATTATCAAGATATGCTATTTACAAGAACATCAAAGAACATACACATCAAAATCCAATATGGCTGCCGTTTCCATGGTAGTGCATCACAGAAAAAATCTGAAAAAAATATGGAGTATCTTGTTTACCTATATTGAAAAACTGTACAAATTTCAACTTAATTGGTACAAAATTAATTTAAAAAAAATTTCGGTTAAAGTGTTCCCGTGTTTGTGTTGGTCACTCGACACCTGCCCTGGTTTAGATGTTCACGTGCAAAGTCTTATACGTGCCGTACACACACGCTGATTTTTATGTTAAAAATGCTTGAAAATGCCATAAATTAGGAGCTATTTGATATAGAATAACGATATTGGTGTCTGGATATAGGTTTCTGAGGTCACAGATTCCGATTATGGTGTCTTCATGACGATTTGAGAAATCGGTATGCGGCCAAATGATCATATGCCCTCCAAAATGTATGTCTGAAGGCTAAATATCTGAAGCCAACAAATATTGTTGGCATTTGTCTGTTGATACAAAGCAATCAAATTGAAACGGACATGTCAAATGAACAGGCTATTTATTGATTACAATCCATTATGAACTCCTCAACGTATTGTCAGTAAACGTATAATGTAAGTGACAGTGACTTGTGACCGTTTCAGAAAAAATACATATCAAGATAGTATTATGAAAGTATTACTTCGACTTCACGATAGAACACATTAGGTAGCGGTAACCAACATTATCCAAGTACAGTACAACTTTTTGATGATCACATGGACACAATTATACCCACAAAAAAATCAACAACGCGTTCATTATGTGCATCATTAACATTATGGCTCAATTACTCCTGATCCTCGTTAGACTCATTAATAACGTACTGATTCTCATCTGACACATCCTCGTTATTTTCATCCTCAGTAGATGCCTTCCTATTGAATGGGTTGTTGCATTCAAGTCCTCCCCCACAGGCACAAACAGATGGTGCATGCGACTTGGCGTCCAAATCTAAAGTAGGTCATATCCTTTCTTAAATTACCAAAAAAATATGGAATCTAGCAACAGTAAACTATAGCTTATACATAAAACTAATGCAAACGTATTGTGTTAATATGGTGCCGCGTAAATTATGCGCTTACAGAGAACTGTCAACTCAGACAGTCTGTTTTGATCTACCAGGCATACAAAATTACCCTTTTGAAAACACATATTTGAAGAAATGTCACATTTGTGTATGCGCCTATACTGTAAGATATGTGTTTACACTGCGCAATAAAAAGAAATTTGGTGTCTAGTGAAATATAACTTTTATGGACATTGTTATACCTCGGACAGGAATTGATGGTCTAAAAGTATAATGATTCAAGTGCAGAGTGGGATCTATTACGTATACATTATCTTGCAGGTCGTGTTTATCACTGTGACAAAGAATCATGGAATGCAACAAGGTGATGAGACTGGGACAAGTGCAGCACACTGAAGAGTCAGAGATCACACAGTTTGACCTATTAATGGTCTGGCTATGGCATTATCAAAATTCTACGACGTCAAATGACCTTGACCTTTGTCTTAGCATGTGACTTTTATCTTCAGCTGTACATATGATGTAGGTATTTGGAATCGTCATCATCAAAACCCCCATGAAAGAGTCTTTGATTTGCTTTGCTGCATCTTTAACGCTCAAGTTCTGAAACATATTAAGGGTGTAAAGAAATAAAAAGACCTTGATTTCGACCAACTTAACATGACCTTATCTTCTAAGCATCGCCAAACATACCCAAGTGAACATAGCATCCTAAAAGAACATGATTTTGACAACAATATCATCACTCTATCTCATATAATTCTAACGTTATAAGTATTCTAAGGAGTTTTTGGCGTTTCGGCAGTCATTTTGGAAGCCATTTTGCTTTTTTTGTATAAAAACCCTATATCTAGATCCCAAGATCATTTTTCTAAGTTAGTTCGTTGAGAAGTTATGTCTTTCTAGCATTTCGGCGGCCATCTTGTTGGCCATCTTGGATTCTGAAAAAGGCAAGCGGGTGTGAAGTCCACACCCAGTGGATTTTGTTACTAGATGACAGGGACTAATCAAAAATGCAACGAAATTATTTTATGGAGATATGACAAGGTCTTGGGAAAATATGGGGTTCTGCCACTGAACTAATAGTTTTCTATAGTTTTCTGTAGAATTCTACCAACTGATTATGGTCAATTCGATTGGATTCTATAGAATATACTATAAAATTGTTTAGTATGTTTTTGAAACGTATATACTTTGTGCTATGTGCACATGTGGTGAATGCTTGAGTCAGAATAAACAGGATAATAATTATATATATATATATATATATATATATATATATATATATATATATGTCTAAGCAACGGTGTTATTATATAGTTTTATTGAATTGAAATTGAAATTACCCACGAATCATTTCGGCGCGCGAATTTTTATGGTGATTTGGTTTTGTGTCGCAGTCAAGGAAAGAAACATTATAATGAACAAATCGCGTCAGCGGTCGTATTCATGTCACTAAACAAAAGGTAGGAATATTGTTAAACAATGTTGTGTGTTGGCGATAAAGGTCCGAGCATTCGACGTGCATACGCATGTGGTGCTCGGACCCATGTTTGTAAGCGTTAAAGATCCGTGCATTTTCCAGACAGCACTCACTTAGCAACAAAATGTATCGCGTTTTAAAGAATATTCTGCAGTATTTATGCACACTTTCTTTAGAATATTTGGTGCGATTTTGTTGTGGAAGAATCCTATAAAAATGGATCTGGTCATACAAATTATATAAATTATATCTTATTTTTTAGAACATCAATTGTTATATAATTACTCAGAAATTATATAGGTTTCTGAAGACATGATTGCCAAGGGCCGATTTCTATAGAAAACCTCTAAGTATTCTTCAGACGTTTTCTATATAATATTCTCTAGTATTTTTTTTGAAGGAAGAAATGAAGATTATAATCGTATATAAAAAATAGATCTGGCACAACTTCTAGATCTTATTTTACAGAATGTCCATGGCCACAGAAATGTTTATATAATTATACAGAAATAATAGTACTTGTTGATTCCTTTCTGTGGATATATTGCTCAGTTATTATTATATACCAGTATATATATATATATATGTATATATATGTATATACATATATAATGAATAAACACAAATCAGCTATGTAGGTACAATTTGGGACTGTTATTACTAAATACCATTCAACATTATGTCACAACATACTAATATAGCAGTATTGTAACACACTAATGCAAAACATCCAGCAGACTAATGTAAAACAACTAAATATGTAACATAGTAAAGTTAAACATCTTAAGTTTAATCTTAAACAGATTAAGATAAAACATTGATCCGAGTTCCTCATCCAGATAATATACAACACAATTCAAGAGCAATGTAACACAGATGAGGTGGCTACCAGAGAAGTATAACTTATCGAGCTGGTAGCCAATTAAATCAAACTCATATTGTGTACTCCCACATACATAATATTACATATAGAAAAGTTAAACAGTGCATTCAATTGCAATAGATTCAGGTTAACGACTAAATTAATGCTAGAGATGTTGTACCAATATAAGATAATTCACAAGCGAATTTCTTACAATATATAATTAGATTTAAACTTTAGTTAATGCCAATTATAAAGCTCCTGGCTTTATGCTTTAAAATATTTAGCGTTTTTGAATGTTTAATATCTACAGGTAGTTTATTTCAAAGTCGAGCCCCTATTACTTTCAAGGTGTTCTCTCCCGTTCTATAATTACATATAGGTATATATAAATTGTTCTCCTGTCTGGAACTTCTGGTCATGAAGTCACTATTACATTAAAAAAATTGGTGGAATAGACTAGGGAGTTGATTCGTACGTTGTTTAAACACAAATATTAGAACATTTAGTTTAAATAGTTCCTGAACTTTAAGTATATTAAATTCCCTATGCAATGCTGTGACACTGTAACGGCGGTTACGTTTTGCTAATGTTTTAAGTAATACATTTTTTTAAACTTGTATTTTAGTTAAGTTAGTTTTACAAGCCGATCCATATAATTCAATCCCATAATTAATATGGGGAAATACATAGGCATAATATAATTGCCTGACCATATCGGCATTTTTGAACGAGGCCATGTGATAAAATAAACCTGATAGCTTAGACACCTTTGAACAAAGTTCCTTAACATGTTCCGACCATGACAGCTTACAGTTTAGATATATACCCAGATATTTGGCTGAGTTAACCCGTTCAATGCGTTTGCCCTGCAACAACAATGGCGTGACTTCACGTTCCATATGTCTACTGAAAATTGTAAAACATGTCTTACTCAAGTTCAGAGTTAGTTGATTGTATCGGAACCAGACACTACGCGATTCTAACTTCTCTATAGCCGTATACACAATATCATTGACACCCATTCCACTAATGAACAAATTAGTATCGTCAGCAAACAATCGCAAAGGTACGTGATCCACAGCACTTGACATATCATTAATATATAACATAAATAACACTGGCCCTAAAATGGAGCCCTTCGGGACGCCAGTTTGAACATGAGCATATTATGAAACTGTGCCATTAATGCTAACACATTGCTATATATCTCTTAAATAATGTCTAAACCATTTACATACATGACCTCTTATTCCATTATGATCCAGCTTATACAACAGTATATCGTGATTAACGGTGTCAAAAGCCTTACTTAGGTCAAGGTATACCCCAACAACTAATTCGCCATTTTCAAGATAATTTATAATATTTTCTATAATTTATATAATCGCTAACGTAGTCGAATGATCTTTACGAAATCCAAATTGATGTTTGGACAAAACGTCATTTTTATCCATAAAGTATAATAACCTCTTTAACATTAACTTTTCTAGGATTGAATAGTCGATAGTTGGATGGTTCACACCTTGATCCTTTCTTAAATATAGGTATTACTTTTGACACCTTTAATGCTCATGGTACCGTGGCTTCGGAGAACGACCAATTACAAATGTAAGTCAGAGGTTTACAAATGAAATTGCATGAAAATTTGACCATTTTTGAAGGAAAATTATCAATACCTGAATTCGCTAACATGTTAATTTCATTGATCACTTCTTGTTGACAAACTGGTGACAGGAACATAGTATTGTGTATCGGGTCAGATAGAAATTGTCTATATTCGTTTCCCTGAATATATGTCTTTGACAATTCTTTACCTACAGTAGCGAAATATTGGTTCATTGCATTAGCAATACTTTCGTTGTTTTGTTCTGTTTTATTGTATTCATTTGGTCTATTGATATATTTCTTATACAACCTAGTCTTTGTTAAAATACTATTTCTAATGCCTTTAGTCATCCACTTTTTGTACTTGAAGCGTTTAATTGACATTCTGGTAAGTGGGATATTTTTTTTGAAAATTGTGTCGTATTTGGTTACAAACATATCAAAACATCCGTGTCCTTACATGTCATAATATTGTCCCAGTTTATATTCTCCAGTTCCAGTTTGAAATTTGATATATTATTATCACTATATATTCTCAGTTTAGGTCTGTCATTGATGTCATGAGTTTTGGATACACCTTTTATAATGATGAAGTTGGGTAAATGATCTAATATATCTACAAACAGGTTTCCTGAAATTATATCACCTTTCATGAACTTTAAAGGTCGATATATATTCATATGATCAATGAGAGTTGCAGAGTGATCTGTTATTCCTGTTGGCAGTGTGATACATGGTAACAGATTTTCCCTCATTAACGTGTCCATGTATATCTTAGTTTGACACGAGTCCTGTTGTAGAAGATCAATATTAACATCACCACATATAATACAGATTTTACCTTCCTGCTTGATAATAGACAAGCTTGATCCAATAAGATCAGACATAACATGTGTGTTATAGTTTGGATGTCTATATATATTGCCAATCACAAAACTGACGCCATCTTTAATTATTTCAAGCCACAAATTGTCCAACCTAGGATTATGACATAGCGTTAAGTAAAATCTAACAAGACATGGTCACATTCTGCATCATGTGATAATTTAATTAACTTTCATGTATTCGTATTAGAAAGTACTAATCCTATCATGACGATGACTGCATGGAATAAAACCTGATATTGCACTAATGACATGTAAGTCATACGATTTACATAAATAGATAGAGTTTATTTTTTGAATCATAAAAATCATACAAACAAACATAATCAAACAAATATAAAAATCGGTGATGACAGCGGAGCCAATTAAGGCTGTAGCCAATTGGTATAAATAATAATAGTGTGAAATAAGTACATTTATTATTACTATTATTAAGTGAACTAGTCGCTGTCAACCCCACAATAGCAGTATAAACAATGTATTCATATTTTATTAGACATTTCTAGAAATGTTTCTTCACTCTGAGAAGAACGGGATCTACAGAATAACACTACATGAAAACATGATATTGCACTAATGACATGTAAGTCTGTAACCACATACGATTTACATACATTACATGAAAACCTGACATTGCACTAATCACATTTGTCTATTTACATACAAATGAAGACCAACCTAAGCTGACACCATTAAATGTCAAGGTCATCAGGGTGGGTAACATATTGTGATATTGATATCAGTGACAATCAGCTAGTGAGTGCAGCAGGTTTAGAATGGGTAAATACAAATAATGCTATCAAATAACACTGATGCTTAGTGGGTACGTTAGTGTGTAAAGAAATAAGAAGAGGAGGCAACTATCACATAGTCAACACTGCTACTTTCATTTTGGGGGGTTTCGTTCCGATCGCGGTATTTTGATTATGTAGTGACAGTAGTGGTTAAGTTAGTGGGTTAAGTAGAGAGAAAGACAAGAGAAAAAGGGGATCTTTGCACAATTACAGCTCGATTCCACGCTACCACCAACCAGTCGCCCGTCTACAGTAGAAAACATCGAAAGCCAGGGTTACCTGAATGTGTGAAATGGAACACTTATGTTTAATGAGTCACAGCTTCAAACAACATATAAGTCTTTTTTTCAGACACTCTGCTCCTGCAACCAGGACATAACCAGCATCGCCCTTTTGGGGCTGACTTCATGCCAACACATTTAAAGTGGATCTACTGAAGACAGCTGTCGCATGCAATGGACCGGTTCTCCTCGTCATCAAAGCTCTCGGTACAAACCCCATAATGTCGCATTTGACGTCGTCGACAACATATTTAATCATCGTTCAATATTGGCAATACTTCCATATAGAAAATAGTGAGACGTTCTCGTCCACTGCAGCCGACGTGCCAGTCCTGCGCTTCACCTTGTCTGCGGTGATGGGGCAGGCATCGCCGATGGCGGCATAATCGGCTGTTTCGTCGTCAACAAACTAGGACAGCACGACTGCAGACAGATTTATAAGCATTTAATAATTCTAAAGTGTTTATTTGAAGAAAAAACATTGTAGAGTGCATCATGATACTTAAATTTAAGATTTTATGTCAATGATCTATTATCTAATGGTTTATTGTAAAACATGATATGCACCCATTTGAAACTTCTATAACTATATAGAAAACAAAAAGAAGTGTTACAAAAGCAAACAAATATGTACAGCAAGTGGCCCTAAGCTACTGGACGGTTTATTCTTAAGCCACTAGGTGGGGTTATTTAATTATAAAAATCAAAGACATAAATTTGTGTCCTAAACTTTTGGTGACCATCACGCATCCGTCGTTTCGGCAAACCGATTACGATTATCTTCGCTTCCGCATGACAGGAGGCATCTTCAGCTGCTCCAATGCCGCAACATCAACTGCATGGTTACTGGTGGCGGCGGGAGAAATGATGGTAGCAGGAGGACGAATAACGGCCGCAGTAGCAGGACGACAATCGGCAGTAGCAGCAGCAGGAACGACGGTAGCAGGATGACAAGCGACGGTAGCAGGCGAAACGACGGTAGCAGTAGCAGTAGCAGCAGGAACGACGATAGCAGCAGGAACGATGGTAGTAGGACACACGACGGTAGCAGCGGGATCAATGGTAGCAGGAGGACGAGCGACGGTAGCAGGAGGACGAGCGATGGTAGCAGCAGTAGGAACGACAGTAGCAGTAGCAGCATGACGAACGCCGTTAGCAGCAGGAATGATGTTAGCAGAAGGCCGATCGGCTGTAACAGCAGGAACGATGGTATCAGGTAGACGATCAGCAGTAACAGTAGCAGTAGCAGCAGGACGAGCGACTGTATCTGTAGCAGCAGGACAAACGATAGAAGCAGCAGGAGGATGACTGGTCGCATCAGTGGGAGCACGATCGACGGTAGCAGTGATGACAGGAGTCCTGCTGGCCCAGTCAGTTCGCAAGTCCCGCAGCACATCTGGTCGCTCGCGAAACAGCACCATGCCAACTTCTGATGCCAAACTGGCAAGGTCAGCAGCAAATGCCATCGCTTGCCTATATTTATGATGGGCTGTCAGCGTTGTCATGGGTGTATGAGATGCCGCTTCCGAAACACAGACGCTGCTCACTGTTGATGCACATTCGACACCATAACAGGCAGTCCACCGGTTATCTGCCAATGCAACATCGAATGACGACTTGCTGCTCATCTGCCTACGGGCAAAGATGTGACGGCAGGGCAAACGAAACATACAACGGAACGCACAGTTACAGGATGACTCTGTGACGGTCAGCAGATCTTCTGATGACATCACTGGGGTTCATGGGTCTTCTGGCAGCTGCACAGTGTTGCGTTTGGTGATCTGTACCAGAATAAGACCAAAGGCGTGAGACGTCAGCAACGATTCGTAGCGGCGATCGTCGCTGGTCATATATGTTGCACTGCTTGTCGACTTGCTGACATTGTTGATGATCTTAGCGTTATCACGCTCACCACGCAGAACACGCAAAACATCAAAGAAGTCACTAAAGAAGGTGTCGAGAGATGCAAAGCCAGAAGAGTCGCTCTTGATCTTGCCATTGAAACTTTCTAGGCGGTTGCTCGTGTGTTCCCCCAGCATGAAATGCCGCGCCTTGAAACACAGCACCCGATTGTGCTTGAGGGGGAGCCAGTTGCGACAGAAGTACGCAGATGCAGCGGGAACTGCCATCTCATCAAACAAAGTGCACTGTTCATTGAACTGTTGCTCACAACATGCAACAGCCATGGCATTGAACACACCCAGCAGAGCGTCACGCTGGCCAGCACCGATGCCCATCTTGTCCAACGTGACCTCTCTGGAAAAGACACAGCTGGAGTGTCGCAGCGGGGAAGGCGAGAGAGAAGACGTTGCGTTCACACATGTCTTTGTCTGTTATAACAACCTCAGTGCGTGGCCAGGCGTCGTTGTGGCTCTTGGACGTCTATGTAAATAAACATATGCAAATATCAGTTGTTGGTTAATAATTGTAGTTTTACTAGCCCCTCTTCTATAGTACAGTGGAACCTGACTATTAATGCCGCCTTTGGGAATGACCGAAAGTGACCTGAATAGTGAGGTGACCTTACTAGCGGGACTAATTTCCTATACTTTACTGTATGTGGAAGAGGTTTAGCTGTATACACACAAACTTGTCAATCAACATTATAGATATAGTGTGATGTAGGTAGATGTATATAAAAACGTTCCGAATAATAACCATTTCAGATTAAGGTGAAAAAATTTCGATATTTAGATTTTAAAATTGTAATTGATAACTGCAACTGACCAAGCGTGTAAACTATGTATGGCCATGCCATATGTAATAATATTAGGACAATCTGCATCAATGCTGTATATCCAAACTTATAAACAAGCCTCCAACATATGGGTGAGGGCCGCAGCTGTCTCTGTTGATGTCAAATAAACAGCTACAACAACCTGTGAATGTCCATTTCCATCAACGCCAAGCATCAGAAAGTGAGGCATCCTCAAATCGATAAGTTTATATGTTGCATTTGTCATAATAATCTCTTGAAATACTGCTTAGATTCTCCACATTTGGGCATCTTGAAACAATATACCTGTGAAGATCCCTACCCCTAATTGTATCCTTTGTACATATATCAACACGTGGTGTATAATTGGTGTAAATGGTGTATGAATGGATCGGCCATCGAAATAGAGAAAACTAAGTATGTCACCGAGTAGAAATAAAATTGTTAATCAATCAATCAACCACGACTGACCCTAGAACAAGTAATAATTACAATATTACGACTTCTAATGGTTGTTTTTTTTCGCCTTCTTCCATTCTGTAAGGAATAATGCAAATTCATTATGATTCCGTTTCTCATAGGTAAACTCACGAAGAGCAGCAGCGACTTCGAGGCTATATTTGGCGGAGATAGATCTAGAAATTGGTGGTGCAGAAAAGTTGATAAAGAAGTGGAATTACTGATTGATCAGTATTATTCTTGTCTTAATATCATTCATAAAGTTGCAGTAAACATATATTGAGTAGCAGTTGTGCTTAAAGTTAGTTAGTTAAAGTATTTTAGAGCACCTTAGTATAGTGAGTGATACTAGGGTAACTTAGCCTTCGATAAGTTGTAAACAAGATTTAACAAACCTGATTATGTGGTAGAATATATAGGAGATAAAGTAACAACCATCAAACTACTTACATAATATTATATCTATGTAAGCCAGTTCTTGCTAGATATTTTGATTATGTACCATTGTTGTTAATATTAAGCAAGGGCGATAGTCGGGCGACGTAACCTAAATAAATAAAGCATCCTAACATAACGTAATTGATTGTATTTAAATTAGGTCACTACCGGTAATGTTAGCGTTCGTGTCAGGATACATAGTCGGCTGTGTAATTGAAATTTGTAACCTAAAGTGTGCTGTAGTACACAGGAAGCAGTGTTTATAAAGACTAAGTTAGTTAAGTTATTAAATAAATTCTGATAGGGATATGGCGCCTTGCAAGTGGCAAGTCAAGGCAAAGCGACACTTGGTGGGCGATCACTGCCACAGCTGGGTAGATTTTGCATTGTCCGGCTGAGGAGAGTCATGGACAGAAACCATGGAGGAAGGATTCACCTTTCAGTGCATTGGGTGTTGGAAGATGGAGTGTCTGCAGAAGGAGATAGTTAGGTTGACATATATTGTGATGGGAATTAGAATGGAGACAGGTCGAATGGAGAGAGACGACAGAGAGGGAGAGAGAGAGAGGTGAGAATACTGCAAGACTGAAGGAGATTAGCAGTGGCAAGAAAACTGAGGAAAGGAGATTGAGAGGCGGGAAGGTGATTGGAGGTGAAGAAATTGGAAAATCGACGACAGAAAACGTGACAAGCTTGAAGGTGACGGGGAGAACGTGTCCGTAGGGAACATGGGACGGGAGAGTAGAGAAGAAAATAAGATAGGAGGAAAGATGAAGGGACGAAAGGAAGTGAGAGCAACTGTGATAGAAGAGAAGTCGGTAAAACGGACGCTGAAAGAAAGAAACGTGACAAGAGAAAAAGCGACAGGAAAGAATGGATCGGAAGAGAATGTGACAGAAGAGAAGACGACAAGGGAAAAGACAAAAACCAGACAGATGCAAACCGAAGAAGGAGCTACTCTAAGGCAGTGGTTGAGGGGGCAATGGGGAAAGAGAGGGTGTTTATGGGCGACTCCATTATGAGAAAGACGGACAACACACTCGTTGTTTGTCTACCGGGGGCTAGGATTGAACATGTGACTGTCAGGGTAGAGAAGGTATTGGGACATGGCAAGGGAGGGTCTATTCTGGTACATGTAGGAATAAATAATGCAGACAGGGAGGGAACAACTGGGATAGTACAGAAGTTTAGACAGTTAGTGAGGAAGCTAAAGAAGACAGGAGTTGAACAGATAATTATGTCAGGAATTTTGCCAGTAATAGGAGGAAGAGGGGCAATGTATAGAAACTGCAAGAGAATGGCGATCAAAGCACTAGTTGAGCAGAAAAGTAAAGAAGAGGGGGTGGGATTCACAGATTTATCGGGATACTTTGTTGGGAAGATATATACATGAGAGATGGCCTCCATCTTAGTGGAAAGGGAGCAGCAGTTTTCTCAGAGAACCTGCTGCGTTGTGTTGACAGTGGGACAGGCTGCATCTATTTAAACTAGGGGGGACTCACAGAAAAGCCTGAAACTGGAGGCATAGATAAAGACAGCACAAATAAATCAGCAAAATACAGTCTGGGAAACTCTTCTGAAGATGGATATAAATGTGTTTGTTTCAACGCAAGGAGAATAGTAAACACAAGAAATGAACTAAACATTATGGTAGAAGATATTGACCCTCATATAATAGGTATAACCGAATCCTGGACCACCACCGATACATCAGATGCCGAATTGGGACTGACAGGATATGTAATGTTTAGGAAAGATAGAATAGGAAGAAAGTGTGGTGGAGTTATTTTATATATTAAAGAATATATCCAGGCTTATGAAATAAAATTAGAAAGAGAAGCTGATTGCGAAGAAGCTGTTTGGTGTAACATAGTTAAAGGAAACTCAATGTTAACAGTTGGGTTAGTTTATCGAAGTCCAAACATAAGTATAGAAGAGAATGAAAAAATACAAAACGCTATAAGGGAAGTATGCAAATGGGACTGTATTATTATGGGGGATTTTAACCACGGGCATATACAACGGAAATCTCTACAGAGTATGGGGAGTGAGGACCACAAGTTTTTAGTTTTAGTTCAAGATCCTTTCCTTTCTCAACATGTGCTAGAACCAACAAGTGGTGAAAATGTATTAGACATAGTTTTGTCCTCACAGAATGAATTAGTTGACAATGTCAAGATATGTGAGCCACTGGGGAGCAGTGATCACAACCAAATACATTTTACCATCAAAGTAAAATCAGAAAGGAATAATAAAAAGCAGTATAGGAGAAATGTCCACAAAGGAAGGTATAAGGACATGAGGACATATTTAGCAAACATGGACTGGAATAACACACTGAAAAATAAGACGGCAACAGAATGCTGGAATATATTAAAGAGTGAAAATAAGGGCATAGCCGATAAATTTGTACCCTTCAAAAATCAAAGCAAATGGTCCAAAAAGAAACACTTATCGAAAGAAGCCATTACAAAAAATTAGGTATAAACAAATCATGTAGAAATCATATAGATGTACTGGAAATGATGAAGACTACAACAGTTATAATGAAGCACTTAACCAAGCTAAAGATGAAAATAAAAATTCAAAGAGAAGCTATGAACAACAATTAGCTAGTAATATAAAACATGACAGTATGTGTTTTTATGCGTATGTTCGAAGCAAACAGAGAGTTCAAGATAAGGTCGGTCCTCTAGAAGATAGTGCTGGAAATATAATATCAGAGGGATTCTTAATGGCAGAAGACTTGAATGAGTACTTTATTTCAGTGTTTACAGGGAAGATACTAGTTCACTGCCAGTACCAGAGGCTAAATTCAAGGGGGCAGATTCAGACTATTTAGGACAATTAATTGTAACCCCGGTAATGGTAGCTAAGAAAATAAGGGCTATGAAAGATAATAAATCACCTGGAGTGGATGGGATTCCGCCCAAACTACTATTGGAAATTGTAGAACAAATTAGTGTACCGCTTGCAAAAGTTTTCAATTTGCCATTGGGAGAGGGAGTGGTTCCTTTAGAATGGAAAGAGGCAGACATTATACCGTTATTTAAAAAAGGTTCGAGAAACAAGTCAGAGAACTATAGGCCAGTGTGTTTAACGTCAGTGATTTGCAAATTATTAGAAAGACTAATTAAAGATCACATGGTGTATTTTCTTGTTAAATATAACTTGATAAACCCATCTCAACATGTTTTTTTTTAAAGCGAGGTCATGCTTAACAAATATGTTATTTGTTTTGGAAGACATCACTAAGTGGGTAGATGAGTGATCACCAGTAGATATCGTCTACTTAGATTTTCAAAAGCTTTCGACAAAGTACCACATCAAAGATTACTGCTTAAATTAAAGGCCCATGGCATAGGAAATAGTATAATAAACTGGAAAGAAAAATGGCTGATTGTTAGAAGACAACGTGTAGTAGTTGATGGGGAGGCTGCAAACTGGAAATCGGTATTCAGTGGGGTACGACAGGGATCAGTACTAGGACCTATATTATTCTTAATATATATCAACAATTTGGATGATGAAATAACAAGCAAGGTGTTAAAAATTGCGGATGATACAAAAGTGTTTAGAAGGATTAAAAGTGATGGAAATATACAACATTTACAAGATGATCTTGACAAGTTGATCAAATGGTCTGAAAAGTGGCAAGTGCTGTTCAATTTTGGAAAATGTAAATGCCTCCATGCAGGGCATGAGAACGAAGAGGTTGAATATAAAATGGGAGGTATTGTACTAAGTAATACTATAAAAGAAAATGACTTAGGGTTAACCATTAGTGCTGATATGAAGGTTTCAGAGCTGTGCGGAATTGCAGCTTCAAATGGGAAATCAAATCCTTAGATTAATTAGGCGAAACATAACGTATAAGAAAAAAGAGCTAATAATACCGCTGTACAAAACAATAGTTAGGCCTCATTTAGAATATTGTATTCAAGCGTGGAGGCCATATCGCAGGAAGGACATAGATATGCTTGAAAGAGTACAGAGGAGAGCAACTAAAATTATACCAAGACTGAGGGATCTTAGTTACGAAATACGCCTAAAAAATGCGGCATAACAACACTAGAGACTAGGAGATTGAGAGGAGATCAGATAGAAGTGTTTAAAATAATGAATGGTTATGAACATATTGATATAAATATGTTTTTCTCAGTTAAGAAAGATAGAAGGACTAGAGGACATGAAGTTACATTACCAAAGGATGAGTGTACATTAGATATAAGAAAGTTTTCATTTTCACAAAGGACTCTAAATGAATGGAATAGATTATCTGCTGATTGTGTTGGTGCTAGTAGCGTGAATATGTTTAAAAATAAAATCGACACATACCTCAGAAGGGCGGGATACACATAGATAAAAGGGTCGGACTCTCGATAAGCCAAAGGGCTTCCTTGTCCACCTGCCACCAAGAGTTAATTCTCTGGGTAGCAACCTTGTTAAATCTTGTAACGTTGCAGTAGCTATACAAATTAGGGGAAATATAGCATATAAGGTAGCCCTTTAGTGGGGGTGAGGGCCACCAATGTGAACATGGGAGGCCAGGGGTTTTTTATCCCCCACTTTTGTATATATCAAGCTGAATTACTGTGGCTAGTACTATAGAAAGGTGTGCAGTCTGCACACCAGGTATCTTTTTCCTTGTGTTCTATATACTGTAAGCATATTACAGTCGGTATGCTGTAATTAATATTACAGCAATCAAAGGTTTTTTTGGTAAATGTCTAGTATGATTATTCTAAATGTACAAAATGTGTCGTACATAACATGTGTGGTCCATCACTCTGTAATCTCGATGTACCTGGCTGTGCACAAGATGTGACTATTGTATATATTATATGTGCACAGTGGCAATCCCTGTGTTAATAAATTTGATTGCCCAATACCAACCTACCCTATAGTTGGCGTAAATTCAGTACAAACAGAGAAAGGGCTGCATGAACATAACACGGATACACCGGGAATAGGGGGGGGGGTACCGAGTAGAGTAGTACACGAAATGAATTTTTGGCCTTCAGGATGAAAATAATTGTTGTGTAACAACAGATCGAGCGCCTAGCGGTTAAGCTAGGTGGTTATACAACCTGTTCCCCCTCCTAGTCTGCACACCCCCTTTGAATCGCCTCAACGCTTAATAAGCTGGCCCAAAATACCCATTCAGCCCGTGTCAGTTACGCGGCATCCTATTGGCCAGCAGCGGGAGCGGGAAAAAAATTGTGGGCAGGAGACGATGCAAAGTTTTTCTCGTCACTTCATTTCGCTTCGCCATCGTGACAACTTCAGATTTGACTACAACATTTTGAATACCACCCACCCACCCGTTGTATCTGTTGTACGTATAGCGTGTGTTAGTTACTTCCATATGAGCATACATAATGCAAGATAACTAAATAGGGATGTTACATGAATGTTGTAAGATAGGGGGGTTTTTATCCCCCACTTTTGTATATATCAAGCTGAATTACTGTGGCTAGTACTATAGAAAGGTGTGCAGTCTGCACACCAGGTATCTTTTTCCCTTGTGTTCTATATACTGTAAGCATATTACAGTCGGTATGCTGTAATTAATATAACAGCAATCAAGGGTGTTTTGGTAAATGTCTAGTATGATTATTCTAAATGTACAAAATGTGTCGTACATAACATGTGTGGTCCATCACTCTGTAATCTCGATGTACCTGGCTGTGCACAAGATGTGACTATTGTATATATTATATGTGCACAGTGGCAATCCCTGTGTTAATAAATTTGATTGCCCAATACCAACCTACCCTATAGTTGGCGTAAATTCAGTACAAACAGAGAAAGGGCTGCATGAACATAACACGGATACACCGGGAATAGGGGGGGTACCGAGTAGAGTAGTACACGAAATAGCATATAAGGAAAAGAGCTCATAATACCGCTGTACCAAACAATAGTTAGGCCTCATTTAGAATATGGTATACAAGCGTGGAGGCCATACCGCAGGAAGGACATAGACATTCTAGAAAGAGTACAGACGAGAGCGACTAAAATGAGAATAAAACTGAAGGACCTTAGTTATAAAAAACGCCTGAAGGAATGTGGTTTAAGAACACTAGAGACCAGGAGATTGAGAGGAGATCAGATAGAAGTGTTTGAAATTAGGAATGGTTATGAAAATATTGATATAAATATGTTCTTTTCAGTTAAGAAAGATAGAAAGACTAGAGGACACGAAGTTACTTTAGTAAAGAAGCAGTGTAGATTAGATATAACAAAGTTCTCATTTCCACAAAGTACTGTAAATTAATGGAACATATTATCTGCTGATTGTGTGGGTGCTAATAGTGTGGATATGTTTTAAAATAAAATTGATACATATCTCAGAAAGGCGGGATACATGTAGATAGCGCTATCAAATAAGGATTGGACTATCGATAAGCCAAAGGGCTTCCTTGTCCACCTGCCATCTAGAATTATTTGGAAATCTCGTTAAATCTTGTTATAACAATAGAAGGTAAATTTGAGGAAGTGACAGCGATCATTGTGACAACTAAATATTCCATCATTTTATTATCCTCGTCATGATATCTGTTTTAGACGCATATCACATAACATAATGCTCAAAAACTAAGATAATAATTGTATATACCAAACCAAACGTACCTTCCATGGCTTATAAACAGGTGACTACTTTGGTCAAATCATTGTCATCTCCACATCACATTTTTATTGGATGTTGCTGACATCTCGCAGCGTGACAATTTTGCCTGTTTTTTCGTGTAGGTAAATTTGCAGCAACGACTTCCTGCTCTTGAGCTTCAGCAAATCTGTAGCAATTGCTGGGGTCAGTCTTCGCTAACGCGGCAAATGAGCATAAATGTTCTACACTCAAACGAACATAAACTGTAACAGAACTGCAATGCAAGGCATATAGTAAATGTGTAAATTAGCGTTTTTGCCGGACTAAATAAGAATACTTTTTTTCAGTGAAAATTGAAGTCTTCAAGTTTGAATTATCTGACAACACACCGCATGCCTTAGCTAATCAAGTGGATAAAATGAATGTAATTGTTTATGGTACAAACACCACTGAAAGGTATTACATTTAACTGTATTAAAATGTTAGTGTATAAGTATGTTACGCTGACCTCTTACGGGTAGGTCTGGCCAATGTGACAACTTACATACTACCTTTGCAACTGTGTGTCCTTGTAGGCTCACATGGTTTTTTTTCATTTTATCCTATGCATACTTTTTGTTTTCTTTGTTTGAAAAAAGGTACTGAACTACAATATTGTTTACAATAAATTGGTAGTTAATCCCAGCTTGATTGTGGCCGGGCCCTGTTGTTTCAGGAACATGTATACAGATAAAAGCAGAATCAACATCCAAAGTACATGTTTTGCGATCAAGTCGTGTTATTTGTTAAAGTGCAGCTCTAAACAATTGACGCGAATGCAAAAAGAATTGTCTACCGTTCGTAGCCTGTTTTTTCTCCGTGAGGGCCTAAACGCAACACGCGGTAAAACGTATTAATTAAACTTAATTTATCTTTCTCAGAAATGGAATTTTTAAAAGAAAATTCAGTAACCCCAACATTGGCAGTGTTAATTTCAAAAAATTGTAGACGAAATATTCCGGGCCACTAACTTTTTTGGCGGGCCAGTAACGTTTCAAATATAGTGGCCCCTTGGGCCACTGGATAACAAGTTTAATGTCGAGGCCTGAACTAAGAAAATTAGTGTAATCAATTATGACTAAGATATTTCTGGCAAGTATCAAATAGAAAACCTAAAGGATACGTTTCATGGCTTGTTTACAATGTAATTTATATCAATATAAATATTAATAGAAAATGAAAGTGTAACTTGTTGGAGTTATTTGTAAACAATCACATTCTCAGTATAAATCAATTATGAATTAATAGAATTGTTGATGCAATGATTTGCAAAAAGGTGCATGTGGTTACTGATTTTGTAATAACTGGAGCTGTCATTAATACTCTTAGACATGTTCAACTGTTTGGTATCTACTAGGATCAAATATAAAAAATATTATTATTACCTCGAATGGGTCATTCCATATTTGTGCTGCATCATTTACACCACTTAAATTAATACAAACACATCACTCTCATCGGAAGTGATTCTCATTTCTGCTAAGCGCAGGCCACTGTTTTACAAATTACTCGATGTTTTCAATTCATATACAGCTGTATGATGCACATTGTATCAGGTAGAGGGGTGAGTTTGTGTGTACGTTAATAATAACATATCACGTATGCAGTTTTTAGCGTTATTTTTCTTTTATCGTGGTCTTTTCTATAACATATATACATGTACAATACTATGGCAAATAATATGACCCATACATTCATAATATGTCGGTAGATTTGACGATGTGGTAATAAATATCTTGCTAGATTTTGCATGCAGAAGATATATATATATATATATATATATATATATAGACCATGATAAAAGAAAAAACATGCTAAAAACTGCATACATAATTATATAAATATATACATACTAAATGGAAGCGGTATTTTCCTCTACTCGAACACACATAAAGATATGATAACTTATTTATATCGTTATTAATATGCTTACTAGAATATATATATATATATTTATATATATATATATATATACAGTATATACATATGCGTGCGTACTTGTATGCTCGATACCTTATTTTGATTTAATTTGGTCATTCGATCTACTTGGATTTTACTGTGGATTGCCTGTGTGGTTAATGTATTATGAAAATATGATATAATAAAAAATATCTGATCATATGTGATGGTCATGCAACATTTGCACCTGTATTAATGAGTATTAATATTTTGTATGATATTTCACAACCTGTAGAATATTTCCTATATAATTTTCTATATAATTTCTATATAATATCCTATAGAAAACTATACGCAGAATATTCTTTAACAATTCTATAGAATTATAATTTGTGGCTGACCGACCTGTTTACTTGTCTTTTGCTGAACTCTTTGTCTTCTTCCATCTGCTTTCTTTTCAATATTTTGTCTCACAGTCTTACCAACTGTCTCCGTAGTATCTACCCCTTGATCACCTTTATCGCTTTTGTTTCTCTCCTCATGCTCTACAGTCTGACCACATGTTGATCTGTCCCCACTGACCTGTTTATCTTTCCTCTGCCGAACAGGTTTCCTCCGTCCGTCTGTATTCTTCTTCTTCCCTTGTTCCTTCCGTTTCACCATCTCACCAAAGGTATTTCTTGCATCGCTCAACACACTACGTGTCTCCTTCGTTTCCATTGTCATATCACCTGGATTGTCTTCCTCGTTTGGGTTTCCCATCAACACACTAACTATATCATTTAAATCGTATACTTCCTTTTTTAAAGTTCTAACGTTAATACAACTCCGGCATTCAAAGTCCGTCAACTTCGCCTCAGCCCATGTCTTGTCGGAGCCGGACATGGAAAAGACAACCAAACTGCTACAAGCGACACACCAAATCTCGCATTGCCTTCACATCCCGTTTCACGGCACCATGAATTTACTCATATTTTTATATGGTATAGTCAACTATGTTTAAACTATTTCCTATGTAGACTTTACTGTGCACAAACGTTACACTTTATGCTATATTGCCTTGTATATTCTGGTTACACCGTGCCCTAGCGAATACGCGGGACATTAGCCTCATCAACAAATTTGATTTCCCCCGACTATCGCCCACCGAAGCTTCGGCTGTGGTCTGCGAATAACTTCCTTAAATACACTTTCTCTAACTACTGTTTAATTATAGCTGTTTCTTAATATATATTTACGAATAAAATTTACGTAATGATAATACTTATCTATTCAATCCTTCCATGTATTTTCCGAAATGTCTGCGCCGATATCCACAATGATCCGCATACATACATACATACGTACGTACGTACGTACGTACGTACGTACATACATTACGTACGTACGTACATACATACATACATACATATATGCATGCATGTATACATACATACATACATACATGCATGCATATATATATATACATATGTATATGCATGTATGCATACACACGTACATAAATACATACATACATACATATATACATACATGCATACATACATACATACATACATACACAAATACATGCACGGACACATGACGGTACATAGCACCGCAATACTGGTGCGTACCCGCCTTTAGAAGCTATATTTCCTTACACGTTAGGCGCAAACAAACGTGACTACAATTGAACGAACGTACTTTTTTATACTTTTATCAGTTTATTATGATTTGTAGGTTTGATTATTAGTAAACAATTGCATTTACTGCTGAGATATTAGTGTGTATATTGTTGCAAAAGGTTTATGATCAATGCGACAGTATCCCAATGGTACAAATCACGACATAGGAAACATCCAGGAAAACATAATTTAATGATTTCATGTGTAGCGTGGAGAAGGTTTATTCAAAATAGTGATATCTTGTAGCCCGACAGATGACGACACTCGATGTTTGTCAAAAGTTTGCATGTAGCTATAGGCTGATATAGTTTCGTGTTTCCGCAGCCTGACATATGACGTCATTCGATCAGTGTGAATCGGTATGAATGCGATAGATTGATGAACCAATGAAAATGTACAGTTATAACTATTTGAATATGTAATGTAAAAATAAACTTTTAACAAATGCAAATGCAATTGAATGTCCTGCTACTTGCCAAACATAAAACAGAGTGCAGTTTGCTATATCTTCGTCCTTCTTTCGTTCTTTCTTTCTTTTTACATCACGCATATCTCTGTAAGTTTTGTATAAACGGGCTGACATTTTGTTTGCGTACTAATGGTCCCTTTCCGTTTCGGGTGTTCGCAGAACTCTAACGAAGTCCCTCTGGGGGTTCCCATGGCGTATGGATCTTGGTGAATTCAATATTTCAAACGGTTGCATCGGCGAAATTTAATGATTGTCTTTCTGACATTAACGATAATAATGTTATCTACAAAATATGTTTCGGTATAATTTTAGCTGTTTCTTAATATATGTCTACGGATAGTTTACGAATAACATTTACGTAATGACAATACTTATCTATTCAATCCTTCCATGTATTTTCCGAAATTTCTGCGTCGATATCCACAATGACCCGAGATCAAGATTTTCCATCAACGTGGTCCATACTTGTACATGCATACATACATACATGCATACATACATACATACATACATACATACATACATACATACATACATACATACATACATACACACATACACACATACGTGCATACGTGCATACGTACATACGTACATACGTACATACGTACATACGTAAATACATACGTGCATACGTGCTTACGTGCATACGTGCATACGTGCATACGCGCATAGGCGCACACGTACACACGTACACACGTACACACGTACACACATACACACATACATACATGCATGCATACATACATACATTCATGCACACATACATGCACACATGTGTGCATTGCATGCGTTTGAAATTCCCGATCGAGTAATCCAGCCCCATATCTTGTTTGTCACTATTTAGCGGCGACCACCACCCTGAGTGCGGGCTCATTTGCCAGCTGTATTTGGCAAGGTGCAGTGTGTGCACGTTTTATGATTTATATTCCATATTCTTGTGTCGTACTATAGTACTAGTATCGTGCTTCTTCTCACATTGTCGCGACCTACCAATATATGTACACGGTTAATTGATACCATCTTGGTCTCGCTGTCTCTAGATTTGTTAACATGCACTCAGGACAGAAAATGTCCTTGTAAATAGTCTACTATAAATAAATATGTTGAAGCCACACTAATTAAACTGCACGCACGCACATTGCGATAGACAGCCTGACGTCAAGAAGTTGTCCTCTTCTCAGTTCGCCGGTTTTCGAACTGGGAACACTAATTTAGTTTTTGTTTGCACAGTAGGTTCACGCGCACACACACACACACACACACACACACACACACACACACACACACATACAAACACACAGACACACGCAATGACTAGGAACACTAAGTCTAATTTTCGTTGCACGGTAGGTTCCTGTATAGTTCGACTAACCGTTTGTCAGCGTGTTATTGCTAATTTGTCAGCTGATTTTGCTTCTCTCTGCGATGTAAGTTGTTTACGTACTACTCTTACGTGTCTGTTTGTACAGTCAGTACGGCACACAGAGCTGTAAACGGCGATGTTTACTACACAGTGATCAGAGATCAGAGTGAAACGGCTGGCTGCTCAGTGACATTTGTCTCGGCGTCTCGGGTAACAAAGTCTTCGACTTGGACGGCGTTATTGATTTCTTAGACAGATAGATAATATTGTTTCGAAAGGGGACCGGGGTACACAAATACCGAGGTATACAAATGTTTATTTTGCTGATATAGATTCACATATTATGTCAAAGAAACTACGCACCTACCCTTCGGAATAGTCTGGGCAGATTGTTTTGTTTGTTACGCAGGCAATCATGCAGTCTACTCTCTTCCATAAACAATACAAGATAACAGGCCGAAGTTTACTCTTTGCAAGAAGTTCATTGTAAGTAGAGACATAATTGATGTCGCTTTACGTTGTTAGAACACACTCCAGATGGTAAGTTTAACGGAAACTATTGGTTCACATTGAGTGACGTAATTAGGGGTGATTTGTGTGTCGTCCTGTCAGTGTATACGTGGGCCCGGCTCGACTGCGATCCACAAGATGGTCACATGACGTCGAACACGTGTACAACCGGCCAGGATTAAGGGATTGTCTCAACTAACCCATCGCTACATTCATAATGCAACACTGAGGAATATACACGGAAAAGGACTATTTCTCGCGTGAGTAGAATTTAACATACTCTGCAGACATGGAGGTTGCAACCAAATAGATGTACATTTTATCACTTAAGTAACATAAACGTCCAAAACGACAAACAATTACGTTACTGAGGGAACAGTGTAGATGG
>OZ023215.1:45127125-45224625 GCA_963995525.1 Escarpia spicata | reverse complement strand
GATAGTTTGGCATCATCCATCCCACGAGAGAAGTTCAATTATTCCTATCACTGAAGGACAAAACTCGTGTTTAGCAAATACAAAAAAACATACAAAACGTAACGTTTATACCATCAAACTCCAATGTTTTGTGTTTACTAAGATACACGTACTTTGGTATGTTAGTACGGGACCTCATCAATGCTCTAAATGTTTACATGAGAGTTATAATAGGATAGTGTGTATAACTCATCCATGCTTATTAATAAAAATAATAGCCAGATATGTACCTTACTATAATGGAGCAATGCAAAATACAATGAAGCCAAGGCCTAAACAGTCTACGAGAAAACTACTAAAAGATACACGGATACACGAACGGGAGGTAGAACGTAAGGAAACCAGGTTGGTATGGAATGTCATCGGGATCAGGGAAGCCAGAAGAAGAGAGCAATGCTTCACCTTACAAAGCGGCGACCTACCATACCATTCCATGGCGAACAACGGCCAAGCAGGAGTAGGCTTTCTCATAAACACGAAATGGAAAAACAATATAGTGACGGTTGACTGTATCCGTCACAGAGTAGCAGAACTTGTTCTATGCATAACAAAGCGCAACAAACTGAATATAGTACACGTATATGCACCAACAACATCATGCTCAGAGAAAGACAAAAGCAACTTCTACAATGACGGAAGATACCTTAGAAAAGCCAACCCACTGCACGATTGGAACGGGAGATTTTAAAGCGCAAGTAGGGAAACGAACAAACATTTTGGAAACGGCAACAAAAAAATTATGCCAATGATGAGAAACGAAAGAGGCCATACCTTGGTAGAATTGGCAACAACACGAAAGTACAAAATCATAAATATCAAGTTTCAGAAGAAGGCAGGGGGAGATGGACGTAGAAAAGTCCAAATGGAAGAAAGAAGAACGAAATTGACTACATCCTGACAACAAGGCTAGACATGGTCACTGACGAAACATTACAAGAACTAGACGACATCAACACCATGATCGAAAACATTACTGAGATGATATAACGTATTGTGACAAGTGTAGTCAAGGCAATTAACAGGCACGTAAAGACGAGAATATCGTCATCGACACGAGTACTGATGAAGAAACAACGAAAAAGTGTGGATTTTGGCGACCGTAAAAAATAATTCGAATACTGTCCCTGATTACCGAGGTCTCCGTACACTAGACGGCTCAGGTCTAGCAGTTTTCTTCTATGTTAAGTTCAATGCATATGAGAAGGAGCGCTTATCGTGAACAAGCAACAAAGAACGAGGAAAATGTAATAAACTTCATTACACATCCGGTAACCCAAATCTTAACAGAACATATTAAACAATAACGCTGAATCCTGGATTCTATCTGACTAAGAAAGCAAAGTTACAATTAATCTTTCAGTTATCCAGTTCGTCTTCCTTTCTAAGGTGGACTGTTCCACTACACGACCAAACACTAGGCGCCAAGTATTATCTAAGAATAAATCCCATAAGATAAATACACAACATATCGCTAGCCCTCACGGACTCCCATTACAGTAATCGGTTACAACAAATATATATATATATATATATATATATATATTTGTTGTAACCGATTACTGTAATGGGTAATAGTACCTCACTTAAAAACCACAGATAACTACCATTCATAAAACAGCAAATAATAGAAACGTTCAATTAGAAAATATACATTTACATTGGGCTAGTCCCATCTCGAACCTATACGAACGTTTGTTGAAGTCAACACGCCGAGCTCAGAAAACAATCAGAACGGTGTATCTCGGCCGCACGAATGATGACGCCGGGCAATCGACGCTTGCCGCCGTCCGCCGCGAATTCTCGAGTCGCGTCCGCGCTATGATCGACTTGTCTCGCACGGTCGCAAACGATTGTGAAGTCAGTAGAATACGCTCGCGTGAATGACGACGCCGGACGGTATACGCGTACCGCCGGCCGAAGTCACTGTGAGACCGCTGTTCGAGGATGGCCCGAGCTGGGGTGAGCGCGTCGCGATTTTCGCTCATAGATGCAAATACTCGCCGTGGCAGTCGTTTTAGGACGTCGAGGCCGACTGGAAAGTTTCTTTAATAAACCACTGACGCGGCGGCATGGCTTCTTCGAAGCTCGGACAGTCACTCTGGACGCTGAATATCGCACACACAAATGTTGGGAACGTAACCCACGTTAACGATTCCCACCAGGCTTCACCTCTTGATTCGCTTGTCAGCAAGCCGACCTGTGTCATTCAACCCTGGATCTGTCCCAGTCCTTCGCCAGCGCCCAAATGGCGAAATGGGTATGACAGACATTTATATAAGCGAAATTATTAACACATCTTATGACAAGTTTCCATAATTTCTATTGGCTAATACAATATACAATTCAAGCTACGTATTGTGCAACACCCTCTAAGATCAGTGAAACCATCTGCTTGCCTAGAAATGCTAGCAACAGAATACCCACTGAACGCATCTGCAACCGAGTTGCTGTAATTACGTAACTAATGCGGTTGGTCAACAACAGACAAGCGGAGTAGAGAAATACAAGATCAAGATATGATCATGGAACGAATAGATGGTTTCTAAACCGAGATATACGACAATGAACAAAGTACTATATTTCACACCGACCCGAAAAAGGTACCAGAGATAACACCATCGGAGGTGGAAGCAGCATATGAAGAGATATGAAGAATGGGAAGATAGCAAGCCACGACCATGTAAACATTGAAACATTAAAAGTAGGACACATAGCATATCGGAGACACTGGCTAAGCTGTATACATGAAATGTCTATCTGAAAGACGAATACACACTGCATGTAAGATCGCAAAGATGGTGATAATCGTCAAGATAGGAAATAAGACAAACTTAAAGAACTACACACCGATATGAATGTTATGAAACATTAACAAATTACCCACAAAGATACTAACGAATAGGCTAGAGAAGAAACTCGACGAACATTAATCACGAGAGCAAACAGGATTCAGACGCAGGTACTCAACGACAGACCATTTGCACGTCGTAAACCAACTAAGAGAGAAGTGCCGATAATGTAATATCCCGTTCTACATCGCTTTCGTCGATTTCGGGATAGCTTTCGACTTAGTGCAAACTCAAGCAATACTGAAAATCAAGAACAGATAGAAGACGTGTACATCGAACTCCTGAAAAACATCTCCAACAACAGCTCGGTGACAGTCCACCTACACAAAAAGAGCAACAAGTTAAACATCAAGAGCGGAGTACGACAAGGTGACACCATATCGCCCCAGCTACGCCGATGACATTCACAACGCAATAACTACAAAAAAACGCTGCTGGAGCTAGCTGATCAATTTGATAAACAAGGTCTTAAGATAAATTTCAACTCCCTCACTGTAAATTGAAATGCACTCGAAACACTTTTGTTCCCTCGTCAATAAGACTAATGAATGAGTAACTGACCTTCGTTCTCCTCCATCTCTGTCAGTCTTCCCTGCCAGTCTGACACTCAGTAAGCCTGAGATGATTTGTGAGATGATTTATCTTTTTTAAACTGTTGTAACTAATTTAACTAATTTAACATATTTAACAAATTTATTTATTTATTCATTTAACCGATATAACTTTTATCACTATGTTTTTATTTTTACATTTTTTATATTGTATGTACATTTGTTTTATTTGTTTTAATATGCTGCTCTACACTCCAAAATAATTTCCCTCCCAAGGGACAATAAAGTATTGTAATTGTGATTGTGATTGATAACATTATGCTACCGTGCCACATATATGACACAGTATTATGCAAGAATTTTGCACAAGTTAATTTATATCTACATTCCATGACACTTTATTATAACGTACCATTAGTGTTCATCAATGTATTAATTAGTAATCATATAAAATACTATATTAGTGCCAAAAGTAATGTAATTATATTTTGCTTTGCTCATCCTTGCCAAACTGTATAATAGCAACACTTTTAGTTGTACCTAAATAGTTTGCACACACAAAATTATCTGTCCTGCACTTGTCTTTATGAAATAACAATCTCAGTCAGATGTTCAGCATGATCCTTAGACTCTGTACGGCGTTTTAGTACATCTTGTCTTCCACTCACAAAAGTATGAAATAACAATCTCAGTCAGATGTTCAGCATGATCATTAGACTCTGTACGGCGTTTTAGTACATCTTGTCTTCCACTCACAAAAGTATGAAATAACAATCTCAGTCAGATGTTCAGCATGATCATTAGACTCTGTACGGCGTTTTAGTACATCTTGTCTTCCACTCACAAAAGTATGAAATAACAATCTCAGTCAGATGTTCAGCATGATCATTAGACTCTGTACGGCGTTTTAGCACATCTTATCTTCCACTCACAAAGGTATGACTTCAAATGTTTTTATAGTTGCCATATTTTGTTTAACTTCAGTTTGGAAAAATGGTTTTACTCTATTTAATAGAAATATATAAACAATACGGTGTTTCCCAGTTCAACCTACTAGTTTGAGTTTAGGTTGCCTAGTAGATATGATTGTATTAGTTTTCTAATTGTACACTTCGAAAACAATAGTTTGTGTGTGTCCATCTCGCTGTCGCTATATATAATTTTATTAGTAAATTAAATTGTCAACATATCCAGGATGTATTGTATATTTTGTATAGTGTCAACTTGCAAAGGAAGGGGTCATATTATGTGCGTTGATAGCCTAACCCTGCCCCCTGCCTTGTGTAGCAAAATAATTATCATTGCTGACATTACAAATTAGGAAAATCCTGACATCCACATTTCACAGAGATTGTTGGTAAACTGGGATATATTTACAATATGCGACCAGTGAAATAGTAATTCTTGAATACCCTTTAAATCATACAGCGAATGATGTTTGGTATAGTTTGTGTAAATTGTGAAAACGTTTAACGCAGAAAACATGCTAACGTTTCCAGTTGAGTATAAGTTATGAAAGCAAGAATAAGCCATTTCTGTAGTTTGGTTTTCCAAACCTAATTGTATTATTAGCATTTAGGCAGCAATGAAAACTTTCACTTTTGTGTATTTTCTCAACAAAACCGAGTAATTTGTTACGAAAGGTGGCGGGTGTCACAATACGTGTTAAAACAAGTATGACTGTCCGGTGGACGACACACACAAAATTATTGAAGTGGTGGTCACAATATTTGGTCCTATGAACTACACCACGATAGTTAACTGAAAACAAAAAAAGCGTTTGAGTTTGTCAACATAAAAAAATTTTCGACTTGATTTGTCTAGTTTGCCAAAAAAGTTTACCCCCCCCCCACACACACACATATATATATATATATATATATATATATATATGATATAATTATATATATATATATACATATATATATATATATATCACACACACACACATATATATATATATATATATATATGATATAATTATATATATATATATATATACATACATATATATATATATATATAATATATATATATATGTGTGTGTGTGTGTGCGTGTGTGTGTGTGTGTGTGTGTGTGTGTGTGTGTGAGTGTGTGTGTGTGTGTGTGTGTGTGTGTGTGTGTGTGTGTGTGTGTGTGTGTGTGTGTGTGTGTGTGTGTGTGTGTGTGTGTGTGTGTGTGTGTGTGTGTGTGAGTGTGTGTGAGTGTGTGAGTGTGTGTGTGTTTGTGTGTGTGGCGGCCTAGGAAAACCAATCGGAAGTCACCAGGCGTAATTGCCCGCAAACTTGTCATAAAGTTGATTTTGCGTCATTGGGATGATTTTGATATTTTGTTGCGATCGTTTAGCTAACATACTTATAGGGTGTTTCTACAGTGCTGGTCACAAAAGGTGGGAAAAGTAGCTGAAAATGAAAATTGCTCAAAGTAATACAAAACCTGCTGCTAATTGTCCCTTATAGATCAAGAAGATCTACACAGGAGGTTGCGCATACACGTGCACGTGCAGAGCTGTCCACTATCTCTACGTGATTTTTACCGTACCACGCACGTCCCAGGCGCTGAGATGTGTGCACGGTAACTATCCCGGGCCTGGGAAAGGTTAGGTGAGTTAACCGCGTAGAAAAAGAATGACATTTCGTCGTATTTGCCAGACATTTAATGGCGCAATCTGAAACGGGTCAATTATCGTCCACTCCATGAATGCTTCCCTAGGACTACGTCGCTCTTGACCAGACAATACAACCGACCAAGGTTACGTAACAACTACCGAGGCCCAACAAAATCGCTACACCTGTGATTATACAATATCCACCACAGTGCCGAACATGCCACCAAAGACACGTCGAAACAGTTCGGACGATCCGGAGGCCCTCGCATTACGTCTAATTGAGTTACTGAGTGACGATGCCGTATTGGCGAAACTCAAAAGTGCGTTGTATCCGCGTGACATTGCGGAAAAACTCGATACTCTAAACGGTCGCATCGAACATTTGACAAAAGAAATACGAGCGAAGGACTCGCGAATCGCCGAGCTGGAAACGAAGGTCGACACGCTTGAGCAAACAGCTGACAAACTTGAACAATATACTCGTCGCTCAAACTTAACTTTCCACGGCATCGCGGAAAGAAGCGATGGTGAGGACACAGACACCATAGTCCTCGAGATCATCAATGACAAGATGAAAACTACGCCGCCACTAACTAGAGAGGACTTAGAGCGAATCCATCGCCTTGGCGCTAAACGAGCCACGGGGTCCCGCCCAATCATTGTGCGCTTTAAGACAGAGCGAAAGCGTGATAACGTTTTCCGCAGGCGCTTTAACCTGAAAGACTACAACAGAAGAAATAGTAATGCACGGGTCTTCGTTAACGAAGATTTAACAAGTCGTAGGTCAATGTTGGCTTATGAATGCAGAAAACTGAAGAAACAAAAAAAGATCAACGACTGTTGGACTGCCAACGCTAAAATTATGGTCAAAGACCTCAGCAATAAAATCAAAGAAATCACAAGTGTAAATGATTTCCAGTTGTACATATGTAAGTGATCACCAGTTGTACATCTGTAAATGATCTCCAGTTGTACGTTATTATCAATGAAAGCATTGATAACTTGATAATCTAATACATTCAAGATTATTGTGTGATTCTACCTTTTATGTGATTCTATTTTTATGTATTTCTATTTTTATGTATTGCTGTTCTTCTGTCTGTTAAAATTATTATCAACATGCTAGTTCATATTTTGAAAAATAATAATTACATAATCTACTTATGTTGTATGACCAACTTTAGCAAAAACAGTTTGCGGTATTAACAGTAAACAGTTTGCGGTATTGTTGATATATCTGATGATATATGGGCCATTCATGCCCTTTTGTTTTCTTTTTTTGTATGAATGACATTTAAATAACTAATCAAGACATTATATCTCTTCTATTATTATTTTTAGATTGACAACTGTTAATTTATATGCAGCCACTGTTGATAGCATAGCTCACCCCTTTCCCTGGCGTCACGCCTTATTTTCATGACCCAACACCCAATCTCTCATGTTTTTTCTTATATTTTATATTTATTTTATTCTAAGTCTAGTCTTGACTACTTTGATATCTGCCCTGTCACACACGGAGTATTTCTTAACATTCACATATGCACAGGAAATAAATACACACAAGTTCACTCTTTTGTAAAATACCTAACATACGTACAAAGGCTGGCTATATTATTGTTTTATGTCCCAACCTAAGCAATGACTTCTGATGTGACATTTCTCTCCCACTTGGGAGGTATCCGAAACTGTTCTTTAATAAATCTTCTAGATATAAACGAAAATAGTACTGAACAAAATGAACCTCAGTTGATCCATTGTTCTTCATACTATGACATCGATACGTTTCATAAGTTAGCACACAAAAATACTGATAATTTTAGTATACTAAGCTTAAATATTCAATCCATTAATGCTAAATTTGACGAACTTGAACTTTTTGTAGAGCTTCTAAATACTAAACAATTTAAATTTAGCATTATATGTTTGCAAGAAACATGGAAGTCAAATCATGATAATTTATCTCAATTCAGTTTACACGGATATGATCAAATTGCTCAGGGGAAACACTGTAGTGTCAAAGGGGGTTTAATAATTTACGTAGATAATAAATTTAAATATAAAGCACTTAAGAATATCAACATGTATGAACATTGGGAGGGGTTAGTAATTCAAGTAACTGGTGGCAGCTTATCAAAAACACTTACTATTGGAAACATATACAGACCGCCTAGGTCATTAAATCAAAATATTATAGATTTCATAGATGAATTTTCAACAACAATGGCTACTCTAGAAAGTTGTAATAATCTAATAATTTCAGGCGATTTCAATATCAATCTACTGAAAATAAACGAGAACAAAATATATAGTGAATTTTTTGATACTATAATTTCATACAGTCTCTATCCACAAATTACCTTTCCAACTCGCTTTACCAGAACTAACGGAACACTGATAGACAACTTTTTCAGTAAATTAAATAAATCAATATTAGATAGCACTGCAGGAATCTTCACTAATACCCTTTCTGATCATCAACCTTACTTCCTAATCATGAATATCAACGTAAAATCCAAACCTCCTCCAAAATTTGTTCGAGTAAATCTACAAAATAAGGTAGCTATGCATAATGTTAAACTAGAGATAAATTCGGATGCAATGTATAACAAACTAAACAAATCTCCTACGGCTGACCCCAATTTAAATTATAACATAATACACGAAGAAATTATGCATGCTAAGAATAAGCATATGCCTGTTAAAATCGTGAAATATAATAAATACAAACAAGCATTCAACCTGGATCACACACGGTCTTCTAAAATCAATCAAATATCGAGACTCGCTTTATAAGAAATAAAAAATGTCTAATCCAAATTTACCTATGTACGAAGTCCTTCTAACTAACCTAAAAACATATAACTCAATATTAAAGAAAAATATTCGTACTGCCAAACAAATGTACTTTGAGTCACGCTTTAACCGATATAAAGATGACATCAGAAATACATGGAAAACCATAAATGAATTTATCTCCAAAAACAATTCAAACAACACTGTTTTGTTTAAAAGTAACGGTATAACTATAACAGATAAAACGGTTATTGCAAACCAATTTAACAACTTTTTTACAAGTATAGGTCAGTCGACAGCACAATACATTCATTACAATGGAAATAAGGATTACAATTACTACTTAAATGATAATGTCCATTCCGTTTTCAGTCTATTAAATGTTGATGAAGAAATAGTCAAGAAAACCATTGAAAGCCTTCCCAATAAAAACAGTAGTGGCTATGACGGTATTTCCTGTAAACTTTTGAAAATAATTGAACCCTCCATCATCAAACCATTAACCCTGGTAATAAATCAAGTAATAAATACTGGTATATTTCCCGATACACTTAAACTCGCTAAAGTAATTCCTATTTTTAAGAAAGATGACCCATCTGATTTTAAAAATTATAAACCCATATCTCTTCTCCCAACAATTTCAAAAGTGATAGAGAAAATAATATCTAGTCAACTAACAGCATACTTTAATGATTCTGATCTATTTGTTAAAAATCAATATGGTTTTAGAAAAAAACACTCTACCGAGTTAGCATCACTTGAACTAATAGATAGAATAATTACACAAATTGATAAAAATTATGTTCCTTTCAGTATTTTTCTTGACCTCTCTAAGGCCTTCGATACAATTGATCACTCGATACTATTAACTAAACTAAGATATTATGGATTACAGGGTCCTACCCTGAATCTATTTAAAAGCTACTTAGGCAATAGAAGACAATACACCGAATTTCAAAATGAAAGTTCTAATATTCTACCTATCACAATTGGTGTACCACAAGGATCTATTCTTGGTCCCCTATTATTCATAATATACATTAATGATTTCCCTAAAGCTAGCGAAATGTTTAACTTTATTATGTATGCCGACGATACCACCTTATTTAGCACCATCAATCATTTTCAGGGTAACTCCCCAAATATAAATATAAAATCGGCAGTAAACGATGAACTCCTTAAAATAATTGAATGGTTAAACATTAATAAATTATCATTAAACAGAAACAAATCCAAATATATGATTTTTCACATGAAAAATAAAGCTGTCGATAACTTTATGCTCAATATAAATGGTACAAACATTGAAAGAGTAGATGAATTTAATTTTTTAGGACTTACTTTAGATACAAATTTAAATTGGAATAAACACATTGAAAAAGTATCAAACAAGTGTTCCAAAACAGTCGGCATATTAAACAGACTAAAATATGTCTTTCCCCTAGAAATTAAAATTATCTTATATAATACGGTATTTTTATCACATATCAACTATTGTATTATGGTGTGGGGATACCAAGGTAGTCGAATGTTGAAAATACAAAAGAAAGCTATGAGAATTTTATCTATAAGTAAATATAATTCACACTCTGAGCCACTTTTCAAAAAATTGAATATCTTAAAAATTGATGACATGTTAAAATTACACGAACTTAAGTTTTATTATAAATATGTACATCATGACCTACCTGCTTATCTATTAAATTGGAAAATAATTACAAATGCTTACGTACACAAATACAACACAAGGAAAAAACAGAGTTACACCCATTCAGAACAAAACATGAATTTGCCAAAAGATGTCTTAGATACAGTTTGCCATATGTCATAAACAATACCTCAAAGTTAGTCACAGAGAAGATTGGAACACATACCTTCAGAAGTTTTGGTAATTATGCAAAAAACAATTTATTAGAAAAATACGTAGATACGTGTACAATATTAAACTGCTATACATGTTATCAAAGTCATTAAAACTGTATTATTGCATGTGATATGTATGGATATGTATTGTATATATATAAATCAGCATATGGATATTGTATTTGTGCATATACACATACATATCAAGTATATTGAAGTGTACTATTGACAACTAGTATTTGTTTATTTTAACATACCTTTAATACTCCAATACATGCATATATGTAATCAAGTAATCTCGGTTTCTTTTCTTTTCCTGCACTTTTACTTTTGCATTTGCACTTCCTTCGGTAAAATTGAATTGAAACAAATTATTACTGTGGCTCCTATGAGAGCGACTGTTATTGTCTTAATAGGAGTCACAGACCACATCTAATTTGAAATTACACTGCATTTGTATATATATGCCTGTTCATGTTACGTTAATTTCATATTATATACATATTGTAATTGGGGTCTAAATAAAACTTTCTTGTTCTTGTTCTTATACATCTAAATTTAAGGAACAATTGAAAGGAAAGACCCTTGGTTGACGAATTTTGCTATGTGCGATCGGTAAGGAAGGTGAGCAAAGTTGGTTACGCTTGTGACATTGTGACACAAACAGCACTTTACTACCTATTCAAATGAATCAATCTAAGTATAGTTTGTGTGGAAGAATAATACTTGGCATGAGAAAGAACTGTGACACAAAAGGCAGTACTTTCAAAAAGGGATGCTGCAGTGTGTGAAAGAAGATAAATGTGACACCGTCACGAGCATTACCTCACAACTTCAACTTTATCTCACAACCACATAGATCTTAGTCTTGACCACAGCAGCTGTTACAGAGTTTGTTGGCAGATATATAACTCACTGACAGACAACAATTTAAAAAAAAATGTATTGGGGGAGTTTTAAATGGAACAAATTAGAGAGAGTAACGCTTATGACATGTGACAGAATTTGACAGTGTTCAGAACCATCTTCTCCCTACTTCAGTTCATCCTGCTGCATTTAATTATATCAACACGTCTAGCACTATGTGACTGGTGTAATTGCAACATTAGTGTCAGCTAGCATCCTTTAGAATACGAAAGGTGGGGTTAAAGGTGTATGTCAACGAAACATCAAACAGTGAATGTCAACAAAGACTGATTTCATCAGGACACACAAAAACGTTATTCAAGTTTCTCCTGTTGGAACAGTTTGAGCTTCTTGTTGTCAGTTCATCTGATCAACCAATACCGAGTTCTGTCATACTAATATAACGAAATTCACCTTCAGTAATAACAACGCACCTTACTGGAATAAACTTCCCAAAAAATGATACATGTTCAAAATACTAACAGTTTCAAAAACCTAATCAACAATGACAAAATATTATTGAAAATAAGTATGATTTTGACCAATACGCACTTAACCATGTAAGACCTAGCTACTTATGACTGCTAAGATGGGACATAGAAATAGTCGCAAGGCTTGTGAATCAGCGGATTTGTCCCTATCACTGAACTGAACTGTTATCAAATAACATCGATCAAAAATGTATTGGTCACGCAGAGTGATCTGCGGGTGGTTCAGGACACGTGTGATCTGAGACAAGGACACCCAGGCAGTGTCTCGGACGTCTGGCCAAACATAGTATGTGCCTCTGGAGTGCAGAAAGTCCACCTCTACCTCCTCCTATTCAACAAGCAGCACTGTACACTCCTCTCCCCCAAAGCACACGCTAAACACACACGCACACACACATTTGTAATATACAAAAATAAGTAAGTAAATATACATCGAAAGAATGAGACGGTAATTGAAACTGAAAGTGAGCAGAGTGACACAGATGCAGCAAGGAATGAGTAACTAGCTGGAAAGAGAGAGGTAAAACCAGAGGGAGGTAAGTTAACACAGAGTTGTTTTACTAACAGTTTTTACAACGTTAACAATGCACAGCGGTATGTACACATTCAGTTTCAGATGAAACCGAGAGTTCAAGTCTCTTGAAACCACCGTGTCACGTGTCACAAGCATTACTTGTGTGTAACAAAAACCATGGGATTATTTGAGAAAGATGTCAAGTTAAAAATGTACTGACAGATCTGTAAAAACCAAAGTCACAGAAGGCTAACCAACAGGCTAAAAACTATTCACCTGTACACAGTGTGGCTAAACATTACACAAGGTAACGCTTGTAAAATGTGACACCTGAATGAGCGAGATCTTGGCGTCGCTGGTCACGAGCTTATTGTGTGGTCTTCAAAAAGATTAGCTGACCGGTTTACTTTAACAAACCTACATAAAACTAAATTATTCTGCTGCTTCCTGAGCTCCAAGTTCTATTAGCATGGGCAGAGGTAGACATTGGATTAAATGGGCTGCGTTGTGGCAAGCGATGCACACATTCATCCGGGCTTCCGTTGACATTGGATTCACCGATCACAAGCATAACTGGTATTGAGAAAATCAAATTTCCATGCTGTTCTTCAGACCAAAAATCGGATTGAATTAACGAAGGTGTGCTAAAAAAAGGCATTTATTTTAAATAAGTTGCAACTGCTTGTACTTTAGCCTTCTGCAGGTACCGAAAACAGGAATGTGAGGTAAGCTTGTAACCCGTGACACAACACACGAGATCGGTCGACTCATTGATCTGGTGCACAAAACGTAAGAACAACAAAAATTCAAGTGCCTATACACATATTCATTAATTATAAACATTTAAATCTGGAAATTTAATCAACTTGATGGATAAAGGCCCAAAGCTTGGTCGCTTTTGAAAGATTTTTGCCAAGAACGTAACGCTCGCTTCACGCGGACGACAAGTTTGAAATTGTGAGACGTCGCACAAAACGTTCGAAGGGGGGCTACTACAAGTACACATTTCCTGTCCACTACGTCATCAGTTTGTGTGTGATGACAGAAAAGTAGCTTAGTCTTGCTTCAACCGTTTGTACGCCGAACTTAGTACGTATTTGATCAAAATAAAAATCACGGTTACGCTCGTGACGCATGTAGTTGAACCTTTTCTGACCTTATTAACAAGATTTAACAAGATTTAACAAGATTGCCACCCAGATAATTAACTTTAGGTGGCAGGTGGACAAGGAAGCCCTTTGGCTTATCGAGAGTCCGACACTTTTATCTATGTGTATCCCGCCCGTCTGAGGTATGTGTCGATTTTATTTTTAAACATATTCACGCTACTAGAACCCACACAATCAGCAGGTAATCTGTTCCATTCATTTACAGTCCTTTGTGAAAATTAAAACTTTCTTATATCCAATTTACTCTGCTCCTTTGCTAATGCAAGTTCATGTCCTCTAGTCCTTCTATCTTTCTTAACTGAGAAAAACATATTTCTATTAATATTTTCATAACCCTTCAATATTTTAAACACTTCTATCTGATCTCCTCTCAATCTCCTGGTCTCTAGTGTTGTTAAACCGCCTTTTTTTTGGCGTATTTCGTAACTAAGATCCCTCAGATTTGGTATCATTTTAGTTGCTGTCCTCTGCACTCTTTCTAGCATATTTATGTCCTTCCTGCGATATGGCCTCCACGCTTGAATACAATATTCTAAATGAGGCCTAACTATTGTTTTGTACAGCGGTATTATTGGGTCTTTTTCCTTATACGTTATGTTTCGCCTAATTAATCCAACGATTTGATTTCCCTTTGAAGCTGCAATTCCGCACTGCTCTGAAATCTTCATATCAGCACTAACGGTTAACCCTAAGTCCTTTGCTTTTACAGTAGTACTTAGTACAGTACCCCCCATTGTATATTCTACTTCTTCGTTCCCATGTCCTGTGTGGAGGCATTTACATTTCCCAAAATTGAACAGCATTTGCCACTTTTCAGACCATTTGATCAACCTGTCAAGATCATCTTGTAAATGCTGTCTATCTCCATCACTTTTAATCCTTCTAAACACTTTTGTATCATCCGCAAATTTCAATATTATGACAAGTTAATGGATGAACTGCAGCATACTTCCATATAATGGGAGAAAGCAACTGTCCCCTGCTATTTTCCCATTTTCAGCCGCCATTTTTGCGTGACACACACATGTTAAAGGTCAATTATTATATTTTTGTAAATTGGCACTGGTTTTTTCATAACTCAGATATCTTATTTAATGTATGTTACAAGCACACAAACACACAAATCAAAGAAAACACAAGTTTTTGCTACATATTTATTCCTTTCCAGCACTGAAGAAAAGTGGAAGTTGTACTTTTATGTGTTTTTGTAACCGTGAAGTTCGTTCTAGGTTGCAGCGTTTTAGAATTAAAAACGCACTATTTTGCGAACACTTGAAACCTAGGACAGAAGTTCCCATGCCCATATATGGCATACCGTTCGAAAGCTATTTACAGCACGCAGTTCCCTAGCAGCAGTGCCCATGAATGCGTTGAAAGAAAATTGAGTGCGCAGTGAAAGTTAACGGGATTTTATTTGGAAATTGGATTAGAGTTGTTTATGTAGTTCGATTAATTATTAGTTTAGTTTCATGTTGCTGTACTTTACATCTGTACAAATTTCTTAACAGTTTAACGTGTTATTGAACCGGATTTCGTTAGAAATACAGACTACGGGACGAATTTCGTTTCGTGTTTACGATCTTCGAAAAATCAAAGATGGCTACGCCCATGACCATGGGCATGGATGGACCGAAGTCGAACGATGTTGGTCTGTGTTTTGACGCATTGGCATTGGTGAACATGCAGTATATCGCAAGTGGGGACATCCTCAACGAATTGGGAATGACTACTTTGTGACACAACCGATCGGTAATGATGACAGTGATTCGGACTTGTCTGATTCGAGCGAGAACGACTTTGACCCGGAGCTGGCAGAGGAAGTGAGCGGAACTGTCGATGGTGACAGTCAAACTGTTTATGACGACCCGAGGCGCAAGATGAGAACACAAACGCCTCTCTTCAGACCCAAACAGTTATTTTCAGAGCTAACCACATGTTCATGGAAGAGTTTGCTACCTCTTGCGTGTTGATTAGTAATATACAATTTTGCTAACAAACAACTACAACTTTTTTTGATGGGTGCTCTTTTAAATTATATTGTAACTTTAAAAGTAACCATCAGAATTTGATAATAATTTTAGTGTTCCAAAGCTATGATACATATTTACATTTTCTTCACTACATTGGACATGGTAATAGCAATGGATATTTTATTATAATATTAATACAATACTGCACCAACATTTTATGTTGACATGAATTATGATGATTCCTGACACTACAAGTACTTTTCTATGAATGAATGAATGAATGAATGAACGTTTATTCAACAACAACAACAACAACATAATACATGCACAGTATGGTTTGCTGCTGCTGCTGCTGAAAGGACATAGCTGTAGTCATAGACTTATGTGTTGCTATGCCCTACTCGAACTATGAAAACTGAATAAATACAACAGGAATTATAAATAAATCACAAAATAATATTCACAACTCATATAATTTTATAGACTGTTTACTATAGTGCTTGTGTTACTATTTCATGGGTTTAACAAAACGTCACCTTCAATTAACAATTCACAAATATGTAGAAAGTAATGACAACTTGATTGCTTTTTTAAATTGTGTTAAACTTGGAAGTTGAGTCAATTTATTTGGTAAATTGTTCCACGTTTTTATACCCTTGACGGTGATTGACAGCAGTCGGAGGGTGGTGTTTGTCTTTTTAACATAGAACAGTTTGCTTTGTCTTGTATCATGTATGTGGATAGCTGCGGTTGGTTCAAATAATGCTTGAACACGACCATTTAAAGAATGGTTGTTTGCTTTATAAAGTATGATCATAGTCTTGTATTTAACTAAATCATGAAATTTAAGCATGTTTGAGAGATGGAAAAATACAGATGTATGATCATGATAATTAAGATTATAAATAATCCGCATAGCTTTTTTCTGTAACATAAATAGTTTTCTAAGTCTAGATTGATAAGTATTTCGTGTACTACTCTACTCGGTACCCCCCCCCCCCCCCCCCCCTATTCCCGGTGTATCCGTGTTATGTTCATGCAGCCCTTTCTCTGTTTGTACTGAATTTACGCCAACTATAGGGTAGGTTGGTATTGGGCAATCAAATTTATTAACACAGGGATTGCCACTGTGCACATATAATATATACAATAGTCACATCTTGTGCACAGCCAGGTACATCGAGATTACAGAGTGATGGACCACACATGTTATGTACGACACATTTTGTACATTTAGAATAATCATACTAGACATTTACCAAAAAAACCTTGATTGCTGTTATATTAATTACAGCATACCGACTGTAATATGCTTACAGTATATAGAACACAAGGGAAAAAGATACCTGGTGTGCAGACTGCACACCTTTCTATAGTACTAGCCACAGTAATTCAGCTTGATATATACAAAAGTGGGGGATAAAACCCCCCCTATCTTACAACATTCATGTAACATCCCTATTTAGTTATCTTGCATTATGTATGCTCATATGGAAGTAACTAACACACGCTATACGTACAACAGATACAACGGGTGGGTGGGTGGTATTCAAAATGTTGTAGTCAAATCTGAAGTTGTCACGATGGCGAAGCGAAATGAAGTGACGAGAAAACCTTGCATCGTCTCCTGCCCACAATTTTTTTTCCCGCGCCCGCTGCTGGCCAATAGGATGCCGCGTAACTGACACGGGCGGAATGGGTATTTTGGGCCAGCTTATTAAGCGTTGAGGCGATTCAAAGGGGGTGTGCAGACTAGGAGGGGGAACAGGTTATATAACCACCTAGCTTAACCGCTAGGCGCTCGCTCTGTTGTTACACAAAAATTATTTTCATCCTGAAGGCCAAAAATTCATTTCCCCAGATCTCACAGCAATATGACATATGTGGTTCAACAAGTGAATTATATAATGTGTGTAACGCTTGACAATCAAGAACATGCCTAGTTTTATACAAAACTGCTATGTTTTTTGATACTTTTGATTCAACCATTTTTATGTGTTCTCTCCATGTTACGTTTTCGTCAATGGTTACTCCAAGGAATTTAGTATATGATACCTGCTCAATGTTTTTCCCATTCAAAACTATATTCACACCTGTTCTAAGTTGCTTTTTATTGTTGAACATTATAAAATGTGTTTTGTTCACATTAAGTGATAATTTGTTCGCTCGAAACCACAGGTCTAGTTTTTTTAGTTCGTTGTTAATAACAGTGCTTATTTCATCTGTGTTACTAGCGGAATAAAAAATGTTTGTATCATCAGCAAACAAAATAATGTCAAGCAATTTTGAGACTTCACACATGTCATTTATGTACAGAATAAATAATAACGGGCCAAGGATTGAACCTTGCGGGACTCCACACTTGATTTCCTTTTGTTCTGAGTTACTGTTGTTATAGCATACATATTGTCTACGGTTGGTTAAGTAGCTTTTTATCCAGGCCAGAGCCAGACCCCTGATTCCGTAGCATTGCAATTTACTTAGCAGTATGTTGTGGTCAACAGTGTCAAAGGCTTTTTTTAGGTCGATAAAGACCCCAATCGTGCTTTGGCATTTATCCATTGCGGATGTAATTTTTTCGACAAATTCTGTTAAAGCTAGTGAAATTGAGTGATTACTTCTGAAGCCATACTGCCCATCTGTCAATATGTGTTGTGTTTCAATGAAAGACCTTAGCCTTTTGTTGAATATTTTTTCAAGTATTTTTGAAAATTGGGATAAGAGAGATATAGGTCTATAATTAGAAAACTGAAAACGATCTCCTGACTTAAATATAGGAATGACTTTGGCTAATTTCATATCATTTGGAAATGATCCGCTGATCAAAGATCTGTTAAAAATGTGGATTAGCGGTTGTACAATTTGCTTTATTACATGCTTAATTGTTTTCATGCTGATTTCATCAGGTCCGTATGAAGTTTTACTTTTGCATCCAGACACAATTTCGAGTACTTCTTGCTCAGTAACGGGGGACATATACATTGATTGTGATACACTACGTTTTACAAAGTCGGTTGGCTTTGTTCCCGGGCAGGGTTCTATGAGGTTGAATAATTTAGTACCTATATCGACGAAGAAATTGTTAAAATGATTAGCTATTTCTTTATTTTCTAATACTACTATGTTATCGCCAACATGAAACTTTTTCAAATATGTGGTATCAGATTTTCTTTTACCTATTATGCTGTTAAGAGTTTTCCAAGTTGCCCTTATATTAGTCTTACAATCGTCGAGTTTTTTTCTGTAATATTTTTTCTTTTCTAAACGTAATAATTTTGTTAACTTATTTTTGTAATTTTTGTAGCGGATTTCTATTAATTCTGTCCTATTTTTTAGAAACGCTAAGTACATGTTATTCTTCTTTTTGCAAGCGTTTTTTAGCCCTCTTGATAACCAAGGTTTATCATTCTTTGTTGTCTCTCCTGAATACGTTGTAGTTTTTACAGGACAGGCATCGTTATAAGTATTATTTAGTATTTGCATAAAGCGCGAGAATGCTAAATCAGGGTTTGACTCGTTCATTACAGTGTCCCAGTTTGCATAATTTAAATCGTGCTTAAATTTGTTTAATGAGTCCTCATCTAACGTTCTGTTATATTTATATGTTGGATCATCGTTAATAACCGCATAAGTGCTGTTGTCACACAGGACGAAAATTGGCATATGGTCTGTAGCATCGCTTAAAACAATGCCGCACATTTTGTTTCTACACAGTTCAGAACAGAAAATGTTATCTATTATACTAGCAGTCGTGCTTGTTACTCGTGTGGGCCTGGTGATCAAGGGATATAATCCAGAGCTGAACATTTGATCAATGAAATATTTTGATTCAGCTTGCTCTTCGCAGTGCAATAGGTCTATATTGTAATCACCACATATATACACGATTTTGCTGGTGAGATTTCCCAGTATGAATGAGAGATTGTCATTAAATTTGCTGATGCTGGTATTTGGTGCTCTATACATACAACCGACATTGATTTTTTCGTGTTTACTAATTTGTATCTCAATAAAGATGCTTTCAAAACAGTCATCAACAGCATACGATATATTCCTTAGACAAATATCAGAAGACTGGCAATTGTTAAGTACAGATTCACACACATATATGGCAACGCCGCCACCGTGTTTGTTTTTTCTGGAATTACAGTACAGTTTGTAACCCGAAAATACGACATCGTTACAGTTTACTTCACTTCCGTCCCAATTGTTTTCTTTAAGCCACGTTTCTGATATAGCAATTATATGAAATTTATACTCCATGCTTTGGATAGTATCTTTAATCTTGGGTAAGTTAGCTTTTAAACTCCGAGCATTAAAGTGTATTATACTCAGTTTGATTGGCTGGTTTTTGCCAACACTGCTAAAGTTTGTTGAAAATTGTGCTGGGGTGTAGTATTTACATTGCGTGGGCAAATCGTTATACAACAAACAATCAGTATCAATATCGTGTTCGTAACAGTGTTCATTATAATCAAACGGTGTATCATACGGAGGCGTTAACTCGTCATTTTGTTGTGTAGTTGACGCCATGGTTAAGTCATCACAAAAACGTTTGCCAGGATAGTCAACAGGTACTTGGTAGTTTAACCACGGTTTGCGACATCATGTCGCTCTCTTACCACCAGTTTGTCAAATGACAAATATGCGACTTTGCCCTCTTCCCTGGCCTTCATCATTTTTGGTAGCAGTTCTTTCCGCCTCGCTATGACCCTCTGCGAATAGTCCTCATTCACGTAGATGCCACGAGGCCGTTTCTTCTTCGCCGCCTGCAGTACCAGCTCGCGGTCCTTGAACGACTCGAATTTGACCACGATGGTCCGGGCTCTCGTCCCCGGGCCGCCAGTTCGGTGCGCGCGACCGATGTTGATGGCGCGCACTTGGGCTTCGGGGAGTTCTAGGGCTGTTGTCATAGCCCTGCGCACGCTCTTCTCCGTCTGCTCCCACGTCTCGCCGTCGACCTCAGCAACGCCGTCGAAACGTAGATTACAGCGTCTTGACTGGTTTTCTTGGTAGTCGATCGCGTGCTCGATTTTCTTGATCATTTCTTCAAATTCGATCATCTTCTTCGACAGATCGTCAATGTTTTCCTTCGACTGCTTCTCTTTGATCTCCTCGACTTGGGTTTGCGTGTACTGCAAGCTGACTCGGAGTTCGGTCAGCGCGGTGGTTGTCTCACGCATAAAGCTGTCCACCCTCCTGTTGATTTCAGCTACCGCGCTTTGCAAGCACGCTTGGTACGCATCTTTTTGTATTTTCAGGAGCTTCTCAACGTAGGTCTGGCTTTCGTCCGCGTCAGCGCTTACTTCTAGGCAGCAGGGGCCTCGGTGGCACCACTTACGCCCGGTCCGGTCTTGGGCGGCTTTGCCTTAGCCTTAGCCATCACGGTTTGCGAGTGTCAGACGCTTAGCCACAAACAATGGCTTACCGTTAACGCACTTGAGTGGACACCACTTCAGCGGCTATTGTTCGTCGTCAATTTGTCCAGGTGAATGCTATGATTCCGTGTCAGCGAAGGTGAAATTTCCCGCGCCGTACTGTTCAGATGGGCGATATTCCCAGTGCAACAGTACAATATCCGAAGTAAATATATAAATGTTCACGTATTTTGGCTGTACAAGTTGTGAATTCCTTCACATATATGAAGATTCACTTACTCGCCTGCGCAAAACTCAATCTTTATATTAATCGCACGCATACAACCGGACAAAAACACAATTTGTTGCGGAGCTCGTAACACACGTCTGATCAATCTAACTTCTGTTTGCAATAATGATATATATATATTATATCCTTCTATTATGTGGGCCAACCTCATACTTATTTTTGATACCAACATCCCACTTATTTTTAGGACCAAACTCCGACCTCCCAATCCCTGCAAAAGACCACTCTGTGTGTCTGCTTCCATTGTCGGTGCTTATAATGTCGAGATTGTTATGTCTCAAGATATTCATGTCATTGTCACCTCGACAGATGTAGGTGAATGGTCCACATATACACTTCCAGACACACACAATATCGAGTCATACCTATTTATACCGCATATTAGAATGAGTATCTTATGATCACTGTATTATCCATTGAAGACAATGAATGGTCGAACATATGACAAGTATGAACATCACCTGATGACATTTTGTAAGCCTCTTGATGAACCAATTTCACCCGTTTATACTTAACACGTGGAGCGTATGTCTGCACAAGTTAAATGTAAATCGGCAGAAAAGTTGTTAGTAGGGGCACGGGAGCACATGGAATAAAATGGCCAATACATGTAAGGCTAAGATCTCTGGCACCGCCAAACGTGAACATGCCGCAAATAATATATCTTTGCATTATCGCGTGCGTGTAAAGAAATCACGTGCCAAATCATTCGAAACATTAAATAGAACAAATGCTTTGTATGTACCACAGTAAAAACACAATAGTATTGTGATTAATATGGTTAATACGTTCCCTTCATTTCCTGCAAAATTTGTCATACAATTTTCAAAATATCACAGCATATTTAATCTCCATTGACACAAGTGTTGTGGAAAATTCGTGAAATTCTCATACCTTATTTTTCAGAAAAATCCATCCAAACTTGATACCCCTCAATTTCGCCCGAATCTGGTGACGGATTTATAAATATTGGTGCTTTCAGCAAAATATCAAGCGAATAACGTATATTTATTATTACCTCGTAAAAGATATAATGCAGTAGGGACACGGGAGCATATATTATATGCAGAAAAATAAACAAAGTGAGCGTCTTGCCCCAGGTGGTGGGCCGTCTTGCCTCATGGTATGGGGCAAGACGTTTGTTATGGACTCGTTCTACTTTGCATATAAAACTCATCTAGATTGTTTATTTATTTAAAATAGCTTTCCTGTGTGTAACACATATAGTTGTCTATAAGATGAACACAGTAAAGACATGTTGGGGTAATTTTTCGACGGGTAGTCGAAACGATTTCCTTACTGGGCCGCGCTGCCCATGCCTACCCTAATTCAGTCATTCAATCAGATGTTTGTCAATCTTCGGTTAGCTTTAATGCGTTTCTGCAAAATTGACTTGGTTGATTTTTACTTTCATTTGCCATCTACGTTGTGTTTAAGTTTGATCACTACCCCAATTGTTCATTTTTTACCAGGGTTGGGGCAACACGGATACGTTTCAATATTTTATGATATCGACATATTGAATACCGGACACAAAGAAATATGTAAACCTTTCAACATATGTCAGTGATGTATCTCGATGCGGTGTTTCGTATTGATACTCACAAATACGTGGATAGCAATAGTTTTTTTGTTTAGGGAGTTCGCTTTGTTCAAGGCTCACCTACTCTAAAATATGTACTACTAGATCAATGCCCTACTTCCATACGTTGCACTTCAGGCCAGTTACTCCGATGACTTGACAACGACTATGGCGGTGTGCGGTGGTCGCGCGGTAGAGCGCCGGACTGTCGATCGAGGGGACATTTTTTAATGTTGGCAATTTCATTCACATCGCGTTGTCTGTGTCATTCTGAAAATACACTAAAAGCCGGTGGTACCTTCTAGCTAGTGTTTACGCCACGGGAAATAACAAAACAAAACAAAAGTGATAAACGTATAACCTATCTATGACACAAAACGTAGTGATTTCTTCCACTATTCAACTAGATCTTGCTCCCAGCGGCTGGGGTTACTTCCGAGTTGGTCGTGTGAAAGCCGCCGAAAGCAGTATCGTCACTGACTCCATGCTGGGATGGGTCAGGTACAGTAAAGCTGATCACTCTTCGTGTCTTTTCCTTCCATATTTTTCGGTCCATCGCTCCCTCTCTCCATCTTTCATCCTCCCCTGAGCTTCTCATGTCCCTCCAAACGCAGTCCTCCCATCTCAGCTGTGGCTTTCCATTTTCCTGTGATCATTATGCAATGTACATTACTATCATACTTCAAACACTTGCACACGTAGTCGGTGATATTGGTTCCTTTAAATGGTATTACATGAAGGACTAACACAAATGCATTTCCGTGTATATTTTAGTATGATATCGGTTGTAACATTTCATTTAAAAAATATTATATATATGTAAAAATGATCTGTTGAACTCGGTTGTCTCGAGAAGCGATTCTAAAGTTTGGATTTAATGCACTGACATTAAGCTGACTGGTCAGCACGCTTTGTTTTATTTCTCAGATAAGGAGTAATGCTTGTATTACGCCCGAATATCGTACAATTACCATTCTGATGCTCGGTCATTCCCAACTGCTATCAATGTAAACACGCTGTGAACGAGTAAACACTACTGTTGCAGTTCACTAGCTCGGTGACATCACATCTAGGCATCCTGAAAGGCGCTCCAAAGTACGCATAATCAAGGAAGGCCAGTCGATCAGGGTAAATGTAGAATTATTAATTTATTGAATTATGATGATAGTGTGACTTCTACGCTGGGAACCGTCTAGAGCGCTAAGTCAAGTGAGGTGATGAAATAGTTGGCTTGTTGGAAATATAAATATACAAAAGGATATCATACTTTTTATTACTCGAACTCTATGCCATCCCAGAGGCCAACGTACCCTCGCCTCTCTCTATGGCCATTCACGTCCTTGGCCCAATCATGTCTCATCTAGGAATTGGCTAAACATTTCTAAAACAAACATTTTTATTTAGATTTGTTCACTTTTTTGTACTGGACTAAATTGAATGTTCAGCCATTCCCCAGTTGACGCCACGGAATGAGTGTATGCTGCAAACAATACTGTTATTCGTCACTGCAGAAACTCAATATTCAGATGGAACGAGTTTATGATGCAAATTATGTATTGGTGCTGACATCTGCAATTTGTCCGTTGTCTGTTGCGGGTGTGTAAGCTAGTAGTATTAATTCAAGCAATTGGGATTATTATTCAGTTTAATGTATGGTCTTCTGTGACTGTGATAAACAATAATTATTGGTGCCTAATCTACAATGTTCACTCGTTGATGTCACTCTTGTCATCGTATGCTTTTATCTATCTAAAATAAGAAAACTAATTTTATTAATACTAACACAACGTACAATCTGTCAACATCTATTTGGTATTTTCTTAAATTCTTTGTCACCAGAGATGTTAAATGTACTCACGACAGAATGTGTCTTTGCCTGTGTTTTTCCTCGCCGATGTGTTTTTGCAGTAGCGATGGGTCAGTGGCAACAATACGAGTACCCTATTTCCCTAACCATCGCAGATTATACATGTTCAACGTCACGTAGCAATCGGGTCATTGTGACATAAGCTATTATCGGACATCCCTCTACATATAACCTTACACTGACACAGATAATAGCATCATTCTTATTTACAGGACAATGCAAAACAAATTTAAGAAAACTGTGTAAAGCACTAAACAAAATTAGTCGTTGAACATATATGGTACTCCACCTAGCCGTGTGACCCAGAGAGGCCATAGGGACGGATTCCACAACATGTTGGGTGTGAATATGATGGGTATAGTGTTGCATTCAAACATGCTAGGAGAAACCGAAGCCGAGTTCACACTATTCAACAGCGGCCTAGGCTAACATTACATGTCACAGAGGTAGAGTATCAACGCAGAAAGTAATACAGCACGGCTGGAGAATCACAGACGTTTTTGAACACGTGCAATCTGGAGCCATAAACCCGCAGAAATTAGGTAGGTAGAGTGGCATGGGCCCCTCGGGGGCAATGTTCTTCTGAAATACAAAGGACTTCGCGTCTCTTATCCAGACGATCTGGTATGGATTACGTCGTAATGTTGTTGATACCAGAAAAAGCGCAGGCCGGTCGTACACTAGAAAACTGGATGTTGTTAGACTACGAAGGAAAGCCGTTTATAAGAAAACAATTCAACAAGTCATCATGATGCCTGTCAAAGAATGGATAGCGTACGGTAATCACAGTTTCAATGTTGTAATAGTTTTTAGACTTGATTATATCACAAATAAATCTGAATCAGTTGAGTTATGTTATGATTTTTTTTATTGCGTTCATTATATTCATACTACAAATCATGTTCAACAAAAATCTAACACCAACGGTTACGCCTTCCAACATGCATAACATGCATGCACACATAAAATACGCATACCTACAACAACTCATGTGTATAGTATCACAAAATTAACGTGTAAAACTGTTTCCATATTGTATATTTATGAAGAAAAAGAAAAAAAAACAATAATTGTTATTTATTAGTACCCTACCATGTCAGCACAACATTAATTGAGTGAAATACACAAAAGAGTCGTCTGAATAAAATTCATTGTTAAAACGATAATTATGATACATTTTGAATCGTCCCCCGCACATTACAACAGTTATTAGTATTGTTCTATGTCAAGACAAAAGTCACTGAGTGAAATACAGGAAACTATACTTTAGCTGATGTGTTGCATACATTTTCTGAAGCAAGTACAGTGCTGAACTTCTGTGAAGAGGCATCAGACAAGGTTTCCCAGATGCTAGTCCAGAAGCAGTATGGCTGAACGTAGAAATAGATACTACAAAGCATATTTTGTGTAAAATAGTAGCAAAATGCCACAATGAACGACACATCAACTGTTCCCAAGTTTACCCTGTGTGCCTTCGCCACACCATGTCTGGCATCCATGTTAGACAACCACTGTAGATAGTGGACCTTACATAAATAGACGCAACGTAGAATAAATAGTATACATATATTTTACGTTACTTGTAAAATACCACAGAGAAAACTATATTAAAATCCCAACTTCTACTCATTAAGTATGCATTGGTCTCAACAAGCCTAGCAACCAAATTATACATCCGTTACAAACTGTGATCGAGCCATTGAGACAATAAGCTAGCATATACTCCGACGTGAGCCATGAGTGACAGTATCAAACATTACGCATATAGGAACAGTAAATCATACATACATCGTCCCACTTTGGGTGTGATCATTCTTGTTAAACAATAATCTGTCAAAGTATATACTGTATCATCATGAGTAGTAATAAAAATTTATTTAAAAAATATCCTCAGGTTACATTCCTGGAAGTGGAATCCGTTAATGAGGAATTACGTCACTCTCCGTAGGAATCGCAATTGTCAAAGGTAAAATAGCGTCACCTGACGGATGTATTATGAACTAAATACGCATGACAACAAGCGCCCCATGGTGGAAATAAGGTAAACTAGAAACCAGGCCAATCAGCGCCATCTTTTGATTAATCGATGAACTATATAACTAGGGCGATGGCATGAATTATGTCAATGATGTCATGAAATTGCGCTTGCGCAATTATGTTTTTTCTTACAATAGCGCTTAAATTCGCTGCCCTAATGTTTTGGATTATAAAAGAGGTCAATGACGTCATAAAATAGATCATTACGCATAAGTGCGGAATTGCAGCGTCAAAGGGAAATCAAATCCTTGGATTAATTAGGCGAAATATAGCGTATAAGAAAAAAGAATTAATAGTACCGCTGTACAAAACAATAGTGAGGCCTCATTTAGAATATTGTATACAAGCATGGAGGCCATATCGCAAGAAGGACATAGATATGCTAGAAAGAGTACAGAGGAGAGCGACTAAAATGATACCAAATCTGAGGGATCTTAGTTACGAAATACGCCTAAAAGAATGTGGTTTAACAACACTAGAGACCAGGAGATTGAGAGGAGATCACATAGAAGTGTTTAAAATATTGAATGGTTATGAAAATATTGATAGAAACATTTTTTTCTCAGTTAAGAAAGATAGAAGGACCAGAGGACATGAAGCTACATTAGTAAAGGAGCAGTGTAGATTAGATTAAGAAAGTTCTCATTCTCACAAAGGACTGTAAATGAATGGAACAGATTATCTCCTGATTGTGTTGGTGCTAGTAGCGTGAATATGTTTAAAAATAAAATCGACACACACCTTAAAAAGGCGGGATACATGTAGATAAAAAGTATTGGACTCTCGATAAGCCAAAAGGCTTCCTTGTCCAACTGCCATCCAGAGTAATTTTCTGGATGGCAATCTTGTTAAATCCTGTTAAAGTATCCATGCCTTTTTCCGACTGCGGCAAGATGGTTAGCTATCTTGTCACGTGATCATGACGTCACATATGTGGTAACGTATCCTATTGAGTAAATTGTGAACTATGAAAACAGGTCAATCATCGCTAACTTTTGATTAAATGATGAACTATCTAACTAGTTCAATGACGTCGTGATATACGTCAGCGATGTCATGGAATAGGTCATTGCGAATGTGCAATGATGTTTTCTCTTACGGTAACGCTTAAATTCGCAACCCTAATAGTTTGTTCTTACTGTAGCATAAATTGGCTGCATTAATTTGGTGAATTGTAGAAATAGGTCGATGACCTCGTGAAATATACAGTTATTTCCATATATGTTTCCTATTTTAGTCCTTTGGCGTGGTAACTTCTTAACATTTTGGAACTTCAACGTTTTTCGGGGTAAAGCTCCATATTTTAGTATTTGAGCGTCATAACTTCATGCCAGTTTAATACATCACCGGACTTTATTTTTCGTATTTTAGATGTTTCCTATTTTAGTTCATTGGCGTGGTAAATGTTCTAACATTTTGGAGTTTCAACGTTTTAGTTGGGCAAAGTTCGTTATTTTAATACCTTTGCGTCATAACTTCGTGCCAGTTTAATATATCACCAGGTAACTTCTTAACATTTTAGCGTTCCAGCATGTTAGCGGGATAAAATGTTCATATTTAGTGCATCAGCGTGGTAACATCATAACATGTTAACGTTTCAGCGCGGTGGCCTTGTGACATTTTCATACTTTAATATGTCAACGCGGTAACTTTGTAACATGTTAGTACATTGCCGAGGTAGCTTCTTAGAATTTTTGCGTTTCAGAATGGTAGACATGTAACATGTTCGTATTTGAACGCGTGAGCTTTTGAACGATGGGAAAAATAAAATAGTTACCCAGGTGATGTAATAAACTGGCTTCAAGTTATGACGTTCAAGTACTAAAATAGGGAGCTTTACCCCACGAACATGTTGAAGCTCCAAAATTTTAAGAAGTTACCACGCCGAAGGACTAAAATAGGAAACAGATATGGAAATAATGGTATATTTCACGACGTCATCGACCTATTTCTACAATTCACCACATTAGTGCAGCGAATTTATGCGCTACAGTAACAACAAAATATTACGGTAGCGAATTTAAGCATTACCGTAAGAGAAAAACATCATTGCACATTCGTAATGACCTAGTCCATGACATCGCTGACATATATCACGACGTCATCGAACTAGTTAGATAGTTCATCGTTTAATCAAAAGTTAGCGCTGATTGACATGTTTTCATAGTTCACCATTTACTCAACAGGATACGTTACAACATATGTGACGTCATGATTACGTGACAGGATATCTAACCATATTGCCGCAGTCGGAAAAAGGCATCGATACATATGCGTAATGGTCTATTTTAAGACGTCATCGACCTCTTTTATAATCCAAAACATTAGGGTAGCGAATTTAAGCGCTATTGTAAGACAAACGTAATTGCGCATGCGCAATTTCATGACATCATTGACCTAATTCATGACGCCATCGCCCTAGTTATATAGTTCATCGATTAATCTGTGATAATATCACATTACACCACAAAAGAGGAAGGAAGAAGAGAGATGGCAATGGAATAAAATCGCCAGGATATTCGGACGAAGATTCGTCCTCAATGTCTTCGTCCTCTTCTTCGTACGGCTCTTTTGACATTAATTCTGATTCGGTATCATCGAACTAATCTATGAAAAGGGATACACGACATCGTCGACGAAACAGCCTTCCGAAAAGACGACATCGTCAACAAAACACCCCCCAGGACCCAAATTACCAACATTTTCAGGAGACTCTGTAAAATGGGGAACACATGCATCTGTGCCTGTTTAACGGTACTGCCAAGCACTATCATTGGGGTTGTCATCGGAAACTACACAGGCTAAGTTAATGCCTGCGAGACAAAACCATTGATTTGTACGATCACGCTCCCGCAAGGATCGGAATGATTACCGTAGGCTTATAATATGTCTGAAGAGTAGATTTGAAACAAAGAAAGACCCGAGCGTGGTGCGACGGAATCTGCACGATATAAATCAGGAAATCAACGCATCTCTGGAAGATTTTGCAGATCGGGTCCAACATGCCGTCTCAATCACGATACCCGCTACGAAATTGTTGGCGTGTGCCACTGAAATATCAGGTCAGTCTGAGGATTTTTCGTAAAATATGGTCCCAAATCAGGATAGTGATGTATATAGCGAAGAGGAAAGTAAAACAGGCATGGTAACCGATCAACCAATTACGCTATCAGCTTCTCATTCCGTTCCATCAAAAATCAGGAAATTCGTTAGACAATCAGGCGCTATGTGAGAGCCGGCTGTCAACAGAAACAACTAATTGTTTATTGGATATGCCCACTGATGAAACAGAACTAACAAAGCTCGATACTGTGCTAATGCCAAGTCAGGCTCTTAGTTAGAGCAGGCTAACATAAACCCCAGTATCGGAACACCTTTGTCAAGTACGACAGCGGACATAGCTAATCACGTGCTAGACAAAGACGAATGTTGGAAAACAGCTCCACTGAAGGAATGAGATGGGCAACGCACACCACATGCATACACACACGCACATACACAATCTAGTAGCCTAGGACGCGTAGATATACTCACGTAGTATATGATGCCTGCGGCACTTTTCGGTGCCCGGGACGTACTCACGTAGTATATGGCACGTACTCACGTAGTATATATGATGCATGAGGCATTAGTCGGCGCCCGGGACGTAGTCACGTTGTATATGGGACGTACTCGCGTAGTATATGATGTCTGAGGCATTTGTCGGTGCCCGGGACGTACTCACGTAGTATGCGGGACGTACCCAGAACCCAGAATCAATTTATTTGACCTATAAATATGATACATATACAACGAATAACGCAAGTAATAGATAAGGTGAGGAGACTCCAATTAAGATATATAATATCGCTTGCACAGGAGCCACCCCATTAATATAAACAACAATAGAATTTACATGACAAATCAGAATAGCATATGACTTGTTTTTATAGTTGATAATTACTCAATGACAATGTGTCAACATGCATACATAATACAAGGACTGATTTATCTACTCGTGTACACATTGACGTACATATGGATACTTAGGTATACATTCTAATATGTATTACGAATTATAAATAAAGCATTTATGGATACGAGAAGTGGATTCATAATTTAAAATAAAAACGTTTTTGGTGTATGTTAAAAAACCATATAGACTGTGGGTGTAAATTTCATTGATGATAATACTTGGTGTATTGTTAACTGTCTCTACTATGTTGTGTCTAATGCATTTTTTCGCAAATTCATGTTTGAATCTGGACATATACAGATTATTTCTTTCACGTGTGCAGTGCTGATGAATATCATAAATGTGTGTGCTTGGAAAAACATTGAAGTAGTAGGGTAAAGGATTGTTAATTAATTTATAATACAATTTTAATTGTTGGATTTTATAAATGTCATCCAACTTTAGCAACTGAAATCTTTTTAAATAGGACTTGTGTGAGCATTGTATTTACTGAAGGATATTATTCGAATTGCTTTTTTCTGTAATTTGAAAATTGTGCTTGTTGACCCCATAAAATTATGCCATAATTAATATGAGGGAGAATAAAAGCATTGTACATAAATTAATATATAATGTATAAGGTTGTAAAAAGTGTTTAAGTTTATTTAGTATTCCTAATGTTTTAGATATTTTATTTGTTATTTTGTTTGTATGACTCTGCCAGTTTAAATGGTTATTTATTGTGATGCCTAACAAATTGAAATCATTTACACATTCAATGTATGCCCCATCTATTTGTAATACAGGATATTTTACTTTCTTTTGAGGCATATGAAAAATCATGAATTTAGTCTTTTAGTGACAGTTTGTTGGCTTTCAACCAATTGCTAATCTTTGTTAGTTCTATGTTAATAGAGTCACTTCGCATTTGGCTTTCTGAATCGTTAAATGTGTTTAGTGTACTAATAAGGGTGGTGTCGTCAGCATACGTTATAAATTTGAAAAAGGTCACTAGAAAGTGCTGTGTCATTTATATATATAATAAATAAGAGTGGTCCTAAAATTGAACCTCGATGGACACCAGTGTTGATGACTATTTCCTTAGACGTAACATTTTCAATTTCTACGTACTGCTTACGATTTGGTAAATAACTCGTACAAAGGTCCAGAGCCTTGTCGTTTAATCCATAGTAATTTAACTTCTGTACCAATATATTGTGATCAATTGTGTCAAATGCTTTTGATAAATCAAGGTATATATTTATTGGAGTAACCGATTTACCAAGTTCTTGTATAATTATGTCTATGATTTCAAGTGTTGCAAGCTCAGTAGAATGTTTCTTTCTAAACCCATATTGGCTATTGTAGTATAACGCTTTAGAATGGAAGTAATCGTGGAAATGATCAAACATAACCCTTTAAAAGAAATTGAAATCACTGGCAGGATAGAAATAGGACGATAATTGTTAGTCAGAAACATCACCTTTTTTGAAAAGGTGTATGTCTTTTGCAATTTTTTATTTGCTTGGAAATACACCAGTTATTATTGATTGATTAATAATTAAAATGACTCCATTTCTTATATAATTTTTTATCAATTTTTAGTAATGGTTTTGAAATACAGTCGTTTCCACAACTTGATTTTGGAGGTAAACGATCAGTTATATTAACAATAGTTTCCATGTTAATTGGGTTAAAGCTGAAGGTGTGAAATATCGGGTTATTCAGGTAATATTTGTATAAATTAGTTCCACTAATATTTGTTTTAGAGGCTAGAGTAGGATCAGCATTAGTAAAAAACGTGTTAAATCTGTTTGCAATAATGGATTTGTCGCTAATCATTTCCCCATCGACTGGAAATCTGGAAATTGTTCTTTCTTTTCACTTTTCTTAATAATTTCTTTACTTAAACACCACGTCTTTCTTAACATCATGCTTATGCTTTTAAAAACTGGATTGGTAATGCCTTTGCTTAGCTAATCTAATATTACTTTTAAGAATTGCATTATCAGTATGTAAGTCAGTTTTAAGTTTATGGTAATGCTCTGTAATTACGTGAGTCTGTTTCATTCTCAAATACAATTTGTTTCTAAATTTAATTGACATAATAATGCCCTTGGTAATCCAAGGAGTTTTCTTACGTTTATATTTGTTAAATTTAATTACTTTAATATGTAAAAATTTATCCATAGCTGCAGTAACATTTTCATCGAGGATATTGTAGTTTTCATTCGGATCCGCATGAGTATCTGTGTTAAGTTTATCATAAAGATTTCAGTTAATTTATTTCAGTTTTTAATTTATTGAGTGAGTCAGGATTTTGTTCTTTTATTCGTGTACACCTTGGTATCGCGTCAGAGGTTACAACATAGTCCAGACTTAGAAAGTACGGAAAGTGATCAGAAATATTGCTCACTAAAATACCAGCTGAGGATTTGAAGAATCTTTTTGACAAATTGCATAAAAAATTATAAATGAGTGTTCCATGATATTCTGAAAGTCGTGTTGGCATAGTAACTTAGGGAAGAAACCACGTGAAACGATTATATCGAAATATTAACATATTATTGGTTTTTCGTAAATGTTTAGCAAGTTAATATTTTAATCTCCTGCAATTATTATTTCACTTTTAGATTTTTGTAAATCAAATGATGCAAATTCGTTTGTAACTATACGGTAATTTCAATTACATCTCTAGGTGGTCTATATATATTTCCAAGAATTTTTTTTTTCTTCATGGCACAATATGTTATTTCAATAAATTTACCTTCCCTTAGCTTGTTCGTTAAATGGTTTATTAAATTATCATCGTCAAAGTATGGTGAATGTTGAAATGGTTCAATATCCCCATCTTCATTCATTTCATCCGTTTTTAATATGTGACAGAGATACATTTTCTCTAGACCACCAAATTGCGCAAAGAAATAATTTGTATCAATCATATTGGAAAATTGAATAAATAATAGTGCTCTGTGTTTATAGGACACATCATATAAACATAGACTAGACGTTGTCAAGGAGCTGCACAAGCTATACCCTGAGCATAATACAAATACATTTTGTAAAAGAGAATATTACGAATATTCCGCATGCAAGTATAACACAATATACTTATTGTATCAGCACAAAATGTGTGGAAATAAATTACAGCATATGTGCTGCCACAACATGAACGTAGAGTGAGAATATCGTAAGTATATTGAACAAAACACAAAATGGTTATTGCGTAGACACAGAGCTTTGGGGAAATACTATATATAATGCACTGACCCAAAAATATTGCCCTCCGACAAAAATGAAAACAACGTGGATATTGACTGTATATCGATATATATCGATGCACATCATATACATGTAGACTGATTTGAAATGATTTATACAAAACATCATAAGTACTATAAAATACTGTAAATATATACATTGTGGATGTGAATAATAATTACAAGAAGTTGTTTTCCGGCTCAATTCTTGGGCCAAGCTCATGTATATTGTTATCTTTAAGTACATTTAGACTATCATTATTTTCTACTAAATCAACATCGGTTATCAAGCTATCATAATATTGTAGTGTATTCTCACTATTTATATCATCATTCACATACGTTGGATTTATGTCCATACTATTGCATAGTGAGCATTCAATTACATCATTGTTTACATGTTTCATATGTATTCCACATAAAAACTGTGCGTTTGCCATTGGCGTTTAGCTCTCAGGCATCATGTACTACGTAAGTAGTACATGATGCCTGCGGCACTTATCGGTGCCCGGGGGGTACTCACGTAGTATATGGGACGTACTCATGTAGTACATGATGCCTGAGGCACTTGTCCGTGCCGGGGACATACTCACGTAGTATATGGGACGTACTCACATAGTATATAATGCCTGAGGCACTTGTCGGTGTCCGGGACGTACTCTCGTAGTACATGATGCATGAGACACATGTCGGTGTCCGGGGTCTACATATAATTTGTGTATATAGTTTTGTCCTAGTGTTAAGATAATGGCGGTTGGGTTTAATTAATGTATTCATAATGAAATACCCTAAATATTTATATATTACGTAAGTGTTCGGGTTTACGTAAATGGTTTAATTTAATATAAAAAGGAAATAACCTAAATATCAAATATTGAGACTTGAGTGAAGCCTTTGCCTGAGATGCCAGTCGGCATTCGGGTTTTGGTTAACCGGTCTTATTTATTGTATATATTTTCTGTTGTAGTTAGCCATAGTTCACGACTATTTGCATAAAATACTTCGTACCTATTCCTCGTAATACATCCCGTTCTGTTTTATGATTGGGGGAATGTAGTGCGGACCAGCACTGTAAATAGTTCACACGCCCAAGATACGTACGCACAACTGCATTACACCCCAACAATACACACACATCTTATAAATACCCATGCATCGCAATAGCCACCAGTCTGAACTGCCATCGCCCTGATCGCTCATTCACTGAGAGACTCGCAGCCCATCGGCCCCGAAGATCTGCGACTTCGCCGTCTTCGTAGTTTTACACATTGATTGTGCCTGTCCAAGTAAGTGCTGCAATATAGCCAAACATTCCTTCCAAATGTCGTCATCCATTTTTCAGGCATAGTTCCCTTTGCAGCTATCCTGACTAATGAAGTTCTATTTTTTGTGACTTTTGTTTGTGTACTATTAATAGAATAATTTTGGTCTAATGCTCGCAAACGTCAAACGTCACCCGGATATTATTTAACGCCCGGATAAATGTAAGCGCGACACCGTCATAACATTTTAGCGTTTTACCGCGATAGCCTTGTAACATTTTCGTATTTTAATGCGTCAGCGTGGTAAGTTCGCAATAAGTTAGTGTTTTTGCGAGTTAGTGTTGCAGCATTTTAATTTTTTAGTACATGAGTGTAATAACGTATTGAACCTTCTGTTGTTTCATCGCGTTAGATTGGTAACGTTTTCGTATTTAGTAAGTCATCGCGGTAACTTCTTAACACTTTTTCGTTTCAGCGCGATAGCCTTGTAACATTTTCGTATTTTAGTATATGAACCTGGTTACTTCCTAACAGTTTAGCTTCATAACGTGATAGATTTGTAACATTTTCATACTTTAACACGTGAACGTTGTAAGTTTATAAAATTTTAGTGCGTTACCGTGGTAAAAAATAATGCATAATACATAAAGTACAAAGTATAATGTATAGTGTATAATGTATTGCAAATAGTGTATAAGCTATAAGGTACACGGTAAAGTATAAGGATAATACATAAGTTATAGCGTACAGTGTTAAAGGTATAATGTATAAGGTATAATGTGTAAACGTTTAACATGACGTTTTGTTTTGTATATCTGCTGAAAGTCTGATTTTCTACATCTTTATCTATTGAACGTGTGGACATTCTGTCGAATGTTTGATTTTTCGACAGGTTTGTCCATATTGCTTTTCTGTTTTGTGGGTGTTCAGCATAGTATGTCTGCTGAAAATCTGATTTTTTTTAGATGCTTGTTTCTTGTTTCTTGTTTCTTTCATGTCTGTTGAACGTTGGATTTTTCTAGATGTTTGTCTGTTGAACGAGTGACAATTCAACTAATCCGCCGTTCCTTTGATCTACATTCCACCGTTAACATTCCACCGTTCCACCTTGACATATGTTGAACGTTTAATTTTTTTATATACACCTGTATTTGTCTTTTGAACGTGTCGATTTTGCTTCTCTGCGTCGTGTATCGAAGTTTATGTATGTTGTTTCATGTTCATATATGTTGAAAGTAAGATTTTTCTGGACGTTTGTCTTTTGAAAGTGCTGACTTTTGAGCCATTATTCATACATTTTAAAGTCCTACCCATCATTAATGTCATAGTTTGAACTATTCATAGTTTGAGGTGGGTTGGTTAATTTTCTGAAAATGTATTGTTTTTGTGCAGTGTTAATTATCGCTCGAAATAGCTTCAAAGGGAACTAGGCCTGTCAAATGGCTCATGACATGCGTACTTGGAAGGAATATTTACATGCCAAAGTATATGGCACCTTACCTCCAATGGATAATAAGACTGACACATGGCTCGCGCAATACGTGTATGTTTGACAGAAATGTGGATGATAGTACGTTAAGTTAGTTACAGTATCGACCGCTAGAGAGTTTTAGTCAATTTATAACTGTAAAATGTATACAATAAGATCGTTTTAACGAAACTAGGACTGAAATATGGTTGCCGCCATATGTGCTTCAGATGTATGTATACAATACACGGATTTAATAACAACTTGGCTAGCGTCATGTATACTTGTTTATAACAATGACCGTTAAGAGGCCATTGGTCAATTTCTATATGTATATGATACCTTCCAAAGGAACAACGATTGACATAATGTTTATCGCCATGCGCATTAGAAGATGATAATACGTGAACGTAGTTACAAATATAGGCGTTATGGGGACTTTAATGAATTTCTGACTGTAAACCTATATGACATAATACATTCAAAGTGAATTAGAAATGAAAGATGGCTTCAACGATGGCTGTTTTGTACATATGTGAACAAAGACTGAAAGTCTGTTAACGTTGTATACCAAACTTATTTATTTTACTAAATGCTCTTGATGGCTCATATGATATAATATGTGTACCAATTCGGCTGACAGAACAACTTTACGAAACTACGTATGTCATTACAAGTGAGCCATGTGTTCCATGAAGCAGATAAAATTCAATCGTCGACGAGGGAAAGGTTAGCACTGTCCGTATGTATCGACGATGTCGTCCACGGCATCCCCTCCCGACTGGCGACTGCTAACGTTTATTGTCTCTACAACGGTGTCACTAAAGAACGACAACGCCGGTACTTTAAGGTCCAGCACGATGATGATCTTGATCAATGATCTGACGCTGCGCTGTAGCGATAGATATTGGTCCTCGCTGTCTTTCAACCTTTGCTTCGGGAAGTTTACTCGTTGAGCGACGTCGACCGACGACGTCGCTGCGGTAGGGTGATGGTCTTCTTGCGAGTAGATTATTACCACGTTTTGCACTAAATACATTATTAAAGACTCTTGACTAAAAAGTTTCGTGACCCGATTGTATGTTTCCAACATTAGATCGTCGATTACCACTAGGTTTCTCGTTTTAGGATCAAACATGTAAGTGGCTTGATAGCATTTTAACTGTGTTGTAATTACAAGAGGAACACAACCTATCTTAACTAGCAGTTGCCTTGCACTCTTATAATAAGACTTTGTAATTAAACTTCGTGTAATAAAGATTTGTTACATGTTCCCTAAGAGAAAAAAACAATGTTGTTATTTCACATTCAGAGTACTATTAAATATTTTCACAGGAACATGTTTCTTGGGATAGCATTCTTGTTAAAATATCAATTGATAGTGATTGATTATGAATTACCTATGTGGAATGTCGCCAACTACTGTTCAGGGTTTTCTGAGTTGTTGTTGTTACTCTACCTATACAGGGACTCTACTGTGACTTAAACAACAGCGCCGCATTCGACTAGCCAGAAGTGCCCTCCTCTGTTCCAGACAGCAACGCCCCGTACGACCAGCTAAACGTCCCCGGTTCCTGTCCAGACAGCAGCGGCCCGTGCGACTTGCCAGATATCCCCCGCCTCTAGCAGTGGCTGCCAACCCGCCAGCGTCACTGCCTCCACCCTATGACCCAGAGACCAACCCGCCAGCGTCGCCACCACTGAAGCGAATGATGGTCCAACCACACTTTTCCTGCTGCATATGGGAAAGAACCTCAGAAGAAAGGCCAGCTGGCAACACCACAATAACAAAATCATTTGACAAAGAATACAAACGAAAAGAGAAGTCCCAACCAAAAGTTAGAGTTATCGCAGAAAGGCATAGTCGAGAAACGGGGCGACGCTCCCTCGGTCTTACATGACATGGACGCCCGAATGAAAGCCCAGTACGTGTAACATGTTGGAAATTTAACAGTGCAACTGATGTCAACTACCTGCTACGGATGTATCATCGATCATCCCAGCCAGCGCCAACATGACATGGGTTTGTAGCCCACGGGCGAGCTCGTGGAGAGAGTATTCGACGATGCTGGCGATCAAATTAAAGTCGTCGACATTCAGAGTGACTGTTTGACAATTCAAAAACGCGTGACCATACCTTTCACGGAAACTGATTGTCGTCAAACAATGACCTGGTTGTATGGTGACTTGACACAATCTGCCTGGAGCGACGAAAACAAAAAACATCATCGGTGCGTTCCTAGAGGGAGAAATCTTTGTTTTTCATAATGATGGACAATGCAGTGTCATTTCGGCTGCTGCAAAATTGTAACGGTGTACCTTAATTGCCTGGTCGTTTATTCTATGGTAAATTATCACGTTATCCACAATACAATGCTTGTGTATGAACTGTTTGTGTATTTCTTTTCTTCCGCATGTTAACATAACTTTGCTGAACTATCTTTCTTCCTGAGACAAATAGACACGAAGTTAGTTCATACTTTTACTTGCATTATTGCAAAATGCCAAAAGGTGAAAAACGAAAAGACCAAAACACGACATAAATGTGTAACCTTGCAACCAAAAATAAATCATAATATAAGATACCGCTGACGCGTTAACATGACGACATAACTCTGTTAGTAAGTCAGGTGGTAAAATGTTACAAGGTTATCACATCCACGCGTTAAAGTAGTAAAATGTTACCACGCTAACGCTTTGAAACGTTAAAGTGTACTGAAGTTACCACAATGACTTACTAACTTACGAAAACGTTACCATTCTAACGCGATGAAACGATAAAAAATGTAGAAAGTTATTACACTCATGTACTACTTCTTCTTCTTTCCCTTGCTCCCTTGCGGGTTGGGGTCCACATCACTTGGTAGCTTCTTCTACTTTTCTTGTCAGTACTTTCCACCTCTCTCTCTCGTCCGCAATTGCCATCCATTCATGGCTGTTCACGCCAGCCCTCCCTCGGTCTCGTGTTATGCTGTCGTTCCATCTCAGCCTTGGTCTTCCTCTCATTCGTTTGCCACCCACTTTTATTTTCCACGCTCTTTTCGCCAGTCTGTTTTCATCCATTCTATGTACATGCCCCGCCCAATCTCATTCTGTTACCGACTACTTTCCTCTTTAGATGTTTTTTCATTCAAATTTCCTTTCTCAATTCCTTCATCCTCCTTCTATCCTCTCGTATTACTCTACATATTCTTCTGACCCAGTTGTTTTCTGCCACCTGTAGTTTCTCCTCCTGTCTCTCTGTCAGTAGCAGTGTTCCCAACGCATATATACAGGACGGTACAACGCAGGCTTCTAACACTTTTCCTTTCAGTTGTTTCTTCAGTTTTCTGTCCCACATAATGCCTTCTACCCTCTTCCATGCTGCTGCTCCTGCTTGCACCCTCCTCTGTATTTCTTTACTACTCCTTCCATCCTCACACACCAGGTATACAAAGCTGCTCACTTGTTTAATGGTCTTTCCGTCAATAACTACATGCAGATCTACCTCCTGTTCACCTATCTACATTACTTCAGTCTTCTCCAGATTCATTCGGAGGCCGTGTTTTCTGAAGGTGTCACTCCATTCTTGCAAAGCTTTCTGTAGTTCCTCTTTGTTATCAGCCACCACTGCTAGGTCGTCTGCATACAGTATCTTCTTAAGTTCTTCCTGCTCAGAAATCTTTCCACTGATCAGGTTCATCACCATAATGAAAATTGTTACACTCATATACTAAAATACTTAAATAAAACACTAATGCGCTAAGATAATAACATGTTACGAAGTTACCGCGTTGACGCATTAAAGTATGAAAATGTTACAAGGGTACTGATGCTTCATTCATAACAGCCACACTGGGCTCCCAGTGTAAATAGCTGAGCGATATGTTTTATATATCACACAACAGAGGGGCGTAACATCCATGATGGCAGCGAGGGGAAATTTGACATAAGCTATTATATATGTCATGGGTATGAAATATAAAAACACTAACAACACAACATAGTGATACATATCGGCCGCAGCGCAAGTCAAAGGTACAGACGCCAATGTCTGACCGCGTTGTTTGACTTGACGCAATGATTGTTGTTATCAGCGTCTGTTAAGGACACATGATCCAAGTTACTCAATCAATATAAACACATAGGGAATCTTAAAAAATAGACGGAAACTCGAGACGACAACGAATACCGAACTCGTCCTTGCCACTGCTTTTGTAGACGCGCAAAGAGTTCGCACACTTTAAACACAGTGGGGGCGTGTCTTACCTTTTCCGTTATGTTTACAACATTGCAACTGCAATAAATAATAACAAGTAGTACATCATATTGTTATGAAAATCTTTTGACGTTTCTTGTGTGATATGTTTAGCAATTTTCACGATCAACGAGTAACACTACACTTCTCAAAGGGACAACGTCAAAGAGAATGATCGGACAGAGAAACATTTCTATGACAAGCCAACAAATATGGAATAGCTTGCCAAAATGTGAGCGATAAGCGGGAACAATAACGGTATGCCTGAAAACACCAATAAAACACAAGTATTTCGTCGGCATGGATACATGAATACAACTACGTGGCGCATATTGTGACAACTACTCAAATAAACCTTATACCTAGCTTCAGAACAAATGTCAACATATATGTTTGTATGCGATGCAATCAAGCAAACGACATGTTTTCTAGTATCAACAACATCACGACATCATCCTCAACAGACCAGACATAGGTAAGAGGCACGAAGTCCAACGTGTGGAAGACTTTACTGACTTAATTTATGCTGGTTTATTTTTGTCAATGTGGAAACACACAAAATGGTACGTGGTAGCAGACGTCATTTATTCATCAGCAGTCCTGCATTATTTCTTGCATCTGTGGTTTATGTAATGTAAGCCTTGGCTGTTGTTGAACAGGGTGAACTCGACCTTGGATTCTCTCAGCAAATATAATTTGGGTTCGACCTTTTACACAGCATAATTTTACGATGTTGACCCAAACTTTGTGGAACGCGGTCTTGCGTCTAATCCGATTCCGACGCCTTGATGTGTAAAACCACCCATGTTCACCATCTATGTTCAACTTATGTATGTTGTTCAATGCATTAAACATATATCCTATACTTGTTTTGTAAAACCATACAAATGAGGATGATGCGTTTCATTCTTTGTGCCGTTATGTAACTGTATATGTGGACTGGACTTCGATAACAGCTGAGTTCACAAAGACACGTTCGTCACGTAACGTCGTACGCGTATAAAACTGCAAACATTAGAGACGCAGAACACTGTGATTGTCGACTGTAGTCCATCGCTTGTACAAAAACACGTCGGCGAGGAACAAACACGGACAATAGCGCGTTCTGTCGTGAGTATATTTAACCACTTTGGGGACAGGGAGCTTAAGAGTGTATATCAAATAGACGGTGAAAGATGGATAGGTCAGAGAAATATTGATATACGCATTGATGTCACTTAAGAAAGAAAAAAATACACGACGACACAAAGTGAAGTTAATGAAGTGACGCTCTCATTACATAGTAACAAGTATTGTTCATCACAGTAGTAGTTGACCATACCTTAAAGGTAATAATAACCCATAATAGTGTAATTAATACTACTAGCTTACAACCACTAACGGACCAACAGATCAAGGAGAGCTGCCATAACCATTACAACATAATGATCATAATCTCCTTCCCGCGGTAATATTTCGTTTCTGCAGTCGTCAATTACGGCATTACATGAAACATATGATCATTCCGTCGCGTCACCTGGAAATGGCTGAATTTGTTCACTGAAAAAAGTAAATGAATCTATATAACAACGTTTGTTGTTTTGAAATGCATTGACAATTGGTATGATTGTCCAACGCAGTGAATGAGAGTTGAAAGAGGCGAGTGGAAGTCGGCTCATGGGATGATATATCTGCTTATATAGTTCAAGTAGAAATATATAATAATAGTTTATAATTCCATGGCCAGAACGATTACTTGTACACATGTCGCGTTTTGTAAACATAAGTTCGCAATCTGTCCCTGCGATATGTGAATGTAAATAAGTTCCGTTATTATTAACTGTAGCGGTAGCTATACTGACTCACATAATACATATATGTTCGCTTTTTCACACGATTATAACATCTGGCCATGGTGTGTCCGATAATTTGAACCGTGCGAACGTTACCGAAAGTACGTATCCAATGTTCTATACAACTGCTCAACATTTATGTACATTGATTCTTTGTCACAGGCAATGAGATGTCTAATACAACTTACCCTGGTGGTGTGTGGTGCGGCCTCTGTATGTGGAAGCACGTGGTGCTCGCGAGAAGACGCTGATATCGCTCTGGCAATACACCAAGACACTAGAAGTAGCGGAAACGCCAACGTATATATCAAGTGGTTCACCCAGTTTTTCGTCCAGTACGTATCTACTTTCAAGGCACGTCTAAAGACAAATTGTTATCGATTCTCTTTCTAGTCCAACGTTCCTCCATTAATGTATTTCACTTATTCTATGTTAACCTATTTACATGTTTGTTTATTTATTATAATAATATTGTATAACTACGTATACATTATATAGGTGATATGTATTTACATTGGCTTATTTCCACATACTGTTAGACCTATTGAAATATAATTAAAATACTAATTTTACTATACTTATTTAATTATTGTACATATTTGTTTTTTTACTAATGTTCGTTAATACTTTAGAAACATTCCAAACCTATTTATGCATTTTTTGTAATTAAATGATATATGTAAATAATAAATATATATTAAATTAGTAAATTATTATTATAGCATATGTTCATTAGACAAGATACATATATTTTATTTAAATTAACCTTTATACTATTTCTAGAGAACATGTGTTTATTTAGCAATTTTATGAAAGTGTATTCGCCTTGCATGCCGTAAAGCGCCACTAACAATTTAACATTGAATCTGGCGGTATAATGAATAAAATAATTTTTTATTATTATCACTATTATCTTCTCGTCCAGGTTCAGGGTAAATGTCAAAAAAATTGTATAATTGAAAAAAAATCATATTTTAGTTCTACTTCAGAGTGAATTATAAAGTCAGGCTAATGAAAATGTCACCATAGACGGCTCTCATATACGCTTTCAGGATATGTATATCTTACCCGCTTTCCTAATTCTTAAAATAGCACAACGTGGGCGTAACGAACAAAAGACGGCCAAAAGGCATTGCCAACTAACGTTTCCAAAGTTGGAACTGCTACCTTAAAAGGCAATGTTTTACGTTTTATTTCTGAGTTCACCGTGTAAATCAGGTATGTCTTTGAAGTACACAGAAACAAAATAATGTTTCAAAATTGAGAAATAAAAATGTTATGTGTTTTCTATAATAACAACTTCTTGCGTGCCTAGAGTCATCGGTCCACATCGGGGATTTATTTTTTTACCAATTAGATGGTATCCTAGTTCAGCCCTGTCTTTAAACGAACGCCTCGTCCTTGTTTAGGAGACAATTTTAAAATAGTGTATCCTGCGTGTTGCCCTGAAACCCCATTTGAGGTAAATACAGCACAACTTGTAAAACAATGTAAAGTGGCGTTTTAAGTGCGTGTCCAGCGTAATCGACAACAAAAACTACGTACAAAAGCGTAGGAATCGAACACCGTTTTTTCGTTTTTTCATGCACACAGCTACCCACTGTTAAAACTCCTTCGATGGCAATATCAATATTCACGATATTTCTTGGTCAAAGGATAAAAACGAAATGGTTGCTCATTTCCAGCGTCATCACAACGAAAACTCAAAAACACCGGTCACAGCGCATATATATATATATATATATTAATATATACATACATATATATATATATATGTGTGTGTGTGTGTGTGTGTGTGTGTGTGTGTGTGTGTGTGTGTGTGTGTGTGTGTGTGTGTGTGTGTGTGTGTGTGTGTGTGTGTGTGTGTGTGTGTGTGTGTGTGTGTGTGTGTGTGTGTGTGTGTGTGTGTGTGTGTGTGTGTGTGTGTGTGTGTGTGTGTATGTGTGTATATATATATATATATATATATATACCTTGATTCAGAACAACGACAAAAGCTTTTCCAACTTTTATACGGCACACTTTGGAAACTATGGACTGGTGTTTACTCAGTTTAGATAAAATGGTACCAGAAACGAAGGTGAATACGGTTAATAAAAAACGAAATAGTATTCAACGATAGTATTCTTGTGAGTCACATCAATAACCAATAACAGTGAAATTTATATGCGAGTATACTGACCGGTAATAAACCCAGATGTCACGCCAAATTGATTAAAGGCGATTCTTGTTAAATGTACTAGATGATTCCAGAATATTTTCCAGTTTACATGTAATTTGAAATGTTCAAAGTGTATGTATACAGTACAGTAAATTTTTCGTCGATGACGCTGGACACGCGATGAAACTTAGGTTTGACTTAATATAACTGTCATAACAAAAATAATTCTTATTACATACAACTAGTTATGGAAAATATGCCTCTTAATACGTACAATAACAAACTATAACTTAATTTTAGAGAATCATACATCATTCTTTGGACCTGCAACAACCCCATTTGTACACCTTATGGGACATCGGTCCTTCAACATTATTGTTCATCCCCATGTCACGGGGCTGGATGAACGAAAACCTGGATATACCAACAATACTGGAATTATATAAACCAGTAGATTTCGAACGGAAATTGTATTATTATAATATAGATGCATGCTTACCTTTTGGGTAGTGAGGTTGTTGGAATCAACACGTTATTCTGTCAAGAAGATATGTGTAAAGAAAACGTATCTTATATATTATTATCCTGGCATCTAACGTACACTAAAACGGAACGTACTGAACTTTTCAGACTGATAGAGAAATACCCTGCCAGCAAAGCTCTTTTCGCCAATGTCAACGTTGACGACATCCACAGTCCAGAATTTGGGGCTCACGCATTACGAGTGCTACACGGTATAGAAGTGTGTGTATACGCTTTATACAATCCACAACTTCTCGCGGCAATCACGTCGCATTTGGCGGCTCAGCACGCGGCGATGGACGGTGTCAAGGCGGAATACTTCGACGTGAGTAGATTTATCCTCGTCAGCAATGGGTGGTAGTAGAACAGCAATGACGTCGGCACATCTTATGAACTTCGAACTAAATCAGTACACACCGGCGTCTGACATGAGACACACTTACAATGATCTAAATTTACTTAATTAAATGTGTGTGTGTGTGTGTGTGTGTGCTTGCGTGTGCGTGCGTATGTGCATGCGTCCTTTCGTCCGTACGTGTTTGTGTGTGTGTGTATGTTTCAAATTGATATGTATGTGTATGTACGTGCTTATGGTCCTTCGTGTTTGTGAATATGCAGAATCTATCAAACGCGCATAACATTAACTGTATATTTACATTTGAGTTAAACACAGACTATTACATATTTAAATACTGAAATATATTAAAAGCAATGCATTTATAGCGCACCAAATTGCATATGAAATCATATACAATTTAACAAGTAAAAGGTGAGAAAATGTGAGTCTTATTCCAACATACATAGTATTGATGTTTATATATTACAGTGTCTCCTAAATCACTATACAATCACATTACTATCGGAGTGTTGTTATTGTTTGCAGTTCATGCGTCAGAGACTGAATGAGGACACTGGTATGTTGGTAGACAATTACAATGTGGACGCGTGGAACAACTGCTTCCATCCAATATTCAAGGCAATCACAGCACGTTTGCGTTGAGTTCCGTTGTATGGAATTTAAAAAAATGTAGATGTATCGTCAACATTGGTCTATGGGTAATTAAACATATCCAATGTCACCATCTCGACCTCTCGTGGAAGCAATTAACCAAACTACTATTCTTACCCGATGAGTATTTTTTATATGTACACCTTTATTGACGTGTTGACTGAATATACACACACACACACACACGCACACGCATACGCATACGCATACGCACACGCACACGCACACGCACACGCACACGCACACGCACACACACACACACACAAACTGTTAGCGTGGTTGATTTTTCGGAGATGCGCACGGAGTAGTGTTGCAGATTTTCGCTGCTGAGGGGGGTAGTGTTGGTCATGAAAATGTTGCAAAGTTTAATTTCAACACATTAATACATCCCTCCAAGAGAACTACTTCCCTCAGGTAGAACGTTTTTTCAGTGAGTGTGCGTACGCACCTTTCGAACCCCAGGCCTTCGGGTCTGTATGGATATAATCACTTGGGTGTTATGAACTGATTTGTTTGTGTTAAGCAACCAGACAACACATGTTCTCATACGTAAGCAAGACTGCGACGTAATCGTTATCAGGTCATCGGGACAACAGGCCCGAAATACAATCTGGTTAATGGCATAGGAAATGGTATAATAAACTGGATAGAAAAATGGCTGAATGACAGAAGACAACGTGTAGTAGTTGATGGGGAGGCTTCAAACTGGAAATCGGTATTGAGTGGGGTACCACAGGGATCAGTACTAGGACCTATATTATTCTTAATATATATCAACGATTTGGACGATGATATAACAAGCAAGGTGTTGAAATTTGCGGATGATACAAAAGAGTTTAGAAGGATTAAAAGTGATGGAGACAGACAGCATTTACAAGATGATCTTGATAGGTTGATCAAATGGTCTGAAAAGTGGCAAATGCTGTTCAATTTTGGGAAATGTAAATGCCTCCACACAGGTCATGGGAATGAAGAGGTAAAATATAAAATGGGGGGTACTGTTCTAAGTGCTACTGTAAAAGAAAAGGACTTAGGGTTAACCATTAGTGCTAATATGAAGGTTTCAGAGCAGTGCGGAATTGCAGCGTCAAAGGGAAATCAAATCCTTGGATTAATTAGGCGAAATATAGCGTATAAGAAAAAAGAATTAATAGTACCGCTGTACAAAACAATAGTGAGGCCTCATTTAGAATATTGTATACAAGCATGGAGGCCATATCGCAAGAAGGACATAGATATGCTAGAAAGAGTACAGAGGAGAGCGACTAAAATGATACCAAATCTGAGGGATCTTAGTTACGAAATACGCCTAAAAGAATGTGGTTTAACAACACTAGAGACCAGGAGATTGAGAGGAGATCACATAGAAGTGTTTAAAATATTGAATGGTTATGAAAATATTGATAGAAACATTTTTTTCTCAGTTAAGAAAGATAGAAGGACCAGAGGACATGAAGCTACATTAGTAAAGGAGCAGTGTAGATTAGATATAAGAAAGTTCTCATTCTCACAAAGGACTGTAAATGAATGGAACAGATTATATCCTGATTGTGTTGGTGCTAGTAGCGTGAATATGTTTAAAAATAAAATCGACACACACCTTAAAAAGGCGGGATACATGTAGATAAAAAGTATTGGACTCTCGATAAGCCAAAAGGCTTCCTTGTCCAACTGCCATCCAGAGTAATTTTCTGGATGGCAATCTTGTTAAATCTTGTTAAATGAAACGCATTGAATGTTTGGTCCCGAGATGCAAACGGTGTAGTAGGAAAACATTGATATACACGCCCAAATATACATAAATACATACGTACGTACATACCGTACGTATATACATGCATACATACATAAATGTTGTTGTTCTCCTCATCGTTCCCTGTCTTCCTTGCATCATCCTTCCATCCAGGTTACATCAGTTACACGAGTGAGCGCGAGCGATTTCTGGCAAAAGGTTGTCCTAACAACTAGGCCAGTGACCAGTTACACTAATTATTAATGCGTGTAGGCTGGACACATTTGGGGTGGGTTTGGGGTGTCTGGAACTCAAATGATGGGTATTTGAGATTTGGTCTATGTTCAGTGTTCATAATTATACATAATTTTTTTATTTCAGTGCAAATGATCTGAGGATGTATGACTGCATTTTTCTCCCTGCAACGCCTGGTAACAGCTAGTAATTAATACAAAATTGAAAATGTCCCAGTCTAAATGCAGTGGATTTCAGTGCAACATGACATGTTTGCGCTAGTCCTTCCTAGCAATAAGTATTGTTTGAAGCACTACTTGGGCAGGACCACTACCATCCCAGGTAGCAAAAACATGTTCCCAGAACCTTCTTCCAACGTTATTCTTATGTTACGATAACGTTACTCGTAACGTTCTAAGAACGTTTTAATTTTTTGAAAGTTTTCTTAAAGTCCTATGAACGTTATACATAACGTTATTGTGTAACGTTAGGATAACTTTTTTTGGAAAGAACGTTACTGTTATGTTATGATAACGTTTATCGTTGGACAATTTTCCTAACGTTCCCAGAACCTTCTGAAAATGTAACACAATAAACAATGAAGCAGTTATACCTGGGTATTGCTGGTCAACTCCTCTAGTTGTTCAATGATACATCATCAAACCATATTTTTTTAACAAAAACTTAAATTCGCAAAAATGTATTCTAAATACCAATACATGAATCAAACACAACATTTTTGCGAATTTAAGTTTTTGTTAAAAAAATATGGTTTGATGATGTATCATTGAACAACTAGAGGAGTTGACCAGCAATACCCAGGGAAATGGCAGTCATATGTTTGTGACCACCACAAGATCACAGCCCCAGAAGAATTAAAAACAAATATAAATATTTGAACCACCCGAAAAGTGACATAAGTGACATTTTAAACTTCTGGACCTCCAAGATCCCCACCCCACGGATGAATTTCGGAAAAATGTATAAATTCCCGAACCACCCCGAAGGACCAGCAAGATTACATACAACATTTCATCCCCACATTTGCAAAACTAACGGAGATGAGGGTCTACAAACAAACAAACAGACAGAGAACCATATCGTTTTATAATATAGATTTGTTGCACCAAAAATAATGCACACTGTAGAATTTCCAGCAAAAACAAGAATCTTATATTATTTGGCATAAATATTAAAATACATAGATAAAATAGCTCAAACAGCCATTTCAGGTGTTATTTGACATAAGAAAAAGAACATAGTGGGTTATTACACCTTTCTCCAGCATGTATTTTAAATGCTTAATTACTGCTACTAAGAGTATATCAAGTTCAAATACCTTGGTAACCCTCCCCCATTTGACTCTAGTGCGAGGCATACATTTCAATGTTTCTGCGATGTCTTCCGCGATTTCATCAACTTTCGGCTTTATGAGTGAGCAAATTCCTTCATTGTTATTTCATTTCTGACTTTTGACTACAAAGCATACCTATATTTCATATTTTAAGATTATCTGCCCCAAAAGTGTGAATGAATATGGCACTATATACGAGCTCGACATACACAATATTGCATATTCACAACACATATGGTAGAAGATTACTGTTACATTCTCGTTGGTTTCTAACATGGATCGCAAAAGTAACTTATATTGCTATTGCATGAACTAAGAACAGAAACACATCTCTCCGGCTCTGCTGTGTTGTCTGTAGGATATAAATAATAAACATGTATCATGTGGATATGCGCTAACACATACTTTTTCAGTTACATGATGGTGCATAGTCAGGCGAGGGCATGGCATGGAGACATACATTCATGTGTAGCTGTCGTTGATCCCTACAAAGATTAATTGCCACTTCTGAGCGTGTTGAATTTTATTAATTGTGAAAAAGTACTAACATATATTAGTGTCCTTTAAATTACAGATTACAAGAGTATACTAGGGAATCATTTTATGACTTTATTATCGAGATTAATCCGTCTACTCAGTGTGGGCAGTGTAATTACCAGCCCTATCCACTAATGAATGGTTCTAGTCAAGATGGCCGCTAATGGGGTCGGTTGCCTCAATAAAACTGGCTGGCCAGTTATTTAGTTATCAATACTGGTCAGTGGTGTCGACGAATAGAGATCTGGCATCCACTGCAGATGGCGTTGCTCTAACTAGTTACGTAGGTGTCGGTTGGGTGACGCCGGGTGTCCCCTATCTCTCATGGTCGCGCTCATAGTAAATATCAACGGAATTCGTGCAACAGTTTTAGTGCATCAGCGTGACTAGAACGTAACATTTTAGCGTTTCAGCGTGTTAACTAGGTAAAATTGTCACGTTTTAGTGCATCAGCGTGGTAACATAATTTTGCTATTTCAGTACGTGAGCGTCATAAATTCATAGTATTTCTGCAGAGGAGGTTTGCGTAATTTTCGCTCGATTTACCCACTTTTTCATAATCTAATCCTAAATAGTTTATGTTTACCCACTAGATGGCGCCACCATGTAACGTAGTGCTCCAGTTTTCAACTACGGCGACGAATAGAGATCTGGGATCCACTGCAGATGGCGTTACTCTCACTAGTTACGTTGGTGTCCGTTGGGTGGCGCCGGATGTCCCCTATCTCTCAAGGTCGCGCTCATAGTTAATATCAACGGAAGTCGTGCAACAGGTAGTGAATCTTTTGAAATATGGCCGCTTCCTAATAATTTCTTCTAGATGCCTCAAAACCTCGCAACGGAATTTCGCTAAACCGTGTGGATGGCATTGCCGCTCCCGCTATTTGTAAATACGGAAATACGTTTCAAAACAGGAAGTACGTCGCCGGTAAAACGGCCGCTTCACATACTTATCCCTTCTGCTAAATGAAGCGATACCTCATATTATTTGTTTTGGAAATCACATGAGTCGCATGACCGCCCCACTGGAAGTGAACCATGAACAGATGGCAGCCTCTTGGAATGAACGTCTGTCACGTTATTTTGGAGTGTTTTGGACATAGTCATTTTTCGATCTTAGGAGTTTAGAAATTTATTTATCCAACCTGGTAGCCCCCCAACCTGACACGTAAAGTCACTAGATGGTGCTTTTGGTAGGTCAATAGGTCAAACTATGAATGATGCGTAAGATTTTAAAATTGATGGATAAGGGCTCGAATGTCAGCGTGTTCAAAAACAAACATCTAGAAAAGATCATATTTTCAACAGACCTACAAGAAGAAACACCACTCAAAGATGGAAAGTCGACCAAATTAATCCTTCGTCAGAATGAACACACGTTCAATAGACTAATATCAGACGTTCACCAGGTATACAAGACAAACAAACACGTTAAACATTTAGACCTAATACATTATAAATTATACCATTAATACTGTACATTAAAACTTACTCATATAACCTATAACTTGTACCTAATACATTACACACTGTAAACAATACATTATACATCATACCTTATACTAGTTACATTTTATACACTATACATTATAAATTGTACTTTACATTTTAACTAATTCATTATATATTATGCATTATACATTTTTATTTTTACTAGTCATCAAAAAAATCTTTCAACGCTCACTCATTAAAGTAGGAAAATCTACTGTATTGAGTGCTAAATCTTAGGAACTTACCACGTTAATATACTAACAAAAGAAAACGCTACCACTCTAACACAATGGAACGCAAAAACATACTAGATACTTAAAAGGCTCACAATAAATATTCACTTGTGAATTTACAAAATATCTTCAATAGGAAATATTGTTCATCCCACAACTGCCGCCAAAATGAAGATTATAAGGCAATCGTTTACGCTAACAAAATAAACAACTAATTGTATACCAGTATCTTATGAAATTGTGGACTATGTTTGAACTGCAATTTGACGACATAATAGGTCATATTGCCATAAAGGTACAGCTCAAGGCCTTCTTAATGTTATGTGAGACTATTCGTGGTGCCGGTGAAGAGAGTGTTATCAACAGAAACGTATGTTAAACGTTATAACTAAACCTACGATGCGTCGCAAGACAATGTCACTCCAGGACACGCGGGAATGAAAATAAGTACATTATTTTCCAAGATGAAAGAGTATGCTACGTGGGGAATATAACTCCTGGTTGGTTGCAAGGCATAAGAGAAACAAGCAAACACACAAGTACCGTGATGCAACATAACATACTGCAGGTCATGGGTATGACAATCGTGCAATAAATGTGTAGCTGCTTCTGGAACATGGGATTTTTAGCATGCACGGTTAAGCGAGTGAACGTCTTGTAATTTGCACAATGCGGGTTGATGAAAAGGTCTAAAAAATATATTGCGTTGATGCTTCATAAGTAGTAATATAGATTAATCAGCGTGCATGGTTTCCGTTCACTTGAGGAAATCCCATGTTAAGAGATAGGGATTTTCCACCAGTACCGCTCCCGGGTTCAAGGATAGGGATTTTCACCATGTTAAGAGATAGGGATTTCCACCAGTACATAATCAGCTGACAAATTAGCAATAACACGCTGACAAAACGGTTCATCAAACCTACTGTACAAAGAAAAATTAAATTAGTGTTCCCATTTCGAAAACCGGCAAACTGGGACGAGAACAAACTTCTTGACATCAGGTTGTCTATCGCAATGTGCGTGCGTGCAGTTTAATTAGTGTGGCTTCAACAAGTTTATTTATAGTAGACTATTTACAAGGACATTTTCTGCCCAGAGTACATGCTAAGTATTCTACAGACAACGAACCGTGTACATATATTGGTAGGTCGTGACAATATGAGTAGAAGCACGATACTAGTACTATAGTACGACACAAGAATAAGGAGTATAAGTCATGCAATGCTGAACGTGCACACACTGCAACGTGTACTTTTGAAATACATGTGGAAAACAGGAGCACCTCGCCAAATACAGCTGGCAAATGAGCACGCACTCATTGTGGTGGTCGCCGCTAAATACCCTAGTGACAAGCAGATATGGGGCTGGATTAGTTGATTGGCAATTTCAAACGACTATACCGAAACATATTGTGTAGATAAGATTATTATTGTTAACGTCATGAAGACAGTCATTAAACTTCGCCGCTGCAACTTTACGTTCAGCCGTTTGAAATATTGAATTCACCAAGATCCGTATGCCATGGGAACCCCCGGAACGACATTCAAGTGCATTTGCATTTGTTAAAAGTTTATTTTCACATTAAATCTTCAAATAGTTATAACAGTACATTTTCATTGGTTCATCAATCTATTGCATTCATATCGATTCACACTGATTGAAAGTATGTATCTATGTATGTATGCATGTGTGTGTATGTATGTATGTGTGTATGTGTGTATGTGTGTATGTGTGTATGTGTGTATGTGTGTATGTGTGTATGTGTGTATGTGTGTATGTGTGTATGTGTGTATGTGTGTATGTGTGCATGTATGCATGTATGCATGTATGAATGTATGTATGTATGTGTGTGTATGTATGCATTTGTGTATGTATGCATATATACACACATGTATATGTACGTATGTATGTATGTATGCGTGTGTGTTTTTTGCTATTTTAACCCAATGTTAAGAGATACGGATTTCCACCAGTACGCTCCCGGGTTAAAGAATAGGGATTTTCACCATGTTAAAGGATAGGGATTTCCACCAGTACGCTCCCGGGTTAAAGGATAGGCCATTTTACCCTCATGTTAAGAGATACGGATTTCCACCAGTACGCTCCCGGGTTAAAGGATAGGGATTTTCATCATGTTAAAGGATAGGGATTTCCACCAGTACGCTCCCGGGTTAAAGGATAGGCCATTTTAACCCCATGTTAATAGATACAGATTTCCACCAGTACGCTCCCGGGTTAAAGGATAGGCCATTTTAACCCATGTTAAGAGAACGTCTATTCTGGTGGAATTCCGTCAAATTGATGGAATCTCATGCGATAACCCTGCATACACACCACTACCACCACCACGCATAACCCGTCTATTCTGATGGAATTCCGTCAAATTGATGGATTATCACGCGATAAGCCGTCTATTCTGATGGAATTCCGTCAAACTGATGGAATCTCACGCAGTAACCCATTTATTCTGATGGAATTCCGTCAAACTGATGGAATCTCACGCGATAACCCGTCTATTCTGATGGAATTCCGTCAAATTTGTGGAATCTCACGCGATAACCCTGCATACACACCACCACCACCACACATAACCCGTCTATTTGCTCCCTTTTGAGGGATCTCACGCGATAACCCGTCTATTTGCTCCCTTTTGAGTTGGTCTGAGTTAAATTCGTGCAGAATGTTTGTCAAAGCATAGTGTTTCGTTTACACAACTAGTTGGTCTGAGTCCAATTCGTGCAGCGTGTTGGTCAAAGTATAGTATTTCGTTTGCACAACTAGTTGGTCTGAGTTCGATTCGTGCAGCGTGTTGGTCAAAGCATAGTGTTTCGTTTGCACAACTAGTTGGTCTGAGTCCAATTCGTGCAGCGTGTTGGTCAAAGCATAGTGTTTCGTTTGTCCAACTATTTGGTCTGAGTTCAATTCGTGCAGCGTGTTGGTCAAAGCATAGTGTTTCGTTTGTACAACTATTTGGTCTGAGTTCAATTCGTGCAGCGTGTTGGTCAAAGCATAGTGTTTCGTTTGTACAACTAGTTGGTCTGAGTTCAATTCGTGCAGCGTGTTGGTCAAAGCATAGTGTTTCGTTTGTACAACTAGTTGGTCTGAGTTCAATTCGTGCAGCGTGTTAGTCAAAGCATAGTGTTTCGTTTGTACAACTAGTTGGTCTGAGTTCAATTCGTGCAGCGTGTTGGTCAAAGCATAGTGTTTCGTTTGTACAACTAGTTGGTCTGAGTTCAATTCGTGCCGCGTGTTAGTCAAAGCATAGTGTTTCGTTTGTACAACTAGTTGGTCTGAGTTCGATTCGTGCAGCGTGTTGGTCAAAGCATAGTGTTTCGTTTGTACAACTAGTTGGTCTGAGTTCAATTCGTGCAGCGTGTTGGTCAAAGCATAGTGTTTCGTTTGTACAACTAGTTGGTCTGAGTTCAATTCGTGCAGCGTGTTAGTCAAAGCATAGTGTTTCGTTTGTACAACTAGTTGGTCTGAGTTCAATTCGTGCAGCGTGTTGGTCAAAGCATAGTGTTTCGTTTGTACAACTAGTTGGTCTGAGTTCAATTCGTGCAGCGTGTTAGTCAAAGCATAGTGTTTCGTTTGTACAACTAGTTGGTCTGAGTTCGATTCGTGCAGCGTGTTGGTCAAAGCATAGTGTTTCGTTTGTACAACTAATTGGTCTGAGTTCGATTCGTTCAGCGTGTTGGTCAAAGCATAGTGTTTCGTTTGTCCAACTAATTGGTCTGAGTAGATTAACATCTCTGTACTGAAATACACACAGATATAAATGGCTATCTTCTCTACTGATCTACACATATACATAACTGACTAACGTCTCTGTACTGAACTACACACACAGACATAACTGACTAATGTATCTGTACTGAACTACACACATACATAACTGACTAATGTCTCTGTACTGAACTACACATATACATAACTGGCTATCATCTCTGTACTGAACTACACACACAGGCATAACTGGCTATCATCTCTGTACTGAACTACACACACAGACATAAGTGGTTAACATATCTGCACTGAACTACACATATACATAAATGGCTGTCATCTCTACTGAACTACACACTCAGGCATAACTGGCTATCATCTCTGTACTGTACTACACACATACATAACTGGCTATCATCTCTGTACTGAACTACACACACACACACACACACACACAGACATAAGTGGTTAACATATCTGTACTGAACTACACACAGATATAAATGGCTATCTTCTCTACTGCCCTACACATATACATAACTGGCTAACATCTCTGTACTGAACTACACACACAGACATAAGTGGTTAACATATCTGTACTGAACTACACAGATACATAACTGGCTAACATCTCTGTACTGAACTACACACACACAGACATAACTGACTAATGTCTCTGTACTGAACTACACATATACATAACTGACTAATGTATCTGTACTGTACTGTACTACACACATACATAACTGGCTATCATCGCTGTACTGAACTACGCATATACATAAGTGGCTATCATCTCTGTACTGAAATACACACATATATATATATAAGTGGTTAACATATCTGTACTGAACTACACACAGACATAACTGATGACGTCATACAAGGTGCGCACGCTCGCGCTCGCGACAAACAAACAAACAAGTCCAGACACATCTCGAGTACGGGTTTTATAAGAGACACGAATTTAATCGCTACCTAATGTAATAATAATAACACTAGACTATTGTTCTCCGAACATACAGAGCATTCGTTATCAGCTTTGTTTGAATTATACTGATTGATACTGGTGATCGATATAGTTCTTACAAATAATAGCTAATACACTAGTCTATTGTCCTATCATAAAGCTTCACTTTGTTACGCGCCTGTTTCGAAAAAGAGGTTTGCCGACTTTGGTGTCAAGGCCACTGGCACTGAGTTGACAACGTGGCTCGCTATCGATTGTGTTTACTTCATTAATAATAACAACGAGGAAAATATATAAGACTTGAACAGGGAATTTCCTTTCAAAACAGTTTGGCACCAGTTTGGAACCAGTTTGTATGCAGGCTATCAACTGCTATAATAAGTTTGGTAAGTACAAATCTCGTATGACAAATACTGTTACATAACAAACGGTTTGACCAAAATATTACACAGATAGCTGGTAGTTTGAATGTTTTAGCAGATAAGTTCCTGTTTTTATAATTTCCTATGACTTAACACGGGACAAATACACGGATGTTTTTTCAACACAGAGCCTTGGTTTATACCGGTTTGTTTATAGCCGGTGTTCGATATAGTTCTTACAAATGATAGCTTTGATGACATACACGCCGCGCACACGCTCGTGCCCGCAACAAACAAACATGTCCAGACACGTCTCGAGTACGGGTTTTATAAAAGACACGAATTTAACTACTACCTAATAACACTAGTCTCGGGATTGGACCTATTTTATGGTTGTAAATATATAGATTAGGAGAGACCTACACCTAAACAAATGGTCGACAACCTACGACTTATAAGAATAGCCACTATTGTGCATGCGCAATGACTTATTTAATTGACGTCACATGATGGGATTATATTACATACGCGAAAGCTCAAAATGTTGACTAACCAAATCACTACCTGTTTGTCCAACTCACATCACGTATATAATTACTGCGCGTACCATGACGTCACTCACTGACCGTGACGTCACATGGTGGGATTACATTACATACGCGAAAGCTCAAAATATTGACTAACCAAATCACTACCTGTTTAACCAACTCACCTCGCACACAAAATTACGGCGCATACACTTTATAGTTTAACGATGTCACTGCATCATGACATCACATGAAGGGATTACATTACATACGCGCAAGTTCAAAACAAGGTCTAATCAAAGCACTACCTGTTTGACCAACTCACCTCGTGTACAAAATTACAGCGCATACCATGACGTCACTGTTGATGATGTCACATAATGGGATTATATTACATACGCGAAAGCTCAAAATGTTGACTAACCAAATCACTACCTGTTTAACCAACTCACCTCGTGTACAAAATTACAGCGCATACCATGACGTCACTGTTGATGATGTCACATAATGGGATTATATTACATACGCGAAAGCTCAAAATGTTGACTAACCAAATCACTACCTGTTTAACCAACTCACCTCGCACACAAAATTACGGCGCATACACTTTATAGTTTAACGATGTCACTGCATCATGACATCACATGAAGGGATTACATTACATACGCGCAAGTTCAAAACAAGGTCTAATCAAAGCACTACCTGTTTGACCAACTCACCTCGTGTACAAAATTACAGCGCATACCATGACGTCACTGTTGATGATGTCACATAATGGGATTATATTACATACGCGAAAGCTCAAAATGTTGACTAACCAAATCACTACCTGTTTAACCAACTCACCTCGTGTACAAAATTACAGCGCATACCATGACGTCACTGTTGATGATGTCACATAATGGGATTATATTACATACGCGAAAGCTCAAAATGTTGACTAACCAAATCACTACCTGTTTAACCAACTCACCTCGCATACAAAATTATGGCGCGTAGCATGACGTCACTCACTGCCTCATGACGTCACATGAAGGGATTACATTACATACGCGCAAGTTCAAAACGCTGGCTAACCAAAGCACTACCTGCTTGACCAACTCACCTCGCGTACAAAATTACTGCGCATAGCAGTTTAATGACATCATACAGGGTGCACGCTCACGCTCGCAACAAACAAACATGTCCAGTCACGCCTCGAGTACGGATTTTATAAGAGACACCAAAGGTCTATTTCCAAAATGGTCGCTCTGTTCGAAAAAACGAGGCTATAGGTTCTGATATAACATGGTCCTATATTCTCCGTCTTCCTCCGTTGAATTTATAATCCTTTTATTATAAATTACGCCTTATTATAACACCACATTTTCGACATGTCATCGTCAATCAAATAAGGGCTCGATCCCTTGCCTACGGGCCAAGCAATCTCGTGTGTGACATATTCAAATACTGTTCGGTATATTTTATTCAAAAAGTGGTCGCATACCTTTACGATAATAGCTCCTATGCTTTAACATGAGGTAAAAAATCCCTATGCTTCAACATGGGGTTAAAATGGCCTATCCTATAACCCGGGAGCGTACTGGTGGAAATCCGTATCTCTTAACATGGGGTTAAAATGGCCTATCCTTTAACCCGGGAGGGTACTGGTGGAAATCTGTATCTCTTAACATGGGGTTAAAATGGCCTATCCTTTAACCCGGGAGCGTACTGGTGGAAATCCCTATCCTTTAACATGATGAAAATCCCTATCCATTAACCCGGGAGTGTACTGGTGGAAATCCGTATCTCTTAATATGGGGTTAAAATGGCCTATCCTTTAACCGGGAGCGTACTGGTGGAAATCCCTATCCTTTAACATGATGAAAATCCCTATCCTTTAACCCGGGAGCGTACTGGTGGAAATCCGTATCTCTTAACATGGTGTTAAAATGGCCTATCCTTTAATCCGGGAGCGGTCTGGTGGAAATCCCTATCTCTTAACATGGTGAAAATCCCTATCCTTTAACCCTGGAGCGGTACTAGTGGAAATCCCTATCTCTTAATATGGTGAAAATCCCTATCCTTTAACCCGGGAGCGGTACTGGTGGAAAATCCCTATCTCTTAACATGGGATTTCCTCAAGTGAACGGAAACCATGCACGCTGATTAACCTATATTACTACTTTCATATAATAACCATGGGCAAAGATTATTTAATGCGAGTTTGACAGCTAGTTTATAACAGTGTCATTAGTTTATGACACTGGGCTCCCAATATCAACAGCTGAGCGCTATGTTTTATACATGACACAACATACATATATGCATGCATGCATACATATGTACATGCATGTATGCATACACACACGCATACATACATACATACGTACATACACATGTGTGTATATATGCATACATACGCAAATGCATACATACACACACATACATACATACATTCATACATACATACATGCATACATACATACATACATACACACATACACACATATGCCGGTTTTCGAACTTGGAACACTAATTTAATTTTTCTTTGCACAGTAAGTTCCTATATAGTTCGATGAACCGTTTGTCAGCGTGTTATTGCTAATTTGTCAGCTGATTATGCTTCTCTCAGAGATGTAAGTTGTTTATGTACTACTGCTACAGGTTTGTATATATAGTCAGTGCAGCAGACAGAGCAGTAATCGGCGATGTTTACTACACTGTGGCATGTTGTTAACAATGACAGATAAGAGTGAAACGGCTGGCTGCTCGATGACATTTGTCTCGGCGTCTCGGGTAACAAAGTCCTCGATTTGGATGGCGTTACTGATTTCTTAGACATATATATATATATATATATATACTATTATGTAGAACGTTGACAGGGCTACAACAAAGTTCGAGGTATATAAATGTGTATTTTGCTGATATAGATTCAAACATTATGTCACAGAAACCGCGCACCTATCCTTCGGAATAGTATGGGCAGATAGTTTTATTTGTTACGCAGGCAACAATGCAGTCTACTCTCTTGTATCAACAATACAAGATAACATGTGGAAGTTCACTCTTTGCAAGGACTTCATTGTTGCTAGAGACATAGTTGATGTCGGTTTACGTTGTTAGAATACACTCCAGATGGTAAGTTTAACGGACACTATTGGTTCACCCTGAGTAAAGTAATCAGGGATGATTTGTGTGTCGTCCTGGCAGTGTATATGTGCGCACTGCTCGACTGCGGTCCACACGATGGTCACATGACGTCGAACACGTGTACAACCGGTTAGGATTAAGGGAGCGAGACATAGGGATTACCTCCACTAACCCATCGCTACAGTGATAATGCAACACTGAGGGCTATACACGGACAAGGACTATTTCCCGCGTGAGTATAATTTTACATACTCTGCATTCATGGAGGTTACAACCAAATATATGTACTTTTTATTACTTAAGCAACATAAACTTATAAAAGGACACTCAATGACGTTAATGAGGGAACAGTGTAGATAGAACAAATATTGCTTATCGCAGTCAAACATTAAATTAAATAACATCCCCAATTGCTCGAATGAAAATCACTTGCCTACACCCGCGAGACGTGCAACACACGTGGAGAAGCTGCTATCATGATTGCAGTATTTTAATCGCAAACACATTCCGTCAGACGTCTTAGTTTCCGATGTCGACAATTACAGCATTGTAATATATAATATATATATATATATATATGTATAATATATACACACATTATATATATATATATATATATGTATAATATATACACACATTATACATATATGTGTTTGGGGGGTTTATCCGCAAAACGCAACATATACATTTCTGTTGCATATATCTGCTATATTGTATCACTAGATGCTGTAATACAAGCCAATCTTTTCAAATCTAAACTAAATATTAATTGATTAAAACAAAATCAAAAATTTGTTTTGTTGCAAAACACGTTATATTCGTGCTCAATTGCTTATAGTTATGATAATCGGTACACAGCTCAAAAACCTGTAATCACGGAGACTTGTAAAATATGTTATGGTGGAAGCAAATGCATTACCAATAAACATCAAATGCGATAATAATAATAAAATATTATTATTAATTAAAATAATATTAATAAAACATAACCATAAATAATACAAAACCATCAAAAGTGAAAGATTAGTACTTGCTCTTATTACCAACACAGCAATAGTTGACATGGATATAAGACAGTATTACTATCACAAAGTATTATTTTATTATTATTATTATTACTATTTGACGGACATAGCCTTGTCGCATTGCCTGGCGTCCTCAATGACTCTGATAAGACGAGGCTTCATCACCTCCTTTAGACGCAGTATCGTTTCATCCTGCTGGGGTTTTGGTGGCAGCAAATAAATTTGTGTGTAGTTGATGAGAATATCACCTTCTGTTTGTCGATTCGCATGGCACAGAAACTGCTCTCAGCAGTGTGACCGCAGGCTATCTATGGGTTATTCCCACCTCCGGAATGACGACGCTTCTTATCAATCTGCCACTAATCCGGCCTCCTTAATCTTTTTACGTCGGATCGGAGATAAATTATCGTATGATCGAGCGGATGGACATAGGTTAGCGAAATGAAAAATCGACTCACACAACCAACCAAAATGGCGGATCGGATGTAACGCAATCTGCGACAAAACTGCAGTGTCGCTTAACGCGCTTTGTGGCGAAATCGTTATTTCACTCCGCGATAACGTTCGATATGCGCCCAAAACGCTTTTACCTCCATGATTATCTGCAAGATGGCTGCACAAAACCGATCTTAACTAAATTTTGTCATTTTGGTGGATAACGCGTATATATATATATATATATATATACACATACATACGCGTTATCCGCCAAAATGATGTGTATATATAAAACTAATTATGGAGGCAAAAGGGTTTTGGGCGCATATCGTGTTATATCGAATGTTACCGCTAAATGAAATAACGATTTCGCGACTATGCAGTTTTGCCGCAGATCGCGTTACATCCGATCCGCCATTTTGGTTGGTTGTCTGAGTCGATTTCTCCTTTCGCTAATCTATGTTCAATATCAATTCAATGGTGCCAAATGATGAATAGTTGTCAGCAATGATCCAAGGACGCGAATGGATATAGTGAACCTCAATACTTGGAGAATATATATAAGAACATAGCGTATTAAAACATACGCACTAAGTCCTGTTACGCATTTATATTTCCCCCAAATCAGACATTTTATTATAGTTCAATAAATTAATAATTCCACAGTTACGCTGTCCGACTGCCATCCTAGCATACATGTTTTTGGATTCCTTGCTGTGACGTCACTGTGAACAAGAAAGCGCAAAAATGGTAGTTTGATTTCATTCACAGCCGGTTTACAACAACATATATGTTGGGTTGAGGCGTTAGAAAGGGTAACTGCATGACATTCGAAAACTGCAAGCATATGTGGTAGTCCGTGCAATTTAAATTATATGTTTTTATGTCCACTTTGTTTCTCTGTCACAGACAATGAATTATCTAATACAAGTTGTACTGGTGATCTGTGGCGCCACCTGTGGACGTGCATGGTGCTCCAGGGAAGATGCCGATAGCGTCATTGCTATATACGAAGAATGCCGTCTCCTAGAAAATACCAATGCGACTATCAATGACGTCACTGCGTTTTTCGTACAGTATGTATAACCGATGTGCGACTATGTTTATTCAGTTCATTAATTTGAAAAAAATTGAATGAATTACGTGAACTAGCAGCGTATGTGCTAAGTTATAATGTAGGTGAATGTTTGCCTTAGGATTGAGGTGGCGTTTGAATGCCAGGAAATAAACAGCAAGCCAAACCTTCTTTACATTATCCTATCATACCATCATCACCATTGTGCAACCATTGATGTTGGCCGAAAGCCTAAGTATGCCGTTTCCAGATATGCCTGTCATGCGCTATCCTCTGCCAGATGGTGACCTTCCAGAACTCGTCTAGTTCGTCTCTCCATCATCTCGCCGGTTTTCTTCTAGATCGTTTCCCTTCGTCTCAAGGTACTGATACGCGATGTCCATCGGTTGGTCTACTTCTGTCTTCTGACTTGTTCTATCACGTCCTCTTATCTAAATCAACTCATACATAATTGTTTTCAGATTGATGAAGAAATACCCTGAGACAAAGGCTCTGTTTGCCAAAGTCAACGTAGACGACCTCAACAGCCCTGAGTTTAGGGCGCACGCTGTGCGTGTGGCAAACGGTGTACATGTCTGCTTCGGCTCACTACACAATCCAGCACTTCTGAAAGAATTGACGTCGCACTTGGCGGCTCAGCACGCGGCGATAGGCGGGGTGAAGGCGGAATACTTCGAAGTGAGTAGATGTATCCTCAAGAGCCACGTGATTCCAGTATAACAGCTGATTTGTTGTTATAAATTGAAGACGTATGTTTATGTTTTAAATGTGAAATGCATATGTTAGAACGTATTCCGTTGTTACAATTAATGTTGTTTTTTAATATTCAAATGCATACATTCAATGATAATACTATGCGCATGCGCATTCGGTAACATTCCGTATACTCACACACACATGTACACTAAAGCACGACACACATGCGCGCGCGCTAACACACCTACACACACACACACCCAAACTCACACACACGCACGCACGCACACAAGCACACACGCACACACGCACACAGGCACACAGGCACACACGCACACACGCACACACGCACACACGCACACACGCACACACGCACACACGCACAAACGCACACACGCACACACGCACACACACAGTTACCACAGAACACAATCACGCACGACCGCATGGACGCATGCACGCAAGCAAGCGCGCACGCACAAGCACACACCAGACACAAAAACAACCTCACACGTACGCACACACACGTGCGGTTTAAGGACACCGTCAGTTCATCTAAATAACACTTACCTGATGTCACCGAAGATTGCTACTATGCTCTCTATCTCATTATCATTTTTTGATTTGCAGTTGTTTCGACAGGGTGTAAAACGTGGTATGAATGATATGGTGAGCAATTTCAACCCGGATGCTTGGGACAACTGCTTCGACCCTATTAACAACGCAATCTCCGCGCGTCTTACCTAATATGTATTGTGAGGAATTCAAAAAATAAAAAACGTATTTAAAACTACAATATAGATTTGGTTATTCCTGGTAATGGGAAGCCATTGTTGATGTTGCTACAGCTGATTAAATTATATTAGCGACGTGAATGGTTTGCAACACCTCGGTATTATATTCCTAGCGACATATTTGATGTTATTTTTATTTAATGGTGTGTTTCCATATCCGAGTACACTATAAATATATCCGTTGCGAGTACGTTTCTCGGGTTACCTATCGTTTATCGACCGATGTTTCGTCTTCAAAAATCGAACGTTCGCAAGCCACGTGATGCGATCGTGCGCCGTCTTCACGCATGTTGTTTTGTCGAGATATGCAGCGCCTATATATCTCTTAAGAAAATCGGTGTAGCATAAACGTGGTCTTCTTATGTTCCATTTACAGTGCCGTAGGTCTTTGCATCAAACAGGTCACTATCTGTCGATCACTGTTTATGCATACCACTTGGGGCTGGTAACAGTGAGCTTTCGTTTTAAGAGCATGGCCTCAACGCTTGGCATTCCAGCACGTTGAAATACTTGGTTACATGAACCGAAGATACAACATATATATAAATTAATGACATGGTGTACTCCATCAAATAAGCTGATGTGCATTAATATAATATATATATGCATATCTATGCATTTACAATATGTTGAATATATATATATATAATTTCATATGTCTTCATTAGAAAATACCGGACTTAATTTAAGCTAAATCGAGTAGCTATCAACGAGTTAAACTATAACACATTGTCCCGACGAACGTCAAATGATTTCAATTAATTGGAATTATGTAGAAAGCCAACATGTGCTAAACAGAAACTGCAGCATGATAATGTACCGGATATATACTATCAGCATGCAGATACTGCTCTATTATGTTCTCAAAGTAGAATTAGACACTTGAGAAAGAGTAACACACTGTTGGTGTTGTAACTGGCTGCTACTGCTAAGGCAAACAGCAGCTGCAGCGAAAGTGTAGTGTCATGAATGTTGTAAAACAACATTTCAGTATAATTCATTTCAGTCATAGTGATTGACAGGCATCAAATCATTATCTATTATTAAAACCAATGTGGTCACATTGTTGTCCACAAGAGGGCGATACCTTTATATCGTTAAGCTAATTTTAAATTAATTACAGTGGCTAGATGGATGCGTTAGCAACCTCTACCAATTTCAAATTAAAATTTAGTTGATAGTAATTGATACTATGTTATAAATTAGTGACGCTGTATTTATATTTGTTATTCCTAATTATAGTATACAAGGTGTTAGTTCATGTTGTTATACAAGTTACAACATATAAATTAGCTAAGGTTTGTCTCAGTGATATGTATCAGTCACGCATAATTTCAAATGAAATCATCTTAGCATAAGGTATTGAAACAATTAGTAACTTAATATAACATGAGGTCATTTATAGTCTTACTAAATCATCTGTAGAACTGAGGAAGAGGGTCAAATTATTAGTTAAGTACTTTGAGGATAGGTGGCGAAAACCGCTGATTGAAGTTTAGATTTTACAGAGTTTAGAAGTTTAACATGTCAGTTCTTTTAGATTTCGCCATAGAAAGCTTTGGAATGTTTCACGTCATCCCAAATATGAATTTGATTGGTTGGTTTATAAAAAGGACGCGGGCGTGATAGAGTGGATCGGGCATTGTGCGGTAGGAAGCGAGAAGTTTGAGTCAGGAGCAATCAAACATGTAATTTTATATTTAGCCGGCAGGTGGCCCGTTAGTTATTTAGAAAAAACGTTAAATATATATTTATGGATTTTTGCATATAGAAATAAGAAATATGTCCAAAAGGACATTGATTTAGTTAAACGTTACACTGTAAAACAGTCACTGACAGAGTCAGTCGTCGATGTCATTCCGTGTGGTGGACTCGAGAATTCCATGACAACTTAAGATGTAAGATTAGACCAACCGTTTGAAATTCCTCATCATACCGATCAGCAGTGATCTACGAACGTTCGTACAACAGTACATTAATTAATTTTGATAGTCTATTGAGCTACAATGAACACTTAGAAATTAGAGTACTATTTTATGATCCTAAGGCAATATAAACTTGAACATTTCATTGTATTAATTATACAAAATTAGTATAATAACACTTTAACTCAATTACTGGTTCCTCTGTTCTACACGTTTTTTCTTTATTGATAGTTCGGCGTCATCCATCCCACGAGAGAAGTTCAATTATTCCTATCACTGAAGGACAAAACCCGTGTTTAGCAAATACAAAAAACATACAAAACGTAACGTTTATATCATCAAACTCCAATACATTTTGTTTATTAAGATACCCGTACTTTGGTGTGTTAGTATGGGACCTTATCTATGCTCTAAAGTTTTGAAAAAAATAATTTTACCCTATTTAATAGAACTATATAAACAATACGGTGTTTGCCAGTTCAAACTACTAGTTTGTGTTTAGGTTGCCTAGTAAATATGATTGTATTAATTTTCTAATTGTACACCTCGAAAACAATAGTTTGTGTGTGTCCATCTCGCTGTCGTTATATATAGTTTTATTTCCAAATTAAATTGTCAACATATCCAGGATGTATTGCATATTTTGTATATTGTCTACTTGCAAAGGACGGGGTCACACTCTGTGCTTTGAAAGTCTAACCCTGCCCCCTGCCTTGTGTAGCAAAATAAATATCGTTACTAACATTACAAATTTGGAATATCCTTACAGCCACATATCACAGAGATTGTTGGTAAATTGGGATACATTTACAATATGCGACCAGTGAAATAGTCCTTCTTGGATACCCATTAAATCATACAGCGAATGATGTTATAGGTTGTGTAAATTGTGAAAACGTTTAACGCAGAAAACCTGCTACCGTTTCCAGTTGAGTATAAGTTATGAAAGCTAATTGTATTATTAGCATTTAGGTAGCATTGAAAACTTTAATTTTTGAGTAGTTTCTCAACAAAACCGAGTACATTGTTACCGAAGGTGGCGGGTGTCTTAATAAGTTTCACCAACAAGTGTTAAAACAAGTATGACTTTCCGTTGGACGACACACACACAACTGATTGAAGTGTTTGTCACAATATTTAACAAGATTGAACAAGATTGCCACCCAGAGAATTAACTCTAGGTGGCAGGTGGACAAGGAAGTCCTTTGGCTTATCGAGAGTCCGACCCTTTTATCTATGTGTATCCCGCCCGTCTGAGGTATGTGTCGATTTTATTTTTAACCATATTCACGCTACTAGCACCCATACAATCAGCAGGTAATATGTTCCATTAATTTACAGTCCTTTGTGAAAATGAAAACTTTCTTACATCCAATCTTCTCTGCTCCTTTGCTAATGGAAGTTCATGTCCTCTAGTCCTTCTATCTTTCGTAACTAAGAAAAACATATTTCTATCAATATTTTCATAACCCTTCAATATTTTAAACACTTCTATCTGATCTCCTCTCAATCTCCTGGTCTCTAGTGTTGTTAAGCCGCATTTTTTAGGCGTATTTCGTAACTAAGATCCCTCAGTTTTGGTATCATTTTAGTTGCTCTCCTCTGCACTCTTTCTAGCATATCTATGTCCTTTTCCTCGGTTTCCTTATACTTTATGTTTCGCCTAATTAATCCAAGGATTTGATTTCCCTTTGAAGCTGCAATTCCGCACTGCTCTGAAATCTTCATATCAGCACTAATGGTTAACCCTAAGTCCTTTTCTTTTACAGTAGTACTTAGTACAGTACCCTCCATTGTATATTATACCTCTCCGTTCCCATGTCCTGTGTGGAGGCATTTACATTTCCCAAAATTTAACAGCATTTGCCACTTTTCAGACCATTTGATCAACCTGTCAAGATCATCTTGTAAATGCTGTCTATCTCCATCACTTTTAATCGTTCTAAACACTTTTGTATCATCCGCAAATTTCAACACCTTGCTTGTTATTTCATCATCCAAATCGTTGATATATATTAAGAATAATATAGGTCCTAAAATCTGATATCTGTGGTACCCCACTCAATACAGATTTCCAATTTGAACCCTCCCCATCAACTACTACACTTTGTCTTCTGTCAATCAGCCATTGTTCTATCCAGTTTATTATACCATTTCCTATGCCATGGGCCTTTAGTTTAAGCAGTAATCTTTGATGTGGTACTTTGTCGAAAGCTTTTGGAAAATCTAAGTAGATGATATCTACTGGTGATCCCTTATCTACCCACTTAGTGATGTCTTCCAAAAAACATAACATATTTGTTAAGTATGACCTCGCTTTAAAAAAACATGTTGAGATGGGTTTATCAAGTTTTGATTTAACAAGAAAATACACCATGTGATCTTTTATTAGTCTTTCTAATAATTTACAAATCACTGATGTTAAACTCACTGGTCTATATTTCTCTGACTTGTTTCTCGAACCTTTTATGAATAACGGTATAATGTTTGCTTCTTTCCATTCTAAAGGAACCACTCCCTCTTCTAATGACAAGTTGAAAACTGTTGCAAGCGGTATGCTAATTTGTTCTACAATTTCCAATAGTAGTTTGGGTGGAATACCATCCACTCCAGGTGATTTATTATCCCTCATAGCCCTTATTTTCTTAGCTACCATTTCCGGGGTTAAAATTAATTGTCCTAAATAGTCTGAATCTGCCCCCTTGAACTTAGCCTCTGGTACTGGCAGTGAACTAATATCTTCCCTGTTAAACACTGAACTAAAGTACTCATTCAGGTCTTCTGCAATTAAGAATCCCTCTGATATTATATTTCCAGCACTATCTTCTAGAGGACCGACCTTATCTTGTACTTTCTGTTTGCTTCGAACATACGCATAAAAACTCTTGCTGTCATGTTTGATATTAATAGCTAAATGTTGTTCATAGCTTCTCTATGAATTTCTAATTTCAGCTGTAGCTTGGTTAAGTGCTTCTTTATAACTGTTGTAGTCTTCATCATTTCCAGTACATCTATATGACTTCCACATCATTTGTTTATACTTAATTTTTCTAATGGCTTTTTTCGATAAGTGTTCTTTTTGGACCGTTTTTCTTGTTTTTTGAAGAATACAAATTTATCGACTATGCACTTAATTTCACTCTTTAATATATTCCAGCATTCTGTTGCCGTCTTATTTTTCAGTGTGTTATTCCAGTCTATCTTTGCTAAATATTTCCTCATGTCCTTATACCTTCCTTCGTGAAAATTGCTTTTTACTATTCCTTTCTGATTTTACTTTGATGGTAAAATGTATCTGGTTGTGATCGATACTCCCCAGTGGCTGACATATCTTGACATTGTCAACTAATTCATTCTGTGAGGACAAAACTATGTCACACATTCTCACCCCTGGTTGGTTCTAGCACATGTTGAAAAAGGAATGTATCTTGAACTAAAACTAAAAACTTGTGGTCCTCACTCCCCATACTCTGTAGAGATTTCCATTGTATATGCCCGTGGTTAAAATCCCCCATAATAATACAGTCCCGTTTGCTTACTTCCCTGATAGCGTTTTCTATTTTTTCATTCTCTTCTATGCTTATGTTTGTACTTCGATAAACTAACCCAACTGTTAACGTAGAGTTTCCTGTAACTATGTTACACCAAACAGCTTCTTCGCAATCTGCTTCTCTTTCTAATTTTATTTCATCAGCCTGAATAGATTCTTTAATATATAAAATAACTCCACCTCCCTTTCTTCCTATTCTATCTTTTCTAAACAATACATATCCTGTCAGTCCCAATTCAGCATCTGATATATCGGTGATGGTCCAGGATTCGGTTATACCTTATATGAGGGTAAATTTCTTCTACTATAATGTTTAGTTCATTTCTTTTGTTTACTATACTCCTTGTATTTAAACAAACACATTTATATTCTGCTTCAGAAGAGTTTTCCAGACTGTTATTGCTGATTTATTTGTGCTGTCTTTATCTATGCCTCCATTTTCTGGCTTTTCTGTGAGTCCCCCCTGCGAATCTAGTTTAAAAAGTTGCAACCTGTCCCACTGTCAACAGATCGCAGCAGGTTCCTTGAGAAAACTGCTGCCTCCATTCACTAAGATGGAGGCCATCTCTCATGTACATATCTTCCCTCCCAACAAAGTATCCCCATAAATCTGTGAATCCCACCCCCTCTTATTCACACATCTGCTCAACTAGTGCTCTGATCGCCATCCTCTTGCGGTTTCTATACGTTGCCCCCATTCCTCCCATTACTGGCAACATTCCTAACATAATAACCTGTTCAACTCTCGTCTTCTTTAGCTTCTTCACTAACTGTCTATACTCCTGTACTATAGCAGTTGTTCCCTCCTTGTCTGCATTATTTGTTCCTACATGTACCAGTATAGACACCCCCCTTGCCATGTCCCAATACCTTCTCTACCCTGTCAGTTACATGTTCAATCCTAGCCCCCGGTAAACAAACAACGACGTCCTTCCCCTCGCTCAGTGTCTTGTCCGTCTTTTTCATAATGGAGTCGCCCATAAACACCCTCTCTTTCCTCATTGCCCCCTCAATCACTGCCTTAGAATAGCTCCTTCTTCGGTTTGCATCTGGCTGGTTGTTGTCTTAACCCCCCCCCCCCCCCCCCCCCGTCGTCTTCTCTGCTTTCACATTCTCTTCCGATCCATTCTTTCCTGTCGCTTTTTCTCTTGTCACCTTTCCTCTTGTCAGCGTCCCTTTTATCGACTTCTCTTCTATCACATTTGCTCTCACTTCCTTTCGTCCCTTCTTCTTTCGTCCCATCTCATTTTCCTCTCTCCTCTCCCGTCCCATCTTCCCTCCCTCCTTCTCTATGGTCACTTTCTTTCCTGTCACCTTCACGCTTGTCACGTTTTCTGTTGTCGATTTTCCAATTTCTTCCCCTCCAATCACCTTCTCTCCTCTCAATCTCCTTTCCTCAGTTTTCTTGCCACTGTTATTCTCCTGCAGTCTTGCAGTATTCTCACCTCTCTCTCTCTCCCTCTCTGTCGTCTCTCTCCATTCGACCTGCCTCGATGCTAATTCCCATCTCCATTCCCTTCACAATATCTGTCAACCTAACTATCTCCTTCTGCAGACACCCCACCTTCCAACACCCAATGCACTTAAAGGTGAGTCCTTCCTCCATGGTTTCTTCCCATGACTTCTCACAGCCGGACAATGCAAAATCTACCCAGCTGTGGCAGTGATCGCACATCAAGTGTCGCTTTGCCTTGACTTGCCGCTTGCAAGGCGCCATATCCCGATCAGAATTTATTTAATAACTGAACTAACTTAGTCTTTATAAAGACTGCTTCCTGTGTACTACAGCACACTTTAGGTTACAAATTTCAATTACACAGCCGACTATTTATCCTGTCACGAACGCTAACATTACCGGTAATGACCTAATTTAAATACAATCAATTACGTTACGTTAGGATGCTTTATTTATTTAGGTTACGCCGCCCGACTATCGCCCTTGCTTAATTTTAACAACAATGCTACCTAATCAAAATATCTAGCAAGTACTGGCTTACACAGATATTATCTTATCTAAGCAGTTTCATGGTTGTTACTTTATCTCCTATATATTCTACCATATAATCAGGTTTGTTAAATCTTGTTTACAACTTATCGAAGGCTAAGTGAGTTACCCTATTATAACTCACTATATTAAGGTGTTCTAAAATACTTTAACTAACTAACTTTAAGCACAAATGCTACACAGTATATGTTTATTGCAACTTTATGAATGATATTAAGGCAAGAATAATACTTATCAATCAGTAATTCCACTTGTTTCTCAACTTTTCTGCACCACCAATTTATACGATCTATCTCCGCCAAATATAGCCTCGAATATATTTGGTCCTATGAACTAAAACTGAAAACAAAAGAAGCGTTTGACTTTATCAACATTTTTAATTGTTCAGTTTGATTTGTCCAGTTTACCAACAAAGTTTGCCCCCCCCCCCACACACACCAACATATTATATATATGTATGTATGTATACATATATATATATATATGACATATATGTGTATATATATATATATATACATATATATGTATAGAAGGATATATATATATATATATCCTTCTATTATGTGGGTCAACCTAACACTTATTTTTGATACCAACATCCCACCTATTTTTAGGACCAAACTCCGACCTCCCAATTCCTGCAAAAGACCACTCTGTGTGTCTGCTTCCATTGTCGGTGCTTACATGTCGAGACTGTTATGTCTCAAGACATTCATGTCATTGTCACCTCGACAGATGTAGGTGAATGGTCCACACACTTCCAGGCCGGCACACACAATATCGAGTCGTACCTATTTATACCGCATATTAGAATGATTATCTTATGATCACTGTATTATCCATTGAAGACAATGAATGGTCGAACATATGACAAGTATGAACATCACCTGATGAGATTGTGTAAGCCTCTTGATGAACCAATTTCATCCGTTTATACTTAACACATGGAGCGTATGTCTCCAGAAGTTAACTGTAAATCGGCAGAAAGGTTGTTAGTAGGGATACAGGAGCACATGGAATAAAATGACCAATACATGTAAGGCTAAGATCTTTGGCACCGCCAAACGTGAATATACCACAAATAATATATTTTTGCATTATCGCGTGCGTGTAAAGAAATCACGTGCCAAATCAATCGAAACATTAAATAGAAAAAAATGCTTTGTATGTACAACAGTACAAACAAAATAGTATTGTAATTAATATGGTTAATACGTTTCCTTCATTTCCTGCAAAAGTTGTCATACAATTTTCAAAATTTCACAGCATATTTAACCTCCATTGACACAAGTGTTGTGGAAAATTCGTGAAATTCTCATACCTTATTTTTCAGCAAAATCCAACCAAATTTGATACCCATCAATTTCGCCCGAATGTGATGACGGATTTTAAAATATTGGTGCGTTCTGCAAAATATCCACTGTGCGAATACGCGAGCGAATAACGTATATTTATTATTACCTCGTAAAAGATATAATGCTCAACAAAAATTCACACATCAAACCAAAACGGTATTTACAAGGGAACTCTTTCGGTGGGTAATGGTGGACGAATCCTTAATGTGGTCTTACCCCTGACCACGAACGCCGTTGTATGTTCACTTTTCATTTGCTGAAAAAGGTAACATAAACGCAACAGTACCGTTATCCATGAACAGTAGAGTAGACTGGGGCAGAGCAGACCCTTGATTTAATACGACTCCCATAATGTATTCAAAATCTTGTGTAGAACGATGCTGACATATATCGAATATCCGTCCAGAAAGTTCAGCAACATGAGGCAGATATAATTTAATCTATGTATTTTTTAAATATTATACGCACAAAAAAAAGAAGGTGAGTGTCTTGCCCCAGGTGGTGGGCCGCCTTGCCTCATGGTATGGGGCAAGACGTTTGTTATGGACTCGTTCTACTTTGCATATAAAACTCATCTAGATTGTTTATTTATTGAAAATAGCTTTCCTGTGTGTAACACATATATTTGTCTATAACATGAACACAGTAAAGACATTGGGTTGGGTTAGTTTTTCGACGAGTAGTCGGAACGATTTCGTTAGAGGGCCGCGCTGCCCATGCCTACCCTAATTCAGTCATTCAATAAGATTTTTTTCAATCTTCGGTTAGCTTTAGTGCGTTTCCAAAATGTACTTGGTTCATTTTTACTTTCATTTGCCATCTACGTTGTGTTTAAGTTTGATCACTTCGCCAATTGTAAATTTTTTACCAGGATTGGGGCAAAATGGATACGTTTCAATATTTTATGTTATCGACATGTTGGCAATTTCCTTCACATCGCGTTGCCTGTGTCATTCTCAAAATACACTAAAAGCTGTACCTTCTAGCTAGTGTTTATGCAAGGGGAAGTAAAAAAACGAAACAAAAGGGGTAAACGTGTAACATATCTAGGACACAAAACGTAGTGATTTATATCACTTTTCGACTAGATCTTGCTCCCAGCGGCCGGAGTTACGTCCCGGTGGGTCGTGTGACAGCCGCCGAAAGCAATATCGCCACTGACTCCATACTAGGGTATGTTGCTCTCCTCCTTATTCCCTGATGTACAGGGGGTGGGCCAGGTACAGAAAAGCTGATCACTCTCCGTGTCTTTTTCTTGCATTGTTTTCTGTCCATCGCTCCCTCTCTCCATCTTTCATCCTCCCCTGATCTGCTTATGTCCCTCCAAACGCAGTACTCCCATCTCAGCTGTGCCTTTCCATTTTCCTGTGTCCATTATGCAATGTACATTACCATCACACTTCAAACATTTACCCACGTAGTAGGTAATACTGGTTCCTTTAAATGGTATAACATGAAATACTAACAACAATGCATTTTCGTGTATATTTTAGTATGATATTGGTTGTAACATTTCATTAAAACTATATATATGTAAAAGTGATACGTTGAACACGGTTGTCTCGAGAAGCGATTCTAACGTTTGGATTTAATGCACTGACATTAAGCTGACTGGTCTGCACGCTTTGCCTAATTTCTCAGATAAGGACTAATGCTTGTATTACGCCCGAATGTCGTACAATTACCATTCTGATGCTCGCTCATTCCCAACTGCTATCAATGTAAACACGCTGTGAACGAGTATACACTACTGTTGCAGTTCACTAGCTCGGTGACCTCACATCTAGGCATCCTGAAAGGCGCTCCAAAGTACGCATAATCAACTTCTTTGTCACCAGGATTTGTTAATGTACTCACGACAGAAAGTGTCATTGTCCGTGGTTTTTCCTAGCCGATTTAGTTTATTTGCAATAGAGATGGGTCAGTGGCGACAGTACAAATGCCATATATCCCTAATCCTCGCAGATTATACATGTCCCAAGTCACGTAACAATAGGGTCATTGTGGCATCAGATATTATCGGACATCGCTCAACATATAACCTTACATGATGGCACAAAGAATCGCATCATTCTTATTTATAGGACAATCCAAAACGATTATAAGAAAACTGTGTAACGTACTGATAAAAAAATATCGTTGAACATGGGTTGTATTCCACATAGCCGTGGGACCTGGCAAGGCCATGGACCGGGTTCCACAACATGTTGGGTGTGAGATACATCACAGATGTAGAGCGTAAACACCGGAAGTAATGCTGCATTGCTTCTGAATCAGAGACGTTTTAGAACATGTACCATCTGGAGCCATAAACCCGCATAAATTAGATACGTACAGCGGCGTGCGTCCGAGAAGGGCAATGTATTCTAAAACACATTGGACTTCGCGTCTCTTATCCAGACGATCTGGTATGGATTACGCCGTAATATTGTTGATACCAGAAAAAGCACAGGCCGATTCTAGACTAGAAAACTGGATGTTTGTAGACTACGAAGGAAAGCCGTTTAAATATGAAAAACATTTCAACAAGTCATCATGATGCATGTCAAAGAATGGATAGCGTATAGTAATAACAGCTTTACTATTGTAATAGTTATAGGCGTGATTTTCTCACAGACAAATCTGAACCAGTTGAGTTATGTGATGATTTAAACAGAAACAATTCTAAAGTTGATGCGTTGTATAAATTTACTGCAGCAGGTGCTGTACTCAACTTCTGTGAAGAAGCGTTTCCCTGATACTCGTCCAGAAGCAGTAAGGTTGAAAGCGGAAATATGTCATGAATTTTTTTTAGAATAGTAACAAAATGCCACATTGCACAACACATCAACAGTTCCCAAGTTCACCCTGTGTGCCTTAGCCACACCAAGTCGGGCATCCATGTTACAACCAATGTAGATAGTGGACCTTTCCTAGGTCAAGAGCATTATACATAAATAGACCCAACGTGGAAAATGAATAGTATAAAGATATTTTAGGATACTTCTAAAATACTACAGTGAAAACTAAATCAAACGTTCCAACTTCTCCTCCTTAGGTTTGCGTGGGTCTCAATTGAAAGATACCGAGGACCAATATCTGTCGCTACAGCGCAACGTTAGATCATTGGGCAAGATCATTGTTACGGACCTTGAAATATCGCGTTGTCGATGGATAACGGAGGGGATGTCGTGGACGATACTATCGACGATTAGGGACAGTGCAAGACTTGTCCTCGTCAACGTTTGATTTTTTTAACATTTCATGAAATACCTGTAATGTAGCTTGTAATGTCACACGCAGTTTCATAATTATTATATGACGTGTGCTATCAAGAGCATTTACTAAAATACACAAGTTTGTATACAACGTTAACAGACTTTCAGTCTTTGTTCTTATACCTCCAAAGCAGCCATCTTTGCAGCCATCGTTCATTCCTAGTTCCCTTTGAATGTATTATGGCATATAGGATTACAGTTACAAACTGACTAAAATCCCCGTAACGCCTATTTGTATAACTAATTTTACGTATTAATGTCCTCTAGTACACACGGCGATAGCCATTAGTCAATCATAGTTCCCTCGGAAGGTGTCCTTTACAAATATAAATTGACTAATGACCCCTTAATGGACATTGTTGTAACTAATTTCAGTTATTAGCATCCACTCTCCTTCCAAGTATACATGACGCAAGCCAAGTTGCAACTAAGTCAGTGTATTATTGTCCATATTCCTCTGAAAAACATATGGCGGCAACCATGTTTCAGTTCTAGTTTCCTTGAAACAATCCTATTGCATACATTTTACAGTTATAAATTGACTAAAGCCCTCTAGCGATCGATGTTATAAGTTACTTAATTAACTAACGTAACTAGGTATTATCGTTGACATTTCTGTCAAACATACTCATATGTGTCAGTCCTAATATACCTTGGAGGTATACTGACATACACTTTTACATCTAAATATTCCTTCCAAGTACACATGTCATCATCAATTTTTCCAGCGTAGTTCACTTTGACCTTTGGAACCTTTCTAATTTTGGTGTGTGTGTACTATTAATAGATTATCTGGACAACTGCTCGCATTAGTTCCGGACAACGTGAACACGTTTTGCACGTACGCTGTTTTCTCGTATAGGTGACTGTGTGTTATCAATAGACCGTGAGGACAAATGCTCGAGCTGGTTCCCGGACAAGCCTGAACGTGTTCTGTAAATAACTTACCCATTAGATGGTGCAACCATTTAATGTAGTGCTCCTGTATAACTGGATGGCCGATGCCTATCCCTTATTACTGGGCTGGTTGAGGGAGCGGAAGTTAGATGTGGCCATCTTGAGTGAGACCACTAATGACCAGTCCTACTGCTGCACTCATACAACTTGGCCGTTTCTCTGGTCGTCCTGTACGGATAACCAGAGAAAATGGGTGAGTGAGTGAGTGAGTGAGTGAGTGAGTGAGTGAGTGAGTGAGTGAGTGAGTGAGTGAGTGAGTGAGTGAGTGAGTGAGTGAGTGAGTGAGTGAGTGAGTGAGTGAGTGAGTGAGTGAGTGAGTGAGTGAGTGAGTGAGTGAGTGAGTGAGTGAGTGAGTGAGTGAGTGAGTGAGTGAGTGAGTGAGTGAGTGAGTGAGTGAGTGAGTGAGTGAGTGAGTGAGTGAGTGAGTGAGTGAGTGAGTGAGTGAGTGAGTGAGTGAGTGAGTGAGTGAGTGAGTGAGTGAGTGAGTGAGTGAGTGAGTGAGTGAGTGAGTGAGTGAGTGAGTGAGTGAGTGAGTGAGTGAGTGAGTGAGTGAGTGAGTGAGTGAGTGAGTGAGTGAGTGAGTGAGTGAGTGAGTGAGTGAGTGAGTGAGTGAGTGAGTGAGTGAGTGAGTGAGTGAGTGAGTGAGTGAGTGAGTGAGTGAGTGAGTGAGTGAGTGAGTGAGTGAGTGAGTGAGTGAGTGAGTGAGTGAGTGAGTGAGTGAGTGAGTGAGTGAGTGAGTGAGTGAGTGAGTGAGTGAGTGAGTGAGTGAGTGAGTGAGTGAGTGAGTGAGTGAGTGAGTGAGTGAGTGAGTGAGTGAGTGAGTGAGTGAGTGAGTGAGTGAGTGAGTGAGTGAGTGAGTGAGTGAGTGAGTGAGTGAGTGAGTGAGTGAGTGAGTGAGTGAGTGAGTGAGTGAGTGAGTGAGTGAGTGAGTGAGTGAGTGAGTGAGTGAGTGAGTGAGTGAGTGAGTGAGTGAGTGAGTGAGTGAGTGAGTGAGTGAGTGAGTGAGTGAGTGAGTGAGTGAGTGAGTGAGTGAGTGAGTGAGTGAGTGAGTGAGTGAGTGAGTGAGTGAGTGAGTGAGTGAGTGAGTGAGTGAGTGAGTGAGTGAGTGAGTGAGTGAGTGAGTGAGTGAGTGAGTGAGTGAGTGAGTGAGTGAGTGAGTGAGTGAGTGAGTGAGTGAGTGAGTGAGTGAGTGAGTGAGTGAGTGAGTGAGTGAGTGAGTGAGTGAGTGAGTGAGTGAGTGAGTGAGTGAGTGAGTGAGTGAGTGAGTGAGTGAGTGAGTGAGTGAGTGAGTGAGTGAGTGAGTGAGTGAGTGAGTGAGTGAGTGAGTGAGTGAGTGAGTGAGTGAGTGAGTGAGTGAGTGAGTGAGTGAGTGAGTGAGTGAGTGAGTGAGTGAGTGAGTGAGTGAGTGAGTGAGTGAGTGAGTGAGTGAGTGAGTGAGTGAGTGAGTGAGTGAGTGAGTGAGTGAGTGAGTGAGTGAGTGAGTGAGTGAGTGAGTGAGTGAGTGAGTGAGTGAGTGAGTGAGTGAGTGAGTGAGTGAGTGAGTGAGTGAGTGAGTGAGTGAGTGAGTGAGTGAGTGAGTGAGTGAGTGAGTGAGTGAGTGAGTGAGTGAGTGAGTGAGTGAGTGAGTGAGTGAGTGAGTGAGTGAGTGAGTGAGTGAGTGAGTGAGTGAGTGAGTGAGTGAGTGAGTGAGTGAGTGAGTGAGTGACTAATCTATGATTATACTAGTAATAGTGCGATTAGAGCAGTTGGAGTTGGTACACGGAACCTGCAAAAGTGTGATTATATATACGTCTATATATAATGTAAACTAAGTACAGGTATGATGCCATTTATATATATATATATATATATATGCACAGCAATACTATTCCAGAAGGGACAGTAGGTGGTGGAGGTGTTGCTTTGTTATGTCACTGATGTTTTGATTTCTTTCCAGATACAATTAGGTAGTGAACACGGTGAAGGGACTATAGGTGGTAGTGGTGTTGCTTTGTTATGTCACTAATGGTATGATTTCCAGACACAATTATTGCACACTTAACACACCAACAAGCCATATTCTTTCACATCTTTGCAAAGTTTATAGAGTATTATTAACATAGTCACATAGCTTAGAAACATTCTTAAATACTGTGATACACCGGTAGACATTTCAAACGTTTACTTCGTTAATAATAATTATTTTTGGCCAAGTTATTAATTCTTTTAGATCACAATTAATATCGCGCTATACCAAATGTTTGTGGGTAATCTGTAAAGTTTGATATTTCCTCATAAAATAACTCCGTATGTGTGAGCAAGTTCCTTCAGTGTTATTTCATTTCTAACTTTAAACTATAAAGCATATTTCATATTTTAAGATTATCTACCCCAAAAGTGTGACAGAATATGGCACTGTATACGAGCTCGACATACACAATATTGCATATTCACAACACATATGGTAGAAGATTACTGTTACATTCTCGTTGGTTTCTAACATGGATCGCAAAAGTAATTTATATTGCTATTGTATGAAATAAGAACAGAACCACATCTCTCCGGCTCTGCTGTGTTGTCTATAGGATATAAATAAGAAACATGTATTAGGTGGATATGTGCTAAAAAAAATCTTTTTAGTTACATGCTGGTGCATAGTCAGGCGAGGGCATGGCATGGAGACATACATTCTTGTGTCGCTGTCGTTGATCCTTACATAAATTAATTGCCACTTCTTACCGTATTGAATTTAATTGACTCTGAAGAAGTACAAACATATATTAGTGTCCTTTAAATCACTGATTACAAGAGTATACTAGGGAATCGTTTTATGACTTTATTACCCAGACTGATCCGTCTACTCTGACTCTCTGACAGTGTAGGCAGTGTAATTACCAGCCCTATCCACTAATGAATGGTCCTAGTCAAGATGGCCGCTAATGGGGTCGGTTGCCTCAATAAAACTGGCTGACCAGCTATCCAGTTATAAATACAGGTCAGTGGTGTCGACGAATAGAGATCTGGCATCCACTGCAGATGGCGTTGCTGTAACTAATTACGTAGGTGTCCGTTGGGTGGCGCCGTGTGTCCCCTATCACTCATGGTCGCGCTCATAGTAAATATCAACGGAAGTCGTGCAACAGGAAGTGAATCTTTTGAATTATGGCCGCTTCCTAATAGTGTGATTTCTTGCAAATAACTCAAAACCTCGCAACGGAATTTCGCCAAACCGTGTGGATGGCATGGCCGCTCCCGCTATTTGTAAATACGGAAATACGTTTCAAAACAGGAAATACGTCGCCGGTAAAACGGCCGCTTCACATACTTATCCCTTCTGCTAAATGAAGCGATACCTAGTATTAAAATTTCTCGGAAATCATATGAGTCTTATGACCGTCCCACTGGAAGTGAACCATGAACAGGTGGTAGCCTCTTGGACATGAACGTCTGTCACAATATGTTCCTTAGATGTTTTAGACATAGTAATTTTTCGATCTTAGGAGTTTCTAAATTTACTTATCCAACCTGGTCGCCCCCCCCCCCCCCCCCCCCCCCCCCCCCAACCTGACGCATAATGTCACTAGATGGTAGTTTTGGTAGGTCAATAGATCAAACTATGAATAATGCGTAAGACTTTAAAATTGATGGGTAAGGGCTCCAATGTCAGCGCGTTCAAAAACTAACATTTAGAAAAGATCATATTTTCAACAGACCTACAAGAAGAAACACCACTCAAAGATGGAAAGTCGACCAAATTAAACCTTCGTCAGAATGAACACACGTTCAATAGACTAATATGTAGAAAATCAGACGTTCAGCAGGTATACAAGACGAAAAAAACACGTTAAACATTATAAATTATACCTTTAACACAGTACGTTAACTAATTAATTATGCCTTATAGCTTATACTTAGGCCTTACCCACTATGCCCTATAACGTCCGTGACCTTGGTGTTGCAATCGATGCTGATTTATCGATGGCGACGCAGGTTGCAAATGTATGTCGAAGTGCTTACTACCATCTCTCGAGAATTGCTCGTGTACGAGGGGCAATGACGACCAGTGTCTGCAAATGTCTTGTCCATGCACTTGTGACATCCAGAATTGATTATGGAAATGCGATGCTGTTTGGTATACCTGACCGTCTGCTGCACCGCCTAGAGAGAGTCCAACGGTCAACCGCTCGTGTTGTGATGCAACTTCGACGAGGTGACCGGCGATCTATCACTGCGGTCCTACAACAGCTACACTGGCTCCCAGTGAGAAAGCGCATCGAGTACAAGTTACTCATGGTTGTACACACGGCACTGTATGCAGGCACGCCAGTGTATATCGCGTCACTGCTACATCGTTACGCACCACGCAGGACCCTACGCTCTGGCGGTGGTCTGCTTTTGAATGTTCCACGCGTAACCCTAGAACGTTATGGTCGCCGGGCATTTGCATGTGCTAGGCCGACATTGTGGAACTCTCTGCCTCTGGAATTACGCGCGATTGAGAACACTAGACAGTTTGGAAAATTATTGAAGACATTTCTGTTCTCAAACTAATATGGCCAGACATAATTTAACCTTTGCTTTATTCATGCATATAGTTTTAATACATTTTTAGTCTTATTTATCTCAGGGTCACATTTTAGTATCTAATCAAATTATTTAATGTAAATTAGGCTTTTATTTTATTTATTTTGTATTTATTTATATATATTTTTTTATTATATATATATATTTTCCAGTAGGTTCAGCTGTTCAGCACTTTTGCTAATCGTTTATTTTATAATTGCATTTACCCGTAATTTTACTATACTTAGGCTTATATATATATGCATACACTATATACTAGGATATTGTTTGCTAATTTAATTTATTTTCTTATTTGTTCTCTTAAAAGTGTTTTTATGCTTCTTATATGATTGGCAATTTGTAAACACCCGTGAACGGGGGTCATTAGTCCCGGATTTGATGGTGTATAAATAAAGTTTATTATTATTATTAACTTGTACCTTATACTTTACACACTGTAAACAATATATTATACATTATACCTTATACTAGTTACATTTTATACATTATACATTATACTTTGTACTTGACATTATACCTTATTCGTTATATATTATGCATTATACATTATTATTTTTACAAGTAACGAACACAAATCTTACGAATTTCAACGTTCACGCATTAAAGTAGGAAAATCTACTGTATTGAAAGATAAATCTTAGGAACTTACCACGTTAATATACTAACATAAGAAAACGCAAGCACTCTAACACAAAGAAACGCAAAATATGTTACGAGCTTACTACTTTGACGGATTGTAGTATGGAAATGTTGCTGCGCTGATACCCTAAAATCTTAGGAAGTTACTTCGGTGATGCACAAAAGTACTAAAACATTAGCACTCTACTGCACTAAAACGCAACAAAAATCCGAAGATACCGACTTCACGCATTAAACTATGAAAATGTAACAAGTCTTCCGAGCTCAAAATGGTAAAATGTTCAGAACTTACATCGGGGAGGCACTAAATTATTAAATTACTACCTCTCTACCGCGCTGAACCGTTAACAATTTACGAAGGTATGGACAGTCAATAACCACAAGGTGAAATAATGTTATTGTTTATCTGTATTATGATCAAACTACAGCAGATACACAGAAAACGCAATGTTAATCATGGCACAGTGACGTAAGGCAAACGTTGATGCCACATAAAAAAGAAAGAAGCAATATTTTGTGTAATAAATCAACTTATTTTATAAAAATACACTTATTTTTATCTATAGAAATTATAATTGACATGACTTAACTGACTTAACACCTAGTTCAGCCATACCACATTTGCGCGTGTGCGTTCATGTATGTGCGTGTGTGCTCAGCAGTGGAGTCGGGTGAACGTGTCTACGTGAACGCGTGTGCTTGTATGTGCATGCGTGTGAGCGTGCGTGCGTGTATGTTACAAAAAGAGACATTGAAATTAGTGTGCAATTTGAGTTTTAAGTATTATACAAATATGTTATTTTTGAACTGGTGTTTATTAAATTAATCATTCAACCACAAATTGCTAAGATACGGAAAAGGCTCACAATAAATATTTACTTGTAAATATAAAAAATATGTTCAAAAGGATCAATGGTTCATCCCACAACTGCCGCCAAAAAGAGGATTATAAGGCAATCGTTTACGCTAACAAAACAAACAGCTAATTGTGACAATTATGAAATTATGGACTATGTTTGAAATGCAATTTGACGACATAATATGTCATAATTGCCATAAAGATGCAGCTCAAGGCCTGCCTAACGTTACGTGAGACCATTCCTGGTGTCGGCGAAGACAGTGTTATTAACAGAAACGTATGTTAAAGGTTATCACTAAACCTACGATGTGTCGCAAGGCAATGTCACTCCCTGCGCGGACACGACGAAGAATGAAAATAAGTATACTATTTTTGAAGATGATAGAGTATGCTACGTGGGGAATATAATAAGAGAAACAAACACACACGTACCAAGATGCAAAATAACATATTTGAGGTCATGGGTATGACACTCGTGCAATACATTTGTAGCTGCTTGCGGAACATGGGATTTTTAGCATTCACGGCTAAGCGAGTGAACGTCTTGTAATTTGCACAATGCGGGTTGATGAAAACGTTAAAAAAATATAATGCGTTGATGCTTCATATAACAACCATGCGCAAGGATTGTTTAATACGAGTTTAACAGCTAGTTTATAATAGTGTCATCAGTTTATGACACTGGGCTCCCAATTTCAACAGCTGAGCGATATGTTTAATATATAACATAACGGAGGGGCGTACCATCCACGAGGGCAGCGAGGGAAAATTTGACATATCCATTTATGTATCAAGTACGTCAGGTGTGTGAAATAAAATACACAAACAACACTGCATTATGATATATATGGGCCGCAGCGAAGGTCAAATAAACACAAAGGTACACCCGTTCTTTGAATTGACACAATGATCGTTGTTATCAGCGTCTGTTGAATACACATGATTCACGTTACTCAATCAACATAAATACATAGGGTGTCTCCAAGATAGACGAAAACTGGAGACGATTGTTTTGTTAAAGGAATTCCCCACTCGCCCTTGCCACTGTTTTTGCAGACTCGCACCGAGTTCGCACACTTTAAATACCTTTTCCGTTATGTTTACGACATTAACAGCAAAAAAACGTAGTACCTCATATTGTTATGAAAATCTGTTAATGTTTCTTGTGTGATATGTTTAGCAATTTTCACGATCAAAGAGTAAGACCACACTTCTCAAAGTGACAACGTCAAAGAGAACGTTCGGGCAGAGAAACTTTTCGAAGACAAGCCCACAAATATGGAATAACTTGCCAAAATATGAGCGACAACAATAACGGCATTCGTGAAAAGATAGAAAAACACACGTATTTTGCCTGTATGGATACATGAATACCCAGCTTTACAACAAATCTCGACATATTAGTCTATGTACGATGCAATCAAACAAACGACTTGTTATCTGGCATGGGTAAGAGGCACGAAGTCCAACGTGTGGTAGAAGTTCATTGACTTTACTGACTTAATTTAAGCCGGTTTATGTTGACAATGTGGAAACATACTCAAAATATTAGTGTTAGCAGAAGTTTTTAGGTTTGTGATACGTAATGTACGTCTTGGCTGTTGTTGAACAGTGCCACCTCGATCACCATATATTATTTGGGTTCGACGTTTTACACACCATAATTTTAAGATGTTGACTCAAACTTAGTGGAACACGTTCTTGCACCTTGTCCGCTTCCGACGCCTTGATGTGTAATACCACCCATGTTCATTGCAATGCACACACACACACACACACACACACACACACACACACACACACACACACACACACACACACACACACACACACACACACACACACACACACACACACACACACATATATATATATATACATATAAATAAATATATATATATGTGTGTGTGTGTATATATATATATATATATAATATATATATATATATAATGCATATACGTGTTTGGTAAAGCCATACAAATGAGGATGATGCGTTTCATTGTTTGTGCCATTATGTAACTGTATATGTGGACCGGACTTCAATAACAGCTGAGGTCATAAAGACACGATCATTATGTAACGTCGTACACATATAAAACTGCAAACATTAGAGACGCAGAACATCGCTTCTACGAAGAACAAACACGGACAAGGGCGCGTTCTGTCTTGAGTATATGTATCAACTCTTGGGACACTAACTTACAAACAAGCACGGACCAAAAAATCAAGGGGAGCTGTCATAACCATTACAGCAAATCGTAATCTCGTTCCCGCTGAATATTTCGTTTCTGCAGTTGTCACTTACGGCATTGTTTGCAACATATGATCATTCTGTGGTGTCACATGGAAATGGCTGAAAAGTAAATGAATCTAAATAACGTTTGTCATTTTGAAATGCATTGCCAATTGGTATGTTTCAAGTGATTTATCCAAGGACGTGGATGAGCGTAGAAAGAGGCGAGTGGCCGTCGGCTCCTGAGATGATATATAGACATATATAGTTCAAGTAGAAATATATAATATATATTATAAGTCCATGACCAGAACGCTTACTTGTAATCATGTCGCATTTTTTAAACATAAATTCGCTACCTATCCCTGTGATATGTGAATGAAAATTAGTTCCGTTATTCTTAACTGTAACTATAGCTGTATTACCTCATATAATAATACATATATGTTCGTTTTGTCACATGATTATAACCTCTGGCCGTGGTGTGTCAGATAATTTGAATCGTGCGAACACTACTGAGAGTATGTGTCCACTGTTTTATACAACTGCTTAATGTTTACCTACATTTATTCTTTGTTACAATTAATGAGTTATCTAATACAAGTGGTCATTGGTATATGCGGCGCAGCCGCTGTAAGTGTCTAATACAACTTACCTAGTGGTGTGTGGCGTAGCGTCTGTATGTGGAAGTATGTGGTGTACACAAGAAATAGTTATGTCGTATTTTATAAACATAAATCCTAATTCACGACCTATCCCTGTGATATTCGAATGTATATTAATTAAGCTTTTCTTAACTGTAGCGGTAGCTGAATTAACTCGTATAGTAATACATATATATGTCCCCTTTGTTACACGATTACAACCACGGGCCTTGGTGTGTCAGATGATTTTAACCGTGCGAACACTGTACTGTACTCTAAGTACGTTCCAATGTTCAATACAACTGCTCAACATGTATCTACATCTATTCTTTGTGACAGATAATAAGATGTCTAATATATCTTTTCCTGATGGTTTGTTGGGCGACCTCTGTATATGGAAGTACGTGGTGCTCGCGAGAAGACGCTGAGAGCGTTCTGGCGATATCGAGTGGTACACATAGTTTTTCGTTAAGAACGTATGTGTTTCAAGGCACGTCTAAATCGCCATTTTTATCGACTCTCTTTCTAGTCCAACGTGACAGTTCTTGCATTAATGTAGTTCTCTTACGCTGTATTAATTAACCTATTTGTAGGTTTTTTATTGATGATAATAATATTGCATAACTGCGTATACAATAGTTATATTGAACTCTAACTAAAATAATAATTGTCAATGTATTTATTTAATTACTCTACGTACTGTACGTTTTATTAAGTGACATATATAAATGTAAATTAAATTGGTATATGATTATTATAGTATATGTTAATTAGTCTAGATATGTATATATTTTTTTATATTAAAGTAGCCTTTATAGTATTTGTAAAGAATGTTTATTTAGCAATTTTAAGAAACCGTATTCGCCTTGCATGCTGTAAAGCGCCATTGACAATTTTAAAATGGATCTGGCGCTATATTAAATAACATAATTTGATTATTATTATTATTATCGTCTCGTCCATGTTCAGGGTTGATGTAAAAAAAGTGTACAATTCATAAATATCATGTTTTTGTTCTGATTCATAGTAAATTATAAAGTCAGGCTGTGTGTGTGTGTGTGTGTGTGTGTGTGTGTGTGTGTGTGTGTGTGTGTGTGTGTGTGTGTGTGTGTGTGTGTGTGTGTGTGTGTGTGTGTGTGTGTGTGTGTGTGTGTGTGTGTGTGTGTGTGTGTGTGTGTGTGTGTGTGTGTGTGTGTGTGTGTGTGTGTGTGTGTGTGTGTGTGCGTGTGTGTGTATTCTTTGTCAGCATTTTCATGTCCTCTGTGAATATACATTTACATTTCCCAAAATTGAATAACGTTTGCCATTTACCTAGATCATTTCACTAATTCGGCCTGATCATCTTAAAATGTTTGTTTTCTTCATCTGTTTTTATCCATTTGAACGCTGTTGTATGGTTTGCGAATTTAAGTACTGTGCATGATATATTATCATCCAAATAATTTATATGTATCAGTAATAACACAGGTCCCAACGCTCTGACCCCTGTGGCACTCCACTGAAACTTGGTTTCCAGAGTTTGAATCCTCCCCCTCTACTATTACTCTCTGTGTTCTGTATGTCAACCATGTTTCTATCCAGGTGATCACACCATCCCCTATGCCATGTGATTAAGTTTAAGCAACAATCTTTGAAGTGGCACTTTATTTAATGCTCTCTGAAAATTTAAGTAGAACACATCAACTGGTGACCCATCGTCTACCCACTTTGTAATTTCTTCCAAAAAAACATAACACATTGGTCAGACAAAACCAAGCCTTTAAGAACCCATGTTGAGATTCGTTTATTAATGTGTGTCTTACTGGGAATTCCACCGTTAGTCTCCCAATTTGGGTAAAAGTGATATTAAGCTAACTGGTATGTAATTACCTGTCTTGCTCCGTGATCCATTTTTAAATAATGGTGTAATGTTTGCTTCATTCCATCCTATTGGAACAAGTCCCTTTTTAAGTGAAAAGTTAGATAACATAGCACGTGATGTACTGATTTGCTGTACAATTCCCTTAAGCAATTTTGGTGGTATAAACTCCAGGTGATTTGTTTTCTTTCATCTTCATAATTTTCCTTGACATAATTTCAGGAGTAACAAACAACTGCCCTAAACTATATGTTTCATCCCCTCAAATTAAGTAACTGGCACTGGCAGTGAACTGCTATCTGATGTGGTAAACATTCATTCAGGGCCTCAGCCATCTGAAATCCATCATATATTACGTTTCCTGCGCCTTTTCAAATGTTCCCACTTTATCTCGAACCTTCGATTTACGTCTTATAAAAGCGTAGAAACTCTTTATGTCATTTTGTTTACATCATTCGCAAATTTTTGCTCAAACGTTCGCTTACATTTTAAAATTTCGGCTGTAGCTATGTAATGGTTGCTTAGTAGTTGTTGTAGTCTTCTATATTTCCAGTGTCTCTATTAACTCTCCATATAATTTGTTTATAAGCAATGCTACCCATAGCCTCCTTTGAAATATGTTTCTTCATGGATTGTTTCCCTTGCGTTTTTCAGGGGAACAAATCTGTCAATCTTGCCCTCAATTTCAGATTTCAAAACGGTCCAACATTATGTTGCTGTCTTGTTCTTCATTAAGGTGGTAGTCCAATCTATGTGCGCTAAATATTTTCTCAGCTGTTTATATTTGTCTTTGTTGTTGTTTCTCCTCCGTTGCTATTTACCATTATTCCTTGAAAGTACTTTTATACTACTTTTAATGGAACTGGTTATCATCCCAGAGGTTCAAATAATTTCACGTTATCGACAAATTCCTTCTGAGAAGAGAACACTAAATCCAACATATTACCACCTCTGGTTGGTTCCAAAACATGTTGAATAAGGAAACAGTTACAAGCAGAAACTGTTACAAGCAGAAACTGTTAACCGTCACTTCCAGCACTCTCTAGTGATTTCCATGAGTATGTCCGTGATAGAAATCACCCATTATAACACATAATACCCCTTTACTCGTCTCCTTTGTAGCATTGTGCAGTTTTATACCATCCTTTTGTCGCATGCTAGGACTATAATAAACTAGTCCTAGTGTTAGTGTTGACTTTCTGGTAACTATGTTGCTCCAAATAGCTTTCTCGTAATCTGCTTCACTTTTCAGTCGTACTTCATATGCCTGTATAGATTTTTTTAACATAAAGAATAACCCCGCCTCCCCTTTTCTCTTGTCTGTCCTTTCTAAACATGATATAACCTGATAGAGCTAGTTCAGCATCTAACATGTCTTCGTGTACCCATGATTTTGTGATGCCTATTACAAATGGCATTTAAGCATACGCATCTAATTTCATTTTTATGGATAATTGGTGAACCTTTCCTCGTAGATTTACTTGTACCATCTCTTTGATATGGCTCTATGTATCCCCCTGCGCATCTAGTTTAAATACCCAACTATGCCTGTATCTTCATATGAACCTGATGAACTCACTCCCTAGAACTGCTGCTCCTATTCCTGCCAGAGAAGCCCATCACTCATAAACAGATATTCCCTCCCTACAAAGCTTCGCCGCATGTCTACAAACCCGACTCTCGTCCGTAACAGTATGTTAATAGCCATTCTTCTACAATTATTGTAGTACTGTTCCTGCCTCAGATTTTCAGCAGTATTCCCGATAATACGATGTGTCCAATGTTTGCCTCTTTCAGTGTGCGGACCAGTCTCCTACACTTGCCAACTATAGCCGACGTACCTTTGTTCTCTGCTTTATTGGTGCCCACGTGCACAACAATAGATCTCCTGTAGCCGTTACCCATGACTTGCCTACTCGTTCTGTGACATCCTCTATCTTCGCCCCTGGTAGAGATACTGTCATATTCTCCCCTTTGTTTACTGCATTGTTCAACGTCCTGACATTATAATCCCCCTTGACTACACGCAGTTTCCTCCTTTCCCTACTTTTAACTACTGCGTCTGCATAATTCATGTTTTTCTTCTGTTGCAGCCCCTTAACAAAATGTACATATAGTCCAGTGTCTCAACGAGAAGATCTTGCCATGTCTCCCTACAATAATTTATTTGCATTTTTGATTAGTCCATGTCATCTAGTAACAACATCCACGCACATATCAAATGAACAGGCTATTTATTTATTATAATCCATTGTGAACTCATCACATCCCAACTCTACTGGATTGAGGGGTGGGGGCCGATTCTAGGACACCATACCATTGTGCAACCTGGTAATGGCATCTGAGAACATTCTAGACAAATGACTGAGTAGTTGGTGGGAGAGAGCATAGTTTATGGACAGAGGCAGTACTCGTTCCAGTTTTTCAGCGCCATATGCGCTGCCGGCACTCTTTCGTGGAGTTACACTTCAGCTTGCTGCCATAATATACAACCATCAATGCAGTTGCCTCCCTCTCAACCTGCTTCATATTACCATAAGTTTTACCGGTAGTGTCAAGTGTCAATCCCTTCTTTGCCACTGATATGGCAGTTACCTTTCCAACTCCGTAAGTGGCCGCCACAGTATCACATCCACTTATAGTATGCGGTGCAAGAACCTTAGAGATGATATCAGAGTGCTTCTTCACAGTTGCTGGGATGTCAACATGTTGTATAGAAGTGCAGTGTGGCTTAGAAGTGCAGTGTATTTTGGGCGTGTCCTTTATTGTTCGGCGGTCGTCGTCGGCGGCGAAGTTGGCACAATGCCGCGTTGTTATGCAATGACATTATGCGAGGTTGACCGGTATGTGGAACACTGGCTTGTCGGGGGCAGTCAGACGGAAAGCGACGTGTGTGTGAGTGCTGCAATTAAAACGTTCTCTCTCTTCACCAGTTAGTTGTTTTCTGTTACTTTGACGCAACACAACACATGTTCGGCCATGGATGGGAGACTGCATGATCATGGGACATTGCAGGTTTGGGGCTGCATAATGGTGGAGAAACAGCGGCAACACATTCGTGTCGTCAGCAATGACGGAGACCCTTGCCTGTGGATTCAAACCATTGGGTCATGATAATGTATGCCTCCTCATGTATAGAAGCTAGCTGCAAATGAGGTTGTTTCGCCCTTTGAACACTTGAGTCGGCTGCATCTTCTCCAGTCACCACAAGTTGGTGGTCCTGTGTGGCATTGTTGAGGAAGTCGTTATCGTTCAAAATTTGTTCACATAGCAAGTGGATCAACAGCACCTTGTTGTGCGTATATTTCAGCACTGAATCACGGGCTGGAAGTGGTGACTTCAGGTAGACTTTATGGACTTCGAGGACGTCGTGGCTCGCGTTGCTCGGGTGCTGCTCTAGGTTGAGTAGTCCAGGTACCTGTCAAACGCCAGGTACACACGCTTTCAAAGTGTTTGGAGGCCAACCAGACTTTGTAGCCTTGAACAAAGGTCTGAACAGAGTCCTTTGCAGGCCAATCAATTGTCCAGAGAGCATCGGAGACATCAATAACCACAGCATTCGGAGAGCCCCAAGCGCTCAATGTGACTTCCACAGCAAGGTTTTTGTCTTGAGCGTTGATTTGCAGGTCGCCACTCTCAAGCTCCCATCTGGATGGAACATGGACGGTGGGTATAGGCTGCCAGCTCCGTTGAGAGAACTTGCAGTAAGTCGATATATCTGTTGCTGACTAGAAGACCTAGGAATCTGGCGTAGATGGCCTCCTGGTCCAACACGTTCTGCTCTCCAATCGAATAGACAAAAAACGTTATTGTGTGAGTTGTGTGTCAATGCAAAATTATGGGTAACTTTTGAAAATAGTCACGTACAAATCTAAAGTAGGTCATATTCTTTCTTAAATAAAAAAGGGAAATCCAGCAATAGTCAACTATAGCTTATACATACAACTAACGGAAACGTATTGTATTGATATGGATGCCGCGTAAATTATGCGCTTACAGATGCGTTTTCAAAGAGAAATGTTACCTCAGACAGCCTGTTTTGACCTACCAGGCATACAAGATTACCCCTTATAAAAACATATATTTGAAGAAATGTCACACATGTATGCGCCTATATTGTAAGATACGTGTATACACTGCGCAATAAAAAGAAACGTGGTGTCTTGTGAAATATAACTTTTATGAACATTGTTATACCTCGGACAGGAACTGATGGTCTAAAGGTATAATGAGTCAAGTGCAGAGTGACTTATACATTATTTTGAAGATCTGCAGAATTCTATAGAAAACTATACAATATTATGTAGTAGTGGCATGTTTAATTTCGGTAGGATTCTATAGAATATTCTACAGCATTTTCTACAGAAGTTTATAGGTTTTTTTATGGAAACGTTTAACCAAGAATTCTATAAAATATTCTATAGATTCTATAGAATATACTATAAAATTGTATACTATATTTTTGAAACGTATGTATTTTGTGTCATGTGCACATGTGAACATGTGGTGAATGCTTGAGCCGGAATAAAGATGATAATAATTATATATATATATATATATATATATATATATATTTAAGCATACGCATCTAACTTCATTTTTATGGATATATATATATATATATATATATATACATATATATATATATATATATATATATGTCTACGTTACGATGTTATTTAATAACTTTGTTGAATAAACCCGCGAATAAATTCAATCCGCGCTGACCAGCTCCACCCATCTTAAATTACCCATAAGTATTTACGGCGCGCGCGAACTTTTAGGCTCCTTTGGTTTTGTGTCGCGGTCAAGGAAAGAAACATTATAATGAACAAATCGGGCCACCGGTCGTATTCATGCCACGAAACAAAAGGTAGAATATTGTCAAACAATTATGTGTGTTGTTTTATAACAATTTGACCCACACTAATAATAATGAACAGCTAGATACGAAATAATGTTGACGTTATTATGTAGCCAAGCATCGGAACCGTGTGTGGTGGCGATAAAGGTCCGAACACTAAATGCGCACGCGCCGATCGTGGCTTCTTTCCGGTGCTCGGACGCCGGAGTTAGCCGAGCATAGGAACCGTGTGTTTTGGCGATAAAGGTCCGAGTATTCGACCCGCATACCAGCTCACTTAGCAACACAATGTATAGCATTTAAAAAAATATTCTATAGGATTTATGCACACTTGGCTGATGGCCAAAAGCAAGTTTTCTCCAGGCTACACAACAATGATATCAGTAACAATGGTATTGTGTTTGCGTGTATGCATTCTGAATTATTAAATGTTATTATATCACATAATGCATATTGTATATGTGTCAGGGGAAAATGCGATATATCAAAACCCAATTATACACTTTGTCGTGATAATGTTCATGAAAACTTTGACACGATATTGGAATATCTTAATAATACAAAATCATGACGAGTGATATCAAAAGCCAAACTGTTTTTCTAGAATAAAACCTGTTTTTGGACAACCATCTGTTTTATCAGTTAAAATTGGCCATCTTTTCAATGTTGATACCGTATGTTTATAGGTAGGCAGATAATACTATTTTTTATTTGTGCAAATTGTGCATTTATGTTGCCCAAGGTATGGAATGGATCACACTGTGTAAAAAGATATTGAATTTTTTTGCCAGATCAAATTTTTCCATGGTAACAAACAAAAGGCCACCATTTTGAGCCAATATTGGCAAATTTGGAAACACTGCTATTCTTTTTGAGCACATGTATTTATGATTCTTGCAAATCCATGTACTGTATTTATCTATTGGGATGATTACACATTTTTCTTTAAAAAAATAATTTTTATTAAAGTTTCCTAAAGTATAAAAAATTGCAGCAAATGTGTTCATCTTTTTCAATCTATTGATGATTTTAAAATGTGTCTGATCATTTCACACAGCAGTGTCTGCTGAAAACCTTATTTGTATAGCATAATTACTCACAGAAATATATCTTTTCCTAATGCTTAAATTTGAGAAAAACAAATTCTGATCAATTGGCCGTCAAATATTGCATAATGCATTCGATTACCTGATATTAACATCCTTGATCCATGACTAAAATTCACTTAGAGATATTTATTTGTCATAGAAGTGAACCTTATTGCTAGTATGCATACAAAGGCATCATAGTATGGCAGAACACCATTTTGACTATTTTTGGTCAAAAAACACCATATCACCAGGGATGAATGGTCACTCAAAACAGGTTTATTGCGTTTTGCCCGTAAACCCTTATACTATTGTTGTACATTACTCATCATGCCTGAGTGCAATTGTGGTACACCAAGTTCAAAGAAAGATTGAACCAACACAAGTTCTCAATTTAGCATTCTAGAACCTTTGACAGAAAACCAGCCCTGCTTAGAAAACCTAAAGGATATGTTTAATGTCTTGTTTACAATGTAATTCATATCAATCGAAATGTTAATAGAGCATGAACGTGTAACCACATTCTCGGTATAAATCAATTATGAATGGAAAGAATTGTGGATGCAATGTTTTGCAAAAAGGTGCATGTGGTTACTGATTTTGTAATAACTGGAGCTGTCATTAATACTCTTAGACATGTTCAACTGTTTGGTATCTACTAGGATCAAATATATATATAAATATTATTATTACCTCGAACGGGTCATTCCATATTTGTGCTGCATCATTTACACCACTTAAATTAATACAAACACATCACTCTCATCGGAAGTGATTCTCATTTCGGTTAAGCGCAGTCCACTGTTTTACAAATTACTCGATATGTACTCAGGACAGAAAGTGTCCTTGTAAATAGTCTACTATAAATAAACTTGTTGAAGCCACACTAATTAAACTACACGCACTCACATTGCGATAGACAGCCTGACGTCAAGAAGTTGTTCTCTTTCCAGTTTGTCGGTTTTCGAACTTGGAACACTAATTAAATTTTTCTTTTCACAATGCCTTCATATATAGTTCGATGAACCGTTTGTCAGCGTGTTATTGCTAATTTGTCAGCTGATTTTGCTTCTCTCAGAGATGTAAGTTGTTTATGTACTACTGCTACATGTCTGTATGTACAGTCAGTACAGCAGACAGAGCAGTAATCGGCGATGTTTACTACACAGTGGCATGTTGTTAGCAATGACAGATCAGAGTGATACGGCTGGCTGCTCAGTGACATTTGTCTCGGCGTCTCGGGTAACAAAGTCCTCGATTTGGAGGGCGTTATTGATTTCTTAGACAGAGAGAGAGAGATACTATTATGTAGAAAGGTGACCGGAGTACAACAAAATTCGAGGTATACAAATGTGTATTTTGCTGATATACTGTAGATTCAAACATTATGTCACAGAAACCGCACACCTACACTTCGGAATAATGTGGTCAGATTGTTTTGTTTGTTACGCAGGCAATCATGCAGTCTACTCTCTTGTATCAACAAGTTCACTCTTTGCAAGGAGTTCATTGTTGCTACAGAAAAAGTTGATGTCGGTTTATGTTGTTAGAACACACTCCAGATGGTAAGTTTAGCGGACACTATTGGTTCACTCTGAGTAAAGTAATTAGGGATGATTTGTGTGTCGTTCTGTCAGTGTATATGTGGGCTCGGCTCGACTGCGGTCCACACGATGGTCACATGACGTCGAACACGTGTACAACCGGTCAGGATTAAGGGAACGAGACATCGGGATTGTCTCCACTAACCTATCGCTACAGTGATGATGCAATACACGGACAAGGACTATTTCTAGCGTGAGTAGAATGTTATATACTCTGCAGACATGGAGGTTGCAACAACAAAATATGTACTTGTTATCATTTAAGCAACATAAACGTACAAAAGGACACACAATGACGTTAATGAGGGATCAGTGTAGATGGAACACATATTGCTTATGGTAGTCAAACATTAATATAAAATAACATCCCCAATTGCTCGAATGAATATAACTTACTTACACCCTCGAGACGTACAACACACGAAGAGAAGCTGCTATCAAGTTTGAAGTATTTTTATAGCAAACACGTTCCGGCAGACGTCTTACTTTCCGATGTCGACAAATACAGCATTGCATTATGTATATATATATATATATAAATATATATTATGTATACATGTATATACGTGTATTTGTATATCTATATATATATATATATACAATATATATACACACATTATACATATATGTGTGTGGGGTGGTTTATCCGCAAAACGCAACATATACATTTTGTGAGTTTCTACTGCATATATATGCGTACTAGATTTGATTGGTTTAGTAAGTATTCAATTCATATCACTATATTCTGTAACATAAGCCATTCTTTTCAAGTCTGATCGAAATATGAATTTATTAAAATAAAATCACAAATTGTGTTTTGGTTTTGGTAATCAGTACACAGCTCAAACACCTGTAATCACGGAGACGTGTAAAATGTGCTATTGTGGAAGCAAATGTATTACTAATCAACACCAAATACGATAATAATAATAAAACATTATTATTAATGAAAATAATATTAATAAAACATAAACATAAATAATACAAAACCATCAAAAGTGAAAGCCTAGTATTTCGGCTTATTACCAACACAGCAATAGTTGACAAGGATTACATGAGACAGTATTACTATCATATATATATATATATATATGTATATATATATATATATATATATATTTATATATATATATACACTGTATGTATATATAAATATATTTATATATACATATAAATAT